>CM062811.1:1242382232-1242982232 GCA_031772625.1 Pinus tabuliformis
TTACCGATAAGTGACCCCTGGCTCCTCGACAATGGTTAATCCGAGGTTTACCGTTTGTAATACGTACTGCCTGGCGTCGTTCCCAACGAGGGAGGAATGATCCCCTCACTGGTTCGGACACGAGCTCGTGCTTCTCCTTTAAGAGGAGCTTTCCCAGAATGTAACTGAAACAATTGGATTTGTTCTACTCAAGATAGACTATCTGTTTGGTTTTGTAGTCTTGGAGAGTTAAGTACTCACCTACTCCAAGACCCTAGCCTAAGCTATGTTGGTGCTTCAGAGCCCTAGAAAAATAAAGATTACTAGATTGATTTTAATTTAAGCGTTACTTTTAAGGTTGTTTCTAAAGTCAAAAGGTGATGGAAGTGAAACCAGTGGTGTGTTGACTCGACTCGAAACCACTACAAAATGCACCTAGAATGATTTATCCACTACTTTACTTTTTCGATGAATTGCTTAACTAAAAAGTTGAGAGAATGCAATCTTTATAAAAGCAACTTCTTAATTGAAGACAATCAAAGAAACAATTGTCTTTTCCAAGCATAAAAACATAACCTCTCTTTACATGCACGAAAAAACTCTTTTCTTCTTTCGAAAACAAAAAGCTACTTGAAACAAGACTTTTTAAGAAGATGTTTTTGTATTTTTCTTTTAATAAAGCAAATAAATCTAATATAACCAAAAATCAATCTTAACAACTCTTAAAATCTATGAAAATGCACTCATAAGCAAACTAAAGGCAAATTTACTCTAAGCAATCTTAACGAGGCCAAAACTAACAATGATTATTTCTAAGGTGTTTTACTTGATCACAATCAAATCAAGGACTAGTTTATTGCAGAACCAAAAACTAGTCAAAACAAAACTCTAATCTTTTTGTTCTTTTTGTAAAATGGAAATCAATACTTTATAAACAAGCAATTCGAAATTTGACCCAACACAACTCAAATGGCAAGTTGCTCACAAAAGGAGACTTTACGACAGGCCCGACTTCTAAGAAGGTTGACTAACCAGAGAGATCTAAGGCTGGACAACTTTCTACTATCAAAGTCACTACAAAGCCTTTCCAAAAATCAAACCCTAGGTCTAAACTTCGTTGAAAACCACTAAAACACTCAAAGCTCACAAAACTAGTTCAGGTGAAAATTCTTGATAGGGTACTAAAGGATCTGGGCAGAAAACACTAAGGAAAATCAAAATCTAAAAGGAATTTAAAGCAAAAATGGAATTTTCTTAAGTTTTACAGGAAGACGCAGGCAACCCGTTGTCACAGGTGCGGCCCCGCTCTGTGCAAACGGAAACAGCGCGTCCAAAGACGCACTGTGCAGTACTCAGAGGGTGCGTCCTTCTGGAAAAATGAAGAAAAACCAAATCTAACTAAATCTAAAGCTAAGCCACCCAAATACTAATTCTCACAGTCAAAAACCAGAAAATAAAAATGATTTTCTCAAAGCAAAGTTCATATAAAGGAAAAGACTCTCTCATTAATGGATTCCCCAGTGGAGTCGCCAATTTGTCACACGGAATTTGTCAAGGGTGCGGACACGACTGACCTTCCTAGAAGTCTAAGACATTCTAATGACAAACAAGACAAAATGGAGTGATCTTTCTCTAAATACACCTTTTACAACATGAAAACTACAAGTGTTTAGGCTTACCTTATTCCAAAACGCTGTTGTTGAAGTCCGTTCTTGACGATCCGGATGAGCTCCTCCTTCAAGTCAATTCCTGCAACCACAAACAATCAAACAATTACCAAGCACTTGCATTTCATATAATAAAACATATATTCAACATGCAGACCAAGGAACACATGAAATAACTCATTAACACAAGCTATTGAGAAAAATAAACCAGTTTGTATTAATAACGAAACAAAGAAACTCTTACAACCTGGCCTTGGTGTTGTGCAAGTTCCTCCCAGGGTCCATCAAGGGTTTTCCTCTACTTTGACGAAGCTCACCCTCTCCCAAGTAGAATCAAGTGAAGACAATCTCTCCTCACAAAGGCTCTAATGGAAGACCTAAATCCTGCAGCATTTACCCAAAGAAAATGTATAGCTCCAACCTCTTCTCCTTCTGGCTCAATGCCTTTATTTATAGTGCTGTAAAGAGGTTATTCAGGTCCACTATCAATGGGATCATCCCCCTCTTTGGGTGGGATAGCTCCCTTATTGATGGGATAAGTTCCCCCTTAATAGAGATACATGAACCAACTGGAGGCGCATCCATTTCATCAAACCGACCTCTAGAATGTTCTAGAAGTAACCACAAGTAACTTTTTCAAGATAAAACTCGCGCATTTTGCCTTTTACAGAGGGACGCACCTGTCCCTTAACATACAGAGCGTCCATGGACGCAGATTTTGTGAACATGGTCAGCGTCCCCGCAGGTAAGGCTAGAGAGAACCTGCGACCCCAGAGATAAACATAGTTTTTACAAGACTTTCTCTCTTCTTTGAGTTTGAGATGGATAACAGAGGCATGAGACTTGCCTAAGAGGGTAGCATGACTGTTGATTTGAGCCACACTAACTGTAAATAGTCAAGGTGACATTTTTTAGTGTAACAAGTGGGTATATCTATCTGCTCCTCCTCTTCTTAAGGCTCACCTTCTGTTGTTTTGTCTTTAGGAGAAATACTAGCGCCAGTTCCTGCTAGTCGAAGTGGATGAACCAATGGATCATCCTTTGATTGCTCATTGGAAGGAATTTCTCGGGATATTCCGAAGGCTCTGTCCTCCATTAACTTCACATCCCGTCGAATTACGATATTCCTATTCCTTGGAAGATAGATTCTACATGCCTTATAATTCTCACTATATCCTACAAGATATCCTTTCTTTGCAGTCTGATCTAATTTCTTCGTCTTCTCTTTGGGTACATGGCAGTATGCCAAACTCCCAAATATCCTAAAATGCTTCACCTCAGGCTTCTTACTAGTGCAGACACTTTCTGGAGTAATCTTACCTAATGCTCTATGAGGAGTCCTATTCTGTATATAGACTGTCGTGTTGCATGCTTCTGCCCATAGAAACTTGGGAATATCTTGATCATACATCATTAACCTGGAAGCTTCAACAATAGTCTGGCTCTTCCTTTCTGCTACTCCATTCTGCTCCAAATTATAGGGGGTTTTCCACTCTCTTCTGATGCCTTCCCTTGCACAAAAATCAGTGAATTCCTTGTCGATGTATTCTCCACCATTGTCTAAGTGCAATATCTTTATCTTCTTTCCTGTTAGGTTCTCAACTAGAGCCTTGAACTCCTTGAATCGACCAAAAACCTCATCCTTTGTTTTCAGAAAGTAGATCCAAGTCTTTCTGGAACGATCATCAATGAAGGTGATGAAATATTCGAAACCACTAAGAGATTTTGTGGACATGGGTTCGTAGATATCTGACTGTATCAATCCTTGAAGACTCTTATCCCTATTGTTTCTTTTGGAAAACACTACCTTGGCGTGCTTGCCTAGTGCACATTCTCTGCATACATCATCTCATTCAGTACATAATTCTGGAACTCCTAATACTATTTTCCCGAGAATTATCAGAGCCCCATGGTGTGAGTGTCCCATCATCCTGTGCCATAGTTCATTCAAATATTTATCCCCACTGATGCCTATCAGTGTCATTGGAGATTCTAGTTGTAATCTACACAACCTATTACTTCTGATTCCAATCTGGGCCTTCTTTTTCCAGATCGGGTGTTTGACATATACTTTTTCGTTAATGAAAAAAACATCATAGCCCTTGTTTTGAAGCTGAGATACAAAGATTAAGTTCATCCCCAATACTGGCACATGCAGCACATTGGTTGCTCGAATTCGATCCCCTACTTCCGTTTGAAAGACTACAATGCCTCTTCCTACAAGGGTACACTTTGCCTTATTTCCCATGGTGATATGAAAATTCATCCTTTATTCCTGATAATTTGAAAAAAATTCTCGTATTCTTGTCATATGCCAGGAAGCTCCATTATCTCTATACCAAACCTCAAAGGAGGAAGAACTTGCTAGGCAAGCGACTTCTTCTTCCAGTCTGGAAGCTAACATAGAATAATCGTGATCCAGGTTCTTCGTGCTCTCTTCTTTCTTTGGAGATCTATGTGAGTCCCTCTAAGTTGATGCCTCAACATCATGCTCCTGACTCATAGAACATTCTTATATCCTGTTGCCTGATCTCTACTCTGATACCATGTGAAAATTTCTAATATGAAATTATAATGCATTAACTAATTTATTTCACCTACTTATTTGTCACAATAAGTTATTTACAAAATCCCTTCAGTAAACATTAAAATAAATTACATAGATAAAATAACAGTGATGTACAAGCACAAGAATCAATCAATCAACACAGTTGTTTTTGGACAATTGTCCCCGGAAAAACCTAATGTGGGAAAACCAGTGTAGTAGATAATGGTTTTATTAATCTTCAACAACAATCGCTTTACAAGGAATAATTTCACAGAGAAACTGAGGCACTTCTGAGAGAAAACACCTGAGACAAATTTTCGCCTCCTCCTGGAGAAGTTCTCACACCCTGGAGACCCTTCACACACCTTTGTGTAACTTATGCGTTACTCTACGTCACTCTGTGACACTCTGCATCAGCTTGCGTCTCCAATGGTGTTGTCTGCCTACTCTTCCCTCTGCGTTGTCTCTCGAATTCCCTGTGTCACCTCCTCCTCAGTCACTGACTGTTGTTGATGCCCTACCCTTCCTCCACCCTGCAACTCTCCCTCTGAAATTGAACTCCTTCTCCTTAAGAATTGATTTCCCTCGAAATACTGAGTATTTTCCCAGTGTATCTCCAAATGACCCTCAAGTCTTTTCTTGTACTTTTCTTATTGATGAATCAATGGTCAAAATTAAGTCTCTAATCAATAACTAAGATTAAAATAGACTTATCCTCATCTCATAGAAGATTCTCACCCTTATCTTTATTAATACCCATTAATATTTTTATTTTCCTAAGTTTAGACTTAGGAACACATTAAAAATGTTAATTATTTTAATAACTCCTCATCCAGGTGGAATTTCTCCAATCGATTTTTGGGTCTTGGAGATCTCATGTGTTCTAGCACCTCCACAAAATTTCGAAGCTAGAGCACATCTGATGCTACCCAAAATCAACACTCATGAGGTAAGAGTTTAGAGGATGTGCACTAGTCAACCCTTAGGGGCTTGAAAATACTTGGAGATAAGATTCCCAAGTCACTAAAGATCTCCAAAAGGCAAATTAGAAAAAAAAAAAAAAAAAAATTGAGAATTTTTTTGTTAAACATTTTGGGTTTTTTTTGGAAAAAAATTGGGAATTTTTAGGAAATTTTTCGTGACAAAATTATGGTGAAATAGGGTGAGGGAGTAGAGGCTTGAGGGCCAAGAAGGTAGCTGGAATGGACAGATAAGAGAGGGAGATGGAGGCCGAGAATGAAGGGGAGGTCAAAAATGCAAGGGAGGTCGAGAATGAGGGAATCCATGAGCTGAAGGTGAGGGTCATAAAGGAGAAAGGGAAGGCTGATAATGAGGCCAAAAGGGAAAAGAGGGAGAGGATGGAGTGAGGAGGAGCTACGAAGAGATGAGGGAGGCAGCCGAGGGAAAGGAGAGGATTACGTGAGGGAGAGGGAGGACCAAGGAGTAAGGGAGCCGAGGGTTGAGGGAGAAAAGGAGGGAGGTCGTAAGTTTGGAGGGATAAGGGAGGCTGAGAGCAGGCGAGAGGAGAAAAGAAGGACCGAGAAGGGAGAAAGAGGCTGAGAAAAAGAGAAGGGGAGGCCAAGAAGGAGGCTGGATATGGTTAGTGCATGGCCTCAAGGCCATAATTTGTTTTTCTCATGATCCTCTTGAAATTTATCTTCAACCTGCAAACAAAATGGAGATGTTCTCTGGGGCCTAGATCTATCTCCAAAATCCACAAAAATCACCTACAATCTTCATATTTTCCCCTGCACAAACAAAATATAGAAAATGCCAAAACATGTACATACAAGAATATGAAATACTCAAAAGCCCAATGAAAAAAAATGATATTTACAAATCTACAATAATATTCTACAGATCTAACATATCTACATATCAAAGCCTTTTATTAGCTAGATCTAAACAATTTTGCACAAATTTATAAATAAACTGGAAATTTTAAAGAGGCACAAGCCCAAGAAAAACCCTGCAAATAAAATATTTAATAAGATGACTTTAGAAATTTAAAAAGAAGTAGGTTCTTTAGATTCTATAAATTGAGAGTCAGTTGGTCTAGTTGAGGACTTCTCCAAATGCCTAAATCCTGAATGATAACTTCTGCACACTTATATATGATTGTTAGATTAACAGAGAGGCAAAAAAATCATAAGATCGTCAAGAAATAGAGATACATGTTAGTTCTATCAAATCAAAATGATATTTAAAAAACCCTGAAATTTGTGCAGGATACTTATGCACAGATCAATCCTCAAAGGCTATTATCTAGCAAATAAAAATAAAAGCAGTAGAGTATTAAGAGAAATATTACCACATAAAACTGAAAGAGGAACACCACTATCTGAAACCTCAAAGTCTTTAGGTTTTATTAACCAAGAAAAAGTTACAAGAGCTTTCTTAGAGCAAGGACATTATTCAAAAATTGGATGCAAATAATGGAGATTGGCCTCTCATTTATAGAAAAATTCTCCAACGGATAGTTGGCTTGATCCTTGCCAAATCAATCTCAACCATTGATGAAGATCAAATGATATTTTAATCATCACCATTGAAATAAAGTTACTTTTTTAGGAAGTTTGAATTTTACTTTTAATTTCCTTTTAATTAACTCAAAAATGATTATTTTGAGTTAGTTGCCTCAAAAAGTTGACTTTGACTTAACTACTATGGCCCAAAGGTCCAAATATCTTAAAATTTTCAATATTTCTTTGGTCGGGGACCTCCAAAAATTAAAAACCCACAAATTTTAAATGTTGGAGAATTTATTTTTTCCTAGGACCTAGCATTTTAATTTATTTTAGCCAAAAAAATTAATTAATTGACTCATAAAGGGGATTATTAATTTTTTCAACTCTCTAATACTTTAGCATTAAATCTAAAATATTATTTACATGAAATATTACATTTCTAACCCATGAAGGGGGGACACCCGTTCGTTATAGACCCTCAATAATTACCCATTTCTGCGACACAAAATATGATCTTGTACCCTTAGTGACTTGTAATAAAATAATCTAACCAAATAGTTAGAATTATTCCCAAATCACTTTTATAGAGACTCTTTAAATAACAGTAGAACTCATTCAAAATCCTGATGACAAAATCCACCCTAGATTTGGGGTGAGACTGGAGGGAAAAACTTTGTTGATCATTTGTATTTTAGAAATGTACATAGATCAGTGAGACCAAAAACTTCTTAGGATAGAAATCATTATCAGAAAAATAAATCTACCTAGGTTGTTACATACATTTATCTTACTAGGATCATTTACATTACAAAATGAAGAATGGGTTTACAAAACTCCAATGTACATATAGATGATAATGATGAATTTGTGGATCATATGAGTGCTCAGACATGATGTAAATCCATGTGCAAAAAAATGTACGTACAGTTATGGGGTAGTTGACATGGAGTGGTCAACAAGTAGTATCAAAGAAATCCTTGAAGCATTGTTGGACTATTGTTGAATAAATATTTCAAGTCTTGTTAAAAATTATTTTGGAAGACTTAAAGAGGCATTGAAGCCTCCTTGAAGAATTGAAGCAGATTGAGAGGGTTGTGGCCCTAGAGGATTAGAGTCCTCACAAAGGTTTGGAGCATTGTGGAAGACCAAGTTGGAGCTTGGACTTGAGCATTGGAGTTCTCAAGTAGACCAAGTTGGAGCTTGGATCTGAAATTAGGGTTAGATTCCTCACCAATTAGGGTTAGATTCCTCACCCAAGGTTGAAGCCTTGGAGAATTTGAAGAATCTATTATATAGGTTGGAGCCTGGTTGTTTGTAAGAGGATTGGAATCCTAATTGTTTCTTATTAATAAAATTATTTTCTTGTTGTACATCTTATTTTCTTATTTTATTGAAGATCTTAATTGACATAATTTAAAAATTACAAAGAAATACTAATTCACCCCCCCCCCCCAGTATTTCCAACAACATACGGGAAATCTTAATAGAAATGATGGCTGGAAAATTAGTAAGAACTAGATTCCTGCCCTTTCTTCTTGATTTTCTTCCTCCTGAATCATCTATGGATTCCCTTTCTCTTTCCCTAGTCGTTTCCTTCTTTATTTTCTATTGGTTTTCTAGTTTTCTTGTCTTGTTTTGGTCTAAATTGTCTTCTTACTTTTGATTGACATTTTCTTGATTGTTCTTTTATAATTACCTTTCCTATTAGTGTGATTAATGTAGTACTTTGAATGAATATATATATTATTCATGGTTATTATGATTTTTTTCTATTATTATGATTAATAATAATTTAATTTTACATATACATATATTTATCTGTCTTATAATATGTTGACTGTGTTGGAGGCCACAAACAGGTGCATGGGGTCTCCCCAATGTGAAGTCCCAATTAGACCTCACACCATTTGGAGTAGGATCCCCAACTGGGATACGATCGGTTGCGAAAGAGATGGGTTTTAAGAGTGTGCCTTGGTTGCAATAACTAAATAGAATGATGTATGCACAACTTTGGTAGAAACAAGTGTATGGTCTTTGTGAAGTGTCAAGTGAAATGCATGATAATTTCTATCACATCTAAGGGAGAGAGAGTGGGCCCTTTAGAAGAGATATAATCCTTTTATGCTAAAGAAGAATCCAAGGCTCTCAACAATTCTCCCAAGCTTTCGATCCTAAGCCAAAAGACCAGCCAATTTCCCTTTACATGAGTTATTAGGGTATATCTATAACATATGAGATGACTATTCATCTTCTTTTGTGACTCTTTGACTTCCCTCACAACTCTTTGACTTCCTTTTACATAATGACCTTTCATATTCCAAAATTGACACTTGGACTTCCACTTACAAAATATCTAAATAAAAATATTTACAAATACCCACATAGGACAAAATTGGGTATAGTCAACTAAACAAGCCTAATAGGACAAACAACATGTCAAGTTTGAGTTCGGGGGAACTCTAGCTCAACTGCTTCAACTTGTATCTCTTCCTTCACATAGCAATGCCAAGATATATACTATGCAATGATATCCTCAAATTTTTCGATGGGATCAGGCTCGAAGCAGACTCTAGCCTCCATTTCTTCTAGATACACAGTCTTGGAGCCAATTTGTGTTTCCTTTTTCAACAAGAACAACATGGTGTTGATCTTGGTAGGGCCACCAATATACTTTTTCATATCATGTACGTTAACCTCTAGGTCCCCTTTGGTAGCGCTCTGCTTGAACTGGTCCAAGTATTCTTCCACTTTATGTTTGATCGTATTTCTACCTTTAGCCTCTATGAGTGTGCCAACGGAAGGGATCTTGTGATACTTCACCATGAAATCCACATTGTGATACAACTGTGCATAACCATTAGGGGAATTTTGAGGTCTAAAATGGGCCTCCTAAGGAAATTATAAAATAATAGTGGAAATATTAAAATAATGTTAGATTACATCATCAAAGTTTAGAGGGAAAAAAGAAAAAAACTATTTTTTCAACTCATATTTTCAACTTATCTCCCTATGGGTTAACTCAAATTTCGAGAAGAAACGCTTGTTAGATGCAAAATTTGATTCCTCATCTAAGGATGACCCATGTTTCATACTTTTGATGGACTCTACTACACGAAAAATGAAAAATATATGAAAAATGTGATTGCAATCACGTTTTTTCATGTATTTCTCATTTTTCGTGTAGCAAGGCCCATCAAAAATATGCAACATGGGTATTGCTTGGATGAGAAATTAAATTTTGCATCCAACGAGTACTCCTCCTCGAAATTTGAGTAAAATCTTAGGGAGATAAATTAACAATATGAGTTGAAAAAGTAGTTTTATTATTGTATTATTTTTTAATATTTTTACTTTTTTACTCCAAAAATGGTGAATCATCCCCCATGGTTGACATCATCATCTTGAATCATATTGGTTCTTATAAAGTTTATTTTGGTTGTACATTTTTCTTAGGAGACCCATTTTAGACCTCAAAAATCCCCTAATGAGGGTTGAATGTTGGTGATGAAAGTGTCGAGTTGTTTGTTGCTTTGGATAAGCATCCAAACTTTAGCCTTCTCGAACTCAGCTTTTTGCCTTGCCTTCTTCACCAACTCAGGAGTTGCACCTCTATAATACATTCCCCACTCATGCACAACAGTAATAGATGCATGAACACCTTGAGAGATTTCACATTCTCTAAAGATTTATATTGCATTCCATGTAGGCGGACAACTGCTTTGTGCACAGTGACCAAATCCTCATAGAGGTTCCTCATAGTTTCTCCCAATGTCAATACTTCGCCAGATATGGATTCTTTGAGTTCTTTTATATACACCTGTGCATAAGCGACTTTCTAAACCTCTTCCTAGATATATTCAATCTTTTTCCTTGTTTCCTCTAATTTCTTTGTCATCTGTCTATTCTCGACCATCAAACATTTTGTGTTTAACTTGGAGCCTCCTATGAAATCAAAGTTAGCTGCAACAATATGTTCCGGATTTTTCCTAGTGTCCATCAGGATCACCTTCTCCTTAATAAAATTAGGATGTGTGAGGTCGTACGAGAAGTGCTTCTTTCTTTCTCGTACGAGAAGTGCTTCTTTCTTTCTTGTACAATCTTCTTCTACAAATCATCATAAGTTAAACTGTAGATATCCATTGGCGAACCTTCATCAAGAGGAGCAATTTTCTCTTCCTCGCCTAAAGCTTGCCCTTCTGTAGGAGGAGGGGGAGACAGAGTGGTGATGTGATGCATAAAAGGTATGATATCAACATCTTGATTATGTTTCTCCAGCTCTATCTCCATGTCTTGTATCACTATCAAGTTTTCGATTTCCTAGGCAAGTTATTTGACCTGCAGCTGCTTACTTCCTTCAAGTAGTTGATCTTGTTCTTCTTCTTCGGCTTGTTTCTGTATTTTTTCTTCCTCTTCTTATCACTTCCTTTCTTCTTGTTATTTTTTTCTTATTCCTCCTTCTTCCTTAATTCTTCCTCCTGCTTCCTCTACTTCCACCTTATTTGCATTTCTATAGCCGCTTTCAAGATGATCAGATCTTCTTTGAATTTGTGGCTCTGCTCTTTTGCTAGACTGTGCATAACCTTTCTCTTGCCCTTTTCATGCATTGGGTTGTGCCTTTCTAATATATTTGCTTCCTAAGTGGCTTTTTGTTGAGAAGTGGTCTACGATGTACCTGCAAATTTGAATGGTGCATGGGGCTTAGAGGCATTATAAAAATTCTTGATAATTTCCTCCTTTGGTCTCGAATAAGCCCTGCTTGGCCAACCGAAATGTATCTTTGTACAATGTCTTTTACAAACAATCATGGGATTGTACGGGTGGTATTCCATAAGACCAAATCCAAATTTATCTAACTCTTTTCCCTCAGGCTCCATAACCTTTAGTTTCTTAATCTCGTACTATCCAATTTACAAAGGAAGAGTGGGCCAAGGCGCTTTCTTCTTCCTCTGCATGACTCCTGATAAACCTGTGGAAATATGATAAGATACTTCCTACATGATCAATTTTTCAGTGGCATACCTCGGAAACAAATGAGAATATTTCTGACCACCGAGCACCCTAAGGTAAGTTCCATCTGGCGAGTTAAACCAATCGGAAATTTCTGCTACTGCTTCCATCCCCTGATGAGACATGCATGGTGGCTCTTCCTCGAAGATCATCTTGCACAAAACTATGAGGAAGTTATCGGTAAAATTCTCTATGACTCCTCTGTAGCTACACTCTGAAAGAAATTTCCAGTAAATATGTACAATAGGGTCCTTCAGTGTCCATGTCCAACTCATGCCAAGAAAATAATTATGAGCACATATCACATCCAGCAAGTAAGAGAACATATAGAACCTGGCTTGCTTACCCTTAGGAGGGTTCTTGGCATTAGTCACATGGATATTTAACTGTTGAGCCAACAAATCCGACCAATTGAATTCTTTCCCTTCATTCACAACCTTATGCAGCAAAAATTCCCAACCTTCAAGAAAGGTCTCAATACTCTTTTGACCATAGATCAGGAAACCTAGGACTATAACTATTTAAATGATTTTTTGAGAGATTTGATCATATAAGTGTTATTGGGTGTCTGGCGTAATTTGGATGGCTCTTTCACCCAACCTTTGACGACATATTTAGTGCTCAAGTCACTGGTGACTACGTGGAAGTGAGAATCCATGGAAGCTTCTGGCAAGGGAAAATGATACATCAGTTGATAGTCATGTGCCATGAATGAGGCAAGCCTTTTTCCACTGACACTGTTGAGGATCATGCTCTTTCCATCTAGGTGTGACAATATCCACTTGATAATGTCTCTGCAAAGGAAGACCGGAAACCTACATGCAATCTTATGCAATCCTGACTTTTGGACATTGATATATACCTGTCTGTCTTCTAGATCTACTTTGTAACTAGTTGTTGAGAATGCATGTTTTGATGTGTTCCATGTGATATCTGAATATTTCTTAATGAAGAGTTGAGTCTCTGATAGAACTGGCATAGTGACAGTGGTACTCTCAACTACTTCACCAGTGTTTCTCTCTATGGTGTCTTTTGAGGTAGGTCTCTTCTATGGCATGATAATAGAAACTGATAAAAGAGAGATAAGCTCAAAAAGTGCAGTACTTGTATCACAAGATGCACTCATGGCGAATACAAATCAACTCAAGCAAAACAATTCATTTAGCAAGATCGAAGCAACAACTTAGTGACTAAAGGGAATGATTGTGCAATTTTTGGTCTAAATATTACAGTTTGGGCTCATGAACTGCGCATTGCGCAATCTCAACAAGAAAGGGGTGAGCTAGAGGCTTGAGACTGAGCAATTAGCAGTCTCAGCTAGGAAGGTTGAGGGGAGAGACTGTGCATTGTGTAGTCTCAGTAGCTAGGGTTGAGTCTTGAGGCATAAAACTCGCAATGCGTAGTTGGGCAAGTAGTGACTGCACATTGCGCAGTCTTAGAGGCCAAGCACGAAGCTTGTGCCTTGAGTATGTGAGTTGCATAGCTGTGAGAGGCAATTTTGGCGAAGAATGTGCAGATATGCCCAAGAAGGAGAGAGAAAAGTGACAGATCTAAGTGTTGGGGCAAGAAGGAATGTAGATCGGATTGAGGGGAAGTTAGATCAGTGAAAATTGAGTGCCTGAAACAAGCATACAAAAGGAAAAAAGAACATGCATAGAATGACACAACAACAGTAACTGTTGATGGGAAAAAATAAAGAAGTCGATATGAAACTAGTAAAATTTGAATGACGGACCAAACCACACTTGTAAAATCTAATAATAGTTAAAATGTCATCTACCATGAAAAGAAACAGGAAAAATAACACTTATAAAAGAAAAAGCGACAAAAAAAATTACAAAAAGTGACACATGCAAAACTTACCCGAAAGAGTTCCACAAACTTATCCGAAAGCTCCTTGATCTCATTGGGAATGATAGAGCTCCAAGATATAATGTGAAAATGATCTCTAGGGGTGTCTATTATATAGTCTAATCGAGTTAGGGTTTATGACATGTGTTGACCTCTACCGGTCAACTACCCATGCAGTACACCCCCTTTTTCTTGCAAAGAAAGGGGCAGCACCTGGTCGACATATCCGTGCCATCCAACAGTCATCAGCAGCTTGATCAATCTAATTGTAAACCTAGTCTGCATGTATTAATTGTAAATAATCTTAGCAGATATGAGTCGTGTATGTGAATTGCCTAGGTGGGCCTAACTTTCTAGTGGTAATCTACGTCCCAGAAGGTTTTTCGTCTCACCGATCCATGGATCGGCAGAGTTTTCCTTCAAACCTGACCCCAAATCCGGGATGGATTTTGTCATTGGAATTTTAGGAGAATCCTAGTGTGTTGATCTGCTAGATTATAGTTGTGTCGCAGAACTAGGTGATTTGTGAGGGTTTGTATTAAGTGGGTTTATCCCCTTGAGATGTAAATTGTAAAAGTCATGATGTAATGTGTCTTGAGGGTTGAAAAATGTTTTAAATCCCCTCGTGAGTCCTAAGTCCTAGGTCCTAGGTGATGTTTCCGAAGGCTTAGTTTGATGATCCATTTTAAAATGAATTAAAAAATTAAAAAATGAATAAAAATAATAAAAAATGAAATAAATAAAAAATAATAAAAAATTAAAAAATAAAGCAAAAACCCTATGTAATAAAATAATAATATTTTAAGTGAATGCATGCAAAATATTATTTTTAATAAATCGACGGGTGAGATCAAAAGATGTCTTGATCTTCATCAACGGTCGAGATCATTTCAGCATGGATCACTCGAACTAGCCGTTGGAGTCATTTCCTTTAAGTAGGGTGCTAGGGGTCAGTTCAGATCATGGGATCTGTGAGTCTGATACTGAAGAAGCTCTCTTGTAAATTTGTTTCTGGTTAATAAAAGAAGACTTTGGGGTCCATATCTTGCTAGTGTTACTCTCTTGAAATGCTGTGAGATTGTTTAATTTTCTGCATATGTTATTTTCAGCCGTTAATAATAGCTTTTTGTAGAGTATTGTGAGCACAGGTATCTTGTTCACTTGCTAGGGTTTGGGTGCTGTTAGGGTTTCTGAAGTAATGGCAGGTATCTCCATTACTTCCTGAGATCTAGCAGTATTTTTGCCCTCTTTACTAATGGTTGTTTTGAGCTGTGCAGAAAACATTTTCTGAAGGAAATTTGTGGGCGTTCGGGGAAGTTCTCGGCTGAACCAGCCAACTCCCGCAAGCATTTTTTGCTGAGCCCAGCTGGATTTGATCCTGGGTCTATCATTCGGTTTATTTTTCTAATTTGCATGAGAGATTTTCTGAAGTTCTTCACAGTGACAATCTGAAATCTTTATTTCTTTAAAATATTCCTGTGCTCATTGCTGAATCTGGCTGTTAAGGGGCCAAATCTGTACATTAATCAGCTGTTTTAGGGTTTCAAAATTTTCTGATCTAGGGTTTCAAATTTCAAGATTTTGCTTTGTACAGTTTTGATTAAGGTTTTTTTTTGTATCTACAGGCATAAGGTAAGAAATCCGTCTAGACCAAAATCGCTCCAACGTGCTCAATCGCAGAACGAGGAGAGGTTTCAGTTCATCAGCTATCGGATCGGTGTAATACTGGGCATCAAGCCGTCTGCATAGCCTGCGGATCTGGACTTTAGCGTTAAATTTATCCTTGTGGGAATCAGCAAAAAATTGCCGCTGTATTCATGCGAGGAAAAGGCTCCTTAAATCTTCGCCAGCAGAAGAAAATCCTGAAACGAATCGAAAGAGAATACGTCGCTATCTCAGCAAATCATGAAGGCAACATCGGATTGCTCAGATCTCGATTTCTAGTTTGATGAAGCCAGGCGGCTCAGACAAACAGTGGCTTCCGTCAATATATGATCTTCATTCACACACGGTATCAAATTCTAATTCACGGCGGCTCAGGTAACGTCTGTAAGGCTCGGAGCGTTCGGTGCTCAGGGAAAATTTCAATCTGAATCGTATTTCTCTCTGCCATCACCTGTGTATGCCAAGGATTTTTCTGCGATTGCTCATTTAGTTCTGATGCCGGGCCAAGTCATGCATATTCACGCATTTTTTTTCTCCGGCTAAGTATCAATGTTTCAGTTTCTTGGGTTTTACGAATTTGCGCAGGTAATCTCCAATCATTCAGTATCAGGTAAATCGATCTTGTTCTGCATGGTTACGTCCAGCCCTTTTTTCCATTTTAACGCAGAGGGTGACCACTGAATCGAAATCTTTATGGCGGTATTTTCATTATAATTTCGTTTTTTTTTCTTTCAGAGGTTAAATCGTATTTCTTTGATGTATATACGTATAGAAAAGGGTAAGCGTAATTAAATTTTTATTTTTGGATTTTAATAAATAGTCTCATTTTTATTTATATTTATATTTTTAGATTTTAATAAATATAAAAAGGAAAAAATAAAAAAGGTTAAGCGTAGTTAAATTTTGATTTAAATAGACTCTAAGTTTAAAATTTCATAATTTTTAGATTTTCTGTTTGTTATAATATGAAAAAATAAAAAAATCAAAAAGAAGATTTATTTATAAAATATTTTTTGGCTTAGTTAGAGTATGATTTTGTTTTGTTTAGATTTTGATTTGTTAGATTTGTTTTAAATTTAGATTTTAAATTTAGATTTTATATTTTTAGGTTTTTTTTATTTTAGATTCATTTTCATATATTTTTAGTTAAAAAAAAAAAAATCGTTTTTCTTTTAAAATTCGAAAAAATATAAAAATTTTGTGGAAAATTATTTTTGCCAGATTCAGTTGTTTTCATGTTATATCTTTCACACTGAGATCTAAAATTTTCAAGTCGAGATACGAATATGATATCTGGTTAATGGTTTATGACTCGTGGTGGTTTAAAGCCATTCATCTGTTTTAAATTTTCAGTTACTAGATATCGTTTTGGTCATTCTAAGAGCATTGTGATTTAGCTGATGACAAATGATTGTTGTTCACGGTTTATGTTTCTATAATCATCTAACAAGTAATCGTTTTAATAACAATCTCTTAAGGCACTGGTCTGCTAAATTAATCAAATTCATCTAGTGCTTATCTTATCGTGTCTCGTGTCTCCCAACCAACTGGTCGACAGTTGGTCTTCATCATTTCACAGGGTCTACCCCCCTTAGCCGCGGTAGACAGGCTTAAACGGAGGGATCAGAGTGACAGCCCCCGGTCTGAGGGTTGTCGTGTCAATCCGCGCGACAACATTTTTTGGCGCCGTTGCCGGGGATACTTTTTCTCGGTGTTTCAAACGACAATCATCCTTCTCATTTTTATCTTTTCATCTGGCCCGGCAACGCCAACATTTTTTGGCGCCGTTGCCGGGGATAGAGTTTTTCTGTTCCTGGAGGTTTCATCGACATTCACCTTCTCATCTTTCTCATCTCTCATTTTGAGCTGGTAAATTCAACCTTTTGGGTTATCATTTGGATCTTTTATTGCTTTATTTTTCGCCATATCAGTAGCATCTCTTCGGTTTGTTTCTTGTTTGGGTGGCGACTCCACTTTCTCATTTTTCCCAGACAAGAAGCTTTCTTCATATCTGCTTGTGGTTACTTTTTGGATCCTAGAATCAGATTCATTGTTCAAGTGGCGACTCCACTTCTTTCATCTCTTAATTTTCTTGAGCGGAAATCTCTTTCTATCATCCATTTGATCCCTTATTGTTCATCATAGATTATTCATTTAAACCATGTCATTTTACTGATAATCTCCACGATCTTCCGAAAGAGGCCATTTCTAAATTATTTAAGTTCTTGGGTGGTGATTCGGTCGTTGTTGGAAAGCATTTAAACATGTTTACTTGTGTAATGATCTTATATTGTAGATTTCCTCAATATAATCATGAAGATTTCAAGATGCGTCTATTTGTCCATTCTTTAGAGGGTGATGCCTTGAATTGGTTTAATAATTTTCCTAATGGTTTTTTCACTTCTTTACAAGACATTCTCAATGCTTTTAAAGATAGATATGATAGTCCAAACAGCTTGCCTTCTACCTCTAAAATTGTGCAAAAGAAAGAAAGTAATCTTATAAAAAATCCAGCTGTTGAAGAAAGTTTTCAAGATCCGAATGTGTCATCCACCGGAAATACCGCAGACCAAGTTCATGATAGTGAAAAATCAGGGACAAATAATAGTGAAAGGGAAGAACAAAAGCAAATTATACAAGATCTAATGATGCTGGTAAGAAATATGGAAAGCAATCAAACTAGTCTTATCAATGATGTTAAAACTTTACGCACCCATCTGGAAAAACGTAATAGGGAGTTGGAGGTCACACAAAATCAACATGCTAAGGAAATTGAGGCCATGAAAATTAAATATGAAACAGAAATTAGAAACATGCAAAGCAAGATGTCAGTCTTAGAGGAAAATATGGTGACCATGAACGCTGATCATGATAGGGAAATTGACTCTATGACGTTCAATCATAACAATCAGTTGGTTGACATGCAAGCGAATCATAAAGAAGAAATAAATTTCATGCAACATTGCTTGATGGACATAAAAGAAAAGAATGATAAAGTAATAAAACACATGCAAGAACACCATGCCATACAAATTAGTACTATAAGGGATGAATGCTCTAGTTAGATGGATGCCATTAGAATACAAGTTCAAAAGATTCAATAATGGTCAGATGATAAGAGAAACCAGGAGCCTTCTCATTTGCCGCAACAAGTTCCATCTTATTATGAGGAGGTCATTAGGTGGTTAATTGAAGGTGATCCAGATAAGCTTAAAAACGATAAAAATCAGATGCAAGACACAAAAAGACTTAGCATGCATATCTTACACACTTCATCTGATAGTTTCGAAACAGAAAGTTCCAGGTCATCAGTAATTCGACCTGCCAGAAAGAAAAAGCGCAAGAGAAAGAAAATAAGAAGAAGATTTGACGCATCAGACGGTCGCGAGCAGCTTGATTTTCGGATAGGAAAGAGTCCTACCATACGCAAAATTGGACATGGTACATCCGACAAGCAGCCGACAGATTTGCCTGAAAGCAGGCAAATGCTCAGTATGCACTATATTGAACACATCTGATGCTGTAGAGCATCCTTTGTATCGTATTTCTAACCCTACTCCTTGTTTTTTCCGCATTTTTGTTTCTGCTTTAGATAGTCAATAAATGAAGAGCTTTTTTCTTTCCTGTGCTTAATGTATATGCTGATTTTTGGATGGACGCTACTTATTTTTGTGTTGTATGGATGCAGATTCTGGATTCTCACATTCCTGCAAGCAGCAACGTGTTCCCAAGTAGAGCCAGATGTTGACCTCTACCGATCAACTACCCATGCAGTACACCCCCTTTTGCTTGCAAAGAAAGGGGCAGCACCTGATCGACATATCCGTGCCATCCAGCAGTCATCAGCAGCTTGATCAATCTAATTGTAAACCCAGTCTGCATGTATTAATTGTAAATAATCTTAGCAGATATGAGTCGTGTATGTGAATTGCCTAGGTGGACCTAACTTTCTAGTGGTAATCTACGTCCCGGAAGGTTTCTCGTCTCACCGATCCATGGATCGGCAGAGTTTTCCTTCAAACCTGACCCCAAAGCCGGGATGGATTTTGTCATTGGAATTTTAGGAGAATCCTAGTGTGTTGATCTGCTAGATTATAGTTGTGTCGCAGAACTGGGTGATTTGTGAGGGTCTGTATTAAGTGGGTTTATCCCCTTGAGATGTAAATTGTAAAAGTCATGATGTAATGTGTCTTGAGGGTTGAAAAATGTTTTAAATCCCCTCGTGAGTCCTAAGTCCTAGGTCCTAGGTGATGTTTCCGAAGGCTTAGTTTGATGATCCATTTTAAAATGAATTAAAAAATTAAAAAATGAATAAAAATAATAAAAAATGAAATAAATAAAAAATAATAAAAAAATTAAAAAATAAAGAAAAAACCCTAACTAATAAAATAATAATATTTTAAGTGAATGCATGCAAAATATTATTTTTAATAAATCGACGGGTGAGATCAAAAGATGTCTTGATCTTCATCAACGGTCGAGATCATTTCAGCATGGATCACTCGAACTAGCCGTTGGAGTCATTTCCTTTAAGTAGGGTGCTAGGGGTCAGTTCAGATCATGGGATCTGTGAGTCTGATACTGAAGAAGCTCTCTTGTAAATCTGTTTCTGATTAATAAAAGAAGACTTTGGGGTCCATATCTTGCTGGTGTTACTCTCTTGAAATGCTGTGAGATTGTTTAGTTTTCTGCATATGTTATTTTCAGCCGTTAATAATAGCTTTTTGTAGAGTATTGTGAGCACAGGTATCTTGTTCACTTGCTAGGGTTTGGGTGCTGTTAGGGTTTCTGAAGTAATGGCAGGTATCTCCATTACTTCCTGAGATCTAGCAGCATTTTTGCCCTCTTTACTGATGGTTGTTTTGAGTTGTGCAGAAAACATTTTCTGAAGGAAATGTGTGGGTGTTCGGGGAAGTTCTCGGCTGAACCAGCCAACTCCCGCAAGCATTTTTTGCTGAGCCCAGCTGGATTTGATCCTGGGTCTATCATTCGGTTTATTTTTCTAATTTGCATGAGAGATTTTCTGAAGTTCTTCACAATGACAATCTGAAATCTTTATTTCTTTAAAATATTCCTGTGCTCATTGCTGAATCTGGCTGTTAAGGGGCCAAATCTGTACATTAATCAGTTGTTTTAGGGTTTCAAAATTTTCTGATCTAGGGTTTCAAATTTCAAGATTTTGCTTTGTACAGTTTTGATTAAGGTTTTTTTTTGTATCTACAGGCATAAGGTAAGAAATCCGTCTAGACCAAAATCGCTCCAACGTGCTCAATCGCAGAACGAGGAGAGGTTTCAGTTCATCAGCTGTCGGATCGGTGTAATACTGGGCATCAAGCCGTCTGCATAGCCTGCGGATCTGGACTTAAGCGTTAAATTTATCGTTGTGGATGAAGAGTATATGGACACACAAGTGGAAAAGGATTATCATGTTCTTTATTTTCATCTTTGGTATTTCTCCACTGCCAGTAGGCCTAGACAATACCCTGGTAGAGTCAATTCACAAATGCAAAAATTTCTCTATTGCCAACGAACCTAGATAGTACCTCAGCGAAGTTGCTTGCTTCACGTCCCTGTGTAGGAAGCCTTTCTCTTCTTTCACCTTTTATTCATTTTTATATTTTTTGTAGAACTGTGCATCGACACTTATTTATTTCATGGCACAGAAGAGGGATCCTAACATATTGAGAGCATAAGAGGTTGTTCTTTCAGAGAAGAATATTTACATACCTCTGAAATACAATCCACTTGTTTAAGTTTACTCCCCTCCTTACTCTACTCAACTTAGTTGACAAGATAAAATAGATAAAACATAGGAAACTGATTAAAGAATAGGGTACTAGTTATAGATACAAGCATCACAATTCCACAAAGGCTTTCTCCAAGAAAGAATGTATTTTCCATATGGGTATCATCGTCTAAAATATACAAGGCTCGTGCAAAGAGAAGGAATAAACAATAATCCAAGCATTAAAAGGGGCATGATTTCCTCTTGAAATTTTCCATGGTCATTTTGAAAGAAAAGCACGGTTTCATGCAAAACTTATGTAATAGAAAGGAAATAAAAGGGTAGGGAAAAAGGTAAACAACAACAAAAGGAAAGAAACTAAACTAAGCTACCCTACTCTAAGCTAATAAGGGATAGGATAACCTTACTTAAAACTAAACTTCCAATGTAACCATCGAAGCATTACCTGACCTATATGGGTGAGGGAATCAAAAGCAAGAAAGATCATCAAGAGAAATAGTTGACAAGATATATGAAACATGACATGCTCCAAAATTCAAAGACCGAAAACGCAAGAAGAACAATACAATAAGAAAGCATATGCTAAAAAATATTCTAATGCATTAAGATGATTGTGCACATTGTAACAAATTGTCAAGCTAAAACATTCTTTCGAACTTTCAAACCTGGAAAACATAAAGAAAGCGAAAAACTTGTGTTTTGCAAATGGGCTTGTCAGGTATGATTCCTCCAACCATTGAGCAATAGGATCGTGAAAAACAAATAAAGGATCTGAATATTGCGAGATAGATTAATTTTCAACTTTCACGATTATATGATGAGGTTTCTTTAAAGAAATAATATCGACCTAATCATGCTTGGGACTAACATCAAGACTGCGAGAACCTGACTTAACCATTAGTGCAAATTGAAGTGCCTTGAAATCTTGAGGTAGCTCCAAGACATTGGAAGATAGATCATCGAAGACCATTGGCTTAGAATAATCGATAATGGAAGGTACAAATTCATTAGTAGGTGAATCAATGAATAGATTGAGAAATCCATGATCAGGATTTTCTTCATCCGAAATAATGAAATCCTCGTGATCTGATGAATCGTGGAGAGGGGGTGATCGAAAATAAGAGATTTTACTCTTTGTTTCTAGAAACTAATTGGATGATGGATGAGAGAGATCACAAAGGGAATATTTTTCCTCACCTTGATCTGATGTAAAACGACATTCCACCATTCCTCACTGCGATCAAAATTGACATTATCTAAGACTAACTCATTGAAAGAGGTGACATTTGTAATAGACTCATGGAAGATGTTAGGATAATGAGGGGGAGGTGAGAGAGAACAAAAATAATATTTCATCGCAAATAATTGTTTAGAATCAAAATCCCACACATAGTCATTTTGAATGATATCACAAGTTTTCGGGTTAACACTGACTCCATCCTGAACTCGATCCTTTTGAAAATCAGGAGAAGTGATTATAACAGGTTGTTGTGACAACTCAAAATTAGGAGGATCGAAAGAGACAACAAATGGAGAATGAGAAGGAAGAATATGACTAGTCAAATCAAATTCGCAATCGAAACTTGCATTCAAACTTTGAACATGTAGGGTGGGGGAAGATGGTGGTATATCAATAGATTGACTTTCAAGTTCTCCAACCTCAACCTATGTGTATGGAGTTGTTTGATGAGAAGAAGATGAAGAGTCAGTGAGAACAACAACTTCTTTTCTTGCAGAGATCCATCATTAGTATATGTTGGGAGACTTTCAAAAGATTCATTTGATGGATTCAAAGAAATGTGAACAAGATACTCAAACTTCTCTTTAATAAAACTCCAGTGAATATCATCTTTAGAAAATTTGTAACAGGAATGAATAAAATGATTGTGAAATATTCAAGAGATTCATCAAGTGCTTTTCTAAGACAAATGATTTTCTTATAAACAGATTCATAGTCATACATGTCAAAGGCGCGGTGAAGCTCCTTGACAAGATGTTCGAAAGAGTGAATGGAAGCAGTTGGAAATGTGTAACACCATTCTTTAATGCTTGTTTTGAATGTAAGGATGAACAACTTGCAAGCAATATCTTCATAGTCAATTTCACAGTAAGTACAAAATTCAAGAAAGCGAGCGATGTGCTCAAGAATGGTTGTTCCACCCCCACCATCAAACTTCAAATTTGACAAGTCTTGAATTATCCCCATGGTAACTTTCATATTTGCAACTCTAGAAAAACATGTCGGGGTCAAGATTTGGGAAGAACCCAGTTGAAGGAAGAAAAAAGTTCAAACAGAATTTCACGAGATCAAATTGTCATCTAGCCCTCCTTCTAGCGCTAAGAAACCAGTTGACGGTGCTAGAAGCCGCCAACAGGTGCATGGGTTCTCCCCGATGTGAAGTCCCAATTAGACCCCATACCGTTTGGAGTAGGAGCCCCAACCAGAATATAGTCAGTTGCCAAAGTGGTGGGTTTTAAGAGTGTACCTTGGATGCAATAACCACATAAAATGATGTATGCATAAATTTGGCAGAACAAGTGTATGGTCTTTCTGAAGTGTCAAGTGCAATGTGTTACCGTTCAAACTAGCAGGGGTCCTAGAAGGGGATCCTAGAGGGGAAACTACTAGGTCCAAAGAAACAATGGAGTGATAGTCGATTATCACCACAGTTAAATCTCCCTACTATTTATGAACTTTCATTGATGGGAGGAGACCCAGTATGAAGGGAATCACCAGATGAATGGGTCAGTGAAGAGGTAGGGAGTGATTCCTTTGGCCTATTCATAAGAGAGACTCAAATGTATGGTTTACTTGCCTGAGAAGAAAGGTGTAAGGCTCTCTATGAAGGGCCAAGGGGATTTCAAGGGCTAGGGTTTAAAAATAAGACTTATGAAGGAGGGACCTATTACTAGAAACCTTTGTGAAAACTGGGTTTCAAAATGGTCTTTGTGAGATTACCTTCAAAAACTTGCGGGACCACCTGAGACCAAGTAGACCAAAAATCAAGTCAAGAGGAATTGGTCACTGAAGGAGGGGTTTGAACTAATTGTGGAAGAGAAGAGGATCAATGCAAAAATCTTCTTGGAATTGAATGCAATGATCCATATGAGGTCACTAGCCAAGGGAAACCTAGGGCAAGAAATGGTTCTTGAGCTAGGGCTTGCAATATCTCGAGATCCCACCGTCGGATTTGCTTCAAATTTGGAGGGCCTCTATAGAAATCACCAACGCAATTCTGGACAAAAATAGAAGTGTTTGGATGGCTAGATTGTGAAATAATTGATGCCCTAGGTGACTTATGTAGGCTAGACCTGGAGAGAAAGAGAGAAATGTGAGAAAAATATGTTTTTAGGTGATCATCTATGGAGGACCAGTTCCTAATCCTTTGGGAGAAATGGATTCAAGATGATTCCAATGCTTAGGATAGTTTCATTCAGTCAAGGAGGCCTCTAGAACAATTTTGCATGTCAATTAGGGGATGAGAAAAACTCCTCCAAGGTCTTTATACTTCAATGTGCAATATATGATGACTTGTCAAGTTAAATTTCAATGAAATATCTCTAGAAACATTCACTTTTTCAAACATGGCCCATAACATGATGCAATGCTAATAAAAGAGAAATTTATGCCCTTTTACCCAAGAAAAGCAACAAAATTTCAGCCTAGTATAGCGAAAATCCCAGCATCATTTACATGACAGAAAAAGAATGACAAAATAAAATTAAAATAACACTTACATGTGAGAACAAGTATATCCAATCATCATCATATGTCAATATATAAACTCCAAGATAAAATGAAGATATCTAAACATCAAAATTCATACATCCATCCAATTTCGTCCTTCAAAGAGAATAATGAAAATATCACAAGAGAATATGATCAATCCAAGTGATGATGAGAGAAATGAATCACCTATCATCTATTTATACACTTCCTAATGAATTTGATTTAGCTAATTAGGCCTAATTTAGGCCCTAAAATAAAATAATGTGCATAATAACAAAACTTTTGGTGACAAGCCCACCAAAAAGCTCAATAATGTAAAGATAAGCCTTTCAAGAGGGTTGAATGATCAACAAAGTAATGTCATTGGGCCTTTGAGGATGCTTGATGAAATCCAAGGGGGGCCATGATGAAGAAAAGGGAATCCAAACATGGTGGAAAGGGGTTGGGCCCTTGTTATCCAATCAATAACATGTGGTGCTCCCAACTGGGTGTGGGGGCACAAGGACAACCTCATGGGTCTCCAAATGGATCAAATATACCTGTAAACCATATGTAAGGGTCAGAGTGATGACATAAACCCTCCATTTGCAGCAAGAGGCATCCTGGAACATCTACCAAGTGTATGGTACAACTGTTGAGCCAACTGGGCATGTTGGACCAGGTGCATCAGTCTCATCCAAAAGGTAGAGTACAAGCAATCAATGAACATTGTCGGGGATCCGTGAAGCAATATGTGTTATGGTGGAGACCCATGGCTCTCAACAACAATCCTACATGTACCAATGTGACCCTGTGGAGAGCTAAGACCCTGTATAGGGAGACCAAGCCTTTAATGAAGACCCACCTACAATCCTACATAAGATCCAATGTGTCCCCTTTCCCTCAAGTACAACAAATAATTAAAATAATCAAGTAATAATTCTTACAAGTTATGGGATCAATGGGGCACTTCATGGTGGCATGCCCTTCCATAGTGGGCTTTAGCAAGTACAAGTGTCTCCAAGCTCAAAAGGGGGTTAACCAAGGACCCTATTTGGTGGTTTCAACCTCTAAATGGGATAACATGTCCATAGTACATCCTTTAAGAGGTAGGTGACAAATGATATAATGATGGAATGGAATAGGGGTGAGGGGAAACATCCAGACCACATGTCAAGGTACATTGGGTAGCTATAACAAGGGAAGACCATACATGGGTATATGAATGTAGGAGGGAGAAAATTGTGGTACATAAGTTAGCCCGGCCTTTGTTTTTCCACCCTTCTTCATATTCCTTTTGCCTTTGATTTATTTTTCTTTCTCATAACTGCTCGAGGATCCAAGGGATAGAGAACATGATGTGTTATATGTAGCGGTGGATACCCACTTGAGGTCGGGCAATTCATCGCCCACCAGGGGTTGGGACAATCATGGATTCCTTAATGATGGAAGGGGCTCATCTAGGGCCCATAGGAACCAGGGTGATGACCATGCATAAGGGGTAGAGATTATGTTCAGTTTTTCCCACGTGCTAAATTTGTATCTCCTGGCCTTATTTTTCATTTTGCGGTACATTTCCTGTTGAGAGTGGCCAAATTATGATTTTTACTTTATTTTTAGATACATCAACTTTCGGGCCATCATTCCAGGCCCGAACCAAGGTGTGGACTAGGGCAGGGGGCGTTGAATTTCCATGATCTTGGGTCTAGGATAGAATCTTAGAATATCTGACACTACCAAACCAAGAATCTCAACAAGAACTACTTTACACATCGAAAAATATAAAGCAGTGAATCACATATGCACAAGTATACACAATTTTTAACCAAATATTATACAATAATGTACAACCCAATATTTGTTATATTAAACCAATCTTAATAATACAACAGTCTATGGAATACAAGATATGCTGACGATTATGTTGCAAGCTCTATGTCGTATCTTGTCTTGTCGATCCTTCACTCCCGTTCTGAGCTCTAGCTGCCCTTTAGTCCATGAAAGGACAACACATAGAGTCTCCAGGAGGGTTGTCACCTATCATTGTTGCAAGTTGCTTTCGCTACAATGAACACGAGATGATCCAATCTACTCTAGGCTGGCCAATACCTGAGCTCCGATCTTCCAATCTAGCAATCACTTTTTTCCATCAAAGTGCTACACATTAGGCTCCAAAATTCACCCTCACTTCAGTTGTCACACCTCCTTTAGGACTACTAGTCATGGGCTACTTTGGGTAGCCAACACTTTGCCCTCCACTAGTCCAATGGCACCCAACACTTCACTATAAGTTCTGCTCCTAATTGAGGTCTCCAATTGCCCAATTTCACCTCAACACATGGCACTTATAGGCTTCTCATAAAACTAATCCAAAATGGACCCTAAAACACAGATCCAACACAAGAAAAAATTGCTCCAAATTTGTTGTATCATTGTTGTTATAATTGTGTCCTGGTTAGGGCATCATGGCATGCTGCAATAGCCCTAAAACATACACCCAAACAACCCTTAATAACTATGGCCTCACCTAGGAAGGATCCTCCATTTATGTGTTGTTGTTTTGGGCATAAATATGCTCCAAAAAAAACCCACGCAGGCACTGTTTTGTGGTGGTAAGGCCTCCGGCCTACCACAACATCCTACCTATACCTACGCCCCCACAAAACAAAGTTTCCTTACCTTATTTATGCCTAAACATTCCTGTGTCCCTCCTACTTATGATCAACCTTCCTGCAAGTGTAACCAACCCTTTAAATAGGCCCACACAGTGCCAACCTCTCTCCAATTCACTCGGCCTCCCTTCAACAAAACTTGGCCTCCGTGTAGTGGAAAAACTGTGAAAATTTATGAATCTAACAAATCAAAAATCCTACAGAAGTAAACTGATTTGCATTACCTACTTGTGTTCTTCATTTTAACAAGTTATTTTCAGAATTATTCAGAAAATATTAGTGCAAATATACTCTAGCCTACACCAATATACAGATCAAGAACTGAAAAATAAATGAGACAACCACACAAAGGACACACTTATTTTTGCACTAAACATCCTTGGAAAAACCAAATGTGGGAAACCGATGCAGAAAATCTGAGGGTTTTATTATTAAGAAGATTTATGAATACAACGAGGTTGCCAAATCCGGCTCACCCAACAAAGAATAAACTCGGCAGAAGTACCTCTATCTGGAGACAGATATTTTGGAGAATCCATCAACTAGATGAACAAACCCCACAGGTGACTGTGTTGTCCCTAGTGCTGTGCAGCGATGGCTCCTCCGAGCTCTGCGCTAGAACTGCATCACCTCCTCTAGGAGTTGTGTCACCCTCCCAGTGAGCCTTCCCGACTCAGAAATTGATCTGCTAAACTAATCCCTGATTTGCCTCACAGAAACTGATACAAAATGGATCCAGAAACACTCTAAGTCTTCAAAAATCAAAATAATCGCAAAAGGATGAACTCTTATAACAAGCGGAAAACACAATCAACAGGCAGAAACATTAAGAAAACAGTGAAAACATGCTTATCAACAGTCAAGAGGAACAATGTACAAGAGCCATCAGATCTGGCTGATCAACGATCCAGATCCGATCGGCAAATCGCAATTGGCGGTGGCAGATGGGGCTTATCAGAGGTGACCATATAAATGTTGCGATAGAGATCAATGGGGTCGACGAGGACCATCGATCAAGCACGCAGATCGACGACCCAGGTTAACCCGCCATATCACATCGACAAATTACAATGGAGCGCTTTCAATGGCTCGGGTGCTCATGCGATATGCGATTGCGACAAGTCACATCGCAAAGTCGCATCGGAGCAACACCATGGAGCGGGGCCGATATAAACACAACTCGCGATAACTGGACTTGATAACATTATAAACGATATTTGATATAATTTCAGATCCGGAAAACAGAGTTTTCCTCTATATTTATGTTTTTCGTTAAATAAACGAAATACAAAGGATAAAGCGCCGATGCAATACCCGAAAGGGTTTGTTAATGCAAATATATATATTTTCAAGTCCAATATGAGCGGGATTTTCATATTTTAATGTATTTTAAATATAAAAGGGGAATCATGATACAAGCGGGATTTCGAACGGGCCAAAGGCGGTAAGTGGTTTGGGTCGGGCTCTGCCCAATCCCATACATTGGCTGCCACGTGTCTAGGCCCTGGAGAGAGAAAACCACCCTTATCGGGTGGTTAACCCCCGTACGAAAGATCCACCCGAAATGAACCACAACCCTTGGATCCAGATCTCCTAGATCAACGTTGGAGATGCGATGTGATTAAAAGGCGGACCCGATAGGAGTTATAAGGCAGGATTCATATTATTTCAAATCTGATAAACGAAAGTTTGGCGATTTTTCACACTTTTTAGTGTATTTCTCTGTGAATACAGAGAACGTTGTTTCTAGGGATTTCAAAGGCCCGATGACCCATTTCGTTACAGAACAGGTGGCCACCATCCCTGAAAGCATTTAGCATTGATTGCTAACGCTCAGAGGGGGATTTGAGCGGACAGAGGTCGGGAAGCCAGAGAGCCTAAGAAGGAGAAATGAACAGACGTCGCAGATTGGCTTTAAAGCCACAAACTGACAGAAGCAAAGACAAGCAGTATTTGAAGCAGTGCTGAGACAGAGAGAAAAAAGAGACAGAGAGTCAGTGAGGAGAGTCTGTGTACTCAGAAAGACTTGAGGAATCCAAGTAAAGCCTTATTGTTTGTATCTGTTGTGTGAGGCTCAAATTGAGATCACTTCTATAAAAATCTGTTTTCAAAGACATAATAGAGAGGTCACCACTGAAGGCTGGACCAGGAGACGCATCCCAGGAGTGTTTGGTGAACTCCATATTAAACTTGTTGTGTTTATGTGTGTTGTCTATTATGTTTCTTTATCTGCTTCATTGTCTATGTATTTCGCAATCTTATCGATCCATTGCACAAAGTAACATAGGCAAATACATGCATATGAGTTTGTAATACCTTAATAATTGTCTAAGATCTCATTTTCAGATCAAGTGGTATCAGAGCTTTAGGTTTGCTAAGGTTAGACAAGCTTGTGCTGGATTGTTGAATGCTAACTAGGTCAAAGCTCAAATTAGGAGAAGGAGAACTAGTTGATACTAACCCAGAAATTGGAAGAGTCTATCCTAGGAGGAAAATGAAAAAAGAAATTCCCTTGGAATCAGACTCTCAGTTCATGGACAGTTTCATGACCATGAGAGCCATGGTAGAAGAGATGTATCGAGAATTTAAGAAAGGTCGAGGGGAAAGCCCTTCAGCATCTCAAACAGGCAAAGGAGTAGAGGAACCTCTTCTAGTTGCCCATTCAGAACCCAAAGGGAAAGGGGAAGAGACTCCTCCATCAACACATCCTTCTAGCCCTAAAAATAAAAAGAAGAAAACATCTTTTATTAAATTAGATGTAAAATTTGATTTGCCAATATATGATGGAGAATTAAATGTAGAAAAGCTAGATAACTGGATTAGACAAATTGATGTATATTGCAGGGTGCAAAACATCGATTCAGAAAGGAGAAAGATTCAGCTGGCCAACCTTCACCTTGGAGGAACTGCCCTAGTGTGGTGGGAAGGCAAGACACAAGCTGATTTGAAGAAGCATGGTAAAATTATTTCTACCTGGAGTGAATTTGTTTCTACCATTAAAAAACAATTCTATCCACTAGCTTATATGCAGCAAGTGATGATGAGTTGGCAAACTCTTCACCAATTAAAGGGGCAAAGTGTACAAAGCTATACCCAGGAATTTAGAAAAAGAGCTTTAATTCTAGGCATTTCTCTAGACTCACCTGAAACTTTGTTGAAGTATATAGGTGGTCTGCATAGCTATTTGAGGCACACCATTCTCATGTTTAACCCCACTAGCATAGATGAGGTATCCGTTCAGGCTACACATCTAGAGGCTAGAGGCAAGAATGTGAACCCAGAGATTGGGGGATCATCAAAACCCACTGCAAGAAAGAACAAGGAAAAGAAGAAACAGAAATGGAAAGAGAGGAAGGCAAACGTTGTACAGAAAAACAAACCTTCATGCACTCATTGCGAGAAGGATGGACATGATGATGCACATTGTTGGTCTTTGTATCCGGAGCTGAAACCCAAGAAGTTCGATGGCAAGAAGAAGAAGACTATTGCTGCTATTTAGAAAGATTTGGGGTTAGACTCAGGTGATGAAACAATAGTCACAGCCACAGGTATAAAAGGTAAAAATTCTGAAGCATCTACTAGTAATTTACACAAACTATTGATAATAGAGAAAATTAGAGGAAAATACATGAGCTTTTTCATATTAGAGTTATTTCCAAGCATCAAAAGATTGATACTTTATTTGATAGTGGCTCACAAGTAAACTTGATTTCTGAAGCAATTGTAAAGAAGTTGGGATTACTAACCACACCTCACAAAAAGTCATATCCATTAGGGTGGGTATGTTATAAAGCAAAGCTACAAGTGACTAGACAACGTAAACTTAGGTTTTCTTTTGGGTCAGCATTTGTAAATGAGGTTGAGTTAGATATAGTTCCCTTGGATATATGTGGAATTGTGTTAGGAAGTCCTTACTTGTATGATAGAAAAACAATTTTCTATAGCACTAAAAATAAGTATCAACTCACCAAAGATGGAATAGAATATATTGTAAGAGCTCATAAACTCAAAAATTTACACGCTTATAAACTCAGGGCAGATGGAAAGAATTGTAAATTAATGCAAGCAATTTTTACTAATGGTTGTAAAGGAAAAGAACCCTGATAATACCAATATATTTGAGGGTTGTGATGCTAAACAGAAAGCTGATTTAGAAAACGTTGTTTCAGAATATGATATCCTATTTCAAGAACCTAAAGGTCTACCACCCAAAAGGGAAATTGTACATGATATTCATTTGCAGCAAGATGCTCCATTGCCTAACATCAAAATGTACAGATTATCCGTTTTAGAGAATGCAGAGATCAAGAAGTAGGTGCAGGAGTTGCTCGAGAAAGGGTTCATAAAACCAAACATATCACCATGCGGATCTCCAATCGTATTGGTGAGAAAGAAAGATGGTTCATGGAGGATCTGCATTGATTACAGAGCACTGAATAAAATAACAATCAAGAATCATTATCCCCTTCCTCACATTGATGATCTATTGGATTAGTTGAAAGAAGTTGTTTACTTTTCCAAGTTGGACTTGTGTAGTGGCTACCATCAGGTCGGAGTAATAGAACAAGATGCATGGAAGACTACTTTCAAAACAAAGCAAGGGTTGTATGAATGGCTAGTTATGCCTTTTGGCTTAACTAATGCTCCTGCCACTTTCATGAGAGTTATGAATGATGTACTCAGGCCTTTTATTGATGATTTTGTAATTGTATATTTAGATGACATTCTTGTTTTCAGTAAAACATGGGAAGAACATTTAAAGCATGTAAAGCAGACTCTAGATGTTTTGAAAAGAGAAAATCTCTATGTTAAGTTATCAAAATGTGAATTTGGAAAAACATCTTTAAATTATTTGGGTCATATTGTAGGGGGTAGTGAATTGAAGATAGATCCCTCTAAGGTTGAAGTCATTGTGAACTGGCCTAAAACCAAATCTGTTATAGAAGTTAGGAGCTTCTTAGGAGCAACACAATATTGGAGAAAGTTTATTGCTAACTTTTCCTTGATTGCAGCTCCCTTACATGCTTTGACAGGATTGAACAAGGTGTTTCAGTGGGGAGGCAAATAGCAGAAAGCCTTCGACACCTTGAAAGAAAAGATTAGTACAACACCAGTACTAGCATTGCCATATCTTCAAAGACCATTTGAGATTGAAACAAATGCCAGTGACTATGCCATGGGAGCAGTGTTGATGCAACATGGTAAACCCATATGTTATCATTCTGAGACATTTAATTCTGCAGTAGTTAATCATCCCACATATGATAAAGAGTTGTATGCATTAGTACAGAGTGTGAAAAAGTGGAAACATTACTTAATGGGCAAAGAAACAATTATACATACTGATCATCAACCACTTCAGTATTTACACTCGCAAATTAAATTGCAACAGTCAAAACACTATAGGTGGATGGGTTTTCTACAACAGTTTCATCTACTCATCAGATATAAGAAGGGCATACACAATAAAGTCGCAGATATGTTGTCTAAACCAATCATAAATGCATCTACTATCTTTAAGCATAATTCAGTATTGCATGAAAGCTACATTGAACAATATGTTCAAGATGTAGATTTTAAAGATGTATATGCAACTTTAAGTCATGGCAAACAAGTAGAAGAATTGGATTATCATGTTAAGGACCAACTCTTGTATTGTTTGGGAAAGTTATGCATTCCTCAAACTGAAAGAGTTAACATAATCCAAGAAGCACATACTTCTCTAATATCAGGTCATTTTGGTATAAGTAAAATAGTTGCACAACGGCAAAGATTCTACTATTGGCCAAGAATGCATGAAACAGTTTCTAGATATATTGAAGGGTGTACCATGTGTGCTAAAAGCAAGCCCAATAATAGAAAATTAGGCATGTACACTCCACTTCCAGTTCCTTCTCATCCTTGGGAAATTGTTTCCATGGACTTTGTTGGGGGATTGCCAAAATATAGAAAAAGTCATGACTATTTATATGTTATTGTGGACAGGTTCAACAAAATGTGTATTTTAATACCTTGTAACAAGCAAATTATAGCTGAACAAACAACAAATTTGTTCTTTCAGCATGTCTGGGTTCATTTTGGGCTACCCACTTCCATTATATCTGACCAAGATTCCCGATTTGTTGGTAAATTTTGGTCAAGTTTGTGGGAATTAATGGACACCAAACTGAAGAAGAGCACAACCTTTCATCCACAAACAGATGACCAAACAAAGGTGGTCAACATGACAGTGATCCAGTTGCTCGTGGGTTATTGCAGCAAGCATCCCAAGCTTTGGGATGAAAATTTATGTTATGTGCAACATGCTTACAACCGTGCTAAACACTCTTCTACACAAAGATCTCATTTTTGACACTTGTTTTGGTTTTACACCAAAGTCTCCCTTGGATTTTGTCTTTGGGACAGACATAATGGTTGATGGATATCGTGATGTGGACAAAGCAACCAAGTTCATTGAACAGATCCAAGAAATTCCCCAGGCAATGCAGGAACAGCTGGAACAGAGCCAGGCCAAGTACAAGGCAAGGCATGATAAGCATCGAATTGAGCATAGCATCCAAGTTGGTGATCAAGTCTGGTTGTACATCAGCAAAGACAGAATGCAAGGTGAAGGTAAGAAGCTGAAGCCAATAAGGTATGGGCCTTTCAAGATACTTGAAAAAATTGGTGAGAATTCTTTTCACCTTGATTTTCCAGCTTACATGCACATATATTCAGTGGTTAATGCAGAAAATTTTGAGATTGTTTGAAGCTTCATTAATTGAAGATCCCGAAGAGTAAAGTCAGTTGCCTTCTATTGATGATCTGTTGCCTGAATATCTCAATGAGTTGCAGGAAGATACAGTTCTGTACAGAAAGGTAAGAATTACGCGCAGAGGGGATATTGAGTACCTCAAAATTGGACTCAAAGGTTCAAAACCAAGCAGTGCACGATGGATGGAAATTTGACAAGTGAGGAAGTTGTATCCTCACTTGATCGATGCTTGAAAACCAACTATTGGTGGTCCAAAAGCTTTTTCAATGGGAAGGCGTGATCCAAAATGGATCCAGAAACCCTCTAAGTCTTCAAAAATCAAAATAATTGCAAAAGGATGAACTCTTAGAACAGGCGGAAAACATTGTCGGCAGGCAGAAACATGAAGAAAACAGTGAAAACAGGCTTTTCGGCAGTCAAAAGGAACAATGTACAGGAGCCGTCGGATCTAGCCGATCAACGGTCCAGATCCGATCGGCAAATCGCAATCGGTGGTGGAAAACAGAGCTTATCAGAAGCGACCATATAAATGTTGTGATAGCGATTAGTGGGGTCAACGAGGATTGTCGATCAAGCATGCAGATCGATGGCCCAGGTTAACCCGCCATATTGCATCGGCAGATTACAACGAAGCGCTTTCAACGGCCTGGGTGCTCATGCAGTATGCGATTGCGACAAGTCGCATCGCAAAGTTGCATTGGAGAAACACCACGAAGCGGGGCCAATATAAACACAACTTGCGATAACTGGACCCGATAACATTATAAACGATATTTGATATAATTTGAGATCCAAAAAATAGGGTTTTCCTTTGTATTTGTGTTTTTCGTTAAATAAACGAAATACAAAGGATAAAGCGCCGATGCGATACCCGAAAGGGTTTGTTAATGAAAATATATATATTTTCAAGTCCGATATGAGCGGGATTTTCATATTTTAATGTATTTTAAATATAAAAGGGAAATCATGATACAAGCAGGATTTCGAGCATGCCAAAGGTGGTAAGTGGTTTAGGTCAGGCTCCGCCCGATCCCATACATTGGCTGCCACGTGTCCAGGCCCTGGAGAGAGAAAACCACTCTTATCAGGCGGTTAACCCCCGTACAAAAGACCCGCCCTAAATGAACCACAAGCGTTGGATCCAGATCTCCTAGATCAATCGTGGAGATGCGACGAGATTAAAAGGCGGACCGGATAGGAGTCATAAGGCAGGATTCATATTATTTTAAATCCGATAAACGAAAGTTTGGTGATTTTTCACAGTTTTTAGTGTATTTCTCTGTGAACACAAAGAATGTTGTTTCTGGGGATTTCAAAGGTCCGATGACCCATTCCATTACAGAATAGGTGCTCACCATCCCTAAAAGCATTTAGCAATGATTGCTAATGCTCAGAGGGGGATCTGAGCGGACAAAGGCTGGGAAGCTAGAGAGCTTGAGAAGGAGAAATGAATAGACAACACAGATTGGCTTTAAAGCCACAGACTGACAAAAACAAAGACAAGAAGTATTAGAAGAAATGCTGAGACAGAGAGCAAATAGAGACAGTGTTAGTGAGGAGAGTTTGTGTACTCAGAAAGACTTGGGGAATCCAAGTAAAGCCTTGTTGTTTGTATCTATTGTGTGAGACTCAAATTGAGCTCACTTCTGTAAAACTATGTTTTCAAAGAAATAATAGAGAGGTCACCACTGAAGGCTGGACCAAGAGACGTAGCCCAGGAGTGTTGGGTGAACTCCATATTAAACTTCTTGTGTTTATGTGTGTTGTCTATTATGTTTCTTATCTGTTTCATTGTCTATGTATTTCGCAATCTTATCAATCCATTGCACAAAGTAACATAGGAAAATCCATGCACACGAGTCTGTAATACCTTAATAACTGTCTAAGATCTCATTTTCAGATCAGAAACCCCAGCGTTGCCTCTGCGTGATTGTGTCAGCCCCTCTAACTTATGCATCAACCTCCTAGAGTTGTAATGTTAGCTCAAGTGCTGCTCTCTCTGTGTGTATTCTCCAACTCACCCCAAACCTTCCTTTATACTTTTCCTATTTAGAAATCAACGACTGTGATATAATCTCTAATCAATTACTAAGGTTAAATTAGACTTGATCCTCGTCTCTTAGAAGATTCTCACCCATATTTTCATTAATACCCATTAATATTTTAATTTTCCTAAGTTTAGACTTAGGAACCCCATTAAAAATATTAATTATTTTAATAAAATACAATCCGGGTGGAATTTCACCAAATGATTTCTGGGTCTTGGAGATCTCAGGCATTCTAGCCCCTGTACAAAATTTCGAAGCTAGAGCACATTCGATGGTACCCAAAACTCAACACTCCCTCTTAGCGAGGAATGTCCTCTAGCAATACTTCCCAGCAGAAGTATCACACTGATCCACGTCATCGGTCCTCTACATTGCTGATGCTTGGCCTGCTTCCCTTCATCCATTGCGTTGCTGCAATCTGTACTGCTGCCCATGACACTTAAATGGTCACTGTTGCATTTGTACTGCATCTCCCTGTCAATATGTTGCATCATGTTTCCCATAGCATTGCCACTGCTAACTGTTGCACTGCAACTCAGTTGTTGAGAAGTAAGCAACTAAAAAGCCACCCAAAATATCACATGCTGGTTAGTCTAGATGCCCCTTGATGTTGAAGCTACCTCTGCTACTAATTTGTGTTGACCCTCTAATGCTACTGTGATATTGTTGTATATTCTTTATGTCTTCTACACTGTTGCAACACTCCACTACGCGGATTTAGACTTTGGCACTCTAGCTCTGCCACTATTTCTCCATCATACCTCACACCAAATGACTCTCATCATTCTCCTACTTCCATTAAGGGCTCCTGTATCCGGATGTGATCCAAGAGTTTGGGAACCTCAAGGTTCCTTGCCATCTATAGTCCTCCCAACTACAACTCAATATCACCCCACCTCTTCTCTAGAGGTGCATGACCACTCATGGTGCAATCATCATCTTCCACTCCATCAACTTTTGTTGAAGCAGCCTTCGAATCATACTTTTCTTCTTTACCCTTCTTCTGAGGGAACTGTGTGGGGAAAGGACCCATTTCTCCACATCTGAAGCATTTGACTTTGGATATGTCCTTCTTTTGTTTTTGTAGCCCTTGTTGTCTCGTTGATGCGAGAGCCACATCCTCCTCTTCCTCCTTGATTTTGACCCCTTTGTTGTTGTCTCCCGCCTTGGTCCATCGTATGATCTCTTTCTGTCGAAGAGCTGCCCACATCTCCTCCCAACTGGGAAGAGAAGCCCTACCCAAGATGCTTTGGAAAAAGGTTTTCCAGTCCTCAGTGACTGCATTCAAGGTATTCCTTACCATAAATTTAGCATCTAGTGTAGACCCTACAGAAGTTAGTTGGTCACAGATCCTTTGCAACCTGAGAAAGAAGGGATCAATTTCTTCTCCCTCTTCTGCATTTGAAATTGTCTAAACTGACTCTCAAGCAACATCTTCCATTGAAAGGAAGTTTCCTCGTACAATGTGGTCAAGACCTCCCGCATTTCCCTTGATGTGTCCTTCTCAGCAATATGTGGCATCGCATGATCTTTGACCCCATTCAAGATCATGCACTTTGCTTTTTCCTGAGCATCCTTGTACTTCTTGACAGGATCAGCATCACCAGAACAACAACCGTCCTCAAGGCATAATCCTTGATGTGATTTTTATCCAAAACTGTGGAGATTTTGGCCTTCCAGATGACAAAGTTGGATGCTCCATTCAACCCATCCAGATCCCTCAATCTGTTAATGTCCATCTCTGCTCAAATGAATGTCGAACATGTTCTCTTCTCCCTCTTTTGCTACTGCCACAGCAAAACTCGGATCTAGATTTCTTTGGCGCTATAAATCCTCTAAGGAACAAGCTCTTTCTAAATTTCGATTTCCTTCAAGGAAATCCTTCTGCCAACCACTGTTGAACCACCCCTCTCGAATCTCTCTTTATTGTTGCTCAGCACTGGATCTAGATTTCTTGGCAAGAAATCTTCTGAGGAACCGATTCCCTCTACTTTGCTTCTGCCCCACTAGGTATTGTTCTGCACCAACAGAATTAGCACCCCACCAGCAACTCCATATATACTCTGTGTTGCACCTCAGCCACGACAACCAAAAAAGTGAGACTCAATAGCCTCTACACTGGCCTAGTAGCCACTGTGATGCCCTTCGCAGCGACAACGTCACCCAATCAGGCTAACACAGGCTTTGCGTGAGCCTCCCTTGGTGACTGTGTCACACCTCCTCTGCTCTCTTGGCCTGAAATTGCGTTGTCTCTCAGGATAGCTGCCTTCATGCACAAATTTCTCTGTCCTTTCGTTGATGGCTTCAATGCTCCTTGATCTGTAATCGCTTTGATACCATGTGAAAATTTCTGAATCTAACAAATCAAAAATCCTACTATAGTAAACTGATTTGCATTACCTACTTGTGTTCTTCATTTTAACAAGTTATTTTCAGAATTATTCAAAAAATATTAGTGTAAATACACTGCAGCCTACACCAATATACAGATCAAGTATTGAAAAATAAATGAGACAACCACACAAAGGACACACTTATTTTTGGACTAAACGTCCCTGGAAAATCCTAGTGTGGGAAAATCGGTGCAACAGATATGAGGGTTTTATTACTAAGAAGATTTATGAATACAACTAGGGCACCAAATCCGGCTCACCCAACAGAGAATAAACTCGGCAGAAGTACCTCTATCCGGAGACAAATATTTTGGCAAATCTAGCAAATGGATGAACAAATCCCACAGGTGACTGTGTTGCCCCGAGTGTTATGCAGCGATGGCTACTGCCAGCTCTGCGTTGGAACTATGTCACCTCCTCTAGGAGTTGTGTCACCCTCCCAGTGAGCCTTCCCATCTCACAAATCGTTCTGTTGAACTAATGCCCGATCTGCCTCACAAAAACCCCATCGTTGCCTCTGCGTGACTCCGTAAGCCCCTCTAGCTTTTGCGTCGCCCTCTTGGAGTTGTGTTGTCTCTCCCTAGTGTTGTGATGCCTCTCTATTATGTATTCTCGGCCTTAGAAGAAATTCTCGTTGTCGAACTTCCCCTCTCTGCACTAGAATCTTACTCCAAAATTCTTAGCAAACCACGCCCCGAAATTTCGATCTAGCTCAATTGTTGCTCTATGTGTGTGTATTCTCCAACTGACCCCAAGTCTTCCTTTATACTTTTCCTGTTGAGAAATCAATAGTCATGATCTAATCTCTAATAAATGGCTAAGATTAAATTAGATCATCGTCTCTTAGAAGCTTCTCACCCATATTTTCATTAATACCCATTAATATTTTAATTTTCTTAAGTTTAGACTTAGAAACCCCATTAAAAATATTAATTATTTTAACAAAATACAATTCAGGTGAAATTTCACGAAACAATTTATGGGTCTTGGAAATCTCATGTGTTCTATCCCTTCCACAACATTTTGTAGCTAAAGCACATCCAATGCTAACCAAAAATCAACAAAAACAACCCTTATTCCACCCAAAATGGTTTCCTAAACTCCTATTGTTCTTACTCCTTGACTACGACCCAATTTTAGAGATCAATGCTTGACTTGTTTTCACTTGGATGAGTGAAATAACACTCTCCTCACCTTCTATTTATACACCTATAGAAGGGCTCCTCAAAACATCATTTTAGGGCATATACAACTATTACAAGGTTAAATAACATTAAGCCGACCTTGACACTTCTTGTGCAAACCCACACATAACCTTCAAAAATTCATATCTCCATTTCTAGAGCTCTGATTTGAGTGATCTTTGAAGCGTTGGAATCTCCACGCCAAGATCTATCACTTCAAATTTTATCATGCTTAAATTCTTCATGGTTTTGGCCCAAATCTCGATTGGTGCAAAACCCCAAGCTTGGGTTCCAAGCCCACAAGTAACTCTTGTTGCGCTGTTCCCTCCAATCCCTAAATCCTAGCGCTTGGAGTACCTCCCAAGCTACTCAAAAACCAACAGGGGGAGGCTAATCCTATAAGGACCCAGTGGACACATGTACATCCAGATGGGAAAAGAGATGAATTAGGCTCAAATGAGTGGAAAGGGAATAATGTATGTGGTATCAAGAAGTGGAACCACGCAACCTGTTAGAGTCGGTCTGGTCATCCCTCCATCAGAGATCAAAACTCTTTTTGCATTTCATGTTTAGGTGTCCCATCTCTCTTGATCAGTTGCATTTCGTTAGGAGCATGCCATAAATCTGACGGAAGGGCTTTTGTCATTCATTCCCCTCATGCTTTGCACTGTTGGCTCAGGTCTGTCCATCAAAATCAAATCTTAAAAGTCATTTGCAGTTCTGTTTCATTTTCTAGGTCATTACAGTCATTTTAGTCATTAGGTCTAGGGTTAGTCAAGCTGTGTCTTCACAAAGTCTAATAAAGCTAGTAGGCTAGAGGGAGGTTCTTGATAAGTTGTTATTTCAAAGATTTTTATCGTCATATAGATGGATTATGACTTTTCTTCAAAACTCTATTTTGAAGACAAGTCGACATTTTGTTATTTGCAATAATTTTCAAAAAAAATTCAGTTCTTGAATTCTTCAAGCGCTGCCCTGGTCTCCTTTTCCAAATTCCATGATAATTATCCCTGCAAAAAATTGCCAAAAAATTCATCATTTCAACCAAAAAATCAAGGAGGAAACAAAAAGTTAGAGTTCTATTAATTGTAAAAAAATGTCAATTGCAAAACATTACAAAAATGGGTTTTGGAGAACCAAAAATCAAGCCAATGTCTTTATAAGGTTTTGCTATCAAGATGAATGTCATTCTGCATGCCAAGGTTGGAGAAAAGCATTTCAAAGCAAATTTGGGTGAGCAGTGCGTGTTTTGGAGAGAAATCGTTTGCAACTAACCGGCGTGGCGCACATAACAGGTGGCACGGCGCACTGGAAGCGCACGGTGCACTGGGATTTTCTGCCTAGTGTTAATTTGAACGGGCACGGCGCACTGGGCTCTTGGTGTGGCACAGATAGTCCAAAGCCCGATATTGCATGAAACTTCACCAAATTGCTCATTTCTTGCGAGATTTTGTCAGGTAGGGTTGCTATTTTGACATTGCTTCAAATTTTCTGATAAGTGTTGGTGGTTTATGGGCGATAGCGGTCGAAACAAAAATCCAAACCCTCCCTCTAAAGTGCCTTCAGAGGAAGTTTGCTATAGGTTCGTTACTCTTTGATTTGTCACCAAGGATCCTCCTTTTCCCCATTTCTCCCTTGTTTCCTCATTTCCTACCCCCACCCACTAAGCTGATCAATCCTACATTACATTCAAATCCCAAAAACCCAAAACCCTAGCCCTTATAAAAATATCCTCAACCCTATACAACTAATCCCAAACCCTAAACCTTATTCCCATACATAAAATCCCCCCCCTCACCCTAATTAAATTTATTTCAATATTCCCTAATCCCCTATTGTTTTCCCCTTCCTAACATTCCCTGGTTGCATTTGCTTTTTCCCCTTGGTGGTAGAATCACAACACAACAGTTTTTTACATCATTAAAGGCCAATTCAAGCACAATTCATACACAACAGTCATCTTGTCTTCAAGGTATTTTGTACAGCAGTCATGGCATCTTAGCATTCATTGGACTATGAGGTAGAAACCCAAAGTGACTCTCCCTTGGAAGAATAGGGACCCCAGAGGCTTCATAAAAGTGGCAGACATGTTAGGGAAGAACCGATCACCCTTACAGAATTGCAGGCCTGCCCTCTTGCTATGCAGTGTTTTCAGCATCAGTCATGCTATGAGTTTTTTCAAAAGGTGGCTAGTGTCCAATTTCATCATGAGTTGGCTCGTCTTTTTGTGTTGCACTTGCACGGAGATCAAGCTATCTTGGCTGGTGTCACCTTCACACTTACACCAGAGTTTGTCTCATTAGCAACCGTATACCAAACATTGGTGAACCATGGCACAAGAAACAAAAGATTGATCGGCAGCATTATGAGCCATACGTCAAAACCAGTTTCTTGAGGCAGCTCAAGAGAGTGTTATTGTTCCGATATCTGAAAGATGAATATGCTCCACTAATGAGATTGATCATGAAATATTTCAGCTGTGAAGGATGGTTCTCTCGTCTTTATGCATATCACATCAGGTTGCTCATGCATTTCACCAAGGTACAGATGATGAACATTCCGTATTTCATTTGCTGGAACATAGAGAGGATGACCACCTTTATACAGCATAAAACACTTCAGCAGCAACTTAACAGTGTATATCATTTTGCTCTTATTAAGATTTTGGTGGTTCATCAGCTTGGATTGCAGGGCATCACTTGGGATGATTTCATCTCTCATGACTTCTTCAGAGCTTCACGGGGAGTATCAGAGGTTAAGCATGAAGGTGAACATTCTCATCAGTATGAGCGCCATGAGACTGCTAGTGTGTCGGTATTCATCACATATCAGAGAGGCACCAGACATTTGTTTGCAGCGACAAAGCGAGTGTTATCTCCACCCGGGGTGGAAGGGGCCTCGCTTCCTCCATCAGCATCACAGGTACAGGACAAAGGCAAGAAGCCAATGCAGGGTGAGGGACCTTCAGGTGAGCCATCAGGGGAACGAGAGACCGACTTCATTCTCCTTCATGATGATGATACAGATACGGGTCCACAAAGTGCCAAACTTAGAGAGATCATCCAGGAGCAGCAATCAGAGATCGAAGCCTTATCCCTTGACTTGGAGAGGGCTAAGTGGACCATGAAATACTTGGAGCAGAGGAACAAACAGCTTGAAGATCAGCAGGCAATCATGGAGCTACAAAACATTCGTGAGCATCGCCAAGCTGCACAAAGGAGAAGAGTTGAGCTCACGTCATTGGAGCAAGAGATTAATGAGGATTGGGAGGCCAATCTCGAGAGAGTTAACATGCACCTAGAGAGGCTGTTGGACAAGGCCGACAAAGACCATGCACTGCTGAGACACATGGATTTTCACTACATGGCACGAAACAAAGTGTGCAAGGCCCGAATCAGGAATTTGAAGGCGAAATTGAGGAAGGCAATCAAGAAGCAAAAGAGGCAAAGGGAGCTCGATCGTCTTCAGATATTGGCCGAAGCCTCTTTAGCCCAGCATAACACTTGATAAGAAAGCTCTAGCCCATATTTCAAGAAATTTGGGGCATTTTTGGTATTTTTGGAAATTTTTGTGCAAAAATAGGGTTTTTCTCCCTGTGCGCCGCGCCACGTGGCGCGCGGTTACGATTGGAAGCTCCAAATGCAAAAAAGTTTATAGTTTTGGATTTGTCATGAAAAATCATGATTGTTGGTGCATGGCCAAGAAGTTTGGGCAAGTTTTGAGTCCTTAGGAGGTCAATAACACCCTAAAAATGACCTCTTTGCCTCTAATTTCACACACAGGAAGCAGTCTTAGGAGATTGAGGTTTTGGAGGGGCAAATTGGCACCAAATTCAGAAATTCCACTTGGGCTGGAAAGTAGACAGGCAGGGCTTTCCAACAAGCACACCTGGACTCAATTTGGACTTCAGAAAGTGCCTCAAAAGCAACATCAAAATGGCGCGACGCATACAGAAATTGGCGCGACGCACAGAGGTTTCAGCAATTATAGTAGATTTTGTGGTCATACCTATGGTTTAAATATGATGGTTAAGAGGGCTTTTTGTTGGTACAATGGGATGTTCATACTATAACCAAGGACAAGTTGTTCTTACCATGCCTTAGGATGACGAGGGTCTTGCATGATTGATGTTGTGACTTAGAGTAGTATCCTTTCAACCAAGTACGTGGTGAGGGTGATGCTTGCTCAACATATTGGTTGGGCTAGAGGGAGATTTTGGCCATGTGATATTATCACTTCTCCCCACATGTTTTAGTTCTTTGAAAACCTTATTTTTGGAGTATTTGGTAATCTTGGAACACTATAATAGATTTGGTTCATTGTCATTAAAGGGTCGGATCTACCTAGTTTGGAGCTAGTGAGTTTAGAGGTACTATGTTGCATTGATGCCATGTTTTCAAACTTGTAAAGCAGCAAGAAAGACATTTTCTTTAAGAGAGACACGTGGGATTCTTCCTCTCATGGCTAGATGGATTGGCACTTTCTTGCTCAAGAGTATTGTTTGATTTCCCCCAAACCTACCTATTATTGAGTTGAGGAGCTCTATCTCAAAGTCTGAATTGTTTTCAAACTTGCAAATTGTCAAGAAAGGCATTTTCTTTAAGAGAGACACATGGGATTCTTCCTCTCATGGCTAGATGGATTGACACTTTCTTGCTCAAGAGTATTGCTTGATTTCCCCCAAACCTACCTCTATTATGGGGTTGAGGAGCCCTATCGCAAAGTCTGAATTGTTTTCAAACTTGCAAATTGGCAAGGAAGGCATTTTCTTTAACAGAGACACACGGGATTCTTCCTCTCATGGCTAGATGGATTGGCACTTTCTTTCTCAAGGGTATTGCTTGATTTCCCCCAAACCTACCTCTATTATGGAGTTGAGGAGCCCTATCTCAAAGTATGATTTGTTCAAGATAAATATTAGGATGTCAGTGCCTTCTTGGAGATATAGGGGGCGTAGTTTTGGTTTCCCACTTCTCTAGCATGTCCACTAATGTGGAGGATATATTAGTCGCGTCAACTTTCAAATGTGTGGTACGTTTGACTTTCTTTAAGTTATAAGAGTTTTCTTGGTTGATGACTTATTAGAGAATGCCATTCAAGGCTCAATTGGCCTCTTTTAGATGGGTTATGTACAATTTTTCATTAATTCAACACTGAAGCATATTTTTTAGCAGTGCCTAATTGCCAAACATTTTTAGAGCAACACTAAGGATTGATATTCAACTCTTTTGTAGGGCAAGTTGCAATGGTGTGGTGCAATGTTTGGAGATGGTTGTTTTCTTATTCACACTGCTTTCTCCAAATTTCATAATGCTCGTGGATTCCAACTTTTTTCCAAGTGTTACTTATTCATTTCTTTTCTTTTTTCCTTTCAGAATGAGCATAGCTCATTGTCTACATTTTACCTTGTGGCAAGATGAGATCCACCATCAACGCCTAGCTAAGGGCACTTTGTTGATTAAGTTGCATCTTCCTTCTTGGAACTGAGCAAAACTCCAAGTTGATATTTTATATGTTAGAGTATGTTTCCTATGATCATTATGTCCTTACCATTCTAACTCGTTTCACTCCTGCTAGCTACCTTTGAAGTATTGTTTAACAACTATCACATCCACTCTTACACACAAATTACATGGATCATCCATCACTAGGAGATCATTAGGAGGACAAGGAGATCTTTTTCCCTTTCCATGATCCCCAAAAGTAGCTTACTATATAGATTAATCATTGAACCCTGTGTGAACTATTAGAGTAGGGCAAACAATTTCACCTCATATTTTGCTTCCCTTTGTGCTTAAAGGAAGGGTGTTTGAGGAGTCATGAACTAGTGTTTACATAGTAGGTCACAATAAGGTATGGTAAGTTACTCACCCATTATGGACAAGGTACTGAGGTGCAAATGCTGTACAAATGCATGAAAAAAACAGAGAAACAACAATACAAGAAAACCAAATGCCAAACTGAATTTTGGATCGAACTGTTTTATTTATCAATGAGATTTCCCCGCTTTACATTTCATGGGCAAATGCCTGTTTTATAGTTACAACTAATTAACCGTTACAGACTTATTCGTTACAACGAACTGACTATACCTAAATTTGCTAAAACGACTAAATCGTTGTCAAAACTAACAAACTCCACCTTAACAACAATTTTCCCATTCATCATCTTTCCTGCAAGCCAAGAGAAGCTAAACACCATCGCAGCTTCTCCACTGTAACTGGCTTTGTGAATATGTCTGCACAATTTTCTCGTGTATGGACCTTTTTAAGAGCTACTTTTCCGCCATCGATCACATGTCTCAGAAAATGATACCTTACATCAATGTGCTTGGTTCTGCTATGATAGGCAGGGTTTGTAGCCAAGTGAATAGCGCTTTGACTGTCACAAAGTACATTCACTTTCGCTTGCGTCCTTCCAATCTCATCGAGCAAACCCTTTAACCAGATTGCTTCTTTACTGGCATCTGAAGCAGCTATATATTCAGCTTCGGTAGTGGACAACGCAACTGTTTCTTGAAGCTTTGACATCCAACTAATTGCTCCACCTGCAAGAGTAAAGACATAACCTGTAGTAGATCTTCTTTTGTCCAAATCACCTGCATAGTCAGCATCTACATATCCGCAAACTGATCCTTCACTACCATTAAAGATGATGCAATGGTCACTTGTGCCTCTTAGATATCGAAGCACCCATTTCACTGCTTGCCAATGTTCTTTACCTGGATTTGCCATGAACCTGCTGACAACTCCAACTGCATGTGAAATGTCAGGTCTTGTAGATACCATCGCATACATTAAGTTGCCTACAACGTTTGCATATGGTACATGAGACATATATTGCTTTTCTTCATCAGCTCTAGGACTCAAAAACGAAGAAAGCTTAAAATGGGAAGCTAAAGGAACATTAACAGGTTTCACATTATTCATAGAGAACTTTTCAAGTACCTTCTCCACATACTTCTGCTGTGACAACCAAAGCTTACCATTTTTCCTGTCTCTGTGTATCTCCATGCCCAAGATATGTTTTGCTGCTCCAAGATCCTTCATATCAAACGCCCTAGAGAGTTGAGCCTTTAACCTGTTGATCTCTTCCATGCTTTTGCTTGCAATAAGCATATCGTCAACATACAAAGCTAAGATAATGAATATGCCATTGAAACTTTTGAAGTACACACAATGATCATACTCACTTCTTATAAAGTTCTGGCTCACCATGAAGGAATCAAACTTCTTGTACCATTGTCTGGGAGACTGCCTCAGACCATACAATGATTTCCTGAGCTTGCAAACTAATCTTCTGCTGCGACCTCGTACAAAACCTTCTGGTTGTTCCATATATATCTCTTCGTTCAAATCACCATGTAGAAAAGTTGTTTTGACATCTAACTGTTCTAACTCAAGATTAAGCAACGCAGTTAGTGCCAACACAGTACGTATATAAACAAGTTTTACAACTGGAGAAAAAATCTCATGAAAGTCTATACCTTCAACCTGAGAATACCCTTTTGCTACCAGTCTCGCCTTATATCTTTCGATACTACCATCAACTTTCCGTTTCAGCTTGACGACCCATTTACATCCAACAACACTTCTCCCTTCAGGAAGCTCTACAAGATCCTAGGTATTGTTCTTGGCTAAGGAGTCCATTTCTTCTTCCATAGCCTTTTTCCATTTCTCGCTATCTGTATCATCTATCGCTTCCTGATAACAAGACGGTTCCCCATCTTCAGTAACCAAAGCAAAAGATGAAGCAGAATCTTCATACCTTTTGGGAGTTTTCCTTTCCCTTGTAGACCTTCTCAGAGCATCTGGTTGCTGAACTGGTTCAGAAACTTGCACTGGTTCAGAAGCTTCAACGGCTTCCTTTGTGTCTTCAACACCTTTGTCTCCAGAAGTCTCTCCTTCCTTTCGACTGTCACCGAAAGATCTAGCCTCCAACTGAACTCGTTGACTCGGTGATACCTGTTCCTGTTCAATTCTTTCAACATTTGATTTTAATAAAGAGGATTCATCAAATGTTACATCTCTACTAATGACTATCTTCCGCAATGTATGATCCCTCAAATGAGAATAGTCACAAGACTGACCTGTCCAAACTTCTTTAGGAATTTTACAATCAATCGCTATTGAAGGTGATCTGTTAACTAAATAACAAGCAGTAGATACTGCTTCTGCCCACAACTCCTCTTGCAAGTTAGCATTGCTGATCATGCTTCTGGCTCTTTCCATAAGAGTCTGATTCATACGCTCAGCAACACCATTTTGCTGAGGAGTATAAACAACAGTTTTGTGTCTAATAATGCCCTCATCCTTACAGTATTGTTCAAACTCAACAGAAGTGAACTCACCACCATTGTCAGTTCTTAGACATTTAATAGATTTGCCTGTTCTTTTCTCTACCATTACTTTAAATTGTTTAAAGACATTGAATACATCAGCTTTCCTTTTTAGCATATAGACCCAAACTCTACGAGAGTAATCATCAATGAACGTTAAAAAATACAATGCACCTCCATATGACATAACAGGGGAAGGCCCCCACAGATCAGAATGAATGTAGTCTAAAACATCTTTACTATTATGATTGCCAACTTTAAATCTCTGTTTACACTGTTTTCCATACACACAATGTTTACAGAAATCTAAATTCAAGGATTTCAGACCGGGAAGAGATTTACGTTTCATCAGTATGTGAAGACCTTTCTCGCTCATATGACCCAAACGCTGATGCCACAGACGAGTACCTGCTTCTTCCTTTTCTGACGCAACCGCTGCTTCACCGACCTGAGTACTTCCTTTTAACCTGTAAAGATTTCCGACCTTTTCTGCCTTCATAACCACAAGAGCACCTTTGAAGACTTTCAAGACGCCATCCTGACCTATAAACTTATAACCATCTGAATCCAACACACCCAAAGAGATTAATTTTTTCTTCAAATCAGGTACATGTCTAACACTAGTTAATGTTCTAACTGTGTTATCATACATCTTAATCCTGATATCTCCCATCCCAACAGTCTGACATGACATATTGTTACCCATAAACACAGAACTACCGTTTACATTTTCATACGAAGTAAACCAATTTCTATGTGGGCACATATGATGTGAAGCACCAGAGTCTAACAACCAGCTATCAAAACTCTGAGAGACATTACATTCAGGTGAAGTTTCATCTATCATACACAATTCTTCAGCAGATAAAACTTCGTCTACCATACCTGAATCAGCCTGATTCGCTTCGTTCTTCGGGTTTTCGGATTCCTTCCGTTTCCAACAGTCCTTCTTCAAGTGTCCAACTTTACCGCAGTTCCAACATTTTGCCTTACACTTCTTGCCCTTCGATTTCGACCTGGAAGACCCCCTTGGTTTGTCTCCTCTTTCCTTTGAGCGTCCTCTAGCGACCATGGCTTCTGATGCAGTTGTATCAGTGCTGGATTTCCTTCGTACTTCTTCAGACAGAAGAGCTCCCATGACTGATTCAAACTCCAAAGAATCAGCAGAGCTGAAGCTGATTGAGTTTACGAAGTGATCCCATGATTCAGGCAGAGAACACAGCAAGGTTATGGCTTTATCTTCTTCCTGTATTTTGACTTCCATATCTGTTAATTGACAAATTAGTGTATTAAAAACATTCAAATGTTCTGCAACGCTTGAACCTTCTTTCATTCGAAGACTGTATAACTGTCGTTTCAGATAAATTCTGTTGGTTAATGATTTTGTCATATAAAGGTTTTCAAGTTTTTCCCACAAACCTGACGTCGTAGTCTCTTCAACGATGTTGAAGAGAACTTCATCCGCTAGACATAACCGGATGGTACTGAGAGCTCGGGCATCCAAGTCCTCCCAGTCTGAAGTAGTCATGGTTGTGGGTTTCTTAGTAACCCCATCCAATGCCTTGTGCAACCCTTGTTGCACAAACAGATCTTTAACCTTCAGTTTCCAAAGAGCAAAATTGCTCTTTCCGGTGAATTTCTCCACCTCGAATCTTGCATTCGACATCTTGGCCATTTTTCCTCCTTCCTAGGGTTTCAGTCTTTCTAGGATTTTATATTTCCCTTTTCTTTTAGGTTTTCCTTCAACTAAAGAGTATATCTCCTTATTTCTCCAAATAGGAAAAAAAAACCCTTAAAATTTTTCTTTTCTTCAATAATAAAAAAAAAAACTGTCTCCTTACTTCTCCAAAACCCTTAAAAAAATTCCTTTTCTTCAACAAAAAAGACTGTTCTGTTCCTCCTATTTCACTCACACATTCCTTTAAAAAAAAAATCTGAAACAATTTCTGAATACAAGCCCAGAATTATTTAGCAACGGCCGAACAAAAAAAAAAAAAAAAAAAAGATACCCGGTCTTTCACACAGCTTTTGCTGGTCTTTACGCAGGTTCTGAAACGCTGACCTCCTCTTACGCAGGCTGATTGCAAGTCTTGGACTCACGCTGCCTTCACGCCCATCCAACCGCTCTCACGTAGGCTGATTCAATGCACAGCTGGTCTTTACACAGGTGCTGATTGCAAGTTCTTCAATGCACAACCGCCTTTTATTCAACGCTTTTGCACACGCAGATTTGAGAAACACCTTCACGCTGACCGCTGAACACCTAGACGTTCACTCTGACCGCTGAACACATAGACGCAGCCCTTCCTCCACGCAGGTCTGGCAACGTGGAACTTGGCTGGGCGCAGAGACACCTTCACGATGACTGTAGAACGCAGAGATGCAGAGACACGCCTTCACGCTGAGAACAGCCTCTCGACAGCACCCCTGGACTCCAGACTCAATTCACTGGCTCTGATACCAATTGCTGTACAAATGCATGAAAAAAACAGAGAAACAGCAACAGAGAAACAGCAATACAAAAAAACCGAATGCCAAACTGAATTTTGGATCGAACTGTTTTATTTATCAATGAGATTTCCCCGCTTTACATTTCATGGGCAAATGCCTGTTTTATAGTTACAACTAATTAACCGTTACAGACTTATTCGTTACAACGAACTGATTATACCTAAATTTGCTAAAACGACTAAATCGTTGTCAAAACTAACAGCAAAGACCAAAGGGAGAGGAGAAGACAACATTTTAAAACTGCTAAAAAACCTAAATTTGCTAAAACGACTAAATCGTTGTCAAAACTAACAGCAAAGACCAAAGGGAGAGGAGAAGACAACATTTTAAAACGGCTAAAAAAGATGCCCACTCTCTTGATCCACAACTTATTCTCGTTTTCTTTTGACTTTAATTTCTCTGCAGGACAGGTTATGATGTCTATTATAGACCTTCCACTTTTTACATTGGTATTAGTAGATGTTTTCCTGCAAGTATAAGAGACACACACAAACATGCAAGCACACATTAACTAAATTATCATTTTTTCGAAAAAAAATTACTTTTTTTATATATTTGATATTAAAACTTATAAAATTTCATCTCAACCATTTAGAATCTGGGAACCAAGTTTTCTACTCCCGACACATGATATGGTATCATTCACCTAATTATGTACAAAAGGGCCTATAAGGCCCCTTCGTTACATCATTCAAAAAGGACCAAGAATTGGATTCTTCTAGTTAATTAACTACTACTACTATTTATTCCTGAATAAAATATTAAATAATACACTGAAATTCCCATGTCAAGCTGTTCAGATACGAAATTCTGGGCACTAAATCATACACGATGTATGTCCGTAAATCTCTCGTCCTTGCATGTAAAGTCCGAAAAACCAAGAAATATTTTGTTTATGCAATATTAATAGTTATAAACGTTTCTATTGTCTTACATTTTCAGCCAATTGCCTGCATCCAGTCTAAGAACCTCTGGCAAAACCATATCATCATCGTCGTTCCTTGAGGAATGGCAGAAGTCACAACCTATTTAAGAACCTCTGGCAAAACCATATCATCATCGTCGTTCCTTGAGGAATGGCAGAAGTCACAACCTATTTTATGATGCAATAGACCAAATATTCCATCCCACTTTTCATGGACATCAAAGTATGGAAAATTAAGGAAAATTGAATGCAAGAGTTTCCAGGGAGATGAGCTATATCATTCAAATTCCACGGAGCATCTAAAATAATAAGCTCCTTTTTCTCGCGGAGCATTGTAAAAGTGGAGTAAAACATACAGACCTTAATGGCTAACACCATTAAAGATAAAATACTATATAAGCACGCGTTGTGTGAATTTATGTGATGGACACAAGATATGTCACAAAGCTTTTATTGTTCTCATATGCCTCTGGTATGTCCAAATGTCTTCGTTATTTTTGAGGTATACGATCGGTAAGATGCCTTTGGAAGTCCTTCAACTGCTCTGTGAGATCTTGGAATGATGGACGGCAATTTGGATCACTGCATCATCAAATGTATGTCCTGTTATAGCTATCATTTTGTGAAATACATAAACACGCCTCTCCTTACAAAATACTACAAAATACAAGCAGACACCAATAAATAAGGACACCTGTGCCAACAGCTTTCAATCATGGATGTCCATCGAGGATTCAATCCTTCTGGGATCTGCAATAGTTGGTTCATAAATCCAACAGCTCCAACCACCTTTGGGTTGCAACAAAATTTCAATAACCTTTAGTTAAAAGGATAAAGTAAAACAGCACTATAGAACAGTCAAGTTTCAAAATGTGAGCATCCAAACATTCTCAGAAATATAAGAAACGATTAAAAAATGAGTTTAGATTAAAAAAAATTCTCCATTGAAGCAGGAATCTTAAGGATGTCATGATGTAATTCATTAACCCAAAACAACGTGGGCTTTGCATATTGAAGAAAACATATGATTTCCACTCAAACAAAATCAAATAATTGTCATAGATGCATGACTATGAACTTTATGACAAATAATCTTATCGCAAATTAGAAACGCTGGGATAGTCGGGATGTGTACGCATAGTATGCTGTTTTATAGATCATGAAAATAAACATTTTATATTTTTTTAGTTTTTATTTGATAATTTTGTTTTAAAATAATTTTGTTGAAAATTTTGGTAAAAAATCATTGGAAGGGTAAATATAAATTGTTGAATATATCCAAATGGAATACATTAAAGATTTTCAAAGTTTTGAATATATTTATAAGGTGACTTATAAGGTATTTAAAAAAAATTAAGTAAATGGAAGAGTGCAGATGGCCTAAGGTCGTGTTTAATAATATATTGTGCAAAAGAAAGAAGACTTGGATGCAGCAAAATAGCAAATAGTTTAGTAAATGGGGTATTTGCTTGAACATGTATCCCACAAATAGTAAAGAGATAAAAACTTTTGTTATGGATAAGTTCCACAAACATACTAGGGAGAAAGAAGTAGTATTATGTTGAAGAGTTTAATGTCACTCATAATCATCAACAAAATGCATACATAGGGGCCAAAATTTCTTGGAGAGCCAAAATTCTTATTGCTCAATTAAGGACTAATTCTCATCAACTCCGTTGTGAAACGGGGCGAAATAGGGTGCTGGAAAAGGCCAAAAGAAAATTATTAGAATGGTAAATATAAATTGTTAAATATATCCAAACTGAATACATTAAAGTTTTTCGAAGTTTTGAATATATTTATAAGGTGCAGCCATAAGGTATTTAAAAAAAATTAAGCAAATGGAAGAGTGCAAATGGCCTAAGGTTGTGTTTAATGACATATTGTGCAGAAAAAATAAGACTTGGATGTGGCAAAATAACAAATGGTTTAGTAAATGGGGTATTTGCTTGAGCATGTGTCCCACAAACAGTAAAGAGAGAAAAACTTTTGTTATGGATAAGTTCTACAAACATACTCGGGAGAAAGAGCTCGGGAGAAAGAAGTACAATATTGAAGAGTTTAATCTCACTCATAATCATCAATAAAAAGCGTAAATAGGGGCCAATATTTTTTGGAGAGCCAAAATTCTTATTGCTCAATTAAGGACTAATTCTCATCAACTCCATTGTGAAATGTGAAATGGGGCACTCGAAAATGCCAAAAGAAGTGTGGGAGGAAAAAGTATGTATTTTTTTCTCTTCCGAAAAAGTGAAAACAGAAAATCATTTCATTTTAGAATGCGAGGCCTTCAAAGACAACAGCGAAAGTTATTCAGATATTCTGGCAGTGAGCTCTTAGGATAATCTATTCAGCAAAGGGTTTGTCGAGAAGTTGGGAGTGTATATTGTGAGACTTCACAGAAAAGGGCCAAATACAAGAACCAGCTGGAGAAGCAATCTTTCCCATATGCTATCTTTAGCCTCGTGGACATTAAAATAATTTCATTTCATTTCATTATATTAAATGCATTTAAAAGAACTAAAAATACCAATCTCATCTAATATTATGTCATCAAATTCCAATGGAAAGACAAAATCCTAAAACAGTTAAACCTCACATAACCCCTAAATATAATTGGTAGAAACTATTTTCATTATAGGAACCCTAAATACAATAGGTAGAATACTATAATTAAGACAAATACGAGGCTGTTTTGGAAAATCTGTAACCAAGCGTCTATCGATCCCGGAAAGCAATTTGTAAAGCAAACTTGAAAAGAGTTGCAATTTGTTTTCGCGCAATCATTGAAGATTTCCAACAAACACTTGCATACTGGTAAATGAGTCGTTTGAAAGCGCAGATTGCAAAAACCATGGGGATTTCTTGTTCGAAGAAAATCAAAACTGATGAAAAGCAGAGTGGATAATCACTGAACACGAAAAAACACATGATAAAAATAATTATTGAATAGATGCCTCGCATTGTTATATGCTTAAAAGGTGGTGCTCTAGGCACTAAAACATTGTTACATTGAAGGACACTTTTCGATATTCACTTTTTTTCGGGGCTCTCTTGTGAATTGAAAAAAAGTGAAATAAATGCTTGTAATTCATATTTCAGATTCAGCCCTAATGATCATAGTAGGAAATAGATCTAAGACACTTCGAGGCTCAGGTAAAATTTCTAAATTTGCAATAGAAGTCAAATTTTCAAAATTCCAACAAGGTATTAGAGTTGATTGGACTGAGATTGCCTTCTTGCTGATTCGAAGGTCAGATATTTCAATCGTTGAACCTGGAAGCCGTTACGAAGGTGATGAAACATTCTTGAAATGATCACTTGCACTTTTGAAGGGCTTGATGGGTTGTGTTATTTCCTATATTACCATCTAAGTGGAAAATCCCAATCCACGAATGCTACCTTGAGGGTAACAAATGGGAGTTTTTCCATTGTCACCTTAATAAAACTTCCACTTCACTTTTGGCCGGCTCTGAAGAAGCCAAGGAGCTATCCCCCTTTAATATCATAGTTAATTATTGGAAGAGACTAGTAAATCTTGATTGTAATTAAGCTATTCACATCAATGAACCCCACAAAAATATATCATATGCAATATAAAAGATTCAACCACTTGGTGAGAATAAGCTTAAATCACCACAATCTACTTAGATGCTTGAAATGAATTCGAAATAAGTGGATTATACCTCAAATCTGATTTGTTATGTATGCAAAAAATATATTTCAGAAATAAGTGGATTATAACTCAAATCTGATTTGTTATGTATGCAAAAAATATATTTCAGATTTGCAATATGCCAATTCCATCCCAAGCTAATCATGAGCTTTGAAGAACTAAACTATCGACAACATAGTGAATTTAACTTGCAAGATAACCAACTTTGAGTTAAATGTAACCACAATAGATGCTATTTTATCACATAGATAGGCTAGCCGCTATACATAGTGTGATGTTAAGAGCAATCTAATATGTGCTTAAGGTAGCACAAGTGCCAGGTGAACTTGGCTTGTCTTTGACCCCCAAATCTGTTTCATGTATTCAATTGTGTAAATTCCAGATTTCCGATTATAAAGATATTTTCTGCCCACCATTGCTGCATGCAGGCATTCTCATCTACGAGGTTATTTATATTCTGGGAGACAAGGTTCATGTATGAACATTGTTGTAGCATCACACCATCATCATCGTTGGATGTGCTCCCTCTGGAGACCCTTAATACCTTGGTTATTTCAAAGGTTCACCAAGCAGATCTTATATGCATTCTGGATTATTTGGAGGAATAGTTACAACTATGATAGTGGAAGTCTTGTAATAAATCTTGCTGGGCCAAAACACTATGAATTCTAGACTTCACACTTCAAAATCCCAAACAATGACATCGTTGAAAATGGATTTCCAAGTTTTAGATTTTTTGGTATAAAAGAATGATGTATCAGATACTAGGCAAGTGGTGAGTAGTTTTGGTGGGTCAATATAGGTGAGATGGAATGTTTTTTCACCAATATTAGTGAGTACCATACAATAGACCAAGCATACAATATCTTCATTCTTAACCCCAACCATGACTCCAATTAACACACCTATTGTTGATTTTGTAGCCTTAAAAGATATTCTACATTGGCTTGCTGTCTTTAGATGTAGAAGATATTTGATTCTCTTTTAAGTGCTTGATGGGTGGAGTAAGTGATTTTAAAGTTTTCCTAAGGTTAACTAACAAAAAGTACAATAATTAATTTAATTAATTATTGTGGACTATTAAGCGAAAGTTCTAAGGATAAATAATAAAATTATTTAAGTGACTTATTAGATATAATCTCAACCATTGGTCTCAATCAAAGCTTCAAATTCAATCCTAGCCATTCATCACTTAGGAGATTAGCGTTAGGGATCTTGGCTTAATAAAATTATAAAATAAGCCTAAGGGAGAGGTGAAAACACAGTTGTGAAGAAAGTGCTGCAAGGAATTTTGGGAGAAATTTGAAGTCGATTTCAAGAAAGAGGGAGGTCGAGTTGTTGAAGAGGAGGCCCAAATTGTTGGAGAAGACCGAAATAACCAAAGAGTTTGATTTTCTCAAGTGCACAAGGGTTGTATGGGATAAGAAGAAACGGGGGCAATTTTCTAGTGGGACAAGTCTAATTCTCCAAGGCCGAGTTTCTTTTGGAGTTGATTTCCATGAGCCAATTTCCTTGAGGCCGGTTTTCCCAATGGGGTCAAGTTTCCAAGTTTCCAGCATTTGTATTTTTCTGTGTATTCTTTGTGGGTCTAGGCCCGGATTTTCCTAAGATATTTAATATGAAGGAAGATTGTATTGGGTCGTTGTTGTAGTTGATTGATCTCTCCACTTTAATTTTGCCGCATTTTATTTTCTAAGTTCATAAACAAATGTATTTATTTTATCAGCAATTTTAGAAATATTTGAGATGAATATTTTATGAGTTTTTAATAAATTGTTGAAGTATATCAGATCTGGTATAAAATAATTTAACATGGTATTATCTATGGGGGAGATTAGATATCACAAAGGTTTTATGCTAGCATAATTTTTATATTACAACAAGGGTTTTGTGGCCAAAGTCGATCTAGTAATATGGCATCCTTAAGTCTGAGGTATGAAGACAGATTGGAGAGGGTTGTAAATTTCAATCCATGGAAGGAGTGAACCACCTTTGTTTTGATGGGGAATGGTTTATGGGCAATTGCAAGCCAAGAGACTCGAGTTAAGATGCTACATGTTGCACACTTTCTGTCAAAGTTCCGAGGAAACAATACATGTTGCACACTATTTGTCAAAGTTCCAAGGAAACAAATTACTATATTTTTCTTCAATGGATCAAGATCATCAACCATCAACACTATGTTATTGTAAACCCATTTTGCAAATTTTTAATGTAAATGATGCTAGTAAGACCATGAATGTATGTAACAACCTAGGTAAGCCTATTATTTTGGTGATAATTTCATCCTAGGGGGTTTTTCGTCTCACTAACTCATCTATGTTCTGGTTGGTAGAGTTTTTCCCTCCAACATCACCCCAAAGCTAGGGTGGAATTTGTCGTCAAAGTCTTAGGTGAGTCCTAGTGTTCTTGTCAAGTCTTATGTAAAAGTGATTTCGAAATAATTTAAGTTAATTGGCTCAATTATTTTATTACAAATCATTTGGTCTACTAGATCATATTGTGTCGCACAATTGGGTATATGATTTGAGGGTCTAAGTTGAATGGGTATTCGCCCTTTGATAGTTGAATTTGTAAAAATCTTATGTAAAAAATATTTTAGTGCATGGTCCCTCATCATATTTACACCATGGCTAAAATATTAGAGGGTCGAAAAAATATTTGATCCCCTCAAATGTCAATTAATTAAATTTTATGGTGAAATTAAATTAAAATCGTAAGTAAGAAATTTAATTAATTAGAGTCAAAATTAAAATGTCTAGAGAAATTAAATTCTCCAAGTAGAAAAATTCGTGGGTCTTAAAGAAATTAATTTTCGAAGGTCCCCAAAGGAATATTGGAAATTTCAAGAAAAATTGGGCTCCTAGACCTTGGTGGCTAAGTGTCAATTTTATGAGGAAATTAGTTCAAAATAATTATTTTTGAGCTAATAAAAAACGAATTTAATGAAAAATTCGAAAATTCTTCAAAATAAATATTTTCAATGGCTAAGATTAAATATCAGCAAGGATTTATCAACGGCCAAGATTATTTTGACAATGATCAAGCCAACTAGCCATTATTTTTCCACTTGGAGGAATTATTTATTCATTTGTGTCAAAAGCCATTTGCTTTTTGCCTTAGAAAAATTTGCAAAAAATCTGATATAATGCTATTGTCCTACTACTGTCCCATTGCGAACATTTTTTTAATCATAATAAAGACTTTGGGTTGTAATTCATGGTGTTTATTGTTCATTTGGATTGTGGTATGTGTTGGGTATGGGCTTTCATATGTTGTGCTTAATTAATTTTAAAAGTTTGTTTTTCATTAAATGAGGATAAGAACATTCTATTAATAGATTTTGGGTCTATTTTAAGTGATCTAATTCGCCCTATGTCTAGCAAGCTTTTCTTGAGAAAAAATAAGTGTGAATTGTGGGCTAGCAACACCCCCATCTCAAAATGGAAACAAATTGAGAAAATCCAAAAACGCTTGATCATGAGCAAGTTCAAAATAAAAAAATTCAGTATCTTATGAGATAATGTTGAGTGAAACAGGAGAAACTCTCATTGAAGCAATTGCTATGGTGCAGCTCATAAGATATCTAAAAAAAATTGGGCAAATGGGAGTAGGTAGATGCCCTAATGTTATCCTCAATGAAGGCATGAGCGAAAGAAAGAAAACATGGATGAAACAAAACTACATATGGATGCAAAAATGGAATATCTACCTCAATCCCTATCCCACAAATAGCAAGGAGCTAAAGGATTTTGTTATGGAAAAGTTTCGTAAATGGGTATGGGGGAAAGAGTTGAGTAGAAAGAAGAAGTACTACATTGAGGAATTCAACCCTACGTGTGATTTACAACAAAAAGAGTTCATTGGAGCTAGCATTCCGTGGAGGGCAAAAGTTCTTATTGCTCAATTAAGAACCAACTCGCATCAACTTCGGTGTGAAACAAGACAGTGGAAAAGGCCTAAAGAAGTTTGGGAAGAACGGGTGTGTACATTTTGCACGTCTGGGGCCGTGGAATCGGAAAAACATTTCATTTTGGAATGTGATGCTTTCAAAGACATTAGAGAAAGTTATGGGAATATGCTAGCATCGGTTTCTTGGCATTGTATATTCAGTGAGGGGATTGTTGGAAAGTTGGGCCAGCTCATCATCAATTTGAACAAGAAAATAATTGAATTACAAAAGACAAAACGCAGGGAACTAATAGTCCTTTCATTGATAATGTTTGTAGGTTTACCAGTCCTTGGTTTCCAAGTTCACAAACTATGGGCATGAACTAGCCTTGTTTGGATCTCAAATATTTGTTGTGGTTTATCTAAATTCGCTAAGGTTGTGGCTTGCATCTAATTTCAAAAGTTTTATTAGCCATTTATCAAAGAAAAACTTCAAAAAAAAAAATCGAAATTTATTTTCAAAACCCTTGTATATTTGTAAATTATTTTTTCTAATTAGGGTTTTGAGTATTTATGAATCTATTTTTGCAGGTGAGTTCAAGTGAAAAAGCAGAAATAGAGCTAGATCTAGGCCCTTGAGGGTAAGAGCTAGTGTTTCCCTCCTTGGTCCCTGCATCACCCTTCTAGCCCTCTACGTCACCTTTTTAACCCTGTTCAAGGTTGGCAGTGAGGACTAGAGGCCTCAACCTCCCCTTCTCCCCCAGCGTCAAGGGTTTATGGCCCAGGGTGTGCCTAGGAGGCCTTAACCTCCCCTTAAACCCCTAGATAGTAGCCCTAAAGCCCCTAGGGCCTAGCCGTAGACTTTTTAGGGCTTTCTCTCCTTCCTCCACCCTTCGTTCTCCTTTTGTGGCCTCTTCTCCACCCTTTTTTAGGTATTCCTTAGCCTTTTCCCCTAGCCGTTGATTTTTTGAGCTCTTTTCTCTTTCCCTTAGCCCTCATTTAGCCCTAGTTTGGCCCCTATCTATTTTTGAAAATTTTTGGGACTGATTCCTTGGTGGTTTTGCAAAGACATTTGGCTCAAAAGCTTGTGTTTTCAGGTTGCAAGAGCATTGAAGAAATTTTGGCAAAGTTGGGCAAGTAATCTACAAGCCCTTGGGTGTAGGGTTTGCTCTCTAAACCCTCATTTTATCTATGTTTTGTTACAACTGTAATAACATCTTCATAAGAGTGATACCTAGAAACACACCTAATTGGTCAAAATACTTTAAAATTGCAAAATAAGTTTTTCCTAAATTTTTGGCCACTTGAGCTTTGCAAATCTAGCCTAGATCTACATTTTTGCTTGATAGAAATTTTATGCATGATCACTGTATCAGATCTGAATATTTTCTTAATAACACTCCTAAAAGAACTTAAAAATCAATTTTTCAGTTTGGCATTTTTATTCTAAGCTTTTTTTGTATATTTTGGCACTTGTTGTAGCATCAATAGCTCACTCTTAACATGTTTTCTTACTGTTGTAACAAGTCATTTCAGATCTGATATTGGCTGAACATAACATCTTAAAAGGGTTGAGAACTCATACTTTCATATTGGTTAACTTGTTCTAACACTTAGCAATTGTTGGGCACAATTTGGCACACACCCTCACATTGATAGCTCATTGACTTCACTCTTGTTTCTCTGTTGTCATAAGTACTTTTCAGATATGATATAACATCAAATAAATCCTCAATAGTGGTTTTTATTTTTTCATGCTCTAAGTGATTCATTATGGAGAAGATTTGTTGCTTAAACATTGGAATCTAACGTTTACTTGTCTTGTGTTAGCTATAAGAATTGCTAAAACTTTGCACTAAGACACTTGTTGTCGCACAGATTGACACGACAACGCTCAGACCGGGGGCTGTCACTCTGATCCCCGATCTCTCTATTTAAGCATGTCTCCCGCGGCTAAGGGGGGTAGACCCTATGAGGTGATAAAGACCAACTGTCGACCAGTTGGGTTGGGAGACACGAAGAAACAAGCACTAAATAGATTTTGTTAAGTTAAAAGACCAGTGCCTTATGGGTTTGAGGTTTAAACGATTAATTACTAGATGTTGCAGAGATGTGAACCATGTACATCAATCATTTATCATCAAATCACTTGAACGATGCAAGATATCCAGTAAAACCACAATGCTCCTATAATGATTAAAGCTCAATAGCGATATTCCAGCGATTAAAAATTTCGAAAGATAAATGCTTTAAACAACCACGCAATTATGAACATTAACCAGATATCATATTCATGCAGCTAATCTTCAAAATGATCATTCATGTGCAGACTCGCATAAAATGATAAACATTCATTCCACATCAAAAATTTTAGCCTTAACAAATATAATAAAGCGTGATAAACCCCTGAGCCAAGAGCGAAAAAATATTTCCAAAATTTTTTTATGTTTTTGAAATACAGCGAAGATTTAAAGCTAAATGAAACTTTCAAACAAGAATCTAAGTGATGTTAAAATCAAAATCTAAGAAAATGATTTTTTTATATTTTATACCCCTTTTTTTATGATTTTATACCTCTAAAAAAAAAATTAAATTCTAAATGAAATAAAATCTAATTTTAAAACAAGAAAAATGATTTTGAACTGAAACAAACAAACAAACAAACAAACAAAAAAAAAAAAAAAAAAACAACTTAAATCTAAATCTAAACTAAAAAAAGAAAAATAAAACCATAACTAAAACCTAACGAAAACTTTACGGATTTCTTTCTTTCTTTCTTTCTTTCTTTTTTTTTTTAATTAAATCTAAAATAAAACCTAAATCTAAAATTTAATAAATAAACTTAAACTATGCTAACGTATATCATAAAGCTAAAGCTAAAACAACGTAAAATAAATCTAAATGAAACTAACTGCTGAACCAAAATAAAACTCAGATTTAAAATCGAAATCTACCCAAAAAAAATGACTGAGGTTCGAATCGAAAATCTAACCAGCGCAAAAGACCCAATCGTTCCCCACGTCGTATACGCAGGTCCGTAGAAGCTCGATAGCACAAAGGGAAAGAAATATGGCTGCGTAGGTGACTGCGTGGGCATGTAAAGGGATCGAGGGTTGCAGAAGTTGAAATTACGCAAGGTTTTAGCACTAAATGGAACGCGAGCAGAGCGAAAATATCCACAAGAGATGATGGATTAAGATGAATTGCAGGCTTGACGTGAGGGATGAGAGGACGGTCAGGGTTTTGCAGTTTCAGCAATGCTCGATGGCTGAATCCTCTGACATGTGGTGTATCGTTGCAGGCTTGATGTGCAGGTGAGCGATGGGAGAAAACTTCACGCAGGAGGAAAGAGGAACTCGTTTTTCTGTGCAGGTATATAGGCGGGATATGCTCAGCGTGAAAGATTGGACCTGCAGAGATAAGAAAATATCTTGGACAGGGCAAATGGCACTGTGTAGAGGATAAACAACTTGCTGCGTGAGGGAGAGGAAGTGAAACGTAGCTGCAGCTGGAGATAACACACAGAGACGGCAGTGTAGTGCAGATCCAAAATTCGAATTTTTTCCAAAAAAAAATTGAAGAGAACAAGCAACAGCAAGCAGATTGCCCAGAAACTAATGAAACTTTCCACGAAATTTATATCTAAATTTCTCTGCTCCAAAAGCACCTGTAACCTGCAGAAGAAAAGAAAACCCTAGTATAATATATGTATAAAACAAAATTGAAACCCCAGATCAACTAAGCAATTTACAGCTTTTGACTCTTAAACAACGAGATCTATCAGTAATCAGCAGTAATATTGTCGAAAATTTCAGATTTTACTATGAAAAACTTCAGAAAATCTCTCATGCAAATCAGAAAAATAAACTGAATGATAAACCTAGAATCAAAACTAGCTGGGCTCTGCAAGAAAATGCTTGCGGGAGTTGGTTGGTTCAGCCGAGAACTTCCCCAAACGCCCGCTGATCTTCTTCAATAAGGGTTTTCTGCATAGCTCACTTCAACCATCAATAAAGAAAGAAAAAATAATACTAGATCTCAAAAAGCAATGGAGATACCTGCCATTACTTCAGAAAGCCTAATACCATTCAAACCCTAGCAAGTGAACAAGATACCTGTGCTCAACAATACTCTATAATAAGCTGTTACTAATGGCTGAAAATCAAAATATGCAGAAAATAAAATAGCTCACAGCACTTCTAGAGTAACACCAACAAGATTTTAACCCCAAAGTCTTTCTTTATTAGCACCAGAAAAGTTTACAAGAGAGCTTCTTCAGCGCAAGACTCCAAGATCCAATGATCTCAAATGACCCCTAGCACCCTATTTAAAGGAAAAGATCCCAACAACTAGTTCAAGTGATCCATGTCAAAATGATCTCGACCATCGATGAGGACCAAGATATCTCTTGATCTCATCCGTCGAATTTTTAATGTATTAAAAAAATTGAAATTCTGCATTTATTTACTCAAAATATTATTATTTTATTATTTTAGGTTTTTTACTTTTTTTATTAAATTATTTATTTATTATTTTTTAATTTATTTTTAAATGGATCTTTGAACTTAGCTTTTGGGAAAATCGCCTAGGACCTAGGACTTAGGACTTATGAGGGGATTAAAATATTTCTTAACCCTCAAGACACTTTACATCATGACTTTTACAACTTTACATCCCAAGGGGGGAAAACCCATTTGACATAGACCCTCATAAACCACCCAGTTCTGCGACACAACTATAATCTAGCAGATTAACACACTAGGATTCTCCTAATATTCTAATGACAAAATCCATCCCAGCTTTGGGGTTAGGCTGAAGGAAAACTCTGCCGATCATGGATCGGTGAGACGAAAAACCTTCCGGAACGTAGATTATCACTTAGAAAATTAGGTCCACCTAGACAATTTACAGACATGACTCATATCTGCTAAGATTATTTACAATTTATACATGCAGACTGGGTTTACAACATAAATTGATCAAGTTGTCGACGACTGTAGAATGGCACGGACATGTCGATCAAGCGCTACCCTTTTTGCAAAGAAAAAGGGGGTGTGCTGCTATGGGCAGTTGACCGGTAGTGGTCAACATCTGGCTCTACTTGGGGACACGTTGCTGCACTATAGGAATGTAAGAATCCAGAATCTGCATCCATGCAACACACAACAAAAATAAGTAGCGTCCATTCAAAAATCATCATATAACATTTAAGCACATAAAAGATAGAAGCTCTTTAACAATGAAAAGTAAATCTAATCTAAAACAAAAATGAAATTCTGAAATGACAAGGAGTAGGGATAGAAATACAATACAAAAAATGCCCTATGGCATCAGATATCATCTTTGAAGAACATGAGTTTGGTCCAGCTATATCTCGAATGATGTAAGGTCCCAGCCACAAACTGTCAAACTTATGTTTTCCTGGTTTCTCATTCTTGCGGTCCCAAAGCAATACCATATCTCCCACCTGCAAAGATCTAGATCGAGAAAATTTATCAAAGCTTTTCTTAATGTTAGATTGATTTTTACATATGGCATCAAAAGCTGTCCTACGGGTTTCATCTAACTCCACAATCTGATCTATTCTATTCTGAACAACATCTTTATTAGTAGAAAAATTCTGAAGGAGCTGATAAGCTGGCAATTTGAGGTGCACAAGTAAAGTTACATCCAAGCCATAAACTAATTCAAAGGGAGATTTACCAATAGCTTTCTTCTTAGTGATTCTATCTACCCATAAAGCATACTTGATTTTGCTGTCCCATGATCTCTTATTATCTCCTACTATCTTCTTGATAATGGTTATGAGATTCTTGTTACTTGATTCAGCCAGACCATTACCCTGAGGATAGTAATTTGACGAATGAGATAAGACAATGCGATACTTGAAACAAAAAGATGAAAATTCTAAAGAACTAAAAGCTTTGGCATTGTCAGTAGTGATCTTAGCGAGGACACCAAATCTAGTAATGATGTTATTTTCAATGAAATCCATAATAACCTTTTCAGTGGCATTCTTAGCAGGAATGGCTTCAACCCATTTAGTAAAATAATCCGTAACAGTCAAAATCCATGAGTAGCCATTGCTAGAATTTTCATGGAACTTCCCTATGAAGTCCAGACCCCAATGCTGAAAAGGTGCCTCTACAATGACAGGTTGTAGAGGCAAGGCAGCAAGCTTCTGTTTCCCAGTGAAAAGTTGACAGGCTTGATAGGCTCTAACAAACTTGTGCACATCAGAAAAAATTGAAGGCCAATAATAGCCAGCTCTCAAGATTTTGTGGGCGGTAGTTCTAGCAGCATAATGACCACCACAAAATCCTGAATGAAACTCAGAGATTAATTTCTTGGACTCAACGTCATCAACACACCTAAGCACTATGCCCTCAGGATTTCTCCACCCAAGGCCATCCTTCATAAGGCAATACTTAGTGGCTTTTAGTCTAAGAGCCCTTCTCTTATGAGCGACTAAATGGTTAGGACATGCAAGATTCATCAAGTAATAAACTATGTCCTTGTACCACTCATGCTCTCCTAATCTTTGCAACTCCGGCGAAGATAGATCGCTAAGACAGAACAAACCAAGAGTCCTTACGTTACCTTCTGTTAACATCTGAGCTAAACCTTGGCCTTTGACCAGCTTGGTGGGTCTGATTTCTAAATCATACTCTTGTATTTTAGTAACCCACCTAGCGCGAGTCCCTAAGCAAACGGTTTGAGTTAATATATCCTTAACAGCAGAATGTGGGACGAAAGCAATGATTTTAGAATAACCCACATAAGTTTTAAAGTGCCTAAGAGACTTGACCAGGGCATAAGCCTGCTTTTCCATGGTATTGTACTTCAATTCGGAATTTTGAAGTGCTCTACTCATGAAAGCAATAGGCTGCTCGTGACCATCATTATTCTTTTGAAGCAGGACACCAGCAATGGTATCTTCGGAAGCGAAAGAAAAAATCATGAAATCCTTGCAATAATCGGGACTAACTAAGACAGGAGCTCTTGCGATAGCACATTTGATTTCTTGGAAAGCCCTTTTGTCGTCTTCTTGCCAAACAAATTTTGCATCTTTCTTTAGAAGATTTTGAATAGGCTTAGCTATTTCTGCGTAATTTGGAATAAACCTTCTAATAAAATTTATCTTTCCGAGGAAAGACTGAAGGGATTTAAGATTATGAGAGAGAGGAATCTTTTGGATTGCTTCAATTCTTTCAGGATCAATTTTGATTCCTTCCTTAGAAATGATATGGCCGAGTAATTTCCCTTCCGTTACTCCAAAAACAGACTTAGCTGGATTCAAAGAAATCTCGTATTCTCTACATCTATCGAAAACCTGCCTAAAGATGATTTACATGACTGGTACCATCTTTAGAGAAAACAGTAAGATCATCTTGGTAAATTTCAATAAATTTCCCGATTAACCCTTTGAAGGCATAATCCATAGCCCTTTCGAATGTAGCCCCAGCGTTTGTTAATCCAAAAGGCATTCTGATGTATTCAAAGGTATCCCATGGTGTGGTGAACGTGGTTTTATGACGATCTTCCTTCTTAACCCATACCTGATTGTACCCAGAAAAACCATCTAGCAGCAACATCATTCCAGAACCGGTTACTCTTTGCAACAAAGTCTCCATGTTTGGCAAAGGGTAATTATCTTTCTTGCATGCTAGATTGAGGTTTCGAAAATCGACACACAACCTTATCGTACCATTCTTTTTCCTAACAATCACCAGATTCGAACACCACGTTGAATGCCTTGTTTGGGCTATAATCCCTACTACAAGCATTTTCGCAAGTTCTTTCTGAACCAAGGGGGCTAATTTAGGATTAATTTGCCAAAGTTTCTGACGAAAGGGTTTAGCATTTTCATCTTTTAAGGGGATAGTATGTTCCATTACATCTTCCCTATAGCCCTTTAATTCATCATAAGAAAAAGCTAAAATATCTCGATATTCGTGAAGTAAATCAGTTAGCTTTTTTCTTTCCTCCACACTAGTACCTCTACCAATTTTAACGATCTTTGGGTTTTTAGAAGTACCAATGTTTATCTCGAGATATTCGTCTGGGTCCATCTTATTTTCTTCTCTCAGCTTCGTGGCATCATGCCGATCAAAATGTTGCTCTAAGGCAACCACATTCCTAGGAGTAGGATTTATGATATGCTCATGATTTAAAGATCCATCCTCCTCAGAAACTATCCGGAAATCCTCAAACTCATCCAAACTATTAAGAAAACGAATGACTTGCTTTTCATCATTGAAGACCTGCCAATGCTCTGAGTTATCTGGAACAGATGGTCTGAATATTACTTCCATTTTGATCTTATCTTTAATTAGCTCATCAGATAACTGGAAAGTAGTAGAAGCTACGGCAAGTTCATCTGCCAAACTATTTTGCTCTCTTGGAATTGCTTCGAGGTCAAAGGCATCAAAATGCTCCATAGTATCCCACACAGCATTTCGATAGTTTCTTAATCTTTGATTTCTGCATGTGAATTTATTTTTAAGCTGCATGATAAATAAATCAGAATCCCCTTTAATGCTAAGCAATTTAACCTTCAAGGACTTGGCCAACTCAAGCCCCAACAATATAGCCTCATATTCAGCGACATTGTTGGTTGCTTCAAATTTTAATCGATAGGCAAACTTGAAAATGTGACCAAGGGGAGATTTAAGCACTATTCCAGCACCTTTACCATGCCTAGACGTTGCACCATCGAAGTACATATACCAAACTTTACCCTTGAGATCCCTAATCTTATCATCGGGAGGAATTATAAAATTAGACATGATGGCATAGTTCCCAATGTCAGATTGCTCTTTGATTATTTCGTTGTGAGGTCTCTTAGGATCTTCAACATTTATTTTCTTTCGGGCCCTCTATTTAGTCTTACAAAACCATTACCCCTAGGAGAAGGAATCATAGCATATGACCAATTCATTTGAATACTTCCTCCTAAATCAGAGGCCCACTTTCTAGATAACAGCATACCCCAGGCATCAGGCACATCCACAACAACAATATCCATGACAACCATGATGTCTGGGTAAATTGAAAGATGAACTTGCAAATCTTTGATTAAACCATGCACTTCGATTTTCTTAGAATCCATGGCGCATATGTTATAGTAGGGTCTAGAAACTCTTAAGTTAAGCTGTACCATGACCCTTTTAGTCATTACACAAGCTATTGCACCAGAATCCAACATGCAATTATTCAATTTATACCCATTAACTAATAAGGTGATAAAGAAACGCTAGTGATCTTTGTTATCAGCATCTAAGCTTTGCAGATATATGGGAGCATCATGATAGTCAACTTCCCGAGTCTTCTGTTGAGAAGTATTGACTTGAGGACCTTGAATCGCTTTTAGTAACTTGTCTCTTTGGGAAGGGATTTTAGCAATCTCGGAGACATGAACCCAGATTTTTGCATTGTTATACCAACTTCCCAAATCGACATCTATTCCAGAGTTTACACCAGGGTTAAAAGTTCAAAGGGGAATTTGGTTCCCGCTTTGATCTTTATCCTTTCTCTGATAGGTCAAACCCTTATCTCTAGCAATTTCCAAGATTTGCTCGGGAGAGGGCTTTTCACCATATAACCTAGCCAAAATATCATCTTCATTTTCAAGGTTATTTATACTAAAAGCTGATGAAGGATTCACAACATCACGACTCTTTTCCTTGGCCTCTATCCAATCATCCATAGACAAAGGAAACTTGCTGCCTACTACATTTATTTGATCAACTGTTCCAAACATTCCATTATCTAAAATTCTTCTAACGATGGGACAAGTGGCCTCTTCATGAAGAGCATCACAAACCCGACAGTAAGGAGGAGCATTATCAACCAAATTAGTTAGCGGATTAGGAGGTCTCTACTCACTAGATTGACCCTTCCTTTGCCAATTGTTATTTCTATTATTATTATTTCGAGGTTGAACATTCTGCGTTTGCGCTCTTTCCATTTGGATCAACCTATTCTGCAAAGTGGTTATCTCCTTATTATGATTAATTTCCATGGTTTCAATTTTTTGAAGCAATTTGAGAACAAGTTCACTCTCAGGTTCTTGGACTGCTTTTCCTTTAGGTTCCTTTAGTTTCGTAGTAGCCCTATCAAAACCTGGGATCTCAGATTTCCCAGATGCTGCCTTGTCCTTTTCAAGCTCTATAGCTAAGGCTTGGCAATCTCTATAATCATTAAGCCTAGCACGCCTTAATTCATAAGATGGCTCAGGACTAAAGGCATCAATGTAAAAATCTCGGAGAGATTTGTCTGTAGGTTTGTAATCTTGAGGTAATTCTCTAACAATACCATTAAACCTTTTATTAAATTCTTCAACAGTTTCATTCTCTCTCTTTTTTATTATGCTAATAGCTTTTACGAGGTGTCTTCCTTCTCTCTTGTCTCCATATTTTTCTTTAAAAGCATCAATGATCGACTGTAAGGAGTTAAATGAATTCTGAGGTTTTTCTGCAAACCAATCATAGGCATCGCCTCCTAGAGTTAAGATGAAAAGAGTCATTCTGACATCTCATGATCGAAATCAGCAGATCTTGCGTACTTAGCCATCCATATGCTAAAATCTCGCAAATGAGAGTTAGCACTAATCGCATTATCTCCTTGAAAGTTAGGCAATTTATCGATCCCAATAGATGGAATATCGTTGGGATATCCTGGAATGTTAGAAAAATCACAAGGGGCATACATATCCATGATGTTGTGCCTAACTTGACCTTTAAAAAGCAAATGAATATCAGAGAGGGTTTCTTGTCCAAGGTTTACAAGAAGTGTACGAGAAGAGAGTTTGTGTAATCGTACCCTGAAGACCTTTTCAGGATCAGGTGTAGGATTGCACAAACTGCTTGGATGTCTTCTAGTATACACTCTTGAAGATAATATATGAAGTGGAATCGCCCCCTGAACAAGAAGTGAAACACGAAAAAGCTCGAGATGACACCGATTTCATTATCTATCAGCCTTTACGCTTCTCATTTAGCACTATCACGCTGCGTCCTTTGCGTGGCTGCTATCCTCAGATCCTGCCATTGCAAAACCTGCAAATCGCTGCTCTCTCTCCATACGTCCAGCTCTCTTTCATCACCAAACACTGCTCCGTTGCCGCCGTCAAATGTCACGCAGACCTGCATATTAAAAATAAAAAATAGAAACTGTTGGCCCTTCAGCTATCCGCGGTCACCTGTGTGTTACCTCCACGCTGCATTTCTATTGCATATTTCCACCATTGAAACTGTCGGATCCGCGTGGCTCTCGCTTTGGCCCTTCTCCATCCCGTAGCCTCTCCTCCCTTGCTCCTTGGTCGACATCGAGCTCCATATCCGCATCAATCTTTATTTCCTTCACGCGTTTTCCATCTCCGCCGTCCCGCATACACTGAAACACTCAGCAATTTTTTTTTTATGAACAGGGTAGCGTAGTTAAGATTTGTATTTTGGAATGCGTATGGTATAGGGTTTACATTTTGATTAAGTTAGTTTCTTTCTTTTTCTTTTAGAATCAGATTTTATTTGATTTAGGACTTATATTTCATATAATTTTGTATGCGATCAGGTGATTAGTGTTGTATTCAGTTTAGATTTTAGAATTAATTTTTATCATAGTTCAAAGGTTTTTAAATTTCATTTGAGTTAGGTTTTTGATTTATTCCATTTTAATTTTGATAAGAGTTTTGATTTTAAATTTAGATTTAGATTAGATTTTAAATAATTTAAATCTTTTACTTTAGTTTAGTACTAGGACTTTATTTTTGTTTTGTTGCAACCTTTTAAATAAAAAATTCCTAAAAATTATAAAACTTTGAAAAGACATAAAAAATTTCTTTTCTTATAGTTTAGATTTAGAATTATTTTAGTTTAGATTTAATTTTGTTAGAAGTAAATAAATAAAAAAAAAAATATATATATATATATATAAAACAAAAAATAAAAAAATGATAAAAGGTTTCCTTTTAGTTTAGTTCAAATTTTGGATTTAAAGTTTCATTTACTTAGTCTTCCATCTTGTTTTATTTAAAAAACTAAAATATTTTGAGAAGGCTTAACAAAAAATTGAAAATTTCATTTTGGCGAATTTTGCAGTGTTTATGTTCCATTTCTCTATGGCTGAATGCACTTAAAGGTTTAGTTAAAGTTAGCTATGTGAAAGTGGTAACTGATCATCATTTAAATTCTATGATCATTTAACGCATTTAATTTTTCTTTAAGTTTAATTGCTATATCATCATTAAAGCATTGTGAATTTACTGGATATCTTACATTGCTTGGGTTATTTGATGGTAAATGTTTGTTTTACATGGTTCGTATTTCTGCAACATCTAATCATTTAATCGTTAACTCCATAAGGCACTGGTCTATCAATTTAATAAAATCAAATAAGTGATTGTTTTCTCTCGTGTCTCCCAACCCAACTGTTTCACAGTTTGTCATTCATTTTCCCATAGGGTCTACCCCCCTTAGCCGCGGGAGACAGGCTTAAACGGAGAGATCGGGGATCAGAGTGACAGCCCCCGATCTGAGCGTTGTCGTGACAATCTGTGCGACAACATTTTTTGGCGCCGTTGCCGGGGACAGAGTTTTTCTGTCCTTGGTCCTTTCCTTTCAAGCTTTTCCGTGTTTCACTTCCTGTCCGGGTGGCGACTCCACTTCACATATTATCTACAAGAGTGTATACTAGAAGACATCCAAGCAGTCTGTGCAATCCTGCTCCTGATCCTGAAAGGGCTCTCAGGGTACGATTACACAAACTCTCTTCTTGTACACTTCTTGTTAACCTCGGACAAGAAGCCCTCTCTGATATCCATTTACTTTTTACTAGTCCAGTTGAGCACGACATCATGGACATATTCGCCCCGTGTAACTTTGCTAATATTCAGGGTTATCCTAATGATACTCCAAAGCATGGAATGGATAAATTGCCTATCTTTCAGGGAGATAACGCAATCAGTGCTAATTCACATCTGAAAGCTTTTAGTTCATTGCTTCGGAAGTACGCAAGGGCCGCTGATTTTAATCATGAAGATGTTAAAATGACCCTTTTTGCTCTGACCTTGGAGGGTGATGCTTTAGATTGGTTTACTGAAAAGCCTCAAAATTCATTTGATTCCTTACAATCGATTATTAATTCCTTTAAGGAAAAGTATGGAGATAAGAGAGAAGGAAGACACCTGGTAAAAGCTATCAGCATAATCAAAAAGAGAGAAAATGAAACCGTTGAAGAATTTAATAAAAGGTTTAATGATATTATTAAAGAATTACCTCAGGACTATAAACCCACTGACAAATCTCTTCGAGATTTTTACATTGATGCCTTTAGTCCTGAGCCATCTTATGAATTGAGGTGTGCTAGACTTAATGCTTATAGGGAGTGCCAGGTTTTAGCTATCGAGCATGAAAAGGACAAGGTCGCATCTGGGAAGTCTGAGATCCCAGGTTTTGATAGGGCTGCTACAATATTAAAAGAACCTAAAGGAAAAGCAGTTCAAGAGCCTGAAAGCGAACTTGTTCTCAAATTGCTCCAAAAAATTGAAACCATGGAAATTAATCATAACAAGGAGTTAGCCACTTTGAAAAATAGGTTGATTCAAATGGAAAGAACACAAACGCAAAACTTCCAACCTCGAAATAATAATAACAGCAATAACAATTGGCAAAAGAAGGGTCAGTCTAGTGAGTAGAGACCTCCTAATCCGATAACTAATTTGGTTGATAACACTCCTTATTGTCGAGTTTGTGATGCTCTTCATGAAGAGGCCACTTGCGCTATCGTTAGAAGAATCTTGGATAATGGAATGTTTGGGACAAGTGATCAAATAAATGTGGTAGGTAGCAAGTTTCCTTTGTCTATGGATGATTGGATAGAGGTCAAGGAAAATAGTCATGATGTTATGAATCCTTCATCAGCTTTTAGTATAAATAACCTTGAAAATGAAGATGACATTCTGGCTAGGTTATATGGTGAAAAACCCTCTCCCGAGCAAATCTTGGAAATTGCTAGAGATAAAGGTTTGACCTACCAGAGAAGGGATAAAGATCAAAGCGGGAATCAAATTCCCCCTCGAACTTTTAACCCTGGTTTAAACTATGGATTAGATGTCGATTTGGGAAGTTGGTTTAACAATGCAAAAATTTGGGTTCCTGTCTCCAAGATTGCTAAAATCCCTTCCCAAAGAGATAAGTTACTAAAAGCTATCCAAGGTCCTCAAGTAAATATTTCTCAACAAAAGAATTGGGAAGTTGACTATCATGATGCTTCCAAATATTTGCAAAGCTTAGATGCAGATAACAAAAATCACCAGCCTTTCTTTATCACCTTGTTAGTTATGGATATAAATTGAATAATTGCATGTTGGATTCTGGTGCATCAGCTTGTGTAATGACTAAAAGGGTCATGGAACAGCGTAACTTAAGAGTTTCTAGACCTTACTATAACATATGTGCCATGGATTCTAAGAAAATTGAAGTGCATGGTTTGATCAAAGATTTGCAAGTTCATCTATCAGTTTACCCAGACATCATGATTGTCATGGATATTGTTGTTGTTGATGTACCTGATGCCTGGGGTATGCTTTTATCCAGAAAGTGGGCCTCTGATCTAGGGGGGAGTATTCAAATGAATTGGTCATATGCTATGATTCCTTCTCCTAAGGGTGATGGTTTTGTAAGACTAAATAGAGAGCCCGAAAGAAAATTTCATGTCGAAGATCCTAAGAGACCTCACAACGAGATAATCAAAGAGCAATCTGACATTGGGAACTATGCCATCATGTCTAATTTCATAATTCCTCCCGATGATAAGATTAAGGATCTCAAGGATAAAGTTTGGTATATGTACTTCGATGGTGCATCGTCTAGGCATGGTAAAGGTGCTGGAATAGTGCTTAAATCTCCCATTGATCACATTTTCAAGTTTGCCTATCCATTAGAATTTGAAGCAACCAACAATGTCGCTGAATATGAAGCTATATTGTTGGGGCTTGAATTGGCAAAATCTTTGAAGATTAAGTTTCTTAGCATTAAGGGGGATTCTGATTTAGTTATCATGCAACTTAAAAATAAATTCACATGCAAAAATCAAAGACTAAGGAATTATCGAAATGCTGTGGGGGATACTATGGAGCACTGCGATGCCCTTGACCTCAAAGCTATCCCAAGAGAGCAAAATAGTTTGGCAGATGAACTTGCCATAGCTTCTACTACTTTCCAGTTATCTGATGAGCTAATTAATGATAAGATCAAAATGGAAGTAATATTTAGACCATCTGTTCCAGATAACTCAAAGCATTGTTAGGTCTTTAATGATGAAAAACAAGTCATTCGTTTTCTTAATAGTCTGGATGAGTTTGAAGATTTCCGGATAGATTCTCAGGAGGATGGATCTTTAAATTATGAGCATATCATAAATCCTACTCCTAGGAATGTGGTTGCCTTAGAGCAACATTTTGATCGGCATGATGCCACGAAGTTGAGAGAAGAAAATAAGATGGACCCAGGCGAATATCTTGAGATAAACATTGGTACTTCTGAAAACCCAAAGATGGTTAAAATTGGTAGAGGTACTAGTGTGGAGGAAAGAAAAAAGTTAACTAATTTACTTCGCGAATATCGAGATGTTTTAGCTTTTTCTTATGATGAATTAAAGGGCTATAGGGAAGATGTCATGGAACATACTATCCCCTTAAAAGATGAAAATGCTAAACCCTTTCGCCATAAACTTAGGCAAATTAATCCTAAATTAGCCCCCTTGGTTCAAAAAGAGCTTGCGAAAATGCTTGCAACAGGGATTATCACTCAAACAAGGCATTCAACATGGTGTTCAAATCTGGTGATTGTTAGGAAAAAGAATGGTACGATAAGGCTTTGTGTCAATTTTCGAAACCTTAATCTAGCATGCAAGAAAGATAATTACCCTTTGCCAAACATGGAGACTTTGTTGCAAAGAGTAACCGGTTCTGGAATGATGTCGTTGCTAGATGGTTTTTCTGGGTACAATCAGGTATGGGTTAAAAAGGAAGATCGTCATAAAACCACATTCACAACGCCATGGGGTACCTTTGAATACATCAGAATGCCATTTGGATTAACCAACGCTGGAGCTACGTTCCAAAGGGCTATAGATTATGCCTTCAAAGGGTTAATCGGGAAATTTATTGAAATTTACCAAGATGATCTTACTGTTTTTTCTAAAGATGGTATCAGTCATGTAAATCATCTTAGGCAGGTTTTCGATAGATGTAGAGAATACGGGATTTCTTTGAATCCAGCTAAGTCTGTTTTTGGAGTAACAGAAGGGAAATTACTTGGCCATATCATTTCTAAGGATGGAATCAAGATTGATCCTGAAAGAATTGAAGCAATCCAAAAGATCCCTCTTCCTCATAATCTTAAATCCCTTCAGTCTTTCCTTGGAAAGACAAATTTTATTAGAAGATTTATTCCAAATTACGCAGAAATAGCTAAGCCTATTCAAAGTCTTCTAAAGAAAGATGCAAAATTTGTTTGGCAAGAAGACGGCAAAAAGGCTTTCCAAGAAATCAAATGTGCTATTGCAAGATCTCATGTCTTAGTTAGTCCCGATTATTCCAAGGATTTCATGATTTTTTCTTTCGCTTCCGAAGATACCATTGCTGGTGTCCTACTACAAAAGAATAAAGATGGTCACGAGCAGCCTATTGCTTTCATGAATAGAGCACTTCAAAATTCCGAATTCAAGTACAATACCATGGAAAAGCAGGCTTATGCCTTGGTCAAGTCTCTGAAGCACTTCAAAACTTATGTGGGTTATTCTAAAATCATTGCTTTCGTCCCACATTCTGATGTTAAAGATCTATTAACTCAAACCGATTGCTTAGGGACTCGTGCTAGGTGAGTTACTAAAATACAAGAATATGATTTAGAGATCAGACCCACCAAGCTAGTCAAAGGGCAAGGTTTGGCTCAAATGTTGACCAAAGGTAACGAAAAGTCTCTTGGTTTATTTTGTCTTAGCAATCTATCTTCGCCTAAGTTGCAAAGATTAGGAGAGCATGAGTGGTACAAGGACATAGTTTATTACTTGATGAATCTTGCATGTCCTAACCATTTAGCTGCTCATAAGAGAAGGGCTCTTAGACTAAAAGCCACTAAGTATTGCCTTATGAAGGATGGCCTTGGATGGAGAAATCTTGGGGGCATAGTTCTTAGGTGTGTTGATGACGTTGAGTCCAAGAAATTAATCTCTGAGTTTCATTCAGGATTTTGTGGTGGTCATTATGCTGCTAGAACTACCGCCCACAAAATCCTGAGAGCTGGTTATTATTGGCCTTCAATTTTTTCTGATGTGCACAAGTTTGTTAGAGCTTGTCAAGCCTGTCAACTATTCACTGGGAAACAGAAGCTTGTTGCACTGCCCCTACAACCTGTCATTGTAGAGGCACCCTTTCAGCATTGGGGTCTGGACTTCATAGGGAAATTCCATGAAAATTCTAGCAATGGTTACTCATGGATTTTGACTGCTACGGATTATTTCACTAAATGGGTTGAAGCCATTCCTGCTAAGAATGCCACTGAAAAGGTTATTATGGATTTCATTGAAAATAATATCATTACTAGATTTGGTGTCCCTGCTAAGATCACTACTAACAATGCCAAAGCTTTTAGTTCCTCAGAGTTTTCATCTTTTTGTTTCAAGTATGGCATTGTCTTATCTCATTCGTCAAATTACTATCATCAGGGTAATGGTGTTGAAATTTGGTACCGGAGGACAGGTGGTTCCCTTAGGCTTTGATCTTTGGCCTAGGGAAAAGTGTCCAAAAGAATTTAATTTTTCTCCTAAAGTAACTTTATAATTTTTATAAAGTTAAATCTAATTTAAAAGTGACTTTAAGTGATAAAGTTATTAAGTCTAATTTTAAAGTGACTTTTATAAAGTCAATGAAAAATTAGAAAGAAAAAGTGACTTTGGAAATAAATGACTAAGTGGGTCTTTATTAAAGTGGGGTGAATTAAAAAATAGAAAGTGAGATTTAAATGAGCATTTAATCTCAGCCATTGATCTAAATCTATTTCAGCCATTGGATTTAGGGATCACCCAAAAGTCACTTAGGGTTGGGTTAAGGGAGGAAAAGGAGGAAAAAGATCATTAATTCTTTCTTGAGCAGAATGAGAGAAGGAGAGCAAGAGAGCAAGGGAGATTTCTGGACAGCCGAAAGCGGAGTTTCAGCAGCTGAAAGCGGAGTTTCAGCAGCTGAAAGCGGAGTTACAGCAAAGCGGAGTTTCAGCAGCTGAAAGCGGAGTTACAGCAAAGCGGAGTTTCAGCAGCTGAAAGCGGAGTTTCAGCAGCCGAAAGCGGTGTATCAGCAACAGCCGCGGTGTAACAGCAACAGCCGCGGTGTAACAGCAACAGCAGCGGTGTAACAGCAAGTTTCATAGCTGAAAGCGGAGTTTCAGCAAAGCGGAGTTTCAACAGCTAAAAACGGAGTTTCAACAGCTAAAAGCGGAGTTTCAGCAGCCGAAAGCGGTGTATCAGCAACAGCCGCGGTGTAACAGCAACAGCAGCGGTGTAACAGCAACAGTAGCGGTGTATCAGCAAGGCTAAGATAAGTTGTAAAAGTTTGTTTGTTGATTTTTGCTGAACATTTCTCTCACTGTAAAAAGGCATTTTCCAGAAATAAAGAAGAGCTCTCAAACTGGTTTTCCCCAAGATTTGTAGGGGGTTTTTCCAGGGTCACATTGACCAAAAATCTCAGTGTTTAAATGCGTTTTAATGGCTGTTTGTTACTGCTGATTTTTATTTCTGTAATTTCCAGCATTCTGTAAAATTTCCAGAATTTGTGTTTTCAGCAAATTTATTTTTTTCAGCTTGTTAAATGTATGGTTATGGGAAAGAGCATTTAACTATATCGGAGAAATAAGGAGAAACTGAAAACCGGGGTGGGAAATGAGAAATTTCTACATGGTATCAGAGCTTGAGTGCTGAAGGGCAGTTTGGGACAGCAAAAGAAAAAATCACAGTTGCTGATTTTTCACTCAGAAAATTCCAGCAAGCTGATTTTTTATAAACAACAGTTTTATCTTTATCACAGCAGTGCTATTTTTCAGTTTTAGGACAGCGATATGTCATTGGGATTGAGGGTAGAGGATAGGCTGGATGGGCATATAAATTACAGCGTTTGGAAGGAGAGAATGCAGAGTATGTTTGAGGAGGCAGAAGTCTGGGATATCATGGTGCATACAGCACAGCACCCTGTTGTTGTGCCTACTGATGCAACTCAGTTGACAGCTTATAATAGAAAAAACAACAAGGGTAAGAGGTTGATTCTAGACGGAATCAAAGACCATTGCATTCCCCATGTGAGAGGAAAGAGCAATGCCCATGAGATGTGGACAGCATTGTCCAATCTCTACCAGAGTACCAATGAGAACCGGAAGATGGTCCTGAAGGAGAAGCTGAAGAACATTAAGATGGGTAATGATAGTGCAGCTGGATATCTCACAAAGATTACTAATGTGAGAGATGAGTTGGCAGCGATTGGAGAGGCCATTCCACCCACTGAGTTGGTGCGGATTGTAGTGAATGGCCTCCCCCGTTCATGGTTGAACTTTGCTGATGGGGTTTGTGCACGTGAGACCCTTCCCACATGGGAGAGGTTTTGGGATGATTGCATTCAGACAGATATCAGGAAAGGACAGCTTGGGGCAGCCAAGCCAATTGAGCAGGATGAGAATGTAGCACTGGTGGCAGGAGGCAAGAAAGGCAAAGGGAAGAAGCAGGCTTCCACAAGCAGTGGTGGGGGCAAAGGCAAAGGTAAAGGTAAACAGGGGAACACACAGAAGGACTATTCCAAGGTGAAGTGTTGGAATTGTCAGAAGATGGGACACTATGCAGTTGTGTGTCCGGAGAAGAAGAAGAAGAAGGGGAAGAACCAGGACGTGGCAGCTTCAGCAGAGATTGAGGACTTTGCAAGTCGTTTTGACCGAGAGTTTGCGTTCACTACATGTGAGTCCTCTAGTGCAGGATCATCTGCCACACAGGTTCAGAGGGAGCATGCTTTTCCCTCGATTAGCGGAGCATCTTCAGGTATTTGGTATATGGACAGTGGGGCTTCACGTCGTATGACAGGAGTCCGTGAGTACTTCTCAGAGCTTTCAGAGAGTGGCACTGATATTGAGGTAGTACTCGGTGATGACAGAGTTGTTAGAGCAGTCGGGGTGGGACAGTGACATTTCAGAGGGAGTCCAAACCTCCCTTGAAGGTGTCAGAGGTTCTTTATGTGCCAGGGATGAGGAAGAACCTCATATCCGTCTCAGCTTTGGAGGACAGAGGATATGAGGTACTGTTCAGGGGAGGACAGGTGTTGATGTATCCCAGGGGCACTCCAGCTGATTCAGCTAGAATGATAGGTGTACGCCATGGAAAGGTGTACAAATTTGCATTCCAGCCCCTTTTGTCATTGAGCAGTAGTACCGACAGCAGAGCTAGCAGTTCTGAGCTGTGTGAGATTTGGCACCGCAGGATGGGACATATGTATCATGGAGCCTTGAGGACATTGCGGGAGATCACTACAGGTGTGCCAGATTTCAGTACTGATCACTTTGATACTTGCAGAGGTTGGGCGATGGGCAAGTTTTCCAAATCCCCTTTTCCCAGCAGTCACAGCAGAGCGACTGGGATACTTGATTTGATTCATTCTGATGTGAGCGGTCGGATGTCTCATGTTTCCTTGAGTGGATATGAGTACTATGTTTTATTCATTGATGATCAATCCAGGAGGACCTGGATTTATTACTTGAAGACCAAGAGTGAGGTCTTCAAGCGGTTTCAGGAGTTTAGAGCTCTTGTGGAGACACAGACAGGTCGGAAGATCAAGTCCCTGAGGTCGGACAATGGAGGAGAGTACACCCTTGGAGAGTTTGTTGACTATTGTGCGGAGGCAGGCATTAGGAGGGAGTTCACTGTTCCTTACAACCCCCAGCAGAACGGGGTTGCGGAGAGGAACAACAGATCCATCATAGGGGCTGCCAAAGCCATGTTACATGATCAGGGGTTGCCATTGTTCTTGTGGGCAGAGGCCTGCAACACAGCTGTTTACTTGCAGAACATGAGTCCGCATCGTGCCTTGGGGCACATGACTCCGGGGAGGCTTTCTCTGGGAAGAAGCCTGATCTTGGTCATCTTCATATCTTTGGATGCATTGCATACTCCTATATACCCAAGGAGAAGAGGACCAAACTAGAGCCCACCGCAGAGAAGGGTATCTTTGTGGACTACAGTGAGACCTCAAAGGCCTTTCGGATTTACATTCCTGCACAGAGGAGAGTTGTTGTCAGACGGGATGTGAAGTTCGAGGAGGACAGGGCCTTTAGGAGGTCACAGGAGTTAGAGTATCTGGATCAGCCAGACCCTCAGCAGCAGTTGAGTCAGTCGCAGGGATCCAGTGGGCAGGGATCAGGAGGATCTGGAGGTACATCTATGAGGATGTCAGGTCCATCAGTGAGCAGTGGCTCGCCGAGCCAAAGGGGTGGTGCTCCGGGCAGCATGCAGAGCAGTTCACAGAGCAGTTCACTAGGGAGTCCACTGATGGACAATTCACACGGTACCTCAGCTTCTACAGGTTCAGGTGCAGGCAGGACGACAGCAGACAGACAGTCAAGAGTTCAGGCTACTGATGGTGATGAGGAGGAGGAGTTTCATTCTCCTATGGGAGAAGCATGCTCAGGGAAGAGGAAGCCCAAGTGGCTTCAGGACACCTTGAGAGATGCCACATCTGTTGCTGAGCCGAAGAGGCCGGTCAGAGAGAGTAGACCACCTGAGAGGTTTTGTAGTTATATGGCGATGGTTACCAGCATCTTTGACTCTGAGCCTTCTAGCTATGAGGAGGCAGCTAGCCAGCAGGTCTGGAGAGAGGCCATGCAGTATTCTTCTATCATGAAGAATGATGTTTGGGAGGTGGTGCCGAGGCCTGAGGGCAAATCCGTGGTTACTTCCAGATGGCTTTACAAGGTAAAGCATGCTGCAAATGGCAGCATTGAGAAATTCAAAGCAAGGTTTGTGGCTAGAGGGTTCTCCCAGGTAGAGGAGTTGATTATGAGGAGACCTTCGCTCCCGTGGCTCGATATACTTCGATACGCTCCATTATATCGATAGCAGCAGAGATGGGTTGGAAGATCCACCAGATGGATGTGAAGACCGCATTTCTCAATGGCTTCATACAGGAGGAGGTGTACATTGAGCAGCCACAGGGCTTTGAGGTGCATGGGAAGGAGTCTCATGTGTGCAGACTGAAGAAGGCCCTTTATGGCCTGAAGCAAGCTCCCAGAGCTTGGTACTCCAGGATAGATACATATTTGCAGGGGATGGGTTTCACAAAGAGTGAGGCAGATCCGAACCTTTACTTTATTGTGATTGGTGAGGAGCCTCTCATTCTGGTGCTGTATGTGGATGACTTGGTCATTACAGGTGCAGAGAGACTCATAGAGCACTGCAAGAGAGATCTTGCGGCGGAGTTTGAGATGAAGGACATCGGCTTGATGCATTACTTTTTGGGTTTGGAGGTGTGGCAGGAGGAGGGGCATTTCTTCCTGGGGCAGGGGAAGTATATTGTGGACATCCTTAGCAGATTCCACATGGAGGATTGTAGACCCATGTCGACACCGATGATCACCAACTGAAAGAAGTTTCATGCTTCGGATTCCGAGTTGGTGGATCCCACATTGTACAGGCAGCTGATTGGTTCCTTGATGTATTTGGTCAACACTAGACCAGATATCTGTTTTGCAGTCAACACGATGAGTCAGTTTATGTGTGAGCCTAGTAAGGTTCACTGGGTGGCTGCAAAACACATTTTGCGGTACTTGCAGGGGACAGTGGATTATGGTCTGGACTACAGGCAGGGAGATGGAGTGAGATTGGCAGGATACACTGATTCTGATTGGGCAGGTTGTGCTTCTGATAGGAAGAGCACTTCAGGGTGTTGTTTTGGGTTGGGTTCAGCAGTAGCGTCATGGTTCAACCGGAAGCAGCAGTCAGTAGCACTGAGTTCAGCGGAAGCAGAGTATATGGCAGCCAGTCTAGCTAGTTGTGAGGCCATCTGGCTTCGCAAGATGTTGTTTGGCTTATTTGGTCAGCCGTTGAGACCTTCAGTGATTTACTGTGATAATCAGAGTTGCATTAAACTCACGGAGAATCCAGTATTTCATGACAGGTCAAAGCATATCGGGATCAGATATCATTTCATCAAAGACTATGTTCAGAAGGGAGCTGTGAAGCTTGAGTATATTTCCACTGATGAGCAGGTTGCAGATATTCTTACCCAAGCCTTACCACGGGGCAAGCATGTCTATTTCAGAGACAAGATGGGTGTGGTGAGGAACACCTTCCTCGGTAAGAGGGAGTGTTGAAATTTGGTACCGGAGGACAGGTGGTTCCCTTAGGCTTTGATATTTGGCCTAGGGAAAAGTGTCCAAAAGAATTTAATTTTTCTCCTAAAGTAACTTTATAATTTTTATAAAGTTAAATCTAATTTAAAAGTGACTTTAAGTGATAAAGTTACTAAGTCTAATTTTAAAGTGACTTTTATAAAGTCAATGAAAAATTAAAAAGAAAAAGTGACTTTGGAAATAAATGACTAAGTGGGTCTTTATTAAAGTGGGGTGAATTAAAAAATAGAAAGTGAGATTTAAATGAGCATTTAATCTCAGCCATTGATCTAAATCTATTTCAGCCATTGGATTTAGGGATCACCCAAAAGTCACTTAGGGTTGGGTTAAGGGAGGAAAAGGAGGAAAAAGATCATTAATTCTTTCATGAGCAGATTGAGAGAAGGAGAGCAAGAGAGCAAGGGAGATTTCTGGACAGCTGAAAGCAGAGTTTCAGCAAAGCGGAGTTTCAGCAACTGAAAGCGGAGTTACAGCAAAGCGGAGTTTCAGCAGCTGAAAGCGGAGTTTCAGCAAAGCGGAGTTTCAACAGCTGAAAGCGGAGTTTCAGCAGCCGAAAGCGGTGTAACAGCAACAGCCGCGGTGTAACAGCAACAGCAGCGGTGTAACAGCAACAACCGCGGTGTAACAGCAACAGTCGCGGTGTAACAGCAACAGCAGCGGTGTATCAGCAAGGCTGAGATAAGTTGTAAAAGTCTGTTTGTTGATTTTTGCTGAACATTTCTCTCACTGTAAAAAGGAATTTTCCAGAAATAAAGAAGAGCTCTCAAACTGGTTTTCCCCAAAGAGTTGTAGGGGGTTTTTCCAGGGTCACATTGACCAAAAATCTCAGTGTTTAAATGTGTTTTAATGGCTGTTTATTACTGCTGATTTTTATTTCTGCAATTTCCAGCATTCTGTAAAATTTCCAGAATTTTTGTTTTCAGCAAATTTATTTTTTTCAACTTGTTAAATGTATGGTTATGGGAAAGGGCATTTAACTATATGGGAGAAATAAAGGAGAAACTGAAAACCGGGGTGGGAAATGAGAAATTTCTACAAATGGTCTGCCTGAATCAAGGAACAAGAATCTCATAACCATTATCAAGAAGATAGAAGGAGATAATAAGAGATCATGGGATAGCAAAATCAAGTATGCTTTATGGGCAGATAGAATCACTAAGAAGAAAGCTCCTGGTAAATCTCCCTTTGAATTAGTTTATGGCTTGGATATAACCTTACCTGTGCACCTGAAATTGCCAGCTTATCAGCTCCTTCATAATTTTTCTCCTAATAAAGATGTTGTTCAGAATAGAATAGATCAGATTGTGGAGTTAGATGAAGCTCGTAGGACAGCTTTTGATGCTATATGTAAAAATCAATCTAACATTAAGAAAAGCTTTGAGAAATTCTCTCAATCTAGATCTTTACAGGTGGGAGATATGGTACTGCTTTGGGACCGCAAGAATGAAAACCAGGAAAACATAAGAAGTTTGACAGTTTGTGGCTGGGACCGTACATCATTCGAGACGTAGCTGGACCAAACTCATTCCACTTGAGCAAATTGGATGGCGAACCACTTGATCTACTTGCAAATGGCCAAATGCTCAAGTTGTTCTTCAAAGATGATATCTGATGCCATAGGGCATTCTTTGTATTGTATTTCTAACCCTACTTGTTATTTCAACATTTTATTTCCGATTTAGGATTAGATTTACTTTCCTTGTTAATAAATGAAGAGCTTCTATCTTTCATGTGCTTAAATGTTATATGATGATGTTTGAATGGACGCTACTTATTTCTGTTGTGTGTTGCGTGGATGCAGATTCTGGATTCTCACATTCCTGCAAGTGCAGCAACGTGTCCCAAAGTAGAGCCAGATGTTGACCACTACGTGTCAACTCCCCATAGCAAGTACACCCCCTTTTCTTCGCAAAAGGGATAGCGCTCGATTGACATGTACGTGCCATTCAACAGTCATCGTCGACTTGATCATACTATGTTGTAAACCCAATCTGCATGTGTGAATTGTAAATAATCTTAGCAGATATGAGTCATGTATGTAAATTTCCTAGGTGGACCTAATTTTCTAGTGATAATCTATGTTCCGAAAGGTTTTTTGTCTCACTGATCCATGATTGGCAGAGTTTTCCTTCAGCCTAACCCCAAAGCCGGAATGAATTTTGTCATTAGAATCTTAGAGGAATCCTAGTGTGTTAATCTGCTAGATTATAGTTGTGTCGCAGAACTGGGTGGTTTATGAGGGTCTATGTCAAATGGGTTTTCCCCCTTGAGATGTAGAGTTGTAAAAGTCATGATGTAAAGTGTCTTGAGGGTTAGAAAATGTTTTAATCCCCTCACAAGTCCTAAGTCCTAGGTCCTAGGTGATTTTTCCAAAGGCTAAGTTCGAGGATCCATTTAAAACTAAATTAAAAAATTAGAAAATTGAAAAAATAAAAAACAATAAAAAAATTAAAGATATAAATAATTAAAAAAATATATATATGTATATACAATAATGATAAAATTTAAAAATTTAAAAAAAATAATTAAAAAATAAATAATAAAACAATAAAATAAAATAAAAACTTAGAAATAATAAAATAATAATATTTTTGAGTAAATAAATGCAGAATTTCAATTTTTTAATGCATTAAAAAATTCGACGGATGAGATTAAGAGATATCTTGATCCTCATCGACGGTCGAGATCATTTTGACGTGGATCACTTGAACTAACTGTTGGGAATTTTTCCTTTAAATAGGGTGCTAGGGGTCATTTGAGATCATTCGATCTGTGAGTCTTGTGCTAAAGAAAGCTCTCTTGTAAACTTTTTCTGGTGCTAATAAAGAAAGACTTTGGGATTGAAATCTTGCTGGTGTTACTCTCCTGAAGTGTTGTGAGCTGTTTTATTTTCTGCATATCTTTATTTTTCAGCCATTAGTAATAGCTTGATTTAGAGTATTGTTGAACACAGGTATCTTGTTCACTTACTAGGGTTTGAATAGTATTAGAATTTCTGAAATAATGGCAGGTATCTCCATTGCATCTGGGATCTAGTATTGTTTTTCTCTCTTTATTGATGGTTGAAGTAAGCTGTGCAGGAAACCCTTATTGAAGAAATCAGTGGGCGTTTGGGGAAGTTCCCGACTGAACCAGCCAACTCCCACAAAGCATTTTCTTGCAGAGCCCAGCCAGTTTCAATCCTGGTTTTATCATTTAAGTTTATCTTATGAATGCATGAGAGTTTTTCTGAAGTATCTCATAGTAAAATTGAACTTCTGAAAATAGTATTGATGATAACTGACAAATCTGGTTCTTGCAGAGTCATAAAGCTGTAAATTTTGTAGCTGGTTTGTAGGGTTTTAGGTTTTTATCCTTGCATATATTATCTTTGGGTGTTTGTTCTGCCACTGCAGGTTGCAGATCTGAAGGTGAGCTTAAATCTTGAAGCCAGATCTACGCCCTGGGGGGTAAGATCTGGCCTTAGAATCAGTGATTGCAGGAATACTTATTTCAGAGCTGGAAAATCTTTATTGGGTGTGATAACTAGAAATTCTGAAGCATAGGAGTATCACTTTATTTGCAAATTTCGGAGAAATTTTAAAGGGTTTATCAGTTTCTGGCTGCATATTATATTTCTTTGGAAAATTTAAACAAAAAATACGTATTTTAATTTGCCCTCTGAAATCTGTTCTGGCATAATTGTTTTCGAAGTTTTATTTGAGGGTTTGATGCTTTGCAAGCTATCCCAAACCTCACGCAGTTTCCATCATTTAATCTGCTGCAGCTCCAATCATTTTCACGCAGTCCTCTTCCCTCTGCATGCTTTCCCTATTCTGCTGCCAACAAATTTGGAACCCGACGCTGTCCATTCCAACTTCAACGCATACTTCATTTGTTGTAGCAAGCATATTCACTGGGTATTGTTCTCTGCAGACACCGATTTCATTATCTATCAGCCTTTACGCTTCTCATTTAGCACTATCACGCTGCGTCCTTTGTGTGGCTGCTATCCTCAGATCCCACCATTGCAAAACCTGCAAATCGCTGCTCTCTCTCCATACGTCCAGCTCTCTTTCATCACCAAACGTTGCTCCACTACCGTCGTCAAATCTCACGCAAACCTACATATTAAAAATAAAAAATAGAAACTGCTGGCCCTTCAGCTATCCGCAGTCACCTGTGTGTTACCTTCGCGCTGCATTTCTATTGCATATTTCCGCCATTGAAACTCTCAGATCCGCGTGGCTCTCGCTTTGGCCCTTCTCCATCTCGTAGCCTCTCCTCCCTTGCTCCTTGGTCGACGTCGAGCTCCATATCCCCATCAATCTCTATTTCCTTCACGCGTTTTCCAGCTCCGCCGTCCCGCATACACTGAAACACTCAACAATTTTTTTTTTATGAACAAGGTAGCGTAGTTCCTATGGTATAGGGTTTACATTTTCATTAAGTTAGTTTCATTCTTTTTCTTTTAGAATCAGATTTTATTTGATTTAGGACTTATATTTCATATAATTTTGTATGCGATCAGGTGATCAGTGTTGTATTCAGTTTAGATTTTAGAATTAATTTTTATCATAGTTCAAAGGTTTTTAAATTCCATTTGAGTTAGGTTTTTGATTTATTCCATTTTAATTTTGATAAGAGTTTTGATTTTAAATTTAGATTTAGATTATATTTTAAATAATTTAAATCTTTTACTTTAGTTTAGTACTAGGACTTTATTTTTGTTTTGTTGCAGCCTTTTAAATAAAAAATTCCTAAAAATTATAAAACTTTGAAAAGACATAAAAAATTTCTTTTCTTATAGTTTAGATTTTGAATTATTTTAGTATAGATTTAATTTTGTTAGAAGTAAATAAAAATAAAATATATATATATATATATATATATATATATATATATATATAACAAAAAATGATAAAAGGTTTCCTTTTAGTTTAGTTCAAATCTTCGATTTAAAGTTTCATTTACTTAGTCTTCAATCTTGTTTTATTTAAAAAACTAAAATATTTTGAGAAGGCTTAACAAAAAATTGAAAATTTCATTTTGGCGAATTTTGCAGTGTTTATGTTCCATTTCTCTATGGCTAAATGCACTTAAAGGTTTAGTTAAAGTTAGCTATGTGAAGGTCGTAACTGATCAGCGTTTAAATTCTATGATCATTTAAAGCATTTAATTTTTCTTTAAGTTTAATTGCTGGATTATCGTTAAAGCATTGTGAATTTACTGGATATCTTACATTGTTTGGGTTATTTGATGATAAGTGTTTGTTTTACATGGTTCGTATTTATGCAACATATAATCATTTAATCATTAACTCCATAAGGCACTGGTCTATCAATTTAATAAAATCAAATAAGTGCTTGTTTTCTCTCGTGTCTCCCTACCCAACTATTTCACAGTTGGTCATTCATTTTCCCATAGGGTCTACCCCCCTTAACCGCGGGAGACAGGCTTAAACAGAGAGATCGGGGATCAAAGTGACAGCCCCCGGTCTGAGCGTTTTCGTGACAATCTGTGCGACAACAAGTAGCAAAGGAGGATCAAAGAGGGGTGATTCGACATTATTTGGTGGGAGGATTTCCATGAAGGAAATCAAGACTCAGAGGGAGTCTAGAAGGAACTTGCTCCTTAGAGGATTTCTAGCGCCAAAGAAACCCAAATCCGAGTCTTGTTGGGGTAGCAGCGAGAGAGGGAGAAGAGAACCTATTCTAGACTTGTTTGAGCAGAGATGGCAGTTAATGGATTGATGGATCAAGAAAGACTAGATGGAGCATCCAACCTTGTCATCTGGAAGGCCAGGATCCTGGCATTCTTGGACAAGAATCGCATCAAGGATTATGCCTTGAAAGTAGTTGTTGTTCCTGTCGACGCTGAGCCTCTCAAGAAATAAGACAAGGCTCAAGCAAAGGCGAAGTGCATGATCTTGGACGGGGTCAAGGATCATGTGGTCCCACATATTTTGCTGAAAAAGAAACAACAAGGGAAATGTGGGAGACCTTGACCACCTTGTATGAGGGAACTTTCGTCGAACGGAAGATGTTGTTGGAGAATCAGCTAAGACAGTATTAGATGTAGAAGGAAGAAGAAATCGATCCCCTCCTTCTCAGGTTGCAAGGGATTTGAGACCAGCTGACTTTCGTAGGGTCTACACCAGATCCTGAGTTCATGGGAACGACTGTCCTGAATGCAATCACTGAAGACTGGGAGACATTTGTCCAAAGCATTTTGGGCAGGGCTTCTCTGGCTTCTCTCCCCAGTTGGGAGGAGACGTGGACAGCTCTTCGACAGGAAGAAATCAGGCGGTTAACCAAGGCGGGAAGTAGCGACCAAGGAGTCAAATCCAAGAAGGAGGAGGAGGATGCAACTCTCACATCATCGGGACGACAAGGGCAGCAAAAGAAGAAGAAAAAATATATAACCAAAGTAAGATGCTTCAGGTGTGGGGAACTGGGACGTTTCGCCACACAGTGTCCTATGAAGAAGGGCAAGGAAAAGAAGTCTGACTCGAAGGCTGCTCCAACGAAAGCTGACAAAGAAGGCGAGGATGGCGATTGCGCCATGAGTGCTCATGCACCTCTAGAGAAGATGTGGGGAGACATCGAGTTGTACTCGAGAGGACTACATGATCCTTGAGGTGCCGAAACTCTTGGATCACATACGGCTACGGGAGCCCTTAACGACAGTAACAAAATGACAGGTGTCGGCTGGAGCGATGTGTGACGGAGCAACAGTAGCAAAGCTAGAGTGCCAAAGTCTAAGGCAGCGCAGTGGATGTTGTTGCAGTGCGAGAGGCACAAAGCATTTTGCAGCAGCGTAGTAGCAGTAGAGGGTTCGCACAGATTAGCAACAGAGGTAGCTTTAGCACCACGAGGCATCCAAACTAGCATGTCAATTTTTGGGTGAAGTTTTAGTTGCTTACTTCTTAGCAACTGAGTTGCAGTGCAACAGTTAGCAGTGGCAATGCTATCGGCAGCATGAGGCATCATTTTGAGAGAGATATGTAGTACAAATGTACCAATGGCAGTGACAAAGTAATGGGCAGCAGTGCAGGAAACAATGCAGTGGATGAAGGGTATCAGCCAACCATCAACAACAAAGAGAACCAGTGCAGTTGATCAATGTAGTACTTATGTTGAGAAGTGTTACTGCAGCACATTCCTCGCTAAGAGGGAGTGTTGATTTTGGGTACCATCGGATGTGCTCTAGCTCCAAAATTTTATGGAGGGGCTAGAACACATGAGATCTCAAAGACCCAGAAACCGTTTGGAGAAATTCCACCCAAATGAGGAGTTATTAAAATAATTAATATTTTTAATGGGTCCCTAAGTCTAAACTCAGGAAAATAAAAATATTAATGGGTATTAATAAGAATATGGGTGAGAAACTTCTAAGTGATGAGGATCAAGTTTGTTTTAATCTTAGCCGTTGATTAGGGACTTAATCTCGACCGTTGTTTCATCAACAGAGAAAGTATAAGAGGACGTTTGAGGGTCAATTGGAGATACACTGGAGAGATCAAACAGTTCGATTTTTCTAGGGCGAGGGTTGCCGAGAAAATCGAGCTAGTGATCTAAGTTGCAGTGAGGGGCAGTTCGGCATAGGAACTTCAGTCCAAGGCCAAGAATATATAGTAGATAGGCAAAGCAGCACTAGGAGAGACAATGCACCTCCAAAAACGCTGACACAGAAGCTATAAGAGCTGATGCAATCCCATAGAGGCAGCGCTGGGGTTTCTGTGAGGCAGAGAGAGCAGCAGTTCAGAATATCGATTTCTGAGCCAAGAAGGCTCACTGGGAGGGTGACGCAACTCTTAGAGGAGGTGACGCAGTTCCAGCGCAGAGCTTGTAGCAACGATCGCTGCCTAGCACTGGGGACGACACAATCACCTGTGGGGTTTGTCCATCCAGTTGTTGGATTCGCCAAAATATCTGTCTCCGAATAGAGGTACTTCTGTCGGTTTATTCTTTGTTGGGTGAGTTGAATTTGGCACCGTAGTTGTAATTGGAAATCTTCTTAATAATACAAACCCTCTATATGTTGCATCGGTTTTCCCGCATTGGGTTTTCCCGAGGACGTTTGTCCAAAAATAATGATGTCCCTTGTGTATTTGTCTCGTTCTATTTTCAGTTCATGGTTTGTATGTATGTGTAGTCTGCAGTAGTGTTTTTCATCGTTGTTTAATAGATAAATAACTTGTATGTAAAAACAAGTAGGAGATGATAAACCAGTGATTGCAGTAGGATTTCTCATGTGTAGATTCAGAAATTTTCACAAGAGGGGTTGACGCAGAGCCTCAACGCAGTGCTAGAAGGGCGCAGTTTCTGTCAGGGCAGAAATCCGTTGGAAAAAAAGCAAGACACGTAGAAGGGGAACTTCCTCCTCAGAGAACTTTCTGCGAGAAAGTTCGAATTTCTCACTTGCTGGGCAAGTGTGCTAAGCAATGACTAGAGGAGTCAATTCAATTGTTGGATAAGATGGCATCGCATGGGCTTAGAGATCAGGACAAATTGGACAGAGCCTCCAACTATGTCATATGGAAGATCAAAATCTTAGTTGTTCTAGAGGAATATGATCTCGAGGCCTACATCAAAAGTGTTGTAGTTGTTCCTGTTGACGACAATCATAGGAAGAAATACAAGGCCGAGCAGGGAAAGGCAAAGAGGTTGATTCTCGATGGAGTTCAAGATCATGTGGTCACACACTTACAGGGCAAGGATACAGTCCGGGAGATGTGGGAAGCCTTGTCATCCCTGTATGAAGGCTCTTCCGAACAGCGGAAGATGTATTTAAAGCAGAAGTTGCAACAGACCTTGATGCAAAAAGGAGAAGGGGTGAACCTCTATCTTTAATGTCTTCAGGACACTAGAGGCCAGTGCTGTAGTGGGGTCCACTCCTCAGCCAACCGCGATGGTGAGGATAGCCCTGAATGGAGTCTCAAATGAATGGCAAGTTTTCGTGCAAAGCATATTGGGCAGGGAGAAACTACCTTCATGGGAAAAGATGTGGACGACTCTTCAAAAGGAGTTAAGGAGGGACCTAGTGAAGGTCAACCTCAGTGGTAGCAGTGGGAGTGGCACAAAGACGAAGGAGGAGGAGGAGAACGCAACTCTAGCATCGAAAGGACAGCAGAAGTCGAAGTGGAAGAAGGACATTTCGAAGGTGAAATGTTTCAGATGTGGCGGGTTGGGTCACTTTGCCTCTCAGTGTCCTTTGAAGCAAAATGATAAAGACCAGAAACATGATCCTAACGTTGCAGCCGCAAAGATTGACGAGGAAGACTATGCCATGAGTGCCCACGCATCTCCAGGAGGGAGATGGGGCGATATTGAGTTTTAGTCAAGAGGACTACATGTGGGCAGGATCCCTGAGGAGTCCACCTCCTGGATCAATTCCTTGCTACGGGAGCCCAAGATTCAGTAATAGCGAGATGGGCTTAGTGTCAAATCATGCAGTGGATTGTTTGGAAGATAGATGCAGTCGTTGGAGACTAGAGACTAATCAACATAGAGCAAGATTGGCAGTAGTGCAGTTGGCACAGTGCAGTGGTCAACAACGGCGCAGAAGATTCAGAGGGTCAAAGACTAGAGCAGTTAGATTACAACATTCATGTTATTATGTTGAACACAGTTAAGTTCAGTTAATTTTGGATGTTTTTCAGTTGCTTCTCTCAACAACTGAGTTGCAATACGGATGCAGTGTTAGCAGTGGCAGTGCAGCATAGCAAATGCAGCATTTGAGAGGGAGTTGTAGTACAGATGCAGCAGTGCCAGTGCCAGTGTCACGGGCAGCAGTACAGTAGCAGCACCAGCACAGTGTTGGTGGCAGCAACAATGCAGAAAGGAGGTGCTTCAGAAGTAGAGTAGCATGTAGTTGGACATTCTTGCTAGAGCACTTTCCTCGCTAAGAGGGAGTGTTAGTTTTTGGTAGCATCAGAAGCGCTCTAGCCTTGAAAATTGGTCGAGAGGCTAAGGCACATGAGTTATAAATAACCCAAAAACTGTTTGGTGAAATTCCACCAGAATTGTATTTTATTAAAATAATTAATATTTTTAATGGGGTTCCTAAGTTTAAACTTAGGGAAATTAAAATATTAATGAGTATTAATCAAAATATGGGTGAGAATGATCTAGAAGGCATATCAAGTCATGTTTTAATCTTAGCCGTTGATTAGAGACTTAATCTCGGTCATTGAAGACTCAACAGGAAAGGTATAAAATGACGGCTTAGGGTTCATTTGGAAACACACACAGAGAGAACGAATTGATCTAGAATTCGATTCCTAGGGCAGGGTTTGCTAAGGATTTCGAATTAAGTGATCATTCTGTAGCAGATGGGCAATGAGAATCTAGGACAAGGACTTTACGGAGAATATTGACAGAGAGGCGGAGAGAGCCAGCAGAGAGGCAGCGCAGTAGCCGGGAGAGCTGACGCTAGGCCAGTCTGGGCCCACGCAGCCTTGACGTAGAGACAGAAGGGCCAACGCAGAGGAGAAAAGCTGCCTGACACGCATAAGTCGGAACTGTTGGGAACAGCAGGAACTTTCGGGAACTGTTGGAACCGTCGGGATAGCTAACGTAGAGGGCAGAAGAGGTGACGTAGAGGGCTGACACAGAGCCTGAAGGCTAACACAGACCCTGAAAGGCTGACGCAGGGCCAACACAAAAATAGCTGGGGTTAGCCAGTCTTGTGCCAGATCAGCCGGAATTCTGCCAGGTGAAGTGAGGTAAAACTCACTCAGATTTTCCACCAATATTTTTCTCTATAAAGGATTGCTAGATGAGCATCCTATATTTGTATTCATATATTTCTCCTGCATAATAATAAAACCCCCAAAGCTGCAGCACCAGTTTGCTATGTTTTCTGTTTCATGAGATCAAATATTTAATTAGTGTAGGCTACAAAAGTAATCTGCTTCAGTGTTCAAAAGAATAACTTGACGAATGTAATTTTAAAAAAATCAAGTACGTGAAGTAGATTTAGATTCGCTGCACTAGGGGTTCCTTAGAGATTAGGAATTTTCACATGGTATTAGAGGATTGATTTTGAAACAGGAAGAGCATATCGAGTGCTAAGCAGAAAAGTTGCCTGTCACGCAGACGCTGGAACTTTCGGGAACAACCGAAACTGCCGAGAACTGTCGAAACAACTGGGATAGCTGACGCAGAGGGCATAAGAGGTGACGCAGGGCTAGTGCAGAGCCCGAAAGGGTGACGGACCTACACAGAGCCAGCCAGAAATCAGAAATCAGCTGGAATTCTGCCAAGTTAAGTGAAGTAAAACTCACTCAGATTTTCCGCCAGTATTTTTCTCTGTAAAGGATTGCTAGATGTGCATCCTAAATTTGTATTCAGATATTTATCCTACATAATAATTAAACCCTCAGTTGTTGCCCCAGTTTTCCCGCATTGGGTTTTTCCGAGAACTATTGTGTCCCAAAATAAGTGTGTCCTATGTATCTTGTTCTTTGCTCTGTTTTCTGTTTCATGAGATCAAATATTTAATTAGTGTAGGCTGCAGAAGTAATTTGCTTAAGTGTTCAGAAGAATAACTTGATGAATGTAATTTAAAAATCAAGTAGGTGAAGTAGATTCAGATTTGCTGCAGTAGGGGTTCCTTGAGGATTAGGAATTTTCACACAATGTACTTCACAGTATCTAGAAAACTTCCTCTGGTCTCACTGTCCCTGCCCCTCTCTATCTCTGCTTCCCTACTGAAGCTCAAACTCTTCCAACACTGCTAGCTTTCTAGAAAATCGAACTTTCCAAGGAAATCGAACTCTCTATGGTTCTCACAAGTGTATTCTCCATCTACCAATCGACTTCTTCTTATAATCCTCCATTGGACCTCCAACAGCCAAGATTAAAACTTAACTAAGGGCTCAGATTAATTCTATGTCGATCCGTGTGAGTTTCTGGATGAATTAGTGTAGGCTGCAGAAGTAATTTGCTTAAGTATTCAGAAGAATAACTTGATGAATGTAATTTAAAAATCAAGTAGGTGAAGTAGATTCAGATTTGCTGCAGTAGGGGTTCCTTGAGGATTAGGAATTTTCACACAATGTCCTTCACAGTATCTAGAAAACTTCCTCTGGCCTCACTGTCCCTGCCCCTCTCTATCTCTGCTTCCCTACTGAAGCTCGAACTCTTCCAACACTGCTAGCTTTCTAGAAAATCGAACTTTCCAAGGAAATCGAACTCTCTATGGTTCTCACAAGTGTATTCTCCATCTACCAATCGACTTCTTCTTATAATCCTCCATTGGACCTCCAACAGCCAAGATTAAAACTTAACTAAGGGCTTAGATTAATTCCATGTCGATCCATGTAAGTTTCTGGATGACTCACACCTTATCTCAATTAACACTAATTAATTAACAAAATTTTCTAAGTTTAGACTCAGGAAATATTAAAAAATAGGGTAATAATCTAATTGAGACACTTCAAGGTGGAATTTTCGTAAACGATTTCTGGGTTATGGAGAGCTCATGTGTTTTAGCCTCTCCACAAAGTTCCAAGACAAAAACACCTCTGATACAAAAACTAACAGGAGACATTTGGCACTCTTTTTGTAGGGTACGTCGGGATCCGGCATGAGCAGGGGATACCGTGTACAACTGAGGCAGTTTTCCAGTGGGTATCCGGGCTACAAACATTATGTTGGCACATTCTCAAGAGGGCGAATGGAAGACTTAGTGGTGATGGTTGGCAAGAACAGGACGGATCCACGTACACTGAGTCGATTACGAGTATCAGATACCCATCTATTCACAGCATTCAGGGGGTAGCTATTTGGCACATGTGGTTTACAGGGGTCATCAATACTGCACAACGATGGGCACATGGCAGTGTAGCATGCATCAGACTAGCTCATGATATATGGAGCCTATATATTGATTCCATGCAGGGACTAGAGACGAGGCACGGATGGATTCCAACAGTTGTCAGAGTTATGCCGCAGCAAGTCAGGCTATGGGATCCAGGGATTCAGCTCGTTGATAGATCACTCTGTCTCTTGATGAGTGGAGTCATGAAAGATGGTGATCTAGTTCACTCTTGGGTTGACACATGGTGGTTTGCAGAGGCCTTCATTGTATGGCGATGCCGGATTTCCTTGTTGCTAAACAGGTTTAGGGTTAGCTTTGGATGGGTAGGCTTTGGCATCATGGAGATGCCTAGGCAGGATGTACTTGGCCTTAAACAATACTTCCTCATCAAGTTCCACGAGAGGAGGATACATTATGTGCATGATGGGCAGTGAATTATAATCAGAGTGGCACAGTGTTGACATGGTGGCATCATTTTGAGATTAGCATGGTACCCTAGTATTGAGGGATTCATTTATGACAGGATGGTGCACAGATTTAGGGTGACTCAGTGGCACATTTGGGACCCCGATACTGCTTGCTTTGACAATTTGGGCCGGCAGAGAGAGGGAGCACTTGTTCAGGCATTGCTCGAGGACAAGCAATTTTTGGCAAGGACTGTAATATCCCCAATTTTGTGAGCATGGTAATATTAAGTAAATGCAGAAAATATTATTTTGGAAAAAGGTGGCAAGCATTATTTCAATGGAGATTTGGCGGCAAATTATTATTTTAATAAAATGGAGGCAAAGTCACTTACTGGAAAGTGGCCCCCACCAAAATAATAATTAAAAAGGGAGACTGGGAGCATGGGGAGAAATCATAAAAGGAGGATGGACTCATTTGCTAATCATCTTTTGATTATTACACTTCACATTACATCTTCTCTTGGAGTTCTTTAGCACAAGAAGGCAAGTGTTGTTTAGCATAGGAGTTCCAAGCAGAATTCCACCCTCATTTCAGAGAACCTCGAGTGTCTCCCTAGTGAGGAAATTTGGGGAGCTCAACTCAAAGTTTCCATTGGGCTTAATTGCAGGTTACATTAGCTGGTATGAGTTCCTTCCAGGGCGTAGAGGTGGCTCAAATTGCTTTTGGGGAGATCAGTTATGGACGAGCAGAACACCCAAGGATTTGAAGGTATTTTCTCTTTTTTTAGCCAGAGATTTTTGTGCTGATTAGCAGGGATGAGTTTCAGGGAATTTTTGGGGTTGAAATTCTACATTTCTGGAAGTGCGCTAGGGTCTCGACTCTCCATGCAGGCTTGCGCAAAGGCTGGAGAATTAGAGTTTGAGGAGAGGTAAGGGCCAAAGATGGGAGGTATTCCTCAACAGATAATTTATCTAGAGTTGGGATAGATTTCCAGTGCTGGATTTGGGCCTAATTCAGCAATATCAATATTATGGAGGACTTTCTAGCCAAATTGGGAAAATTGCACTTGTTGGGGATCACCGAGGGTCGGTGGATTCAACCCAAATCATTTCTAGGATTTTGTGGGTTTATTGAGAGGAGTCTCCAACTAATTTTACAAAAAAAATTGGGTGATATTCAAACCTGATATCCTCATTCTTATAGCAAGGAGAATTGTTAATTATCTAGGGAATTTGCATCATTTTGTGGGTTCAGTTTTGGCTTGGAGAGAGGCCAAACATTTTCTGAGTATTTTCGGGTTTCATGAGAGGAGCTCACAACTGCAATTTCAGAGCACTCCGAGCATTATTTTGAGCAGAACGTCCCATGTGGCAGTTTGTAGGAGATTTTCTGGGCAGTGCGTATTATCAATTTGGAGCAATTTCAACAATTGGGTCAGCGAGATTTAACCTGGGGTTTGCACAACTTTCTTAGCAAGCCCAAGTTCCATTGTTCCCTTATTTTGTACTTAGATTTCCCCATATTAATAAAATGGTTCATATTTTTTGCCCATATTTACTGGTGTTCTAGATTGGGTACCTTGATTTCATATTTTGTCTATTGTTCTTAGCACATGTTTAGATATTACTGTTAATTTCTCCATTAGGAATATTAGAATGACTGGTTAATATATATGTATCTCAACTTTCAAGAGCTTGAATGGGAGCCTCTTACTTCTGAGCCGACTTGACTTGATGGAGCACCGACTTGATCATCTTTGATCCAAAAATATAAAATTTCTCTTTTGAAACAAACATGAAGACCATGTTTTATTTTGAGTATTACATATATTTGGAGGGCTACAACTTGATTATGAAGACCGAACAAAGCTATAAATGTTAGTTTTGTAGCATTGGATGCGTTCTAGCCTTGAAATTTTGTGGAGAGGCTAGAATACATGAGATCTCCAAGATCCAGAAATCGTTTTAGGAAATTCCGCCTAGAAATGACTTCTTTAGATTATTACCCAGTTTTTAAATATTTCCAAGTCTCAACTTAGGGAATATGGTTAATTTATCAGTAAAAATTAAGTCAAGGTGAGAATCATCTAGGAACTCACACAGATCGATCCAGAGATGATCCTAGCCATTGATTAAGTTTTAATCTTGGTCATTGGTGCTCCAATATAGGATTATAAGAGGAGGTCGATGTGGTCATGGAGAAGATGCTTGAGCTGTTCAATTTCATGAGCAGATCGATTTCCAGACTAGCAGCAGTCAGCTGCCAGAGAGAGAGAGTTAGTGAGATCGAAGCAATGAGAGGGGCAGAGACAGTGAAGTTGGAGGAAGGATTCCAAATCTGGAGAGTGCATTTGCAGAGAGGCAAAAGAGCCATAAAGAGGTTGACGCTAGGCCAGCGCAATAGCCTCTAGAGTCAAAATTGATTTGCTAGGAGAGATTGATGTTTTCAGTTCCAGAGGCCGAGAAGGAGTCCCAGAGTGCCAGAGAAGCGTCTTTCTAGTCAGCAAAAGGTAGAACGACTTCATTAGAGTCCACACCGAGGCTAGATGTCCAGCCAGCTACGCAAAGCAACGCAGAGGCTCAGAGGGCTGAAATTCTGAACAAAAGTTATGCCAGGAGATTACCTATGGGGTGAGGAAAATTCCTCCACATATTTTTGCCAATATTTCTCTATAGGATTGTCAGTTTCAGCATCCAGTTGTACTCGTATTATTTCACTATTGCTTAATATTATTACCCTCAACTGTTGCACAACCAATTTTCCCAAGTTGAGTTTTTTCGAGGACTTTTGTCCAAAAATAACTGTGCGCTAGCATTTCTTCCAGCGTTTATTCTTCCACAGTTTTATTTGTGTAGGTTTCAATGTGATTTATTCAGTATTTACTATAGCAAACAACGAATAAATTGTTAAATTAAATTAACAATTAGGAGAATAATTTCCAGTTGCTGCAGTAGGATTTCGGTATTGGAATTTCCACATGGTATCAGAGCACAGTTGATCAGATCGAGAGCTCAGAGGCGAAGAGAGGAGTTTCATTGTTCAGTGTGGGCAGCAAATCAAAATTCCCAGGGGCGGTGTAGTCACTTTGCCAAGAGGCTGAGTTACTTGAGGATATTCTATTTTTCTGGGTGAGGAGCAGAAAAATTCGATCTCTCCAGATCGAGTGATTCCAGAGGTAGAGGGAAAAGCTCAGTATTTTTGTGGAGCAGATCTCTAGCTGGACGCAGTGGCTTTTGCAGCAATTTGCTAGAGCAGAGCCAACATCGGGTGGAAGAGAGGAGCCCACACAAGGGGAAATTTTTCCTTAGGGAACTTCTAGCCTCGAGAAGTTCAATTTTTCCTTGCATATCAACAATAGTTGTGAGCAGATCTTCTCACTCCAAAAGGGAATGTGAATCACTGGGTAGCAGCGAAGCAGAAGGAAAGAGGAGATTTTCGCCATTTTGTTGAGATGGCCACTACTAGGCTTTCAGATTAGGACAGGTTGGATGGGGAGTCCAACTATGTCATCTGAAAGGCAAGGATGCCCTTCCTTCTGGATGAATTTGGCCTGAAGATGTATATTGATGCAATGGTAGGCTGGTAGCAGTTCCCCAGGACGTAGACCAACTGAAGGAATATCAAAAGGAGATGGCACGGCTAAATGTTTGATCCTAGATGGTGTCCAGGATCATGTGGTTTCTCACATAGTTGGTAAACATAATGCCAAAGAGATGTGGGATGCCCTCACTATGTTGTACGAGGGTAGTTCCGAGCAGCAGAAGATGTACCCGCAGGAGAAGCTATGGTGTGTCAAGATGCAAAAGGGGGAAGGCATAGACCCCTTCATCACCAGGATTCAAGAGATTTGGGACCAGCTTGCAGTTGTTGGGGCAACGCCCAACCCACGAAGCTAGTGTGATTGACACTCAACAATGTCTCCGAGGAGTGGCAGGTATTCGTCCAAAGTATTTTGGGCAGAGATACCTTGCCAAGATGGGACAGGATGTGGGTCGATTTGCAACAGGGGGAATTGAGGCGAGCTCTTCTAAAGAACTCCATCAATGGTAGCAGTCGCAGATCGAAGCAGGTGAAGGAGGAGGAGAATGTGGCCCTCGCATCGAAGGGTCCTAGTCAGTGACAAGGGGAGTAAAGAAAGAAGAAGGACCTATCAAAGGTCAATGGTTTTAGATGTTGTGAGCGTGGTCACTACAATACCCAATGTCCTCTCAGGAAGAAGGACAAGGAGGAGAAGCAGGACCAGCAGGCAGCTTCAGCAGAGATCAATAGATTATCCTCCAGGTCAGAGGAAGACTTAGCCATGTTTGTTGATATACCTCCAAGAGTGAGGTGGGGAGACTTGGTGTTGGAGCTCCAAAGTGCTACATATGGGCAAGATCCTTGAGGATTCCACCTCATGGATCAACACCTTGCTACGGGGTCCCACAATATTCAGTATCAGGATGGATCAGTGACAATTGATGCAGTTAGATTCTAGAGTGACAGTTGCAGAGACTAGCAACAGTCAAATGTTGGAGAGCGCAATGCAGAGTTGGCAGCAGTGCAGTTGGCACAGTGCAGAGTCAGCAGCAGCGCAGATACTTCAGTGACAATGCAAATGTTAGTAGCAGTCAAAGACTCGAGAGATAAATGCATCATACTGATCACAGTTGATTCAGTGTTTTGGATGCTTTTCAGTTGCAGATGTTGCAATTGCAACAACAACAAATGAGAGAGAGTTATAGTGCAGAGGCAGTGTTGGCAGCAGTATGGCAGTGAAAGCAGCAGCACAAATGCAACATATATCAGAGTTGCGAAATGGTTGGTGGGCAATATCACCAGACATCAACAGCGTGACAGGAGATGATGCAAACACAGGATGCTGCTACAGGGTGTGTAGTAGCACTAGAACACATTCCTCGCTAAGAGGGAGTTTTAGTTTTTTTGTAGCATCAGATGTTTTCTAGCCTTGAAATTTTGTGGAGAGGCTAGTATACGTGAGATCTCCAAAACCCAAAAATCGTTTCTAAAAATTCCGCCTAGACATGACTTAATTAGATTATTAACCAATTTTTTAAATATTTCCCAAATCTAAACTTAGGGAATATGGTTAATTCATCAATATTAATGAATTTAAGGCGAGAATCATCTAGAAACTCACACGGATCGATCCAGAGATGATCCTAGCCATTGATTGAGTTTTAATCTTGGTCATTGGTGCTCCAACAGAGGATTATAAGAGGAGGTTGATGTAGTGATGGAGAAGACACTTGAGCAGTTCGATTTCGTGAGCAGATCGATTTCCAGAGTAGCAGCAATCAATTGCAGGAGAGAGAGCTAGTGAGAGGGGCACAGAGACAGTGAAGTCGGAGGAAGGATTCCAGATCCAGTGAGTGCATTTGCAGAGAGGTAGAAGAGCCACAGAGAGGCTGACGTTGGAGCAACGCAATAGCCTCTAGAGGCAAAATCGATTCGTTGGGAGCGATTGACGTTTTCAATTCCAGAGGCCAAGAACGATTCCCAGAGTGTCGGAGAAGCATCTTTCTAGACAGCAGAAGGCACAACGACTTCATCAAAGTCCAGTCCGAGGCTAGAGGTCAAGCCAACTGTGTAGAGTAGCGCAGAGGCTTAGAGCATCGAAATTCTGAAGGCAAGTTGTGCCAGGAGATCGCTTGTGGGGTGAGGAAAATTCCTCCCCATATTTTTGCCAATATTTCTCTATAGGATTGCCACTTTCGACATCCAGTTGTACTCATATTATTTCATGGTTGCTCAATAATAAAACCCTCACCTACACCAGTTTTCCCAAGTTGGGTTTTTCTTGGGAACTTTGTCCAAAAATAACTGTGTGCTAGCATGCATCTCTTCCAGTGTTTATTCTTCCACAGTTTTATTTGTGTAGGTTGTAGTGTGATTTATTCAATATCTGCTGTAGCAAACAACAAATAAATTGTTAAATTAAATTAACAATTAGGAAAATGATTTCCAGTTGCTGCAATTGGATTCCGATATTGGAATTTTCACAATAAAAATTCAACATGCCCCATATAAATATTACAGGGGAGTGCCCTTTTTGTAAGAAGTTGTCTCTTTGCGACATGCCCTTGCATAATTATTAATTATTATTATTTATATTTTATTATTTTTATTATTCCATATTCATCTTCATAAGAATAATTCATTAAACTTACAACATTGGAAAAAACCCTACTCCCGCCAGCAAAAAAAATTCGCTTTTGGTAACAAGGATCTTCCGTTGTGCGGGGGCAAGGATGCTGAACCCTAGCCGCCTCTGCCCCCGGTTTCGCCTCTGCATCTTGGCCAGGATCCGACGGTTTTCGTTGCTGCAGACGGTGCAAGTTGGCAATGCGTTGGCCTCTCTTTTGCTAAGATTTGGAGCGTTGAGGGAACATGGGCATGGAGGACTTGGCCGACACTATTCTTGTTTCGTGCTGTTGCAACTTGCCTGGGTGTGATGGGGCTTCTGAAGGCCGCTGTGGAAGATAGATGGCAGCTTGTTTATTTTCTGGTTTGTCTGATACAGGAGGAGAGTTTGAGGGGGCAGGGGAGGAGTGGCTACCCAGGTAACTTTTTCCCCATTTCGTGCCTATCTTCATTGCCTAGGCTGCCAGGATTTGAGCTTATCTGTCACGGATTCTTTTCTCATGAGTGTTTTCGCCTGTGATGGTTCGGAGCTGAGTCCGAGTTGTTCGTGGTCCAATTGGTTCTGCCGTCTCCCTCTTGGGGCTGCACCACTGCTATTTATTTGATGTTTTTTGTAGTGGGTATGGAGTTTCTCTGTTACCCTCTACAGGACTGCTCCTAGGCTCAGTGTTTTGCCTCTTTGGGGTTTCTGGGCCCCTGTTTCTGCAGGATTGCTGGGGTTTTCATACCCGTTTTTTTTGTCTTTTGCCCTGAAGACTGTACTTCGGGCTTTTTCATGAATACTCCATTTGGAGTATTGATTTGTAAGTGGCTCTGCTCACTATTCTACATATGCTTTTTGCATCTACAACATGTAATTTTCTGAAATCAATGAAAATTATGCTTTTTCTCCCCGGGAGAGAAAGAAACAACCAAAAATAAAAAATAAAAAAATTATTCATTAAAATCTTTATGCAGAAAATGACTTGATCAATCAAATATTATAAAAGAACAATTCAGAGCCCCTAATTGCACAAAAGTTGAAAGACCATGAGCTTATAAGGGTGCCATACTTGCATAGAATTGAGACCAATCCATGGAATCTGCTCAGTGGCAAGTTCCCATAATATAACTCCAAAACTGTAAACATCTGACCTGTTCAATTGAAAAAAACCAGCATATTGATGTGATCATACAATCAATATGTACTCTAAGGTAGAGGTAAGATAATGACAGACAATATGACAAGATATATAATAAATTCTACTCTAAAGAAACCAACAAATCATATGGGAAGCAATACCGACTTACTTTTCATTGGAATATTCATTTCTCAGTACTTCCGGAGCCATCCACTGTGGCTGCAAAATAGACAACACTCCATGTTTATCATAGGAATATATATATCTATATCTATATCTATATATATATATATATATATATATATATAAACAGAAAAGAAACAGATTTGTATGAATTACAGCAATGCAATATTACCGTTCCCTTTCCTGACTTGCTAGTTAGAAAAGTGTTAGTTTTTAAACGTGATAGACCAAAGTCCGCAACCTGAAGTTTTCGAGCCCAAAAAACATCAAGATACAAGAGAATAAAATTAGATAATATAATTTTATAAATATCCAACCACAAAAGAAATTCAAAAGAAATAGCAAGTTTTGACAAGAGTGCAAGTGGAACACAAAAGAGATAAAAAAAACCACAAACCTTTACAGTCCAGTTTTTGTCAACCAAAAGATTTGAAGATTTCAAGTCACGATGGATAACGGGTGGGTTGGAGTGGTGAAGGTAGTTCATTCCACGTGCCTGTATGAAGTACACCGCAATTTTTTAAATTATTAATAGTATAGTTCATGTACCATACAGTTGAATATTAAAACACCAGATTGCCATGTGGACATATAGAAGCTGCTGCGTAGAAATAAATCACTAACTATGTCCAATGCCATGCGTGCTCGTCTCCTCCAATCCATCCCCGGAGTTTTTCTTTGTAGCAATCGGAACAAACTCCCTCTACAATGTAAAAGATATATTATAAGACAGATAATTTACGAAATTTAAAATGCTGTAATTATAACTCTTACCAAAAAAATGTATTTTAAATAATGATTGAAGATACCAGATACTACAAAAGGTAAAAGTGTGCTATTTAATATGTTAAAAACCTGGGAGGTGGTGGGGAATACAGAGGCCTAAAATATGAATGCACTTACAATGTCTTATTTCTGTTCTGAGCATAATCTAAAAAAATTCAAAATTGCTATGTAGCATGAAATGGAAAAAAAAAATGGCACATGCAAAGCAGAATGCATAACCGAGAATTTGAATAAGAAAAATATAGAGGAGGTCCTGTCTAAGAAAACAAATTCTAATATGCATTTAGTGTTTACCTGATAGAAGAAAAGAAAAAATATGATCATTGTAAGCAAAATTGATTATCACTTCAAATTTTGTTAAATAAAAGGAGTTCAGAAGAAGCTCCAGTGATAAATGTATGTATCCTCTCAATAAATTTGTTGACAGCACTGAAGAAGCTCTAGAAAAAATTGGTGTACAAACTATTTTATAGACTTGACTTGTAACATTGTTACTAACCCAGTGAACTACCATGTAAGACTTAAAGTCATAGTAAGCTTTTCGATATTTGTTAATTATTAAAATTGGTTAATAATCTAATTATACTGATTATTAACCATATGATTTGCAGTGTATCTATTTCGATATTTGTCGTAGCAGATAAATTGTTAAACTAATTAACAATTAGGAGAAATAATACAAGTTGTTGCAATAGGATTCCGGTACTAGAATTTTCACATGGTATCAGAGTGCAGTTGATCAGTCGGAGAGCTCAAAAGCGAAAGAAGGAATTTTGTTGTTCAATAAGAGCAACAATCTGAAATTCCCAGGGGCAACGCAGTGTTCTACCAGGCAGGGCAAGTTACTCGACGAAACTCGAACTTTCAGAGCAGAAAAAATCGATTTTCCAAATAGAGTAATTCTAAAGGCAGAGGGAGGAGCTTAGATTTTTTGTTGGGCAGATCTCTAGCTGGACGCAAAGGGTTTTGCAGTAGTTCGCTAGAGCAGAGCCAACATCGGGTGGAAGAGAGAGAAGCACACAGAGTTGAAGGAAAATTTTCCTCTGGGAACTTCAAGTCTCAAGAGTTTGATTTTCGTTACAGATTGGCAGTAGTTGTGAGCAAATCTTCTCACTCCAGAAGGGAGTGTGAGCAGCAGATTCAGCAGCCGGGCAGAGGGAAAGAGGGATATTTTCGAGGTTTATTTCTCCAGTTTTGAGTTTCCAGATTTTGCAACTCTACAAGGATGGTCGTATGAGATTGCCAAATGAGGTCTTGCGGGTTAGCCAGAATGCATATCTGGGCAACATATCGGCTTCTAGTTGTTGGAGCAAGTGTGAGTTGTCTAGTGTGACCTGCAAAGAAAGGAAGGGTCCCAGCCAAGGACTAGGCTTGAAAGGAGATAGTGGGGAACCAGATCGAGGAGGAGGAGTATAAGACTCCAATGTGACATATATGATATTGGGCAGGGTCCAATGCAATTGCAACAAGGAGATCGGTCAAATCCGTTCCAGTTTGTTGCAGCGGGACCATCATCCTTACTATAGGAGCCCATAGTATCATAGTAGCAGATTCAATGTCAGAAGATGCATCCAGTGATTCAAATGACAACTACAAATCTAATTGCAGTCACTACACGTGAGACAGTTGCAGAGCTAGATGCAGTGACACAGGCAATGTGAATTTCCCAATTGCAATATGCAAGTGCAATTACATCTAGAATATTCCCAGTGTAGAACTTCGCAGTCCAATTTCCAGTGTAGGAGGACAATGCAAGTTTCCAAGAGGGAGCAGAAAGATTTCCCAAAGGGAGATTGAGACTCAGAGGGAGTCTAGATTTAGAGGGAGCAACCCTATGGAAGCTAGTGCTCCAATAACTGAGAGATTAGACCCATTATTGCAATAATTGCAACATGAGTGCGAAAGAAAGGTAACAGCTATTGAATTGAGGCTTCTGTGATCCAATCAACTCTAGCCGTTATCAATATAGCCATTACCTGGTCATGGATTACAGCCATTGGAGTTTCTGCTCTATCTATTTAACATGCAAAGCCTAATCTACTCATTCAACTTGCCCTGTGAATGAACCACACTAGTTGGTTCAAAACGCATCGACAAATGAAATATCTTGTGATTTACGTCGAAAAATCTCTCATAAAGGTAACAGCAGCAATATGAGTAGATTAGAGTCCCAGAGTTGTAGAGATTTGGGCAGGATCCTTGAAGTGTCCCATGGATCATTCTATGGTTACGGAGTCCCACAATATTCAGTAGCAGGATGGATCAATGGCATTTGATGCAGTAAGTACCAGAGTGACAGTTGCCGACTAGTAGTAGTCAGATGTTGATGAGTGCAATGCAATGTTGACAGCAGAGTAGATGGCTCATTACAAAGTTAGAAGCAGCACAGATTCTTCAGTGACAATGCAGAGGCTAGTAGCAATCAAGACTTAGGAGACAAATGCATAATACTGAACACAGTTGATTCAGTGTTTTCGATACTTTTCAGTTGCAGCAGCAACAGATGAGAGGGAGTTGCAATACATATGCAGTGTTAGCAGTAGTATGGCAGTGTTGGCAGCACTATGGCAATGTTAGCAGCAACACAGATGCAATGTATATTAGAGTTGTGCAGTGCTTGATGGACGATGAGTAAGGGAATAGTGCAGTAACTAAGCGAACAACGCAGTGACTGAGGAAACAACACAGTGACTGAGGGAGCAACACTGTGATTTAGGGAGCGGCATTGTGACTGAGGGAGCAACGCAGTCATTTTCAACAAAGTTTCTTGTCAGACATCAATAGCGTGACAGAGGTCATACAGAGACAGAGTGTTGTGGCAAGGTGTGTAGCAATAGAACACATTCATCGCTAAGAGGGATTTTTAGTTTTTGTAGCATCGGATGTGTTCTAACCACGAAATTTGGTGGAGAGGCTAGAATGCATTAGATATCCAAAACCCAGAAATCATTTTTGGAAATTCCGCTTACAAGAGTCTCAATTAGATTATTAGTCGATTTTTAAATATTTGGTAAGTCTAAACTTAGGGAATATGGTTAATTAACCAGTATTAATTACTTAGGGAATATGGTTAATTAACCAGTGTTAATTGCGATAGGGTGAGAATCATCTAGAAACTCACACGGATCGATCCAAAGATGATCCTAGCCATTGATTATGTTTTAATCTTGGTCGTAGTTGCTCTAACAATGGATTATAAGAAGAGATAGATGTGGTGATGGAGAAGACACTTGACCTGTTCAATTCTTTGGCATATCGATTTCCTGAGTAGCAGCAGTCAGTTGCCAAAGAGAGAGCTAGTGATCGAAATAGTAAGTGAGGGGTAGGGACAGTGATCCAGAGGAAGTTTTCCAAATCTGGACAGGCAGCAACAAGAGGGCCGAGTTATCCCAGTGAGGCAACGCAGAGCTCTAAGCAATAGCTCCAGAGAGGGAAGTTAAATTTGTTGGAGAGAAAATGGTTCTTAGATGCAGAGGGTCGGAGAGACAAAATTCTCAGTAGAAGAAGGTAGAACGACTTCATCAGAGGCCAGTCAGAGGCTAAACATCATAGTTACTGCGCAATCCAGCACAGAGGGTGATGTAGAAGCTTTAAGAGGCCGAGTTTTCTATACGCAAGTTGTGTCGGGATGGTTTGTGGAGGAAGGGTAAATTCCCTTCAATTTTTGCCTAGATTTTCTTGCTATGAATTTCCAATTTCAGGAATCCAGATTGTACTCAGATTTTCACTATTACATAATAATAAAAACCCTCACTGTTGCACCAGTTTTCCCAAGTTGAGTTTTTCCAGGGACATTTGTCCAAAAATAATTGTCTTGTATTTTGTGTGCGCTAGCATTTCTCAATTTCCAGCGCATTATTTTTCCGCAAAATTTTATTTGTGAAGGTTGCAATACGTTTATTTCGATATTTGTCATAGCAGATAAATTGTTAAACTAATTAACAATTAGGTGAAATAATACCAATTACTGCAATAGGATTCCAGTACTGGAATTTTCATAAGAACTTGGGGCAGTTCCCTGCAACAAAATTTGTTAGTTGAAAATAAATAGATCAACCCTATGTCTGCAATTAGGGCACCAATGGTTGGCTGAGGCCTTGCTTGTCAACTTTAGCCCTTGAAACCCTAGCCAAAAAGGCTAGTTAAGCTGCAAAACCAAGTGTTATACAAATAAACTCAAATTTCTTGGTGCAAATTACAATAAATCAATGCCAAATAATTTTCAATGATGTTCCAAGCCTGCAACCACAAAAAATTAGCTGAAGAATTGCTGCAAAACCCCACCACTTTACTGAAATCATAACAAAACCCCACAAAAACCCTCCAGTCCTCCAAGGCTCGCGGCTAGGGCAGAAAAGGCCTTTAAGGCCTGTGATAGGGCTAAAAATCCCTAGAAGAGCATCCGCTAGCCCAAATAGGGTTGCGGCTAGGAAGTAAATCCCTTCAAGGGTTACGACCTGTTGATCTAGATTGTCATTGATGTCAATATGGCAATATTTTGGATAGTAAATAATGATGTGAAGCCAAGCAGAGCAGATCCGTGAAGCAATAACAGCAGGAAGAGTTCATCGAAAGCAATCAAAGAAGAGCTATCGGAGCAGTGTATCGAAAGTCATAGGAGTGAAGAGAAACCACAGGAGCGACGAGCCAAGACAAAGCAGATCTATCGAAGGAAGGAATAAACCGTGGAAACCTATTAAAAAGTTCACAACGCATAAAACAAACCGGAAGAGTTAACATATCGGCAGATATAATATCAGCAGGCTCTATTACATGCCACCGCACAAAACCCCCGATTGCAATTTGAGCTGTGGACCCGACTTTCCAATAGAACAAGCTCTAATATAATACCGCGTCCGCCACTATAGGAAGTTACGTATCGCAAGTCATAAATGTCACCACCCAAAAACCTGCGATTGCGATGCCATTGCGGACTCGCTGCACCATTGTAATACAACTCAATAGAATATCACATCAGTTGCATAATTGCAAACCATAAGGTTTATTATGTATCACCACCGCAAATCCACCGATTGCAATATCTACTACAGAACCGATGGTTCCACTACAATACGCCATAATACAATATCGCATCCACCGTAAAAACTTTCATATTGCAAGTCATAAATGTTGATTTGGGGTAGCATCGAATGTGCTCTAGCCATGAAATTTGGTGTTGAGGTTGGGGCACATGAGTTCTCCAATACCCAAACAGGGTTTGGGCAGATTCTAAATAGTTTGAGAAATATTAAAATAATTAATATTTTTAATGGAGTCCCTAAGTTTAGAATATTAATGTGGATTAATATAAAACTGTGTTGGAATGGTCCAAAAGACATGGATCAAGCCAGATCTAATCTTAGCCGTTGATCAGGGACTTAATCTCGGCCGTTGATATGTCAACAAAAAAAGTATAAGAGGAGGCTTGAGGGTCACTTGGAGAACACACCAAATGATCAGTCATTCTATTCTCTAGAGCGGGTTTTGCTAAGAGAGATAGAATCAATGATTGAAGTTGCAGCGGAGGGGTAGTGAGTACAGAGAGACAAAGAGACAGAGATAGTGCTGGGAGATCAGCGCAAGAGCCAGAGAGAGTTACGAAGAACCAACCAGGGCTCACGCAGGGCCACGAAGAGGCAGCCAGGAGCTGCGTAGTGCTTCAGAGAGGCCAGTGTTGCTGACACAGAGGGCCAGAAGGCTGACGCAGGCCCAATCATGGTGACGCAAGGCCAGCGTTGGGCAGAGAGAGGCTAACGCAGTCCAGAAAGGCAGACGCTAGGGTTTCTGGGGCAAATTGGCACTAAGGAGCTGCCAAAGGGTTTATCCAGGGTTTCAGCGGGGACATTTGTCTCAGACTGAGTGGTACTACTACCAAGGGCATTCTCTGTCGAGTAAGCCGGATTTGGAACCTAGATTGTACTCTGAAATTGCTTAATATGAAAACCCTTAGATAGTTGCACCGTTTTCCCGCATTAGGTTTTTCCGGGGACATTGGTCCAAAAATAACGGTGTCATTTTGTGTGCTTGTTTCTATTTCCTTCAGTTGATGATCTATAATATGTTGAGCATGCACCAGTGTTTATTTTCAGTATTTACATTGTAAATAACTTGTTAAGTAACGGAAAAAGTCGGTAGGAAAAAATCAGTAAAGTGCATGGAGGGTTTCTAACTGGTAGACTTAGAAACTTCAACATGGTATACAGGCATGGTTGCAAATCATAGGAGAACAGACGACATCAGCCGAGCGGAGCAATAGCAGCAGAACACAGATGTCCCGAGTGATAGAAGTTGTGTCTAGCATCGCAGCAACAAGGGAAGGGTGACGCAATACCTGCATCATCAAGGGTGAGCTAGGAAGAGGCAACACAAAGGCTAATGGAGGCAAAGGGAGACACACACAGAGCCACGCAGAAGCTAGGAGGGCTGACGCAGTTGGCTGAGGAGGCAGAGTTGCTAGTGCCGAGATTACACAGAGCCTAGGAGCTCTCACCTTCAGGTTGCTGTGGTTTAGTAGGCTGTGGGAAATTTGCAGAGTGGAGCTAGTGGGGTACTGTAGTTAGAACAGTACCTAACAGGGCAAGGAGGAGGGAGTTGCTACCGAGGGTTTCTAGCCAACAAATCCAGATCAGTGGTGCAATGGCACAGACGATCAGAGTAGGGGGCATCTCGACATCGGCAGAAGGATTTCCAAGAGGGAAATCGAGACTTAGAGAGAGTCACATCGAGAACTTCCAGGAGGGAAGTAGAAGAGCAACATGGCACCACACGAAGTAAGAGACCAGCACTGTTGGACGGAGCCTCAAACATCGCAGTCTCGAAGGCCAGAATCTTATTTTTACTTGACAGAAATCGTGTCAAGCACTTCGCCTTAAGGACGATAGCAATCCTAGTTGATAACGACAAGTACGAGGAGGTAATGGCGAGGGCCAAGAGCATCATCCTTGACGGGGTCAAGGACCATGTAGTACCACACATTGCCGAGAAGGAAATGGCATATGAGATGTGTAAGGCCCTAAAGAAATTGTACCAACATACTTCTGTGCAGAGAAGAATGTTACTAGAAAATCACATGAGGTCATACCAGATGAAGGGAGAACCGATCGACAACTTCCTCGGTGGACTGAATGAGTTCCGAGATCAGTGGACTTCCATAGGGACCACGTCGGATCGGGAATTAATGGTGAGGACAGCCCTAACTGCAGTCTCAGAAGACTGGGAGGTATTTGTCCAGAGTATGTTGGACAGAGGGACCCTTCCACCTTGGGAGGAGATGTGGGCGGCGCTTCGCCAAGAAGAGATCCGATGACAAACAAAGGCAGGAAGTAGTAGTAAGGGGATCAGAGTCAAAAAGGAGGAAGAGGAAGATGTTGCCCTAACATTTAAGGGAAAGCAAGAAAAAAGGAAGAAGGATCTCTCCAAAATCAAGTGCTCCCACTGTGGGGAGTTGGGTCATTATGCAACCCAGTGTCCAAGGAAGAAGAGTAAGGGAGAAGTCTTCCGAGACTAAGGCAGCGCCAAAAAGGGCAGAGAAGGAAGTGGTGACAGACGATGACTGTGCCATGAGTGCACACACGCCACTTGAGCGAACGTGGGGAGACATCGAGCTATAATCAGACGGACTACAAGCGATGAGGGGCAGGATCCTCGAGGTACCCAGCCTCTTAGATTAGACCATGCTACGGGAGCCCCTATGAGGACTAGCAGGACTGGCAGATGTGGGTAAAGAAGGATGCAGATGGAGCAACAAAGAGAGCTACAGTGCAGGATTCCCAGGATAGCGCGAGGCTAGCAAGCTGCAACGGTGCGAGAGGCACGGGAGTGTTGCACCAGTGCAGGATGGCACAGAGAGGTGTGCAACAGTGGAAGATGCAGGGAGTTGTTGCAGCAGCGCAGAGGTCAGAGAGGGAGCACTTGTCAGCGGCAGAGGGAGCTTCAGCATCAGCGGGTGTCTCTAGCCCAACAGAGAGGTCAGATTTGGGAGATCAATTACTTACTTCTCAGTAACTAAGTTGCAGTGCAATAGTGGGTAGCACGATGCAGCATGATGAGAGGAGATGCAGTGCAGATGCAGCAGTGGTAGTGATAGAGCCATGAGCAGTAGCACAGATGCAGAGGGAGCTATCGTATAGATGCAGCAGTGGCAGTGGCAGAGCCATGGGAAGCAGTGCAGGATGCAGCAGTGCAGAGGATGATGGGCAGCAGGCCTAGCATCAGCACAGGGACCGATGTTGGATGATCAGGGTGATGCTCAGTGAGGAGCATTGCTAAAGCACAATCCTCGCTAAGAGGGAGTGTTGATTTAGGGTAGTATTGGATGTGCTCTAGCCACGAAATTTGGTGGAGAGGTTGGGGCACATGAGATCTCCAATACCCAGAAAGGGTTTGGGCAGATTCTAAATAGTTTGAGAAATATTAAAATAATTAATATTTTTAATGAAGTCCCTAAGTCTAAACTTAGGGAAATTAAAATATTAATGTGGATTAATATAAAACTGTGTTAGAATGGTCCAAAAGACATGGATCAAGCCAAATCTAATCTTAGCCGTTGATTAGGGACTTAATGTCGACAGTTGATATGTCAACGAGAAAAGTATAAGAGGATGCTTGAGGGTCACTTGGAGAACACACCAGATGATCAGTCATTCTATTCTCTAGAGCAGGGTTTGCTAAGAGAGAGAATCAGTGATCGAAGTTTCAGCTGAGGGGCAGTGAGTACAGAGAGACAGAGAGGCAAAGATAGTGTCGGGAGATCAGTGCAGGAGCCAGAGAGAGTGACGCAGAACCAGCCAGGGCCACGCAGAGGCAACTAGGAGCTGCGAAGTACTTCAGAGAGGCCAACGTAGCTGACACAAAGGGCCAGAAGGTTGACGCAGGGCCCCCTGAGGAGGACGCAGAGGGCCAGAAAGTTGACGCAGGGCCTCCTGAGGCTAATGCAGGCCTAGTTAGGGTGACGCAGGGCTAGCGTTGGGCAGAGAGAGGCTGACGCAGTCTAGAAAGGCAGACGTTGGGGTTTCTGGGGCAAATTGGAGCAGAGAAGTTGCCGGAGCATTTATCCAGGGTTTCAGCCAGAACATTTGTCTCAAACTGAGTGGTACTACTGCCAAGGGCATTCTCTGTTGACTAAGCCGAATTTGGCGCCCAGATTGTACTCTAAAATTGCTTAATTAGAAAACCCTCAAATAGCTGCACCGGTTTTCCCGCATTGTTTTTTTCCGGGGACATTGGTCCAAAAATAATAATGTCATTTTGTGTGGTTGTTTATGTTTCCTTCAGTTGATGATCTATAATATGTTGAGCATGCACTAGTATTTATTTTCAGTATTTACATTGTAAATAACTTGTTAAGAAACAGAACAAGTAGGTAGGAATAAATCAGTAAAGTGCATGGAGGGTTTCTAACTGGTAGACTTAGAAACTTCAACAATAAAGGGATGTCACAATTAAAACAACGATCGTGATATAAGGTGTGGATCTGATTGCTCTATTATAAAACACACTAATGTAATATCGCATCTACGTATCAAAATTTTCATATCACAAGGCTTAAAGAGATGAAACATTAAAACGTTGATTGCGATATAATATGCAGACCCAAGAGCTCCATTAAAATACACCTTTACGTAGTATTACGTCCGAGTATCGAAAGTTACACAAATCATAAAGGGTTGTCACCCCGGACCGTCGATTGTGATAAACCCCGGAACCGCCGATTGCGATAAACCCCGGAACCGCCGATTGCGATAAACCCCGGAACCGCCGATTGCGATAGAAGTTGTGGATCCAATGGATCTATTGACAATTGTTTAATGTTATATCACGTCCGCCTCATCAGCAATATGAGTATCAGCTATGTTACTTTGGTAACATTAAAGGTTGCAATTATGGGACCTCCAAAAGTTGCGATTGCGATTAGCGGTGACCTGGCATGTGGGGACCGCCAGACTTCTATTATAATATGGTTATAGCCTCTCTAGTCTCTCCGTAAATAAACAAGTCGGCCTCCCTCCAATAAACATGTCTCTCAAGTCGTTGGTGAAACTTGTATAAATACAAGTTAAAACATTTCACTAAAGGTAGCGATTGGGTATCGAGCACAAAGAAGAATTAAAAAGTTCACAACTCGTGAACTTGAAAAGACAGAGAAAGTCGAAGGTCGAGAAGCCAAAGGTCTAGTAGAAGACGAAAGTGCAACGGAAGCCGAAAGACGAACAAAGAAGGAAGTAAAAGACAAAGTGGGTGGACAATCTTTTGACCTACTTCATCTTGGAAGGTTCAGACCCAAAGTGAAGCCATAGCGCAGATAACGACCTGTTGCAAAGACTACAAAGACAAGATTTGGAAAGAAGTTCTTGGAAGCAGTATAATACAATCAAACATTTCATGACAGATTAAATCTATAGGGTCGGAGCCCTTGGGGTTGGTGCCTCAAAATTGGAAGGATTGGTGTCCTTGGAGTTGGTACTCCTAAATTCAAGGTTGGTGCCTTGGTAAGATAGGGTCGAAGCCCTAGATGTTGGAACCTCATCAAAGTCCAAGTTGGTGATTGGAAAAACTCATCAGATATTGTATTCAATCTTTTTCTATATTTAATAAAATAATTTCTTTGATTAGAATTGTAAAGAATCTAAACTGGTAATAATAACAATTGAAAAAAAATACTAATTCACCCCCCTCTCAGTATTTCCAACAATTGGTATTAGAGCCAGCTTCTTCCGAATCAGCCTAACAGTTGGAAGAAGGATTCTTAGTTAAAATAAAGAATCAAGATATCACAGCAAGAAGGCTTCCCTTGTTCGATGGTACTAATTTTGGTTTTTGGCAAAAGAGAATGTTTTACTACTTACTGTCCCTTGGACCTGAAGTTTGGAACATTGTTTTGAATGGGTACAATGCCCCTCCCACTCTTCCTACTAATCAAGAGGAAAGGAAAGCATACATTGTCAATGCTAAAGCTCTAAATTCCATTACCAGTGGAATTACTGATTCTGAGTTTACGAAAGTCTTGAATTGTGACTCGGACAAAGAAGTATGGGATAAACTGGTTAACTTATATGATGGGGACTCCAAGGTTAAGAAGGAAAAGCTTCAAACTCATAGTAGGCAGTTCGAAAGTCCGAAAATGGATGATGAAGAAGATGTTGCATCATACTTCCTCCGAGTAGCTGAAGTAGTCGCCTCTCTTAAAGGATTAGGAGAAAAGATTGAAGAAATCACTATTGTTCAAAAGGTCTTAAGATCTCTCCCAGACAGACTTGACTCCAAATTAAGTGCTATAGAAGAAATGAAGGAACAAGACACTCTCAAAATGGATGAACTTCATGGAATCCTCACTGCCTATGAGATGAGAAAAGGAATCCCACGTTTCAAAGATGCAACATTCAAGGCCTCAAAATCAAAAAAGTGAAAAGGATGGAATATCAGCAGTGATGACTCCGATGTTGAATCCGAAATTGGTGCAATTTAAATGAAGATTAAAGAAAGGATCCAAACTAAAAGGTAATCATCCTCTTATTTGTTTCAACTGTGGAACAATAGGTCATTACGCTGCAAAATGTCCTCATAAGCATGACGGTGATAATGAGGAAGGAAGGATATACAAAAAGAAAGGATTTACTAAGAAGAATTTCCTCTCTAAACAAGATGAATCTGATGAGGATGAATATGTGGTCATCAAGAAGAAATCATCCAAAGATATCTTCCATCACAAAGAAAGTAATGATGAAGAGAATGACTATGCTGGAAGCAAGGAAGTACTATTTATGGCATTCACTAAAGATGATGAACCAAGAAAGGAAAATGAAGAAGATACAAATGAATTACTGATAAGTACCATTGAAGAAAATGAGGAGTTACAAAAGAAGGTTATCTCTCTTAAAACGGACAAAGAGGAAGCTAAAAGAAGGGAGGACATTATATGTGAAAGACATGAAGCTGAAATAGTATCTCTCAAAAAGGAAATGGAAAAAATCAAAAGAATTTGGCAAAGTTCTCAAACACTTGATCACATTCTCAACACTTAGAAATCTCAAAGTGACAAGTCCGGGATTGGTTTTTCATCAAGTGCAAAGGATAATACAAGAAGCTATGTTGACGTACTTTGCAGCAATCCAAAAGAAGAAAAATCATCTCATCAAAGGCCCGACTCAAATCCAAAGAATGAAGAAAGAGCAACTCCAAGCAAGTAGGTTTATTCAAATCATGGCTATTATAACAGGTACCAAACTATCTTTCTTGGACAATGTTATTATTGTAAAAAAATTGGTCATCAAGCTAAACATTGCATGGCTCGTAAACCATGTAGTCTCAAAGGGCAAGGACAAATCAAGACTTTCAACCCGTTTGATCCTTTCGCCAAATTTGATCCAATTTGCTCATTATGTAACGATAATCGACATAGCGAACAAAATTGCCCCCTCAAAAGTAGAGAAGCAAAAGATGAGAGTCCCAATATGGATAAATGTGGTCTAGCTTTATGTGCTCACAGTGAGGAAAATCTTTGGTTTGTGGATCTTTGGTGCTCCAGGTGACAAAAGGAAGTTTATCTCATTAAATAAAAAAGAAGGAAATGTATCCTTTAGGAGTGGGCCTACCAAAATTGTTGGAAAAGGAACTGTTACCCTTATTAATGGAAAAGGAAAGGCTCAAAATGCTTTGCTGGTAGATGGGCTCAAACACAATCTCTTGAGTGTTAACCACAAATTTGTGATCAAGGACATAATGTTGTCTTCAGCATTAAAATTTTTGAAATAAGGAACTCTTCCTCGAGAGAACTTGTGGAAAAAGGAGTTAGAACATCAAATAACGTCTACATTCTGAATAAAATTCAAGAAGATAAATGTTATCTAAGTCAAACAGGTGAAATTTTGTTGTGGCATAAATGACTGGAGTTTTGATAACTTGACCAATATCAACAAAATCAATGCAGTAAGGGACATTCCAAAGATGTCCAAACCAGATCAAGTTGTATGTGGCCCATGTCAACATGGGAAGCAAACTAGAACCAGCCACAATACTAAGGAGTTTTCCACGAACTCTTCCTCAGGAGAACAATGTGCACCTATGAGCACACCGATGACCACAAACTACAAACTAAGCAAATATGATGATCCCCCTAGTAGATGCAACTCTTTACAGGTCAATAATTGGAGCTCTCTTATACTTAACTGCTACAAGGCCCGACATTATGCAAGCAGTGGGAATGGTGGGAAGATTTCAATCAGCTCCTAAGCAATCCCACATGTTGGTTGTAAAAAGAATTCTCAGATACTTGAAAGGAACCCCTGACTTTGGTCTTTGGTATCCCAAAAGCACAAATACTACAGTGACAGCTTATACCGACGCTGATTGGGCTGGAAGCGTGGATGATCGTAAAAGCACCAGTGGAAATGCATTTTTTATGGGAGATTGCATAATAGCTTGGCTCAGCAAAAAATAATCATCTATATCTCTCTCTACAATTGAAGCCAAATATATAGCCGCATGTGACTGTTGTACACAAATAGTATGAATGAAGGAAGCTTTGAAGGATGTCAACATAGAAACTAAACAGTCAATCACCATCCATTGTGATAACACAAGTGCTATCAGTCTCAGTAAAAATCTAGTGATGCACTCAAAAACCAAACATATACCAATCAAGTATCGTTTTCTCTATGAACAAGTGGCTAAACAAAACATCAAGTTGGAATATATCAATACCAAGCAACACATTGCATATATTTTCACCAAACCTCTTCCTCGAGAAGCATTCGAACATATCTCCATCAAAAGATGGGGGTTATTGCTTTAGCATCACACTAAACCAATTCTTAAGATGCCACGTGACAGGGGGAGCAGTTCCACAGGGGGAGTCCTTGTGCACTCCTTTGCCATTGATGTCAAAGGGAGAGAGAAGAAGAATATTGCCACCAATGACAAAGGGGGAGATTGTCATTGATGTCAATATGACAATATTCTGAATAGTAAATAATGATGTGAAGCCAAGCAGAGTAGATCCATGAAGCAACAGGAGCAAGAAGAGTTCATCGAAAGCCATCAAAGAAGAGCTATCAGAGCAATGTATCGGAAGTCATAGGAATGAAGAGAAACCATAGGAGAAACGAGCCAAGACAAAGCAGATCTCTCGGAGGAAGGAATAAACCATGGAACATAGCGAAAAGTAACCCCGCAGAAAAACCCCTATTGCGATTTGAGCCACGGACCTGACTTTCCAATAGAACAAGCTCTAATATAATACCGCTTCCACCACTATCAGAAGTTACGTATCGCAAGTCATAAATGTCACTACCCAAAAACCTGCGATTGCGATACCATTGCGGACCCGTTGCACCATTGTAATACAACTCAATAGAATATCGCACCTACGGACCTGATGGTTCCACTACAATACGCCATAATACAATATCGCATCCACCATATAAACTTTCATAAAGTAAGTCATAAAGGGATGTCACAATAAAAACTACGATTGTGATATAAGGTGCAGACCTGATTGCTCCATTATAAAACACCCTAATGTAATATCGCATCAGCGTATCAAAATTTTTATATCAAAAAGGCTTAAAGGGATGAAACGTTAAAACGTCGATTGCAATATAATATGCAGACCCGACAGCTCCATTAAAATATACCTTTATGTAGTATCGCGTCTGGGTATCAGAAGTTACACAAATCATAAAGCATTGTCACCCCGGATCGTCGATTGTGATAAACCCCTGAACCGCCGATTGCGATAAAAGTTGTGGCTCCGACAGATCTATTGACAATTGTTTAATGTTATATCGCGTCTGCTTCATCGGCAATATGCATATCGGCTATGTCACATCGGTAACGTTAAAGGTTGCGATTGCGGGACCTCCAAAAGTTGCGATTGCGATTAGCAGTGACATGGCATGTGGGGACTGCCAGACTTCTATTAAATATGGTTATAGCCTCTCTTGTCTCTCCGTAAATAAACAAGTCGGTATCCCTCCAATAAACGTGTCTCTCAAGTCATTGGTGAAACTTGTATAAGTACAAGTTAAAACGTTTCACTAAAGGTATCGATTGGGTATGGGGCACAAAGAAGAATTAAAAAGTTCACAACTCGTGAACTTGAAAAGATAGAGAAAGCCGGAGGTCGAGAAGCCAAAGGTCTAGTAGAAGACGATCGTGCAGCAGAAACCAAAAGCCGAGCAAAGAAGGAAGTAGAAGACAGAGTGGGAGGACAATCTTTTGACCTGATTCATCTTGTAAGGTTCAGACCCAAAGTGAAGCCAATGATCCCCCTAGTAGATGCAACTCTTTACAGGTCAATAATTGGAGCTCTCTTATACTTAACTGCTACAAGGCCCGACATTATGCAAGCAGTGGGAATGGTGGGAAGATTTCAATCAGCTCCTAAGCAATCCCACATGTTGGTTGTGAAAAGAATTCTCAGATACTTGAAAGGAACCCCTGACTTTGGTCTTTGGTATCCCAAAAGCACAAATACTACAGTGACAGCTTATACCGATGCTGATTGGGCTGGAAGCGTGGATGATCGTAAAAGCACCAGTGGAAATGCATTTTTTATGGGAGATTGCATAATAGCTTGGCTCAGCAAAAAATAATCATCTATATCTCTCTCTACAGTTGAAGCCAAATATATAGCCACATGTGACTGTTGTACACAAATAGTATGAATGAAGGAAGCTTTGAAGGATGTCAACATAGAAACTAAACAGTCAATCACCATCCATTGTGATAACACAAGTGCTATCGGTCTCAGTAAAAATCTAGTGATGCACTCAAAAACCAAACATATACCAATCAAGTATCGTTTTCTCTATGAAAACGTGGCTAAACAAAACATCAAGTTGGAATATATCAATACCAAGCAACACATTGCATATATTTTCACCAAACCTCTTCCTCGAGAAGCATTCGAACATATCTCCATCAAAAGATGGGGGTTATTGCTTTAGCATCACACTAAACCGATTCTTAAGATGCCACGTGACAGGGGGAGCAGTTCCACAGGGGGAGCCCTTGTGCACTCCTTTGCCATTGATGTCAAAGGGAGAGAGAAGAAGAATATTGACACCAATGACAAAGGGGGAGATTGTTGATCTAGATTGTCATTGATGTCAATATGACAATATTCTGAATAGTAAATAATGATGTGAAGCCAAGCAGAGTAGATCCGTGAAGCAACAGGAGCAAGAAGAGTTCATCGAAAGCCATCAAAGAAGAGCTATCGGAGCAATGTATCGGAAGTCATAGGAATGAAGAGAAACCATAGGAGCAACGAGCCAAGACAAAGCAGATCTCTCGGAGGAAGGAATAAACCATGGAACATAGCGAAAAGTAACCCCGCAGAAAAACCCCTATTGCGATTTGAGCCACGAACCTGACTTTCCAATAGAACAATCTCTAATATAATACCGCGTCCACCACTATCAAAAGTTACGTATCGCAAGTCATAAATGTCACTACCCAAAAACCTGCGATTGCGATACCATTGCGGACCCGTTGCACCATTGTAATACAACTCAATAGAATATCGCACCTACGGACCTGATGGTTCCACTACAATACGCCATAATACAATATCGCATCCACCATATAAACTTTCATAAAGTAAGTCATAAAGGGATGTCACAATAAAAACTACGATTGTGATATAAGGTGCAGACCTGATTGCTCCATTATAAAACACCCTAATGTAATATCGCATCAGCGTATCAAAATTTTTATATCAAAAAGGCTTAAAGGGATGAAACGTTAAAACGTCGATTGCAATATAATATGCAGACCCGACAGCTCCATTAAAATATACCTTTATGTAGTATCGCGTCTAAGTATCAGAAGTTACACAAATCATAAAGCATTGTCACCCCGGATCGTCGATTGTGATAAACCCCTGAACCGCCGATTGCGATAAAAGTTGTGGCTCCGACAGATCTATTGACAATTGTTTAATGTTATATCGCGTTTGCTTCATCGGCAATATGCATATCGGCTATGTCACATCGGTAACGTTAAAGGTTGCGATTGTGGGACCTCCAAAAGTTGCGATTGCGATTAGCAGTGACATGGCATGTGGGGACTGCCAGACTTCTATTAAATATGGTTATAGCCTCTCTTGTCTCTCCGTAAATAAACAAGTCGGTATCCCTCCAATAAACGTGTCTCTCAAGTCATTGGTGAAACTTGTATAAGTACAAGTTAAAACGTTTCACTAAAGGTATCGATTGGGTATGGGGCACAAAGAAGAATTAAAAAGTTCACAACTCGTGAACTTGAAAAGATAGAGAAAGCCGGAGGTCGAGAAGCCAAAGGTCTAGTAGAAGACGAACATGCAGCAGAAACCAAAAGCCGAGCAAAGAAGGAAGTAGAAGACAGAGTGGGAGGACAATCTTTTGACCTAATTCATCTTGTAAGGTTCAGACCCAAAGTGAAGCCAATGATCCCGCTAGTAGATGCAACTCTTTACAGGTCAATAATTGGAGCTCTCTTATACTTAACTGCTACAAGGCCCGACATTATGCAAGCAGTGCGAATGGTGGGAAGATTTCAATCAGCTCCTAAGCAATCCCACATGTTGGTTGTGAAAAGAATTCTCAGATACTTGAAAGGAACCCCTGACTTTGGTCTTTGGTATCCCAAAAGCACAAATACTACAGTGACAGCTTATACCGACGTTGATTGGGCTGGAAGCGTGGATGATCGTAAAAGCACCAGTGGAAATGCATTTTTTATGGGAGATTGCATAATAGCTTGGCTCAGCAAAAAATAATCATCTATATCTCTCTCTACAGTTGAAGCCAAATATATAGCTGCATGTGACTGTTGTACACAAATAGTATGAATGAAGGAAGCTTTGAAGGATGTCAACATAGAAACTAAACAGTCAATCACCATCCATTGTGATAACACAAGTGCTATCGGTCTCAGTAAAAATCTAGTGATGCACTCAAAAACCAAACATATACCAATCAAGTATCGTTTTCTCTATGAAAAAGTGGCTAAACAAAACATCAAGTTGGAATATATCAATACCAAGCAACACATTGCATATATTTTCACCAAACCTCTTCCTCGAGAAGCATTCGAACATATCTCCATCAAAAGATGGGGGTTATTGCTTTAGCATCATACTAAACCGATTCTTAAGATGCCACGTGACAGGGGGAGCAGTTCCACAGGGGGAGTCCTTGTGCACTCCTTTGCCATTGATGTCAAAAGGAGAGAGAAGAAGAATATTGCCACCAATGACAAAGGGGGAGATTGTTGATCTAGATTGTCATTGATGTCAATATGACAATATTCTGAATAGTAAATAATGATGTGAAGCCAAGCAGAGTAGATCCGTGAAGCAACAGGAGCAAGAAGAGTTCATCGAAAGCCATCAAAGAAGAGCTATCGGAGCAATGTATCGGAAGTCATAGGAATGAAGAGAAACCATAGGAGCAACGAGCCAAGACAAAGCAGATCTCTCGGAGGAAGGAATAAACCATGGAACATAGCGAAAAGTAACCCCGCAGAAAAACCCCATTTGCGATTTGAGCCACGGACCTGACTTTCCAATAGAACAAGCTCTAAAATAATACCGCGTCCACCACTATCAGAAGTTACGTATCGCAAGTCATAGATGTCACTACCCAAAAACCTGCGATTGCGATACCATTGCGGACCCGTTGCACCATTGTAATACAACTCAATAGAATATCGCACCTACGGACCTGATGGTTCCATTACAATACACCATAATACAATATCTCATCCACCATATAAACTTTCATAAAGTAAGTCATAAAGGGATGTCACAATAAAAACTACGATTGTGATATAAGGTGCAGACCTAATTGCTCCATTATAAAACACCCTAATGTAATATCGCATCAGCGTATCAAAATTTTTATATCAAAAAGGCTTAAAGGGATGAAACGTTAAAACATCGATTGTAATATAATATGCAGACCCGACAGCTCCATTAAAATATACCTTTATGTAGTATCGTGTCTAAGTATCAGAAGTTACACAAATCATAAAGCATTGTCACCCCAGATCGTCGATTGTGATAAACCCCTGAACCGCCGATTGCAATAAAAGTTGTGGCTCCGACAGATCTATTGACAATTGTTTAATGTGATATCGCGTCTGCTTCATCGGCAATATACATATCGGCTATGTCACATCGGTAACGTTAAAGGTTGCGATTGCGGGACCTCCAAAAGTTGCGATTGCGATTAGCAGTGACATGGCATGTGGGGACTGCCAGACTTCTATTAAATATGGTTATAGCCTCTCTTGTCTCCGTAAATAAACAAGTCGATATCCCTCCAATAAACGTGTCTCTCAAGTCATTGGTGAAACTTGTATAAGTACAAGTTAAAACGTTTCACTAAAGGTATCGATTGGGTATGGGGCACAAAGAAGAATTAAAAAGTTCACAACTCGTGAACTTGAAAAGATAGAGAAAGCCGAAGGTCGAGAAGCCAAAGGTCTAGTAGAAGACGAAGGTGCAGCAGAAACCGAAAGCCGAGCAAAGAAGGAAGTAGAAGACAGAGTGGGAGGACAATCTTTTGACCTGATTCATCTTGGAAGGTTCAGACCCAAAGTGAAGCCATAGCACAGACAACGACCTGTTGCAAAGACTACAAGGACAGGATTTGGTAACGAAGTTCTTGGAAGCAGTATAATACAATCAAACATTTCTTGACAGAGTAAATCTATAGGGTCAGAGCCCTTGGGATTGGTGCCTCAGAATTGGAAGGATCGGTGCTCCTAAATTCAAGGTTGGTGCCTTAGTAAGATAGGGTCAGAGCCCTAGAGGTTGGAGCCTTATCAAAGTCCAAATTGGTGCTTGGCAAAACTCATCAGATATTGTATTCAATATTTTTCTATATTTAATAAAACGTTTTTTTTATTAGAATTGTCAAGAATCTAAACTAGTGATAATAACAATTGAAAAGAAATATTGATTCACCCCCCTCTCAGTATTTCCAACAGCGGCCAAGCCCTAAAGGGTTGTCGCTAGTGAAACAAGCCCTAAAAGGGCTGCGACAATGGCTAAAGGAGAGGGCCAAGGCCTCCAGGAGGTTGGACGACTCCTCTAAAGGGGGGCCAAGGCCTTAGAAAGACCTCAAAGGGCAGCGGCCAGCCCCAAGAAGGTTAGCGGCTAGGCTAGAAGGGTTGGACAGCTAAGCCTTAGGGCCAAAACAAATTCCATAAAACTGCAAACAAAATTCTATCCACAAATTTGTTGTCAAAATGTTGGATGCTAGGCTTGGAGGATGAACAGAGGCTATATCTTGCCTTCCTAGGCCTAGATATGCCTCAAAACCCCAAGAAAATCTCTTGATTAGCTTGAAGTTCACCTGCACAAATGAATCAAAATACCAAAACCCCAAATATATATACAACAAATATAACCCCAAAAATATATAAACCCCAATTGCTACAAAACAAAAGTTAGAAAAAATTTACAAATTATTTTACAAATAATGTAAAAATTTATTTACAAATATACAATGGTAGAAAATTAAAAAAATGGAGAAATATTTTTTGAGTAATAGTAGTGGATGAATGTATTTTTTGAAAAATTTGAATATTGGCCAAAAACCCTTCTGCAAAATTAAAATACCATATAGAAATCTTAGAGCCCAAACAAAGCTTGTTCTTCCCCACAGTGTGTGAACTTGGAGCCCAAGGGCTAGTGTACCCCACAAATCTCTATAATTCTTCTCAAGTAGAACTGTTAGATCATATGGTGAATCAAATCACCTACGATAAAAAATTATTTAGCCAATAGAATACTCTTATCACCGACAAATGAAATAACAAGTTCATAATAATTTTAGCACAATATAGGAAAGCACATAACTAGCACGTACTACAGATCAATGGAAGAAAAACACCAAGAACTGAACCCCAAAGTCTTTCTCTTATGATACAAAAATGTTCCCAACAAAGCAATGGCTCAATATTTGGAGCCCAAGGGCTAGTGTACCTGCAAATCTCTATAATTCTTCTCAAGTAGAACTATTAGATCATATGGTGAATCAAATCACCTACGATAAAAAATTATTTAACCAATAGAATACTCTTAACTGACAAATGAAAACAAGTTCATGATAATTTTAGCACAATATACGAAAGCACATAACTAACACGTACTACAGATCAATGGAAGAAAAACACCAAGCACTGAACCCCAAAGTCTTTCTCTTATGATACAAAAATGTTCCCAACAAAGCAATGGCTCAATATTTGGAGCCCAAGGGCTAGTGTACCTGCAAATCTCTATAATTCTTCTCAAGTAGAACTATTAGATCATATGGTGAATCAAATCACCTACAATAAAAAATTATTTAACCAATAGAATACTCTTAACCGACAAATGAAATAACAAGTTCATAATAATTTTAGCACAATATAGGAAAGCACATAACTAGCACGTACTACAGATCAATGGCAGAAAAACACCATGAAATGAACCCCAAAGTCTTTCTATTATGATACAAAAATGTTCCCACCAGAGCAATGGCTCAATACTAGCGTTACAAAAGTTACCTCGTCCAAAGATATTCAATCGAAGCAAAATGACTTCTATTTATAGATAAATCCCTCCAAGTGGAAAATAACGACTAGTTGGTTTGATCCCCGTCAAAATAATCTCAACCATTGAAAAAATGGTGGGGGGGCGTACCTCAGATTTCGCGTTCTCTCCCTAGTACCTCGGCCCTAAGGTCCTCGTTTTTAGAGGGTCAGATGGAAGGGGAAAGAAACTTTCTCCAAGAAGGTGTAGATGCCCCGGTAGCGGATCCACGGAGGTTTCGATCCACCACTATATGTTGGTACTCCCATGTCAAATGGAAATGCCAGGTTCAATCTTTTAATCTCCACCGTCGAATTTTTAATTTTGACGAAAAATTTGAAATTTTCTTAAAACTCATTTTTTATTAATCCAAAAATTAATATTTTGGATTAATTCCTTCAAAATTTTGACTGACTTAACCACCAAGGTCCAAGGGCTTATTTTTTCTTAAAATATCCATTTTTGTCTTGGTGGGTGACCTCCAAAAATTCACTTCTTTTTGACCCACGAATCTTTTGGTTATTTTCCACCTACAGAAATATTAATTTCACTATAATTGTTTTTTACTCAAAATTAATTAATTTTCCACGTTATGATTTAATTTTATTTTTGCCCAAAAAATTAATTGATAGTAGAGGGGTTAATATTTTTTTCACCCTCAAATATTTTAGCCATGGTGTCAAATACGAGGGACCGTGCACTAAAATATTTTTTACATCAAATATTACAATTAATTCGAACCTCAAAGGGGGAATACACCTTTACATATAGACTCTCATAACGTTACTCAATTCTGCGACACAATATGATCTAGTATAGGCCAAGTGGTTTGTAATAAAATAATTTAACCGAATATGCTTAAATTATTCCCAAACCACTTTTACAAAAACTCGATATAGCACTAGGACTCACCTAAGACCTTGTCAATGAATTCCACCCTAGCTTTGGGGTTAACGCTGGAGGAAAAACTCTATCGGATATCCGTGTTTTGAAACACACATAATTCGGTGAGGTTAAAAAACCTCCTATGATGAAATTTGTCCCCAAAATCATAGGGTTACCTAAGAGTTGTTACATGATTAAACGATCATACTATCATTATTTACAATATAACTTGGCAGAAATTGGGTTTACAATGATAACACAATGTTGGCAGATGACTTTGATCTTTAAAAAAAATTCTCCGCATCTTTACATTCTGCTTCCTTGAACTGTTGACAAAATGTTGTCAGCATCTAGCTCTACTTGGGGACACGTTGCTTCGTTTAAGGAATGTGAGAATCCATAATTTTGTATCCAAGAAAACAGAAGTCCATCAAATACATATCCATTCAAAATCCAAATCATCATGTATATATAGAACATTTGTTGGAATAGAAAAATCTACTCTAACAAATCAAAACATAAAAACATAATTGTAAATGCAGGAAAGAAAACTAAGGACATAAATGAAGTCCTAATTAAGAGTGTAGGGTTATAAATACAAGACAAAGGATACCCTATGGCATCAAATGTCATCCCTATAGTATAATTTGAGCATCTGCCCATTTGTTGGAAACTCCATGGGATCGCCCTTCAAAGGATTGAGATGTAAAGAATTTGTTCCAGCAATTCCTCTGATAATATAAGGCCCAAGCCATAGACTATCGAACTTTCCATGATTGTCGAGTTTCTCATTATCGCAATCCCATAATAATACCATATCGCCAACAACCTGTAAAGACCTATTCCGAGCTCCATAATCTAATCAATTCTTCTCTGCACTAAATCTTTTTCATCTGTAAAATGTTGACGAAGCCGGTAAGCTAGAAGCTTGAGATGAACAGGTAAAGTTACTTCCAAACCATAGACAAGCTCAAAGGACTTTTCCCGATAGTCCTCTTTTCCGTGATTATCTCTGCCCATAATGCATTTTTGATCTTACTATCCCATGATCACTTGTTATCCCCCACAATATTTATTATGATAGTTATCAGATTTTTGTTACTCGACTCTGCAAGACCATTTCCTTAGGGATAACAATTCGAAGAATGAGATAGAACAACACCATACTTGAAGCAGAAAGAAGAGAACTCAGAAGAACTGAAAGCTTTGGCATTGTCTGTTGTAATTTTGGCAGGAACACCGAATCGCGTGATAATCTAATTTTCAATCAAATTCATGACAACTTTTTCGGTGGCATGCTTTGTTGGAGTGGTTTCAACTAACTTTGTGAAGTAATCATTGCAGTCAAGATCCATGAATGGTCATTACTAGAATTCTAATTAAATTTACCAATGAAATCCAACCCCCATGTTGAAAAGGAAAATCTGCTATCACTGGTCGAAGAGGCAAGGCTGTTAATTTCTGCTTTCAAGTGAAAAGCTGGCATTCCTGACAATTTCTGACAAATTTATGCAGATCTAAGAAAATGGTAGGCCAATAATATCCAACACGCAAAATCTTTTGGGTTGTGGTCTTCATCGCAAAATGGCCCCCACAAAATCCTGCATGGAACTTAGTGATAATCGTCTTAGTTTCGTCTTCATTTAAGCACCTGCGTACTATTCCATTTGGATTTCTCCATCAAGGTCATCTTTTAAGATACAATACTTGGATTCCTTTAGCCCAAGAACTCTCCTCTTATGAGCTACCAGGGGATTAAGGCACGTGAGATTTATCAAATAGTAAACAATATCCTTATACCATTCAATCTTTTCCACTTTTGAAGTTGGAGGGAAACAAAAGATTCAACCACTCCATTTTGGCAAACAACCTCTAATGCCTTTTCATTACTTTCTGTCAACATTTGAGCCAATCCTTGGCCTTTAACAAGCTTGGTTGGTCTAATTTCAAGATCATACTCCTAAATTTTGGTCACCCAAATGGCACGAGTCCTTAAGCAATCAGTTTGAGTTAATATATCTTTGATAGCAGAGTGTGGAACAAAGGCAATGACTTTGGAATAACCCACATATGTCCTGAAATGCTTAAGGGATTTGACCAATGCATAGGCTTGTTTTTCCATAATGTTGTAATTCAACTCTAAATTCCACAAGGATTTGCTCATGAAAGCAATTGGTTGCTCATTGCCATCTTTTTTTTTCTATAATAGAACACCTGCTATAGTATCTTCAGATGCGAATGAAAAGACCATAAAATCCTTTGAATAGTTCGGGTTGACTAGGATAGGTGCCCTAGCTATAGCAAATTTCCCTTTTTACCTTTAGATTTCCAAGCAAATTTAGCTACCTTCTTCAATAAACATTATATGGGCTTAGCAATTTCAGCATAGTTTGGAATGAATCTCCTAAGGAAATTAGTTTTTCCAACGAAATATTGAAGGGACTTAAGATTATGTGGTAATGGAATCTGTTGAATAGCCTCAACCCTTTCAAGGTCAATCTTTATACCATCTTTGGAGATAATGTGAGCACAGTTGAGGCAGACAGGCAGTGCAGAGGCATACATTGCAAAGTTTCAGAGACTAGCTATGATGGTATCTGAAATCTCGAAGGTGAGATTGGTCATGTTGTTTGTTAAGGGACTGACAGACTCATTGTGTGGTTGGGTGAGGGCCTATAAGCCCGTGACTTTGCATGATGCGATCTCCAGGACTAGGGACATGTTGGAGGCAGTCCCTAAGACCAAATTACCTCCCATGCCTACCTTTCCTCAAAGGGTTAAAAACAACATACCTCCTCAAAAGGAGTAGACAGGATGTGGGCAGATGGATGATGAGACCAAGAGGGACCTTTGAAGGAGGAAGTTGTGTTTTATGTATCAGGAGCCTTGGTAACCTGGACACAAGTGTTCCAAGGGCAAGGCCCACTATATTGAGGTATTTTCTGATAGCGAGCCAGAGGAGGAGGGCAAGCAAGAGCAAACAGGAGAGGAAGAGCATCATGATGCAGGGGAGGAGTCACATTATCGAGGTGCCAAGGGGGGCATCATTGCTTCACTTATAGGGGTTCTGAGATATCATACGTTGAGGATCAGGGGCACCATTCAGGGTCAGATAGTGACATTTTTGGTCAATGGTGGGGCCACCCACAACTTCATTGATGCATAGCTAGTAGACCAGAGAAGTTTGGAGATGCAGCTTTTTGAGGGCTTCTCAGTTCTGATACCTGGGAACTGTTACTGCTCAAATTAACAGGGAAGCTAAAGGGGGATCCCTAAAGGGCAAATGCTATACCAAGGACAACAAATGGAGACTTAGCCCATTGTCACCTCAGATAAGGCTCCCTACTATTTACGGACTTTCACTGATGGGAGGAGACACGGTATGTTATAGATTCACCAATAAAGGATAAATCAATAAATGGACATGGAGTGACCCAAACGATCCCTTTCTAGAAGAGGTTGAAGGATAGATCTTGCTTGCTTTCTAAACAAGGTACAATGTCTTCTAGGAGAAGGATGGGAAGGTTTGAGGGTTAGGTTCAGGGAATATGACTTGTGAAGGAGTTTCCTAATCCCTAAAATCCTTATTGAAATAAGTATCTTGGATGTTTCTTGAAGAATTATCTTTTCAAAGAAATGGGACCACATAGAACCAAGTGGACCCAACCTAGGTTAGGAGATAAGAGTTTAGCAACCAATGATGTTCTTAACCTAGACAAGGAAGGAGAAAGGATCAAAGAAAGAATTTTCACTTAAAGTTGTTGAATTGATCCTATGAGGCACTAGCCTTGGGGATACTAGGGCACAAATTGATCTCGGAGCTAGGGCTTGGTTTTTCTCACAACTCTACCATCAGAATGGCTTCAAAATTGGAAGAGGCCTTGACAAAACACCAATGCAGGAGAGGCTAGGAGATTGAACTTTTCGGACGACTATTTTGTCAGGAAAATGATGCCCTAGGTGACCCAACTTGGCTAGAACTAGGAAAAGGTGAAAAGGAGTTGATTTTAGGTGACCACCTCTTGGTAGATCAGTGCCTTAGTCTTGGGAGAATGGATTCTATGATAAATATGAATGAGGACCTTGATTCTTAGTCAAGAAGGCCTTAAGACTACCTCGTTAACCTTCTAGGACAACGAGAAGCAATCTTGCAACTTTTATACTTCGATATCCAAAAGGTGATGGCTTATCAAGATGAATTCATTGATAGAATTATCCCTAGGAGATTTCATTCAAATTACATGACCCATACATTGAGAGATGCTATATAGAAACAAAATTCCACAATATAAGCAGTAAATGCATGCAACAATTAGCCCTAAAAATAGTGAAAATCTCAATCCAATGTATATGACAAAGTAAACCAAGAATAGCATTAAAAGCATGTACTTACATGTAATAGAACATATCCAACCATCCACAATTTGACAATAGAGAAGCTCCAAGATAAGATAAACCAAATACACACATCAAAATTAATCCATAAAGCTCCAATTCATCCTCCAAGAAAAAGTGTGAAATTCTCAAGAGAAAGAAGAAATCCAATCCAAAGTGACGATGAGCAAATGAACTCATCTCACTTGTATTTATACACTAATAAGGAATTCGAATTAGTCGCCTTGGCCTACATAAGCCCCAAAAATAAAATAATGTGCTACTATCTAACTTTTGGTGACAAGCCCACCAAACTAGCTCACAAATGAAAGAATAAGCCTCTTAAGAGGTTAGATGATAAATAATACATGTTGTAGGGCCGTCAAAGAGCCCTGATGAGGTCCATGGGTGCCACAATGAAGAGTATGACCCTCAAAATTGATGGACAAGGGCTTTGCGCCTAGTTCTCCAAGCAATACACCTGTGGTGCTCCTAATGGGTGTGGGGGCACAATAATAACCTCATGGGTCTCCAAATGAGTCGAAGAAGGCGATAGATTGTCTACAAAGGCTCTAATGATGGTGTAGGGGATGCCACATCATCCTACAAGTCCTAGGTCAGCTACCAAGTGCATGGTACATCTGTGGGGTCGGCTAGGCAAAGTTGAACCAAATGCATCTTCCTTGTTCAATAAGAGTATCTCGAGCAATCTTTGAACATCCTAGGGGATCCACGGAGTGTTGTCTACTATTGTGGAGGTCCATGGCTCTCAACACACACCCTACATGGGCCAATGTAGCCCTCTGGGGGTTAGGACCTCATATAGAGAGACCAAACCCAAGATGTAGACCATTTGCAATCCTACATAAGATCAAATGTGTACCCTAGCCCTCCAGTACAACAAGTCATTAGAGAAATCGAGTAAATGAGCTTACCAACCATGGACCACAAGTGGGGACTTCATAATGGTATGCCCTTCCATAACGGGCTTCGAAATGTGCCAATATCTCCCAAACTCCAAATGGGGTTAATCAGGTTTCCTATTAGGTGGTTTCTACTTCTAAAGGGGATAATACGTTCAAGGTACATCCTTTAAGAGGTGGTGGTATGTGATAGGTAGATGAATAAAGTAGGGGATTAGAAGGGGCAACCCTAGGCCACATGTTGGGGTGCAAGGGTAGCTAATAAAAGGAAAGCCCACACTTGGGTTTATAATGTATAGGAGGGAGCAATCGTGGTACATGAGGTGCCCCGGCCTTGATTTTCCCACCCTTCTTTATATGTCTTTTGTCTTTTTTTATTTTTCTTTGATTAATTGCTTGGGGCTCAACGAGTAAGAGCATGATGTGTGAGATATAGCAGTGGATACCACCTTTTAAGGTAGAGGAGTTCATTTCCCAACAGGGGTTGGGACAATCATCGGTTCCTATATGATGAAGGAACCTCATAAAAACTATAGGAACCAAGGTGATTTGGGTAGCATCGGATGTGTTCTAGCTCTGGAATTTTGTGGAAGGGCTAGAACACATGAGATCTCCAAGACCCAGAAATAGTTTGGAGAAATTCCACCCGGATGAGGAGTTATTAAAATAATTAATATTTTTGATGGGTTCCTAAGTCTAAACTTAGGAAAATAAATATATTAATGCGTATTAATAAGAATATGGGAGAGAAAGTTCTTAGTGACGAGGATCAGGCCAGTTCTAATCGTAGCCGTTGATTAGGGACTTAATCTCGGTCGTTGATTCATCAACAAGAAAAGTATAAGAGGAGGTTCGAGGGTCAATTGGAGATACACTAAATTCATCAAAGAGTTCGATTTTTCAGGGGCGAGGTTTGCTGAGAAAATCGAGCTCGTGATCTGAGTTGCAATGAGGGGCAATTCGGCAAGGGAATTTTTGTGTAACGCCGAAGAATACATAGCAGAGAGGCAGAGAAGCACCGGGAGAGACGGCACAATCCTAGAGAGGGTGACACATAGGCCGTAGGGGCTGACGCAGGTGACGCAAAAGCCGTAGGGGCTGATGCAAGCCCTTAGAGGCAACACTGGGGAGATTCTGTGGGGCAGAGAGGGAGCGGTTCAACAAATTGACTTTTTGAACAAGGGAGGCTCACTGTGGGGGTGACGTAGCTCCTAGAGGAGGTGACGTAGTTCCAGTGCAGAGCTTGGACCAGCCATCGCTGCCCAACACTGAGAACAACTAGATCACCTGTGGGGTTTGATCATCTAGTTGTTGAATTTGTCGAAATATCTATCTCCGAATAGAGGTACTTCAGCCAGGATTTTCTCTTTTGGGTGAGCCATATCTGGTACCCTAGTTGTATTCAAGAATCTGCTTAATAATACAAACCCTTTATATGCTACACCGGTTTTCCCGAATAGGGCTTTTCCGGGAACGATTGTCCAAAAATAACGGTGTCCCTTGTGTGATTGTCTTAGTTTATTTAGTTCATGATCTGTATGTATGTGTAGGCTGCAATAGTGTTTACATCGATGTTTATGTAATTAAATAACTTGTTAATGCAAAGAACAAGTAGGAGATGTTAAACCAGTAATTGCAGTAGGTGTTTCTGATGTGTATATTCAAAAATTTTAACATAGTATCAGAACAATTGCAGATCATAGGTGACTGAAGACACCAACCAAGAAATCCAGAGAATTTGCAGCAAAAAAAGCAGTTGTCCCGAGTGACAACATTGTTCTAGAGACAGAGACGCGAAAGGAGTGACCCATTACAGAGAAGGTGACGCAGAGGCTCACACAGTGCCTGCGTCAGCACTCTGAGCCAGGTGAGGGTGACGTAGTAGCTGGGAGGAGCCCACACATTAGCTGCGTCAGCTGTCAAGGCCAATGCAGAGGCAGAGGAAGGAAGATCAGGCTCATGCAGAGCCACGTCATCTTTCTGAGCTAGGAAGGATTGACGCAGTTAGCCAGGAGGAGTTGATCTAGCCCAAGCAATGATTGCACAAAGCCTAAAGGGCTCAGATTCTTCAAGTTGTCGGGGATAAGGAAGCTGAGCAGATTTTCGGTTTGAGGAGCTGGTGGGATGCTGTTTCTGTTGGTGCAGAACAATGTCTAAGGACACTGAACCAAGGTAGAGAGAATCACTGCCTTGATAGATTTCTAGCCAAGAAATCTGGATCCGGGCTGCAACAGCAAAGGAGGATTCTAGAGGACCGATTTGACAGTTGGCCGGAGGATTTCCGAGAGGGAAATCAGGACTCAAAGGGAGTCTAGAAAGGAGCTTGTTCCTTAGAGGGTTTCTTGCGCCAAAGAATCCCAGATCCAAGTCTTGCTAGATTGACAGCAGGAGAGGGAGAAGAGAACCAGCCCTATTTTTTGAGCAGAGATGGAAATGAATGGGTTGAGGGATCAAGACAGATTGGACGGAGCATCCAATTTTGTCATCTGGAAGGCTAGGATCGTGGTAATCCTAGATAAAAATCGCATCAAGGACTATGCCTTGAAGGTGGTTGTTGTTCCGGTTGACGTTGATGCAGCGAAGAAGTACGAGGAGGCCCAGGCGGAGGCAAAATGCATGATCCTAGATGGGGTCAAGGATCATGTAGTAACACATATTGCTGAGAAGGAAATAGCAAGGGAAATGTGGGAGACCCTGACCACCTTGTACCAAGGCTCTTCCATTCAACGGAAGTGCAACAGAAGATGTTATTTGAAAATCAGCTGAGGCAATAACAAATGCAGAAAGGAGAGGAGATAGATCACTTCCTTCGCAAGTTTCAAGGGATTCACGACCAACTGACTTCCGTGGGGTCTACACCAGACACAAAGTTCATGGTCAAGACTGCCCTGAATGCAGTCACCGAAGACTGGGAGACATTTGTCCAAAGTATTTTGGGCAAAGCAACTCTCGTTGGGAGGAGATGTGGGCAACGCTTCGACAAGAAGAGCTCAGTTGATTGACCAAGGCAGAGAGTAGTGGCAAGGGAGCCTGGGACAAGAAGGAGGAGGAGGAGGATACAACGCTCGCATCAGCGGGATAGCAGGGGCAACAAAAGAAGAAGAAGGACATCACCAAGGTCAGATGCTTCAACTATGGGGAACTAGGACATTATGCTACTCGGTGCACCAGGAAGAAAGGCAAGGGGGAGGCTTCTGAATCGAAGGTTGCTACAGCAAAGGTGTGCCATGAGTGCTCATTCGCCTCTAGAGAAGAGGTGGGGTGACATGAAGTTGTAGTCGAGAGGACTACATAAGGGGGCAAGATCCTTGAGGTGCCCAAACTCTTGGATCACATATGACTACGGGAGCCCTTAACGACAGTAGCAATGTGACGAGTGTCGGTTGGAGTGAGGTGTGATGGAGCGACAGTGGAAAAGCCAAAGTGCCAAAGTCTGAGGCAGCGCAGTGGATGTTGTAGTAGTGCAAGAGGCACAAAGTAGTTGCAGCAACGTTGTAGCAGCAGAAAAGGAGCACATCTTAGCAGCAGAGGTAGCTTTAGCATCACGAGGCTTCCAGACTTACCAGGATGTCAGCTTTTGGGTGAAGTATCAGTTACTTACTTCTCAGTAACTAAGTTGTAGTGCAGCAGTTAGCAGTGGCAGTGCTATGGGCAGCATGAGGCAGTATTTTGAGAGGGAGCTGCAGTAAAGATGTAGCAGTGGCAGTGGCAGAGTCATGAGTAGCAGTACAGGAAGTAGCAGTGCAATGGATGAAGGGCATCAGGCCAAGCATCAGTAGCACAAAGGACCGATGCAGAGGATCAGTGTAATGCTTCTATGGTGAAGTGTTGCTAGAGCAAATTCCTCGCTAAGAGGGCGTGTTGATTTTGGGTAGCATCGAATGTGCTCTAGCTCCGAAATTTGGTGGAGGGGCTAGAACACATGAGATCTCCATGAAATCGTTTGGACAAATTCCACCTGGATGAGGAGATATTAGAATAATTAATATTTTTAACGGGTTCCCAAGTCTAAATTTAGGAAAAAAAATATTAATGTGTATTAATAAGAATATGGGCGAGAAAGTTCTAAGTGACGAGGATCAAGCCAGTTCTAATCTTAGTCGTTGATTAGGGATTTAATCTCAATCGTTCATTCATCAACAGCAAAAGTGTAAGAGGAGGATTTAGGGTCAGTTGGATATAAACCAAATTGATCAAAGAGTTTGATTTTTCAGGGGCAAGGTTTGCTAAGAAAATCAAGCTAGTGATCTAAGTTGCAATGAGGGGTAGTTCGGCAAGGGCATTTATGTCCAAGGCAAAAGAATACATAGCAGAGAGACAAAGAAGCACTGGGAGAGACAGCGTAGTACCAAAGAGGGTAACGCAAAGGCCGTAGGGGCTGACGCAGGTGACGCAAAAGTCGTAGGGGTTGACGTGTCACGTAGGCCCTTAGAGGCAGCATTGAGGATATTATGTGGGGCAGAGAGGGAGCAGTAGAGCAAATCGACTTTCTGAACAAGGGAGGCTAACTATGGGGATGACGCAGCTCCTATACGAGGTGACGCAGTTTCAGTGCAGAGCCTGGAGCAGTCATCGCTGCCCAACACTTGGAACAGGTGGGTCACCAATGGGGTTCGATCATCCAATTGCTGAATTTACTAGAATATCTGTCTCCGGATAGAGGTACTGCTAGGATTTTTCTCTGTTGGGTGAGCCATATCTGGCACCCTAGTTGTATTCAAGAATCTTCTTAATAATACAAACCCTCTATACGTTGCACCAGTTTTGCCGAATTGGGTTTCTCTGGGGACGATTGTCCAAAAATAACGATGTCCCTTGTGTGATTGTTTCAGTTTATTTCAATTCATGATTTGTATGTATGTGTAGGCTGCAATAGTGTTTACATCGATGTTTATGTAATTAAATAGCTTGTTAATGCAAAGAACAAGTAGGATATGTTAAACCAGTAATTGCAGTAAGGGTTTCTGATGTGTAGATTCAGAAATTTTCACAATCTCTGTTATGAAACCAACTCACAAAAAGATAGAAAAGATATATCGACTTAAAAAGCAACCTCTTCGAGGGGGCAACCTCCTTTACATTACACAAATGAACAATTCTTGGATGATCCAAATGACTAAACCTCCTTTCTATATATAGGAGTCTAAGGGATCACAATATAATCAAAGTCAACATAACAATAATAATATAAGGGAACAACAATAACAATAGTGGGCTTCTATGGGGCACACTAATAACAATATGGGGACAATAGGGGCCCAATAATAACAATAAAGGCTACAATGACAATAGTAATGGGGGAATCACTAGTCTTATAGGGAACTAACATGCCCCTCTCCTTAAAAAAAGTGTTGTCCTCAACGCTTGAGTATTTCTAGATGCTTTTGTATAAAATTCTCATCCTCCCATGTGGAATCTTCAGAGAGTAAGTTCTTCCACTTGATGAGATACTCTGAAATTGATCGATTTCGTAGCTATCGAGTTCTTGTTTTTGTTTTTGTGACTGCTTCAAGTTCCAATATGATTTTTCCTTCCTCGTCAAGTTCTGGCAATATTGTTTGAACAGGGAGCTTATCACCTATAACCTTCTTTAAACATGAAACATGGAAAACTAGGTGCACTCGAGACTCTACAGGAAGCTCCAATTTGTATGCCATGGTACCAATCTTTTGCAACACCTTGTATGGACTATAATACTTTGGTCATAATTTATTATCCTTCTTAGCTTGCTTGACGGACATTTGTCTATATGGTTGTAGCCTTAGGAATACACAGTCAACAACTAGATCAAAACCAATGTTCCACCAAGGTTCCGGGACGAGGGGGCGAGGGAGCGAGGGGGCGCGGGAGCGGCCTATGCAAAAGCTCCCTACCATTTTTTAGGAAACATGGGGGAGCGTCAGGGTCTTAAAAAATTATAAATATAAAATATAATTTATTAATTGAGTCCACAATGACAATTTGGTTTGAATTGAAAAGCTGCAAAGCATGATCATTAATATGAATATCATTTGACATTATCCAAATTTATAATAACATATAAAATAATAAATTTAAAATTCTAATTCAGCTTGGTCAAATTCTAATTTAGATTTTAGTCAGACAGAGGGAGAGCTTCAGCTTGATAAGGTAGCCACTGAATTCTGTGAAAAGGTAAATGAACAGATCAGGAACACTGCATTAGCAGTAGAAGGGGCAACTACAATGGGTTGTCCAGCTGTATTGGATCCAACAGCTAGAAAGTTTGTTATGTTATATATAATATAGACAGTACACCATATGCTGAAAGAAGAGTTTTAGTTCGAGGAGAGATGAGAAGATAACATGAAAGAGTTTCTGACAGTTTACTATCAAATGACATTGACTGCAGGATGACCATCTGCGAACCAACTTGGGTGACCAACGATAGCATGGATAATTTGTCTACCTTATTAGAGCAATGCCATGCAGTTCAAACTTCAAACTAACAGTGTATTTCAGGGGTGAAAAAAATTTTCAGACCTGAGAATTCAAGCTGAGCAACTGTGGTTTGTGTAAATTTTGTAACTGTATAAATTCATATATAACGACAGTTCCTGAGATTTCTTGCTGCCCATAGTATTTTGTCATGCTTGCAGTAAACGCATGTTAGTCTATAGTCCACCCAATTATTTCCCACATGACATAGGTGCTGCTTCCATAGTTTGTATGTCAAATGTCATGCAAATTAAAAACACAAACTGAATGTCTCATATTCTTTGCCTGTCACTCCAGTTATCTCCCCACTGTAATCCAACCATCACTTGAGAAAAAAAGGAGAAGTTTTAAAAGGGAAAATGCATGTACGTGTTATATGGTCCAACAAATTTCCATGATACTGACCCTCTAAAATAACGCTCTTTGAAACCAAAAGACAGCACAAGACGTATCCCCATACAGCACATGAGTAGCTTTGTACCACTTTAGGAAATCATAAACTATAAGCAAGGCCATTTTTTTGGGAGCATGGGGAAACGTCCCCTCAGGGAAGGAAAACATTTCCTTGGCATGTCCCCCTGAGTTTCCTCCATTTTGGGAGCGTGGGGAAATGTCCCCAAGTCCCCGGAGCGCGGGGGAGCGAGGAAACTAGACCCCTAAGGTGGGGGGCGAGTCCCCGTGTAACACTGATCAAAACGTATTTCGCTGCGATGTTGATCTGCCTGTTGTTTCATTCTATTCTGCGCCAAAGTGAGGTTATCCTTTAAGAGTTGGAGAACTTGTTGTTGATGCTCGATCTGATCTTCCACTACTTGAACCTTAGAATTTTCTCTTAAATATGATGTGATGGATGGTGGATGATATCCATAAAGTGCCATAAATGGGGTCATTTTTGTTGCACTATGGAAGGAAGTGTTATACCACCATTCAGCTACATGCAACCATTTGACCCATTGTGTCTGTTTATCAAAGACAAAGCAACGAAGATATCCTTCCAACCATTTGTTTACTATCTCAGTTTGCCCATCAGATTTAGGATGATAAGATGATCTATGAGCTAACTGAGTGCCGAGACAAAAAAAATAATTTTGTCTAAAAATTCCCAGTGAAAATAGGATCTTTGTCGCTTACAATAATCTTTGGGTTTCCATGTAGCTTTTGAATTGTTTCCATAAATGCAGTAGAAATTGTACTAGATTTAAATGGATGAGATAATGCACAAAAGTGTGCATACTTAGTAAGTCTGTCAACTACCACCATGATGACCCTCTTTCCTTCGAACTTGGGTAAATCTATGATAAAATCCATTGAAACCTCCTCCCAACATTGGCTTGGAATGGATAAAGGTTGTAATAGACCTAGGGTCTTAATTGTTTCAACTTTATTTTGTTGGCAAACCAAACATTCCACCACAAACTTTTGAATATCCGATTTCAGGCCATCCCAAAATAATTCCATCTTAACCCTGTGGTAAGTTTTTAAAAATCCTGAGTGCCCTCCTAAGGGAGAAGTGTGCAATTCCATAAGAATCTTTTGTTTGAGTTGGGAATTCTTACATAGGTATAAGTGATATGTGTACCATAACGAATCATTTTTCCAGCTAAATGTGTCGGATGTACTAGGATCTTCTTGTATCTTTTGAATGAGTGCCCACACTTCTTCATCATTCTTCCATTCATCCCTTGCTTCGTTTATCCAATCTGGTTGGATAATAGAAATGGCACAAAGCAATGCTTCCACATCCTCATCCTTTCTTGAAAGTGCATCTGCCACAACATTTTGCTGCCCTTTTTTGTAGATGATTTCAAAGTCATAACCTAACATCTTTGTGACTCAGTTTTGGTACTCTTCTAAAGATAATTTTTGTTCTAAAAAGTATTTAAGACTATCATGATCCGTTTTTACTTTGACGTGTCTTCCCATTAGGTAGGGTCGCCATTTCTCAAGTGCATGTTGTATTGCCAACATTTCCTTCTCATAAATAGCTTTGTGTAAATACTTTCCTTTGATTGGACGACTTTCGAAAGCAATGGGTCTTCTTCTTGCATTAAAACAGCAACAATTCCACAAGAAAGGTTTTTGTGAAGTCAGGTGTAGCTAAGACCGGTGCTTGGAACATTGCCTCTTTAAGATGTTCAAAGGCCTTTGTTGCTTCTGGAGTCTATGAAAATACATTTTTCTTCAATAATGTTGTTAGGTGCTGCTATTCTCCCATAATTCTTAACAAACTTGAGAATCGAGATAATACCCTGTCAACCTGAGGAATCCTCGCAGATGCTTTATGGATGTGGGGATTTTCCATTCCTTAATGGCTTTAATTTTGCTAGGGTCTACCATAACACCTTCATGAGATACAATATGAATTAGATATTTCACCTCTTGTACTCCAAAGAAACATTTAGAGCTTTTTGCATATAATTGTTTCTCCTCCAATAGTTTCAGCACCCTGTCCAGATGTTGAACATGATCCTTCTAAGACTTGTTGTAGATTAGTATATCATCAAAAAATATTAACACATTTTCTAAGGGTGGGTTTGAAAATGGAATTCATCAAACCTTGAAATATAAAAGGTCCATTGGTAAGGCCAAAAGGCATGTCCAGAAATTCATAATGACCCTCGTGAGTTCTAAATGTTGTTTCCGAAATGTCCCCAGTCTTCATTCTGACTTGATGATATCCTGAATGAAGATCCAACTTGGTGAAGTAAATTGATCCATGTAATTCATCAATGACAGGGATGGGAAATTTATCTTTAATAGTGAGCTTGTTGAGCTCCCTCTAATCTGGACACATGCGCCATGATCCATCGTTCTTGTGCACCAATACTACTGGAGCAGAAAAAGAACTCTGACTAGGTTGAAATATACCAGCGTCTAGCATTTCTGCAATCATATGTTCAATTCCACTCTTTTGGGCATAGGGATATCTGTAAGGCCTGATGTTTGGAGGAACACTTCCTGGAATCAAATGAATAACATGATCATGATCACAAATAGGTGGGAGGCCTTTGGGATTGTCATATACCTTGAAATGATTGTCAGACTTTTTGAAGATCTGGAGAAAAAGATGATTTCGATGTGGGAACCTCTAGCGAACATAATTGTGCAATTACACCTCGTTGTTCTTTCTTTAGAAGCTTTGTCATTCCGTTAGAGTTGATTATCTTTTCCAATTTCCCTGTGATACCCCTTAATTCAACTTCTTTTCCTTCTAAACAAAATTTCATAAAAAGCTCTTGAAAATTAAAAGCTATTGTACGCAAGGATTGTAGCCATTGGACTCTTAGTACAACATCAACACTACCCATTGGAATGGAAAGCATTGGGCTATTCAATACATATTCTCCCATCGATAGCTTGATATTATGGCACTTTCCAGAGTAATTTATGGTCCCTCCACTTGCAACCATCACTTGACACTTTGGTGCTGGATATAAGAAGCAATTCAATTCCTTGGCTATCTTAAAATGAATAAAATTATGGGTACTGCCTGAATCAATCAACACTATTACCTTTTTTTTCTTGATATGTCCTTCTATCTTGATAGTTTGAGGAGTGGTAATTCCAGCCAATGCATTACAAGATATGGTCGGATTCATTTCTTCTTTCTCTAGGGTTTGTTCCTGGTGTACATCTTCTTCTTTTGACATTTCTTGTTCCTTTTCTTCCTCCTCTTCACAATCTATGTAAAATAATTTCTTCTCAGCACACTTATGACCTTTAGTGTATTTTCTACAACAACTGTAACAAAGCCCTTTTGCTCTTTTTTCTTCTAATTGTTGTGATGTCAACCTTGTAGGTTGTGGAAGGCTAGGGAAAACAACACTTCCATCTTTATAGTTGTGAGTGGTAGACTTCCTGGTTGCCATAATTTTGGTTTCCATTTTTCTTCCCAACCTGAATGCCTTCTCCAATTAATCAAGTTCCCAAAGGTTAACCTCATGTTGGATGTTATCCTTTAAAGTCTCTATGAACACATCAATCCTATGGTCCTCTGGAATATCTTTTACCCTTATATTCAATTTTTTGAAGTCCTCAATGTGCTCCATCATTGAACCCTTTTGTTTGAGATTTATCAATTGGCTAAAAAAAGTGTTGCTTTCAGTATCCTCATAATGTGCTATCATTTCTTCCGTAAAAATTGCTCAAGTGACAATTTGTTTACGAGAGCAAATCCATCGATACCATACACACTGATTTTGTTCCAAATATAAAGTTGCAATACGTAACTTTTGTGTGTTTTGCACATTATGGAGATCGTAATATTGCTCCATCTGTAGTATCTATGTTATGCGATCCTTGCCATCAAAGTTCCTCATATCAATCTTTGGAACATGGTGAGTCTTCAATCCAACGTTAAAGTCTATGAAATCATGATTAACATTTCTTTTGTTCTCATCATGAGTTTCCTTTACTACCGCTTCACCATTAGTAAACATTTCTTGTAGCGACTTTGTCAAATCTGTCTTCAAATCTTCCATTTTTCCTTCCATCTTAGCTTCCACGTCTTTCTTTAAACCATCCATCTTAGCTTCCATGTCTTTCATTAAACCATCCATCTTATCTTCCACGCCATCGATCTTAGGTTCCACGCCTTTCTTTAAACCGTCCATCTTAGCTTCTGTTACTTTTTGTGAAAGTGAATTTTGTTGCAGTTGGTCTCGTAATTTTGATATATCATGTTGCATTTCTTCCTCTTCCTCATGAATCATGCTAGAGCTTTCAGGTTACTTACTAGGGGTTTCCATTTTCTTTCTTCGGGGCATTAATTAATGATAATTATGCCTCACTATGCCCTTTGAATTCCTTCAAACTAATTTTCAAACCAAACTTATGCGAAATCTTAAAAAAACCACACACCTTTTTTCACTTTGTAGGAGCTCAATATTGAATCTGATGTATCTCTAAAATTCGGGATCTCCAAGGTCTGAAATTGCGAACTGTGGTAGCCCTCTGAGTCTTTCCAACACCACCAGTCTGATCGAAATTGGATTTTCCAAGAAAGAGTTATGCCCAATCTCCCAAGATGACCTGATTATATACTTTTTCAGTAGAGTGAACTTGTACGAAGTGCCACGTGTCACTGTTTCAACCTTCGGACCTGAAAACGATGCACAGAAAACTACAGTCTGTCCTCTTTTTGTAACTTCTTATGAAATTTAAATCTGATACTCACAGAGAAAGTTATGACGATTTCCCCAAGGTCCCCTGTTTTGGATGTAATTCAGGAGCCTGCAAAAACCCTAACTTCCATAGATCAAATCTCTGAAAATATAGTGAGACAAGATCTAAAATTCGGACTCGAGGATCACCGAGTTTTCGTCTCAAATGGGTTTTTTTGCTTATAAACGACGCAAAAAAAAGTTATAGCGAAAATTCCACGATGACCTATTTCGAGCAGCGACACCCTAGAATCCAAAGTTCTGATACCAAATGTTATGAAACCAGCTCACAAAAAGATAGAAAAGATAGATCAACGACTTAAAAATCAAACTCTTCGAGGGGGCAACCTCCTTTACATTACACAAATGAACAATTCTTAGATGATCCAAATGACTAAACCTCCTTTCCATATATAGGAGTCTAAGGGGTCACAATATAATCAAAGCCGACATAACAATAATAATATAAAGGCACAACAATAACAATAGTGGGCTTCTATGGGTCACACCAATAACAATATGGACACAATAATAACAATAAGGGCTACAATGACAATAATAATGGGGGAATCACTAGTATTATAGGCATCTAACAATGGCCGTGATGATGGAGTAGAGCTTATGTATTAGCTTTTTCCCACGTGCTAAATGTGCTTGTCTCAACCATCTTTTGCATTTTGTAGTACATTTTCTTGTTAAATGTGGACAGGTATTCTTTTTCTTTTATTTTTAGCTGTATCAACCTCTAGGGCATCATTCCAGGGCTGACCCAAAGCGTGGGCAAAGGGAAGGGGAGAACTAACCCTGTGTGGACCCGATGGAGGAATGTGGACCCAGGTGGGAGAAATGATGAATGGGGTAATAATGAGTGGAAAGGGGATAATATATGCGAATGAGGTAGCGGGACCACGCAGCAACCAAAATCAAGTTTTCAAGTGAAATACCATCCCTAAAACTAAATGGTTAATAAAAGAGATCCCACGGGACTAGAATCCAAGGTTAATATCCAAAAGGGGTCTAGGGGACAAAAGAAGAGACCTAGCCCATTCTTTTCACCGAATCCTCCCATTAATCCATGTCTGGAAAGTGTCCATGATAAACAAACTACAATACTCAATTAAGAAATGGCAAAGCATACCTTTAGGTTCAAGAGGCTCATCTTCAAACATACGATCATGGCACATGGGTGAAGGACCACATCGCTGACTCAAGTGACCTAAGGTGTGGGCAAGGGGAAGGGGAGAACTAGGCCTACGTGGACCCAATGGAGGAATGTGGACCCAGGTGGGAGAAATGATGAATGGAGTATTAATTGTGAAAATTTCTAAACTGAAATTCTACAACTGCAGCAATTGATTTATTTCACCTACTTATTATTCACAATAAGTTATTTACGAAATCCCTGTAGTAAATATTAAAATAAATTCTACTGCAGTTATCACACAATAACCCAGAGAAAAAAAAACATGCACAAGAAACAATCACATCAACACAGTTATTTTTGGACAATTGTCCCCGGAAAAACCCAATGTGGGAAAATCGGTGCAGCAGATAAGGGCTTTATTAATCTTCAGCAGCAATTTCTTTTACAAGAAATGATTTTACAAAGAAACTAAAAGAAAACACCTGATACTTTCCCTTTGAGACCTTCTGACACTTTGGAGACCATGCTCCCACTTCTGCGTCACCCCTGCATCACTCTGCGTGACCCAGCATGGCTCTAAGTGGCTCTGCGTCAGTGTGCGTAGGTTTTGCGTCTCTCCTCTAGACTACATCTCTCTCTACATCACCTCCTCCTCTGTCACTGCGTCCTACTGATGCCCTCCTCTTCCTCCACCCTGCAACTCTCCCTCTGAAATCGATCTCCTCTGCATGAAAATTAGTTTTCTTTGAGATATTGAGTATTTGATGGTGTGTCTCCAAATGATCCTCAAGTCTTCTCTCATACTTTTCCTATTGATGAATCAAAGGTCAAGATTAAGTCCCTAATCAATGGCTAAGATTAAAACACACTTGATCCTCGTCTCTTAGAAGCTTCTCACCCTTGTCTTTATTAATACCCATTAATATTTTTTTTCCTATGTTTAGACTTAGAAACCCATTAAAAATATTAATTATTTTAATAACTCTTCATCTGGGTGGAATTTCTCAAAATGATTTCTGGGTCTTGGAGATCTCATGTACCTTAACCTCTCCTCCAAATTTCAAGGCTAGAGTACATTCGATGCTACCAAAAATCAATAGAGTGGAAAGGGGGTAATATATGGGGTAATCAATAGAGAGCAACTGAGGGGCATTGAGTACAGAGAAACAGAGAAGGCAGAGATTGTGTCGGGAGAGCAGCGCATCAGCCAAGGAGGGTGATGTAAAGCCAGCAAGGGCTCACGCAGAGGTATCCAAGTGCTATGTAGAGCACCAGAGGGGCCAGCGCAACTGACGTAGAGACTCCCAGAGCTAACGCAGCGCTTCTTCGGGCTGACGCAGGCCTAAAATGGTTGACGCAGGGCCCATGTGAGACAGAAAGGGGCTGACGTAGTCCAGATTGGGCAGACACTGGGGTTGCAGGCGCAGTTTTGTGCTGAAGAGCTGCCGAAAGGATTTTCCAGGGTTTCAGCCAGGAGATTTCTCTCAAACTGAGGTAAAGCTGCTAAGGAAATTATCTGTTGGGTAGGCCAGTTTCGGCACCCAAATTGTACTCTGATATTGCTTAATAAGAAAACCCACAGATAGTTGCACCAAGTTTCCCACATTGGGTTTTTCCGGGGACATTGGTCCAAAAATAATGGTGTCATGTGGTGTGTTTGTTCTTGTTTCTTTTAGTTGCTGATCTGTAATATGTTGAGCATGCACTGGTTTTTATTTTCAGTATTTACTTTGTAAATAACGTGTTAAAGAAAAATAACAAGTAGGCACGAATAAATCAGAAAAAGTGCATGAAGGGTTTCTAAACTAAGTAAACTAACAAGTAGGCACGAATAAATCAGAAAAAGTGCATGAAGGGTTTCTAAACTAAGTAAACTTAGAAACTTCAACAATGGTTGGCTCAGGTCGCGGAGAAATGGCACAATGAGCTAGTTGGTGGCTGCAAGGGGCTGCTGGCTGCCCCGCTGAGGACCATCTTAGAGAATAAAAAAAATAAAAAAATAAAAAATCTCTTAGGGATATCACCCACAAAATGGTGAGTAATAGGAATCACACTATGGAGTGTACAAGATGATCCCCAAGCTACATTTGACAATGGAGAACTATAGGATCACCGACAACTTCTTCATGGTGAACATGTCAGACACCAATGTGGTGTTGGGCGTTCAGTGGCTGTACAATAGGGTGCTACACCAGATGGAGTTCATAGGGCCAGATGAAAGAAGAATGTGTTGAGGAGCATATCCCTATACTTGTATGCCTATCCCTATAGGGATATGTACTTGTGTGACTACAAGTATATATCCCTATACTTGTATGCCCTTTGTATGGCAATACAAGTAATCTATGGCATCCCAAGTTTTCTTTTTTATTTCTCCTTGTTATGATGTGATATAGGCTCGATCATGCCAAAACACAGGAATCTAAGATTAAAAGAAGTGCACCTCCTATCATTGTAAAAACTGAGCAATTATATATAACAAATGTATATGGAGAGATGAAAATTATACTATGAAAAGAACCTACAGTTACAACGAAATTTTATATCATAATTATGGATGTAACATAAATCCTTTTCTTGCTATGAATAAATTGGCATGATAAGTACTTTCAGGGAAGCAACATCAATTAATCACTTCCTGTTATTATGTTTAACAGCAAAACAAGTATGAAGTCTGGAAAATTGAACATACTTGGCATAAGCCTTTATGATCAAGTTTAATCAGTAAAAATTGTCACTTTGTTTTTTTTGCATTACCCTGAATCATTAGCATTCTGTATAAATTTCCTAATGATTTTCCAGCCTTGGTTTATTATTTCCAGAGACTGTTCTTCCAACAAACAAAATAATGCATTGGTTCGGTAATCATCTGTAAGGATCAATGTTGAAAGTATAATTTTGGAGAAGATATTGTCAAAGGTCCAGCAATAAAATTATTACAAATAGTGGGGAAAATTCAAAAATATTGGAAAATATCAGCAAGCACAAACATCGACCTGAAAAATGGACAAATCAGTGATCTAAAATCTCTGAAAAAGCCATAAAAATTGAGATTAATTGGAGATTTTGCAACAATCGTAAGGACTAGCTGAAATCTGGGAATCAATTTCATTTAATCTAAACTTTCACATAATATTTCACAAAGCCTTCCATCCCTCTGTAAGCAACCATCAAGGATAACTGTCCCCACCAAACCTAAGGCACACTACACAAAACCATTGAGGGCAGTCACTCTATACATATACTCGACGCAATAGATCGTCCTCAAATATGGTAACAAATTTAGGAACCAAAACTTAAGAGATTTATATACTCTGGATCAGATGTAGAGACTGCAAAACATTTGAAATACATGAATATCAAAATTGAAGCTGAACAAAGGGGAGACAGAAATATTGAGAACAAACCGTGGAAGAAACTCTGATACTATGCATAGCCGCCCTGAAGAGGCCACTGCTCCCATAAAAAGAAGTATGTTTGGATGCCTCAATTTCCTCATGATTTCCACCTTCACATGAAAACAGACAGTACTCAAATTCTTTGGACCTAATGTACTTCAAAAGGAGACCCACATATAATATAATAAATTAATAATAACATCATCATTTAAATATGACAAAATATTTCTCAGGAAGCATTGCTCCATCAAAAGATTTTTTTAACAATTAAGAAGTGTTAATAGTGGGAGAGACTTCAGCTGCTCCCACAATAAACTCCTGCTAGCACCAACAGCTCACAAGCCAGCACTAGCCAGGTAACTTATGACTTAGCAAGGGCCGAGACATCTGGAGACACACTCATGGGGGTCCCACACCAAGGGAATGCCTACCCTGCTAACCTTATCACAACAGGCCAAGTGTCTCACTGGGGACTCGAACTCAGGTAGGGAGAGTACAAAATTTACCTCCCAACCACTTGAGCTATTGCCCCTCAACATTGTTGCATTAAAAAGGTACACAAGTCTTATTCAAACTTCAAACAAATGCCGGATATGAAAACAGATAGACACACCTCCTCCTGAAATGATTGCAGAAGTTCCTTCGAGTATTCCTGCTCCGTAAACACCTTAATAGCTACATCCTGCATTGGAATTCATTGTAATAGATTACAAATAGCATGTGTGGTTTTTCTCAACACTACTAAGCAATATAAAACCAAAAACCAATCTATAAAGACTTGTGAATCAGCAAGATTAGTGAGAAACATACCGAACCATACCAAAGACCATGGTACACAGTTCCACAAGAACCTGTACAAAAGTTGAGAATCTTAAACAGAGTTACTTACACAAAAGAACTGCAGAAAGTTGATAAAACGAGCTTTCTCTTAAGAAGAATTATGAACCACTATTTGACTACAAGGCTACTGCATTTTTCTGGTGAGGTAAAAAAATTCTGATTAGAAAATTAATTTGCAAGGCAGATATTTTGTCCACTGCCATGTTCAGAAGATAGCACTGGAATGTTTATGGAGTATATCTGCAAGATTGTAGCAAATATAGAAGTAGAAGAAATAAAAATAAGGTTGATAGCCTTTTCAAAACTGAAATAATGCCAATACCCACGAGTTATCAGAAACTAGTCAATGGGACTGAACGGCATCATTTAATATAAGGTACATCCACGAGGAAGTGCTTGATGCATTTACTAAGAAAAATCCAACTAGGCACAATTGTAAAGCAAAAATACTAAAAGAATAGAGGGCAGAATCCAAAATTTAACCCAACTATCTCAATCTTCCTCGACAAAAGCTCTGAAGTATCCACTGTATGACAGCAAAATTTCATGCAAAAACATCTCTAACAAATTCTGCCTCAACATTTAAATTCTAAAAGTTAAACTCTAAAAGGATTAGAGCAAACTTTTGGAACACATTTTCAAGTACATAGCATAAGTGCAAAAGCAACTCCTAACACTAATCTACCAAAAGCCAAGAAACTAAAGAGCTAGAGGATAGTAATAAAAGATAATACAGATACAAATCCATCTCAAATATAAAACACAGATAAAGGCACAACAGATCTAGAAGAAGAATGAGGAGATGAGGAAGAAGTGGTCTCCCCAGCAGTATCTTTGATTACCAAGAAGAGCCCAATACAATGTTCAATAAACTCTTAGAGAGATATGTGTAAAAGTCATCTTATCCTTGAACTATATTTTAGAAATTGAGAATAACAAATTGGGTCAACACAAACAAGATGTAAAACAATTGGCGACAAGGTGTTCTTTAAAGGCACTCCTTGTGTGAAGGTCATTGGTTCGAAATCTGGTCATCTAGCTTATTCATCTGATGAAGGTGGGTAATTTATTGTGAGGTACACTAACCATTTTAGTATTCAAGTGCTTAGATTTAATGTTTAAAGGCATTCTCGTATGGATCACTGGTTGAATCGAATGATAGACAACTATCGGTGTAATACTTGTGTAAGTTTTAACCCCATACAGAAATTACCTACATATGAATTCTAAAAATAGAAAATAAACAATGGCGAGAGCATAAAACATAAAACAAATATACACAGAGATTTTCCCCTAGATCACAAAATCGGGACTACCAGATTCATTTTTCATTATATTCCTTTCAATGTTATAATACATATATATACATGCCGAAGCATCCATAAACCCCAATCCATTAACCCTGGATTAAAACATAACCGTAGTTCCCTTGACCGGATCTACAAAATACCATGGATAGAAAACCATCATGCCCAAAACCATGTGCGAAATCCATGCACAAAACCACAGGTAGGTCCACCCACCTAATATAGGGTCCAAAAAAAAAACTACCACCCCCCTGCATAACCCCTTGCGCATGAGGTAGTCGTGGAAAGAATATAACACAACCCAACAACTTGTTCCCTTACTTCACCTTTGTGGCTATCTCTTGCCCCTAGTCGAATGTGACCTTCCTCAGGGTCTTTCTTTCACTATCTAAGAGGTGAACAAATAGGATGCTCCGATGATGGTAGCGTTCCATATTATCCATACATAGCACTTGTCATCACTGCCCTACTATGTTATCCCACCTTTTAATTGGTTGTTGTCAATTGCTCTTGTTGTTTTCCTGTTGACCTTGTCCTATGAGAAGAAGTTGTTGTATATACAAGACGTTGATGCAGTTGTAAGAAAAGGAAGAGCATAAGCCCATTATCAAACTACAAACGAATGGCAAGGGATGTAAAGGAACAAAATTCAAATTATAGCTTTAGCTCTACCCCCTCTATATTGCCACTCGTCTCCGAAGGTATCCATGCATATCATGCCTATCAAAGTAAAAGGAACTCTCAAAGAACATCCCAACTGCAATGAAGCAATAAAATACTCATCTCACTAAAAGGGGTTATCTCATTATTAAATGATAATCAATGAATATTATTAAACAAGATAAGTAAAGAAAGAAAAATACAAATATGGGGAGTTGAAAAAAAGAGTTGAGGAAGAAATCAAGTAGCTAAGTGTTCCCACTGCAAAGATATTTACAGACAATGGCTTGATATAACCTAGCATAAGGCTATGCCACCATTCATTACGTAAACCCCAATCCATAACACCCATGTTGGGAGCGGGATCCCCCAAGGACAATTTTGGGGCTAAAAGCCCATGTTTGAATCAAATTTTGTAATAAACTTGTAAAGACTTCGCATTTTGTGGTTGCGAAGCACGAAGGTATCATAAGTCATAAAGGGTTGTCCGCCCTTAACGTTGAAAAGTAATGTTGGTTGTAAGAGATCTACCCATGGTCCGCTGACCATGGAATTGTATAATAAGAGCTAAGCTCTAAGTAGTTAAAAGGAGGAATGAGGTAAGAAGTCTAAGTCTTGGGTCATAGCGTAGGTAGAGGCTCTGCAGCTGAGTGCGCAGAGGCCTAGGGTAGAAGTCCACAGCTGAGTGCGCGGACCCCTGCAGCGGTGTGCGCAGGGTGGATAGAGTTGTAAACGCTTGGGAAGATATAAATAAAGAGAAATATTCTGCAAATTCTGTGTATTTGTTCTATGGATGCATTTTGATATGTTATATATGAATTTCCTTTATTATGCTTATATGATGCGCGAATGAATGTAATTACATTGGAAAACTGAACGCAATTAAGGATATATGTTTACACGGTGTTAACTATAATTGTTGGATAAAGATAAGCAAGTCACTTAGATTAATTGGGGAATCTGCACAGTACGCTACCATAGCAGCGCGAAATAACCTGAGCTGCAGGTTAGGGCTACGCGAAGGTCGATCGTACCCTTTCGCAGAGGTTTTGAAGGGCAGAATAGAGGGCTCATCTTGCAAAACCCTAGAGCGAAGCGACCTGCGCGAAGGCAAGGATAGAGAGAATTAACTGACATCACAACCATCTCAGGGTGCGGAAACTTGGTTCCAGCATCCCCCCCATACTGCTACGGGTGAGACTTCAGTCCGCACTCTGCCCGTTGATGCCGAAAGGGCCAGTAGTGTAGGGATTTGTTTGGCTAATTAACGCTGAGCCTGGGTCAGGCCCCCTCAAGCCAATAACCCATCACTTACACCTATCTTCTGAAAATGCCGAATTAGGAACTATTCCTCTCCTTAGGATTGGAAGCACCAAATAGGGCCATTTGACAACCCTCACATACTTAAGCATGGTAACTTCGTATAATCATACACTAGTAGGACATTTCAAGATGACGCTAGTGTGAAGTGCTTTGAACACAAAACTCCCAAACTGCTTGCCACGTGTCCTCCAACACGTCATGCTCACATCATATCCCCCTAACGATAAGCCGCCATCTGTCCAGTTTAAGGAGAGCGAGGGATCACTTGACGACTAGGTTCACACTTGGGTTTACTTAGTAAATGGGAGCCATCAAACCCGGAGCACTTTAAGAAATCGTTCTCACAACACTATGGGGTTCCAACCTTCCTAGCTTCCAGGGTGGCCACCTTCAGCAACTTCCCCCCCTTGCAATCCAAGTGACGGAAGAAGTTTCCATTGTCGTCCCTCTACAAAACCCCGGTGCCCTTTACCATTGAGTCCCTGACTCTAAATTAAATTATCTTTTGGGCTTCAAGCTCTACGACTCTTTTGCCCTGTCATGGCGACTAATGCCAACTTTCCTATAAGTTCATGGCCTCAATCCTCTGCGCCGCTACAAGGCCTTCCTCCTCATTCTCGTCATGACTCGGTCAAGTGACATCAAATTTGCATCGCGCAGTGTCTTAGACGGAGAGCTCTGCAACCTTCCCGGCTACAAGATTTGCCACTGCATAGGCTTCTTCGAGCCAGTCTTGCCGACTATGGCTTTGTCTCAAAAATCAGGTAGACTCCCAGATGTGCTTCACGGTTTCTTGACGATACCCTTGGTTGCTTAGGATGATCTACGACGTTATCCCTCCAGAGCTTGGGTGATAGATTCTCCAATGGGTTCCGTAAGTGCTCCTACGTCACTTACCTACCACAGGATTGGTGTGGACTCTTGAGAGGTTCCTACCTCTCCTACCACACGCCGACAGTACTGAACCCTAGGTCGAGCCTGCAAGCATATCCATGGCGCTACACAGAGCCCTTGGTTGCCTCGACATCCACCCTAAGACGCCAACAACAGGTATCCATCCAAATGAGAATGCAAGGTTGAAGGTCATTTACGCAAAGCTTGGAACTCGACTAGTCCCAGAGGAAAACTCCCCTTGACGTTAATACATTGCTTGCCATGCAACACAGAAACTTGTGTCTTGGAAAACAAATAACATGCAAGCAAATACAGACCCTACTATGCAGATGGTCTTCCATGTAATCTTCATATTAATAAAAGGGTCTCAAAACCCACTATCTTTAAAGTTTTAATCCAAGCTCTCATGGATCGGCCATGACATGTAACGAGTTTCGTCTCTACCTTAACGCTGAGTTATTTATGTGTTGCTTCTCACGTTATTAAACATGTATGTAGATTCAAGCTCAGCGCATCATTGTGGCTTAGTCATTGTTATCATGCGGTTTGTTATGCCTCTTATGCATCAAATGTTTTGTGTCTACCATTAGCAATCATTACACATATTTTTTCTTTCATCTTTCAAACACATGCATCGATATATTTAGCGCACATATATATATATATATATATATATATATATATATATAAGCATAATCAACACAATGCAATCCCTGAATCCAAGTTGCACGAAACGGGGAAACGGGTACGAGTTTCCGAAACAGGCACGGGTACGAAACGTGACCCCCCCCCCCCCCAATTTTGGAAACGGGGAAATGCAATATATATATATATATATGGATATGGCACGGGTACGAAACATGACCCCCCCAAATTTTGGAAACGGGGAAACGCAATATATATATATATATATATATATATATATATCAATGTTGTGAAAAGCGCGAGCGGGATTAAATCGGCGCCGGGAATGAAGCGGAAAAAATCGGAAAAAGCGGGAAAAAAGCGTTTGGTACAAAAATATTCATTTTTTTTCATTTTTTTTCAATTTTTTTAATATCTAAACCATCTACAACATAAAATAAATACATTGACACATAAATATGATAAAAAAACTAATATATAAGATGTTTAATATCATTTCTAGCGCTAAAATCACACATAACATTGAATCATGTCCTGAATAGTAAGTCCTGACTCCTGAGTCCCAGCTCAGCCTCAAAATATCAACAAAAAATATGATAATGTATCTCATCATGTCATAATGTCATATACAATAAAATGAGGTCTAATCCTATTGATTTCCTCTGCCCCTCTTGCGAGAAAATGCCACAGCTTTCCCTTTCCCTCTAGATGTAGACGCTGGTGCTTGTGCTGGTGGAGATGGCAGTGGAGTCTGATGTGCTCTAGAAGCTGAAGAACTAGAAGTAGGAGCTATAGGAGGTAGACCACGTCCTCTACTGGTGGCAGGGGTAGCCCGAGTAGGTGGTGTCACCTGGAAACATTACAATCTCCCAATCCTGAAATCCTGAAAAAACTGATAAGTCTGCTGGATTTTAAATGAAATCTAAAATTCTACTTTCTCCATATGAAATCCAATGAGGCTGGAACCACTCTCAAACATCCTGAGTCATTTCATGGTAATGTTAAAAATTTAAGTAAAAGGATGAAAATGAAGATTAAGGAGAATGTCACTTTTACTTTAAGAATTTAACATTACCATGAATAGCATATCCATACTAGGGCCTAGACTTGATCATTAAGCTGCCCCACTCAAAAATTATTTGTTTCTTTCAAAAAAAATTGCATGAAAAAACCCAAATGACCAAAAGAAAAACCAAAAAAAAAAATATAAAATCGTGCTGCCCTGACACCCCGAGCTTTTTTCCAAAAAAAGCGCGATTTTTTCGAAAAAAGCGGCAAAAAAAAATTTAGGCGCTTTTTTCCCATTAAAAGCGCGATTAAATCGGCTTAGGGAAAAAAGCGCGATTTTTTGAAAAAAGCGCGATTTAATCGCGCTTTTAACAACACTGATATATATATATTAGAACATTTAAGAAATATGTGCAATCATAAAGCATATACGATACATTCTAATTTATTACATTATGATTAAATTGCCAATTGTCAATGCATAAACTATAAGTCTCTAAATTGACATCACATTTACTCATGAATGATCACATAATGAAAATAGCAATATTTAAAATCAGCCATGAGAAATTTCTAATTTCTTGTCTCGTGCTTGATTGGGAGTCTTCTCCTACATAGTCAGACGACCTTAGTGCTCTTGATTAAATACAAGTTCCATACCCTAGTACCCTACGTGCTCTTGATTATTGGGAGTCTCCCTTGCATAGAGGGCTTGGTTCTCTTGATTAAATACAAGTTCCATACCCTAGTACATGACAAAATCCAATGGAAACATTGCAATCCCCCCAATCCTGAAATCCTGAAAAACAGATAAGTCTGCTGGATTTTGAGTGAGATCTAAAATTCTATTTTCTCCATATGAAATCCAATGAGGGCGAAACCACTCTCAAACATCCTTTTTCATTTCATGGTAATGTTAAAAATTTAAGTAAAAGGATGAAAATGAAAAATAAAGGAGAATGTCACTTTTACTTTAAGAATTTAACATTACCATGAACTGCATATCAACACTAGGGCCATAGGCTTGAACATTAGGCTGCCCCACTCAAAAAAATCCTCTTTTTTATAACTTGAGAGGCATCTAGAAGCATCCAGAAGATATTTTAATCGCCCAATAGAAAATTAGAAGCGAAAAAAATTTAAAAAAATACAAGAAAAAGTCAAGTTAGAAGAGGAAACTCCATTGTACGGCCTGGAAACGCATTTCTGGCCATACTAGCCATGTTTCCTCCTCGAGAAATAGGCCAGTACGGCCGGAAACGAGTTTGCAGGCCGTACGGTACGAGTTTCCTTGTTTCCATTTCGTTTTCGGTCGGAAACAGACCCTTCTCCAACATTTCCTGCAACTTAGCCCTGAATCCAGAACCATTATCTACAACATCATGACATGATTCATTAGAAGATAAACAGCATACATAGATACTTATCTTTGAACTTGCATGGCAACTGAATCTAGGACAAGGACTCTCCACCCAACCGTAGAAAGTTGCAGCCACACTTACCTGCACTCGTCACCCCCGGGCAAAATTCCAGAGTCTAGGGGGGTTGCTTGCTTCTGGGACTAGCACACGAACTGCCACTGAATCAAGGACTCTAGATGACTTCCTTCCTCAATCCCACCAACTGACAATTGCTTGGACGATACCAGGAGTTCAGAGACACCCAACCTCACCCCCAAGTGCACACACAGTGATTCACCCTCATCTAGGGAGTCCCTAATCCACAGTACCATTAGGGAAATAACCACAAGTCTTCATTCCAGTCTTCCTCTGCCTCTGCTCCAAGATGGTATGTTCCCAAGTTGTTACTGGGCTCTAGAGTCTTTTATCTCAACCCACAGCCTCCATGGGACCCAAGCTATTACAGGGCTTCAGACATTCCATCCCAACCCACAGCCTCCAAGGACCCAAGCTGTTATAGGGCTCCAGAGACCTTTGTCTCAACCCACAACCTGTGAAAATTTCTAAATCTAACAAACCAGAAATCCTACTGCTACACTGATTTGCATTGCCTACTTGTGTTCATCATTTTAACAAGTTATTTTCAAAATTATTCAGAAAATATTAATCCAAATACACTGTAGCCTACACCAATATACAGATCAAGTACTGAAAAATAAATGAGACAATCACACAAAGGACACACTTATTTTTGGACTAAACGTCCCCGGAAAAATCCAATGCGAAAAACCGATGTAGCAGCTCTGAGGGTTTTCTATTATTAAGCAGTAGTTCTGAATACAAATGTTAGTTTCCCTCCTGACAAACCAATGACAGAGAAATACAATAGCGGAAAATCTGAGTGAGTTTTACCTCACTACACCCGGCACATTCCAGTTGATCCGACAGCAAAACTAGCTAGTCCCAGCTACCACTGCGTTGCCCCTTGGCAATAACTACGTTGGCCTACGTGGATCTCTCTCAGGCACTGCGTCAGCTCTTCTTCCCACTGCATCAAATTTCCAGCTATTTCGGCAGTTCCCGGCTATCTGCGTGGAAGACATCTTCCTCCTCTGCACTGGCCCTTCTGCCTCTGCTTCAAGACTGAGTGGGCCCAGAATGGCCCAGCGTCAGCTCTCTCGGCTACTGCGCTGCCTCCACAAGCTTCTCTCTGCCTCTCTGTCAGTATTACCGAACTATCCCTGCCCCTTGCTGCAAGAGATCTCCTCAATCGATTTTTCCTCCTGAGAACTTCTCACTTCAAAACATCGATTTCTTGATCTGTCTGTGTGTCTTCTCCAACTTACCCCAAGCCTTCATTTACACTTTTCCTGCTGAGAAATCAAAGACCGTGATCTAATCTCTAATCAAAAGCTAAGATTAAATTAGACTTGATCCTCGTCTCTTAGACGCTTCTCACCCATATTTTCATTAATACCCAATAATATTTTAATTTTCTTAATTTAGTATTAGGAACCCCATTAAAAATAGTAATTATTTTAATAAAATACAATCTTGGTGGAATTTCACCAAACAATATTTGGGTCTTGGAGATCTCATGTGTTCTAGCCCTCCATAAAATTTCGGAGCTAGAGCACATCCAACGCTACCCCAAAAAATCAACACTCCCTCTTAGCGACGAATGTGCTCTAGCCATACTTCCCAGCAGAAGTATCACACTGATCCATGGCATCGATCCTCTGCGTTGTTGCTGCTCGACTTGCTGCCCTCCATCCAACGCGTTGTTGCATTCTGTACTGCCGCCTAGGACACTGCCACAGTCACTACTGCATCTATACTACAACTCCCTCTCAATATGTTGCATCATGCTGCCCATAACACTGCAACGCAACTCAGTTGCTAAGAAGTAAGCAACTAAAAAGCCACCCAAAAGTTAACATGCTGGTCAGTCTAGATACCTTGTGATGTTGAAGCTACCTCCGCTGATAATTTGTGCTGACTGTCTAATGCTACTGCGCTCCTGTTGTATCTCTTATGTGCCTCCCTCACTGCTGCAACACTCCACTGAGCTGCGTTAGACATTGACACTCTAGCTCTGCCACTGTTGCTCCATCATCCCTTGCACCAGCTGACTCCCATCATTCTGCTACTATCCTTAAGGGCTCCCGTAGCTGTATGTGATCCAAGAGTTTGGGAACCTCAAGGATCCTGGCCCTCACTGTAGTCCTCCCGACTAAAGCTCAATATCACCCCACCTCTTCTCTAGAGGTGCGTGAGCACTCATGGCACAATCGTCATCATCGTCCTCTCTGTCAGCTTTTGCTGGAGCAGCCTTTGAGTCAGACTTCTCTTCTTTGTCCTTCCAAGGGCACTGAGTGGCAAAATGACCCAGTTCTCCACATCTAAAGCATCTGACTTTGGATATATCTTTCTTTTTTCGTTTCTGCTGCCCTTGTCCCGCTAATACAAGAGTTGCATCCTCCTCTTCCTCCTTGTTGACTTCGATCCCTTTACTGCTTCTTCTCGCCTTGGTCAACCATCTGATCTCTTCTTGTCGAAGAGTTGCCCGCATCTCCTCCCAACTGGGGAGAGAACCCAAGATGCTTTGGACAAAGGTTTCCCAGTCTTCAGTAACTGCATTCAGGGCAGTCCTGACCATAAATTCAAGATCTAGTGTAGCCCCTACGAAAGTTAGCTAATCACGGATCCTCTGCAGCCTGAGAAGGAAGGGATCAATTTCTTCTCCCTTCTGCATCTGAAACTGTCTCAGCTGACTCTCAAGCAACATCTTCCGCTGAACGGAAGTTCCCTCATACAATGTGGTCAAGGCCTCCCACATTTCCCTTGTTGTGTCCTTCTCAGCAATATGTGGGATCACATGATCCTTGACCCCATCCAAGATCATGCACTTTGCTTTAGCCTGAACCTCCTCGGACTTCTTGAGAGGATCAACGTCGACTGGAACAGCAACCATCCTCAAGGCATAATCCTTGATGCAATTTTTATCCAAAACTGACGGGATCCTGGCATTCCAGATGACAAAGTTGGATGCTCCATCCAACCTACCCTGATCCCTCAACCTTGAACTATTGATTTGGGGTAGCATCAGATGTCCTCCAGCCACGAAATTTGGTGGAGAGGTTGGGGCACATGAGATCTCCAATACCCAGAAAGGGTTTGGGCAGATTCTAAACAGATCAGGAGATATTAAAATAATTAATATTTTTAATGGAGTCCCTAAGTCTAAACTTAGGGAAAATAAAATATTAATGTGCATTAACATGAATCTATGTTAGAATGTTCCAAAAGACATGGATCAAGCCAGATCTAATCTTAGCCTTGATTAGGGACTTAATCTCAGCCGTTAAGATGTCAACAAGAAATATATAAGAGCAGGCTTGAGGGTCACTTAGAGAATACACCAGAGTGATCAGTCATTATATTCTCTAGAGCGGGGTTTGCTAAGCAAGATAGAATCAGTGATCGAGAGAGCAACTGAGGGGCATTGAGTACAGAGAAACAGAGAAGGCAGAGATTGTGACGGGAGAGCAGCGCAGCAGCCAAGGAGAGTGTCGCAAAGCAAGGGCTCACGCAAGGCCACGTAGAGGCAGCCAAGTGTTGCGCAAAGCACCAGAGAGGCCAATGTGTCTGACGCAGAGGCCCAGAAAGCTGACGTAGGGCCTCCTGCGGCTGACACAGGCCAAGAAAGGTTGACGCAGGGCTAACGTGAGATAGAGAGGGGCTGACGCAGTCCAGATTGGGCAAATGTTGGGGTTGCAAAGCAGTTTTGTGCTAAAGAGTTGCCAAAAGGATTTTCCGGGGTTTCAGCTAGGAGATTTCGCTCAAACTGTGAGGTATAGCTACTAAGGAAATTCTCTGTTGCGTAGGCCAGTGTCGGCACCCAGATTGTGCTCTGATATTGCTTAATAAGAAAACCCTCAGATAGTTGCACCGGTTTTCCCACATTGGGTTTTTCTAGGGACATTGGTCCAAAAATAATGGTGTCATGTGGTGTGATTGTTCTTGTTTCTTTTAGTTGTTGATCTGTAATATCTTGAGCATGCACTGGTGTTTATTTTCAGTATTTACTTTGTAAATAACTTGTTAAAGAAAAATAACACGTAGGTAGGAATAAATCAGAAAAAGTGCATGAAAGGTTTCTAAACTAAGTAAACGTAGAAACTTCAACATGGTATCAGAGCGTGATTGCAGATCACAAGACTAAAAGACATAGCCGAGCAGAGCAATAGCAGCAGAAAACAGTTATCCAGAGCTGACAAAAGTTGTTTCTAGCAGCGTAGAAACCAAGAAGTGTGACGCAGAGCCAGCGAGAGCCACGTAGAAAAAGTCGGGAGCTACACAGAGCCTCAGATAGGCCAGCGTTGCTGACGCAGAGGGCCAGAGGGTTGACGCAGGGCATCCCAAGGCTGACGCAAACCCATCTGGGGTGACGCAGAGCTAGCGTGAGGCAAAGAGGGGCTGACGGAGTTCACAGAGAGGCAGTTGTTGTAGTCTAGAAGGCTGTAGAAATATTGCAGAGTGGAGTTGATGAGGTATTGTAGTCAGAACAGTACCTAACAGAGCAGGGACAGAGGTGTTGTTACTGAGGGTTTCTAACCGAGGAACCTAGATCAGCAATGCAGTGGCACAAGACAATCAGAGTAGGGGGCATCTCGACAAGCAACAGAAGGATTTCCAGGAGGGAAATCAGGACTCAAAGGGAGTCCAGAAGTGAACTTCCAGACGGGAAGTAGAGACTCAGAGGAGTCGAACAAATAACTTCTAGAAGGGAAGTAGAGGAGCGTCATGGCACTACACGAGGTAAGAGACCAGGATAGACTGGACGGAGCATCGAACTTCGCAGTCTGGAAGGCCAGAATCTTATCAGTGCTTGACAGGAATCGTGTCAAGAACTTCGCCTTGAAGGTTATAGCTATACCAGTCGACCCCAATGATAACGACAAGTACGAAGAGGCAATGGCGTGGGCCAAGTGCATTATCCTTGACGGGGTCAAGGATCACGTGGTACCACATATAGCCGAGAAGGAAACGGCAGTTGAGATGTGGGAGGTTCTCAAGAACCTGTACCAGCATACTTCTGTGCAGAGAAGAATGTTGCTCGAGAACCAGATGAGGTCGTATTAGATGAAGAAGGGTCAATCGATTGAAACCTTCCTCGGAGGACTGAATGAGATCCGAGACCAGTTGATTGCTATAGGAGAGACATCGAATCAGGAGCTTATGGTGAGGACAGCGCTGAATGTTGTCTCAGAAGATTGGAAAGTGTTTGTCTAGAGTACACTGGGAAAAGGGACTCTCCCACCTTGGGACGAGATGTGGACAACTCTTTGACAGGAAGAGATCAGACGGCAGTCGAAGACAGGTAGCAGCAACAAAAAGGGATCAACGTCAAGTAGGAGGAGGTGGATGTGGCCCTAGCATCTGAGGGAAAGCAGGAGAAGAGGAAGAAGAAAGATCTCTATCAAGTGCTTCCACTGTGGCGAGATGGGTCATTATGTGACCCAGTGCCCAAGGAAGAAGAGTAAGGGAGAGTCTTCCAAGACTAAGACAGTGCCAGCCTGGGCAGAGAAGGAAGTTTTGACAGACGATGATTGTGCCATGAGTGCACACACACCTTGAGCAGAACTCGGGAGACATCGAACGGCAGTCAGGAGGACTACAGGCGATGAGGGGCAGGGTCCTCGAGGTACCCAGCCTCTTGGATTAAACCTTGCTACGAGAGCCCCGAAGAGGAGTAGCAGGAGTGGCTGATGTGGGTAGAGACGGATGCAAATGGATAGGCAGAGAGAGCTACAGTGCAGGAGTCCCGAGACAGTGCAGAACTAGCAGGCTGCAGCAGTGCAAGAAGCACACGAGTGTTGCACCAGTGCAAGAAGGCATAGAGAGGTGTGCAACGGTGCGAGATGCAGGGACTTGTTGCAGCAGTGCAGAGGTCAAAGTGGGAGCACTCGTGAGCCGCAGAGGGAGCTTCAGTATCAGTGGGTCTTTCTAGCCCAACAAGGAGGTCATTTGCGAGATCAGTTACTTATTTCTCAGTCACTAAGTTACAGTGCAGCAATGGGCAGCACGATCCAGCATGATGACAGGAGGTGCAGTGCAGATGCAGTGCTGGGAGAAAGGACCAGCAACAGCACAAATGTAGAGGGAGCTGTCGTACAGATGCAGCAGTGGCAATGGCAGAACCATGGGCAGTAGTACAGCAGGCAGTCGTGCAGAGGATGTTGGAACTTGGGCAAGAAGGCCTAGCATCAACATAGGTACCGATGACGGATGATCAGAGTAATACTCAATGAGGAGTATTGCTAGAGTACAATCGTCGCTAAGAAGTAAAAAAGATCCTTTTTCACACCCCATTGATTTTTGAATATGGTTGTAAGCTCTTCCCAATTTCTAATGCTAACTGCTAGTAACTGCCTAAACCAAATCCTCACATTTCTTTCAAGTGACTGTACAAACAATCTCATATAAACGTTTTCTTGTTCAATATTCATGTTGTCTGCGAAGTCAAGGAAAGCTTGAAGAGGGTCCTCAGCTGAGGGACCGGTTTCTCCATTGTAGTTGGGAAGGTATTTTAGGTACCCAACTAGGAATGCATCAAGGTTATCAGGTAAGACTAAAGCAGCATATCTACCCTGTACAATAGGTCGGAAAGCCATGACAGCACGTGGTATATGAGGTGCTTGAGGTATATGAGGTGCTTGAGGTGTATGAGGTTGTCCAGGTGGAGTATGAGGTGTGTGTGTGGATGTAGAGGATGAAGAAGAAATAGAAGAGGAAGATGGTGTTTTAGGAGTTGATGAACTAGTTGGAGGTAAAGGAAGAGGAGATCTCCTGAAAGACTTCAAAGGAGTCCTAAGAACTAACTTTGGGACCTGTAAAGGGATACCTTCTTTTGTTTCAAAGAGAGGATTGGAATATATAGAGAAAGTCTCCTCGGATAGTTTAGAAGAAGAAGCTTCAGGTCGGTCAAAAATGGAAGGGAAATGATAGGTGGTAGGGAATACGAAATCTGTGGGTTTATATTCTGGTAGATTAACACCCAATTCAAATTCAATTTTAGGTGATCCTGGAGGTAGTATGGGTCTTGGATGAGATTCTAATGAATGAATAAGGTAGGCTGACTTAAAATCAACTCCTTTATTTAGAAGTTCAGCGACCCTAGGTGATAAATGGGAATGATCAGGATCAGATGGGATATTACTATAGGGGTCAAATGATTCTAATTCTTCAGACTGTAGGACTGAAGAGGAAGAAGAAGATGGTTGGTGTCCCCTTTTAGATCTGGCTTTTTTCAAAATCTTTTCAAGATCTGACAAAAGACTATCTCTGTCACCTTCTGAACGGATCTGGTATGTTTAAAAGGTGCCAGCTTGGGAGTGACGAGTCGCCTAGGTGAATGATGTTAACCTTTCTAAATCCTTTAATCACCTTTAAAAGAAAAGAATGAATGAATATCGTTCTCCCAAGGGAAACTTAAATGAAATTCGAATCCCCGGCAACAACGCCCGTCTGTTGTTGTACCTCTGAGATAGTAGTAGGTCAGCTACCAATATCAGAGCATCTAAAATAATTGTTTTGGGGGTTTTTGGTTTTAATTTTGGAAGACCAATGAATGAAGACAGATGTAGAATTGAAGTAATTAATCCTTTCGGTTATATTAATACTTCAGCAAAGGGCTGCTATAAAGCATTACACGGTGATATAGATCAAAAATAGTGGTGAGTAGAAGACAGCAAAAAATATGATTATCACAGTTTCCAGACTATAAAACAGAACAATCATAAATTGGAAAACCTTCTAAACTACGTTCCAAAGGTTCAAGGCAGTATACTTAATGCTTACACAAGATGTTGATGATTTACTGATTAGAGGGGATTAGCTAAACAGACAATTCATTAATCCATTCTCCTAATAAATGATCACTTCAGGAGCTTATAGGAATCAATTGAGATACAAGTTGTTCCTACCTAGATATCTTTATAAGTCATAAGCATATGAAGAAAAACATAATGATTGAAAACAAGACAAACTTATAGGATAACACAAAACCGTGTAAAACTAGATTCAGAATCCTCTGCTTTGTATTAAGGTTCCAGAAAGACTGAGTACATCTAGTGTCTGCAAAAGCTTCCTTCAAAGGTGGCTTCCAAGTTCCAAGTAGTATTAACAGTCAAGACTTTTCAAGCAATGAACTATGAATCTCGAACTTCGAACCTATAACATCTCGAGAAGAAAGTTATTTATACAATAATAAAACTAAAAAATATCTTAAAACTGTTTAAGATTTATTCTAGGAAAGGAAAGATCTTCATGCAAGAAGATAGGGGCAGCTAGTGAACTGCTTCTTGCTGTCCCCTTTTATTCAGGTTGTGCTAGCTTTGTTTGTCTGATATTTTGCCCTTTATGCTGATCGATTGTTTGTATCTTTTACTCTAGCCAATTCATTCATTTAATCTTTATCTAATACTCTTTAAACTCTGTTTAATATGCTTTCACCCTCCTGAGTAACCTTTACTGTGATCCTTTTATCCTTACTGTGGATTTCAGATTTTTACTGTGTTTTTCAACAATAAATCGCTTTGGATTTTATGTTACAAGAGTGAAGCGATTTGATATGGTCTTCATATTTGTCCTCCAACTCTACACAGTCTTTTTCTTTGTAAACCTGGAACAGTAGTCTTCACCTGCAACACAAAAATCATTTAAGAAAAACAAGGTGACAGAGACGGTCATGACTGGCTTTATTAAGTCTTTAAAAGCTATTGGAAGGAGTCTGGCGCATATCTGAATGTAAAATGATGATTTTTTGGTCGCAGAGGCTTATGGAGGGTTCGCCGTGTAAAACAGTGAAAAACAAAGCAAAATGGTCATTTGGCGTTCAAACGGGAAAAGCAATTTTCCTTTGAAATATCGTGCGATAGTGAACAGTAACCATTTTGTCGTTTTGTGGAAGGCGGTTTTCACCGCACCACCTATAAGGCACAGGTGGTTTTGGGGAGAGGTCACCCGAAACGATCTGAACCTGACACGTAGCAATGGGAACAATGGAATACTGCTTTTCGAGTGGGTAATGCCCGTATAGAGAGTCAACTCGAAATTTGCAGAGGGCCGTTGGATCTGAACACCTTATATCGGACGATGGTGGAGTGAAGGAGGAGTACGGAGGGTACGAATGATAAAAAATGGCAGAAATCGTTGTATTATGGCTTAAAACCAAGATTAGCGATTAAAACAGAGGTTCAGTGATTTCTTCGTTAAAATCATAAAAAACAATTTAACGAAGAAAAACTTTGCAAAACGCATATAGCGGATTTGAAATTTTATAAATGTGGGCAGATAAACGCCGTCGAGTCTAGGCTCAAATCGCATATCGGAGATCGCATCGACAGAGGGTGTTGCTATTAGCGGGACTTGCGATGAAGGGCAGATGCGAAAAGGCGATAAATTATGGTATATATTGCTTCAAGTCCGTCACGCATCGCATATCGCAATTTGAAGGATATATGTTATAGCTGGGACTTTGCGATGGGGGCGGATGCAATATGGCACGAAATATAATATATATCTGCATCGGGTCCGGGCCCATCGCAATCAGGGATCGCAATGGCGGAGGGTTGGTGCTTTAGTGGAACTTGCGATGAGGGGCGGATGCAATATGGCTATGGAATATGATTTATACCCGCATCGGGTCTGGGCCCATCGCAATCGCATTTCGCAATGGTGGAGGGTTATTTATATGAAAGACTTGCGATCCTGCCAATGCGATGTTTTTTATAAAATACATAGTTTTTAACAAAACTAAGGGTTTCGGGCAGTGTTACTTGGGAGCGGGAGCGAAAGCGGGGAGCGGGAGCGAAAACGGGAGCGAGACCGACATTTTCAGAAGCTCCTGGTCTGGGAGCGAATCCCAGAGCGTTTTATATATATATATATATATATATATATATATATTTTGATACATATATGTCAACAAAAACATGTAGAATAATGAATTAGATATAAAAAACATAGATTGAACCATATAACAACAATCATCTAAAAGTTATAATCTTCATCAACCACGTCCACAAGTTAGTAACATAGTAACATACAACATATTGAGTCTCATGATTCATCAATCTTAAAGTTTCAAGCTTTCAAAATTCAATATATAACATTTATCATCATTGATCACCAAATTTGTACTTGTAAGCTAAGCGTAACCATTACAACAAATAATAACTAACATGAAATGAAATGAAATGAAACAACTTTCAACTTTTATGAAGCATCATATTCATAATTCATTACTAATGAGTTATAATTGCCAACTTCAAACTTAAATTGTCATATATTGCTTAAAAAAATATCATAATAAATATGAAAGAGTCAATAGTTATAAAAGCTACTAGAAACTAGAAAAGAGAAGTAAATCTATTATCTATTTCTTATGCTTGAGCCTCTTACCACCACGAAAAATGTCTAATTTTTTAGTCTTGTTGGAAAATCAGGATCTTTGTCATTAATATCACCCTCTAAGCATTAATATCCAGAGGTATCTTTGTCATTACCTATGTATCTGTATAGGGATCTTTGTCATTAATATCACCCTCTAAGCATTAACATAAGATAGAAAAAGCATAGCATGTCAAGTCAAGATTTTGTTTGAGTGATGCATACAGTTTTAGGAGGGTTATGATAGAGGAGTTCGACAACCAATGTCACCAACATCAAGGTACATAGAGAGATTGGTGCTCTTGATTTAATACGAGTTCCATACCCTAATACAAATGACAAAATTCAATGGAAACATTGCAATCCCCCAATCCTAAAATACTGAAAAACTGATAAGTCTGCTGGATTTTGAATGAAATTTAAAATTCTACTTTCTCCATATGAAATCCAATGAGGTCGGAACCACTCTCAAACATCCTGAGTCATTTCATGGTAATGTTAAAAATTTAAGTAAAAGGATGAAAATGAACATAAAGGAGAATGTCACTTTTAAGAATTTAACATTACCATGAATAGCATATCAATACTAGGGCCTAGACTTGATCATTAAGTTGCCCCACTCAAAAATTATTTGTTTCTTTAAAAAAAATTGTATTTCAAACATTACTACAAAAAAAATTTGCAAAAAAGGCAAAACCCTCCCAAAAAGGCAGGGAGCGAAACTTTTTTTAGGGAGCGCGCTCTCGACCCGCTCCCGCCCGGAGCGCGAATTGGGAGCAGGATCGGGGGGGTTCTCCCCCGCAACACTGGTTTCGGGTTATTTAATTAAAGGAGCTAAAATATATGGGAAAGGGAATTTTAGGGGTTTTAATACATTAAGTTAGTATTAATGTGGAATATGAGCGAAAATGCGCTAAGTTATGATGTTTTTTATGTGTTACTGGCTTTCCACATATATATATATATGAATACTTAGGCTAAATGACTTTTGTGGGTTTTTCATGTAAAAAGGGATTTTACATGGGATTTTTACTTTTCGTGGGCAAAAAGGGTTTTGAACTTAGGAAAAGGGGTTTTTGTGGAAAATGAATGAATATAAATGTATGAAGGTAAGAAAGGGGAAATTAGTAAATATAGGAATGAATGGGGTGAAATTAGTAAATATAGGAATGAATGGAGATGAAATTAGTAAAGTAGTCCTTTATTTGCTTTGTATAATCGCCTGATTGACATAGAAACATATGTTAAAAGATGATGATGTACCCTTTGTCCAATGAACTATCAAACATTCTGCAACCTTCTTCTACTCACCCTTTGCTTATCCTGTCATTTTTTCTTTACTTAATGGGTGCATTTAAGCTAACAAACCCTTTCCTTTCTTCTTAATTTTACAAAAGCAAACTATCCAAATCTACCCTTATAACCTCCAAGGGCTCAAATTAAACTAATGAGCACATTATTATTCTCTACCTAACTACTGATCTGCCAAGATTAAACAATTTGGCCAGATCTTTATTCTCTAACTATAACATCAAATTTAAAGCATGAAGCAGTCAAGATTAAACAGTTTGATTGTCATGAGTTGTGGCATTCAAGACAAGTTGCACACAACCATTATTTTGCAGAAACAGAGTAATGGCATTTAGACTTGCTCACTTTCAGAGTTTATTTGTTTTCTTTTCTTTCTAACCTAACATTTTGTTTTTGCCTTGATTTTTTGAAGCATCTAACCTAACATTTTCTTTGATATGGACATTATCATCAAAATATTTTTTTTCACTAACATTTTATTCACTATTCTTATGTCCATATCCTAACTTAACATTTTTTTTAAATATTCTATCTTATCAAAACCAAAAAATGCTACAACATTGGCTCCAACTGGGGACGGCTTTCCCCTGTAGAATGCAGAGAACCTGTAGATCCATGTGCCTTTTCCTCGGGCTATGGAGACCTTGCTGTAAGAAAAATCACACTGACATCTTGGAAAGGAAAAGAAAACCAGAGTATTTACAATGAAAAATATTTCAACTTCTTAATACTGAAGGTAATGTTTGAGAAACCTTCCATTAACGATAAGTAGAATATTGCCCCTCAAGATTCTGCAGCACAAAAGTGTTACCCTTTACTTCAACAATTGCTAAAGGTCCAAACAATAGATTGTCAAATTTGCCATGGTTTCCTTTCTCTTCTCTCCTAGCATCCCATCTTAGAAATAAATCTCCTTCCTTAAAGTCCCTCTCCCTAGCTCCTCTGTCACGCAGGACCTTCATCTTATTCTGATATTTCATCAATTTGTATTGAACTTCATCTCTGTTTTCATTAAGCTCGATAATCTGATTTATTCTTCTTGAAAAATCATCAGGTTCATCTGTTGCATCCTGCATGAATTTCAAAACAAGGAAGGCCAAATTGGTAGGGAAAATTGCATATTTCTCATAGACTAACTGAAATGGAGATCTGCCAATTGATCTCTTTGAAGTAATTATGTTTGCCCATACTGCATAAATCAAATGTGAATCCCAGCTCTTCTTATGATCAACTAGAGTCTTTTTTATTACATTTACCAAACTCTTGTTTGATGACTCTGCAAGACCATTACCTTGAGGGTAGTATGGAGTTGAAAGATGTAACAGAATCTGATATTTCTGGCAAAAGTCAATCAATTTAAAACTAGAAAACGTTGTTGCATTATCAGTTACAATTTGAGTTGGGCAACCAAATCTAGATAAGATATTCTCCTCAATAAACTTAATTACTATTGCATCAGTAGCATTTCTGACTAGAATTGCTTCCACCCATTTAGTAAAGTAATATGTTGCAGTGAAGATCCATCTATGTTGATTACTTGAAGTGGGGTGAATCTCTCCAACAAAATCCAATCCCCATTGAGAAAAAGGTGTTGAAATTATTGATGGAATGAGTGGAAGAGCTGGTAATTTTTGTTTACCGGCAAACATTTGACAAGGAATACAACCTCTGACCTTTGCCCCTACTTGCAAGAACAATGTAGGCCAATAAAATCCTCCCCCCAAAATCTTGTATGTTGTTGCTCTCCAAGCATAGTGTCCCCCACAGAATCCTGTATGAAACTGATCAATGATTCCTTTAGTTTCTGATTCTGTTAAACATAATAACAAAATATTCAGTGGATCTTTCTAGTATAAATTTGCATTTATAATGCAGTACTTGACTGATTTTAACTTGAGGGTTTTACACTGGGTTTTGGAGAATGATGCTGGACACTCAAAATGGATCAAGAAATTTACAATATCTTGATACCAGTTTGACAACAAGAATTTTTCATCAATGTGTATTGCATTGATCTGCTATGAAGGTAGAGGTTCTTGTGGATTCTCCCCTTTAGAATGAAGGGAAGGTTCTTGTGGATTCTCCCTTCTGCAAGGACAGAAGGTTCTTGTGTATTCTTCCCCTGTATTTCTAAAACAGAATTGATTCCAAGAACTCTGCAATTGGATTCAGCTAGAAGCTTGGCTAATCAGGGAGGGGAAGGGAAAAAGCAGTAGTAGAAAGGAAAAGGAAATAAGAATAAGAGAAAGGAAATAAGGAAATAAGAATAAGAGGGAGGGGAAGGGAAATAGCAGTAGGAGAAAGGAAAAGGAAATAAGAATAAGAGTATTTCCTTTCTCTTATTCTTATTTCCTTTTCCTTTCTCCTACTGCTATTTCCCTTCTCCTCATTTCCTTTTCCTTTCTCCTACTACTATTTCCCTTCTCCTTATTTCCTTTCTCTTATTCTTATTTCCTTGAGCTTTTACTAGCTTGGTAGTCTTGATAGTTAGATCAAACTCCAGAATTTGAGTGATCCATCTACCTCTTTTCCCATCAGTGTCTGGTTGGCTTAGGACAATTTTCACAGCACTATTAGGGACATAAGCAGTAATAAGTGAATGTAAGACATACATTCTGAATGATTTCAGGGCTTGAATGAGGGCATAGCCTTGCTTCACAATGATGTCATACTTAAGCTCAGCATCTCTCATAACCTTGCTGAAAAAGGCTATGGGTTGGTCATGGGAATCTTCATTTTTCTGTAAAAGAACAGCAACAAGGGTTGTTTCAGAGGCAAAAGAGAAAATACTAAATGGCTTAGTATAATCGGGGCTGGCTAAGGTGGGAGCTTCAGAGATTGCCCTTTTTATTTGTTCAAATGCATGCCTAGAAGAGGGAGTCCATTTGACTTCATGGTCCTTTCGGAGCATGTCTGTTATATCTTTCACTATCTCTGCATAATTGGGAATGAATCTCCTTAGAAAATTAATCTTGCCTAGAAAAGCTTGAATCTCCTTTCTGTTTCTAGGCAAGGTCAATGTTTCAATGGCAGATACTCGTTTGGGATCAATTACTACTCCCTCCTTTGAAATTATATGGCCCAACAATTTTCCTTCTTTGACAACAAACAATGACTTCTTAGGGTTCAATGGTATTCCAAATTTTCTACACCTGTCAAAAACCTTCATCAAGTGCTTTAAATGTTTCTAATCAGATTTAGAAAAAACAGTTATGTCATCAAGATAAATAACCACAAATTTATTTACCTGACCCATGAAAGCGATGTCCATAGCTCTTTGAAATGTTGCTCCAGCATTGGTTAAGCCAAATGGCATCCTAAAATACATAAAATGTACCCCAGGGTGTAGTAAATGTTGTCTTCTCTCTATCTACTGTATCAACGTTTACCTGATTATAACCTGAAAAACCATCAAGCATAGAAAGTCTTTGTGCTCCTGAAACCATTTGAAGTAACTGATCCATTTTGGGCAAAGGATAATTATCTTTTAATGATGCCTTATTCAGATTTCTAAAATCCACACAGTCTTATTTCTCCATTTTTCTTTCTACCAGGAACTAGATTTGCAACCCAATTAGAATATCTAAGAAGGAGAATGATCTGAGCATCTAGCATTTTCTTAATCTCTCTTTCTACAATTGGTAGAAGGGCTAGATTTATCCTTCTAAGCTTTTGTTGATCAAGTTTTGCTTCTGGCTTCAAAGGAATCTTATGTTGTATTAACGAGGTATCATAGGTCTTTAAATCAGTGTAAGTCCAAGCAAAAACATCTTTATAATTTTGCAGTAACTTAAAATATTGAGCTTTGATTTCAGGGTCTAGAGATGCACATATTTTGATGTTTTTGATATCTTCATCGGTGCCAATGTTAATCTCTTCTATGTCATTTTTCGAAGAAATGGACTGTGGGTTTCGGAAAACATCATTTTGATCAAATAATTTTTCTAAAGGAATGAGTCCTTTTGGAATAAAATTATTTGATAATTGAATAATGTCGTGATTAGCAATTTGGGTTTTGAAATCTGAAGTATCATTTCCGTCTGCGTTTTCATTTATTTCAATTCTATCTTAATCAATTTGAAGAAATGAAAAATCATCTATTACCTGCAAAAAGGATTTCAATTGTTCATCATCTTCGAATATTTGCCAATGTTTCAGATTATCTGGGATAGATGGCCTATATTTGACTTGTATCTGATAGACTACATTACATCAGTATGATCAGGGATTTTAAAAGCGCTGAGAGAGACAACTAAGGCATTTGCGTGAATATTTTGATCTCTGGGAATAAGAGTCAAATTAAAAGCATCAAAAAGGTTTTCAACTGAATCCCATACTTCATTTTGGTAGGACCTAAGCCTAGGGTGCTTGGTCTGGCAAATATTTTTTACTTGCTTAACAATAAGTTCTGAATCGGTAAACACACTTAAGTTTTGGACTTTTAAGCTTTTGTCTAATTGCAATCCTAAAAGGAAAGCTTCATATTCAACAACATTATTAGTAACTTCGAAGTCTAATTTACATGATTGTGTTATATTTTCTTTTTCAAGTGAAATTAAAACTACTCCAGCTCCTGCCCCATCTTTCGTGCAAGAGCCATCAAAGAACAGTTTCCAAATATCAGTTTGGTTTGGTTCAAGACTTTCAACTACTACTTCAATTTTGACTTGAGTTTTATGTTGGTTTGAAGTGAGCTGGAAACAACCAAAGTCTTGATCTATTGCATAAATTGGATGGTTCCTTGGCTGGTCAGTTTTACAAACAGTGTGTACAAATCTTACCTCTCTATATAATCTTAATTGCTCTCCTCCATAAACAGGAATAGTAGCATATGACATATCCATCTATAGAGTTCCCCCTAATTTGACACAGCATGACCTAGAAAGGAGCATTCCAAACTTGGGAGGGATATCTGTGACAACAATATCAAGTTCTACATTTTTGACTGGAATTTGGGCAAGGGTAACCACTAGATCCTTGATCAATCCTAAACAGGGTACCGTTTTAGAATCAAAGGTGTACAGGTCATGGTAGGATTTAGTGATGTCAAATTTCAAATGGTCCATGATAGATTTAAGCATAAGATTGTGTGATGCTCCTAAATCAAGCATACAACTATACAACATGGAATCATTTGTTTTAAGAGTTACATAGAAAGGAGGCACTATCTCATCTATCATGTCTAAACTAGGGCCAAAAACCACTGCTGCATCTTGCAGACTTATGACATCACCTTCAGCATCAACTAGGTATTTTCTATCCATTTTGTGACTTGGCTTTTGTAACCAAGGTTTTTAGAAAGTTCTGACAATGGAATTGGGATCTTAACTCTCTAATTCTTTTTCAACATTAAATGCAGTCAAAACGTTTTTCCCAGCTTGGGAAGTATCAATTCACTCATCTAATGGCTAAACAAGAGTTGTTTGAGCTTCAACGGTTTTGGTATGTGGTTCAATTACTGGAGTTTCCTTTGGAGGTCTCCCAGGACCAAGCCTAGGCCTAAGATCATACCTCTTGTTTAATTCTGCAATTAAAATTTCAGAAAAAGCATGATATTTAGAGACCTGTGCAGCTTCCTGATCTTCTTGAACCTGATTCTATTGTGCGAGAGGAATGATGGTTGTTTGATTGGAAGAAGAAGAATCCATACTATTAATATCTTCAGTAATTGTCATAGTATTAACATCAGGTTGTTGGTCATCTATCAATAGAGGAGTAGGAACCTGTTGATCATTGCTAGGTCTCTGAAGAATTTGTAGTGGTGGATTTCTTTTCTACTGACCTTGATTTTGGTTTTGAGGTCTAGTAATTGTTTGTTGTATTGTCCTAGGTTGGGTGTCAATCTTTGAAATCCTATTTGGTAGGTTTCTAAGAAGAGATCTTACTTCATGTATTTTTGAGTCCTCTGATTTAGTTTTAGTGGAACTAGAGCCTTCTTGAACAGATTTGAGTTTTCTTTGAGCCTTTTCTTCCTTAAGTTTTAAAGAAGTTGAGGCTACCCTATTTGCTTCTACTTCTATAGCGTTTGTTTGCATATCTTCAAGAGTTCTTGAAGTTCTCTCTCATAGCATAACAACAAAGTCATCATCAAAAGCTTTACAAAATCTAGACTTAGCTGCTGCTACAGGGGGCTTACAATCAGCAAGAATTTTGTGATAAAGTTTATTGAATCTTTTTATAAAATCTGATACTGGTTCACCGAAGTTCCTTTTAAGCTCTTCAAATTCTGTGAGGAAGTAAAGAGGATCCTTTTTCACACCCCATTGATTTTTGAATATGGTTGTAAGCTCTTCCCAATTTCTTATGGTAGCTGCTGGTAACTGCCTAAACCAAATCGTCACATTTCCTTCAAGTGACTGTACAAACAATCTCATATAAACGTTTTCTTGTTCAATATTCATGTTAAGGAATTTAGACTTCTGTGATCCATAACATTGTCTAGATAATCTTCGGCAAAATCACATAATCAATCTTTTGTCGACGCGTTTCGAACCAACCAGTGTGGTTCATCGTCAGGACAAGTTGAAGAACTAATCTGGTTTAGCTTGATTAAATAGAGTGTGCAGAGACTCCAACGGCTATATTGCAACGGCTAATTTTGACCTGAGGATCAAAGTCAAACCCCTGATTTTATTATTAATAGAAGCATCTAATTTATTATTATTAATAAATTTATTGTTTAAATATAATGGTCATTATATCTTCATATTTATTAAATAACCTATATTTATTATTATCCCCAAATTATTTAAATACAAATAAATATTATAAAATTACTATTATTCTTAGAATTTAGTTACCATAGGTAACTGTGTAATTATTTAATAATAATTGTTTAAATCAAAGGGTCCAATGGTAACCTAGATATAATGGTCATTAATAAATAATGGTAAACTAAATCATGGTAAACTAAATATAATGGTCATTAGAAATTTTTTAAATACAATAAATAGTATTAAATCACTATTATTCTTATAATAAAGTTACAATAGGTAACTGAGTATTTATTTAACAATAAATATTAAAATTAAGGGTCCAATGGTGAACTAGATCTTCTAAAATAAATCATTTTTATTAATTATTTACATGTAATGGCCCATTCGAAATTAAAATAATAAGTTCATACAATAATTTATGTATATTAAATAATCTATATTTACTTAATAATTTTTAATTCTAATATAATAAATAGTATTCTAGTTAAATCATTATTATGTAAAAACCATAATTAAAGAACATGTTTATCTAATTTAGTAATTTATATCCATTAAACATTACTAAAATTTTTTATCAAAATTAACTATGTTATTACTTATAATATTCATGTTGTCTGCAAAGTCAAGGAAAGCTTGAAGACGGTCCTCAGCTGAGGGACTAGTTTCTCCATTATACTTGGGAAGGTATTTTAAGTACCTAGCGGGGAATGCATCAAGGTTATTAGGTAAGACTAAAGCAGCATATCTAGCTTGTACAATAGGTCGGAAAGCCATGACAGCGGGTGGTGTATGAGGTGCTTGAGATATATGAGGTGCTTGAGGTGTATGAGGTTGTCCAGGTGGAGTATGAGGTGTTTGTGTGGATGTAGAGGATGAAGAAGAAATAGAAGAGCAAGATGGTGTTTTAGGAGTTGATGAACTAGTTGGAGGTGAAGGAGGAGGAGATCTCCTGAAAGACTTCAAAGGAGTCCTAAGAAGTAAGAATTAACTTTGGGACCTGTAAAGGGATACCTTCTTTTGTTTCAAAGTGAGGATTGGAATATATAGAGAAAGTCTCCTCGGATTGCTTAGAAGAAGAAGCTTCAGGTCAATCAAAAATGGAAGGGAAATGATAGGTGGTAGGGAATATGAAATCAGTGGGTTTATATTCTGGTAGATTAACACCCAATTCAGATTCAGTTTTAGGTGATCCTGGAGGTACTATGGGTCTTGGATGTGATTCTAATAAATGAATAAGGTATGCCGACTTAAAATCAACTCCTTTATTTAGAAGTTCAACAACCCTGGGTGATAAATGGGAATAATCAGGATCAGATGGGATATTACTATAGGGGTCAAATGATTCTAATTCTTCAGATTGTAGGACTGAAGAGGAAGAAGAAGATGGTTGGTGTCCCCTTTTAGATCTGGCTTTTCTCAAAATCTTTTCAGGATCTGACAAAGGACTATCTCTGTCACCTTCTGAACGAGATCTGGTATGTTTAAAAGGTGCCAGCTTGGGAGTGTGGAGTCGCCTAGGTGAATGATTTTGACCTTTCTAAATCCTTTAATCACCTTTAAAAAAAAAGAATGAATGAATATCGTTGTCCCAAGAGAAACTTAAATGAAATTCAAATCCCCAGCAAGAGCGCCAGTCTGATGTTGTACCTCTGAGATAGTAGTAGGTCAGTTACCAATGCCAGAGCATCTAAAATAATTGTTTTGGGGGTTTTTGGTTTTAATTTTGGAAGACCAATGAATGAAGACAGATGTAGAATTGAAGTAATTAATCCTTTCGGTTATATTGATACTTCAGCAAAGCGCTGCTATAAAGCATTACACAGTGATATAGATCAAAAATAGTGGTGAGTAGAAGACAGCGAAAAATATGATTATCACAGTTTCCAGACTATAAAACAGAACAATCATAAGTTGGAAAACCTTCTAAACTACGTTCCAAAGGTTCAAGGCAGTGTACTTAATGCTTACACAAGATGCTGATGATTTATTGATTAGAGGGGATTAGCTAAACAGACAATTCATTAATCCATTCTCTTAATAGATGATCACTTCAGGAGCTTATAGGAATCAATTGAGATACAAATTGTTCCTACCTAGATATCTTTATAAGTCATAAGCATATGAAAAAAAACATAATGATTGAAAACTGGAAAAACTTACAGGATAACACAAAACTGTGAAAAACTAGATTCAGAATCCTCTACTTTGTATTAAAGTTCTGGAAAGACTGAGTACATCTAGTGTCTGCAAAAGCTTCCTTCAAAGGTGGCTTCCAGGTACAAAGTAGTATTAACAGTCAAGACTTTTCAAGCAATGAACTATGAATCTCGAACTCCGAGCCTATAACATCTCGAGAAGAGAGTTATTTATACAATAATAAAACTAAAAAATATCTTAAAACTGTTTAAGATTTATTCTAGGAAAGGAAGGATCTTCATGCAAGAAGATAGGGTCAGCTATTGAACTGCTTCTTGCTGTCCCCTTTTATTCAAGTTGTGTTGGCTTTGTTTGTCTGATATTTTGCCTTTTATGCTGATCGATTGTTTGTATCGTTTACTCTGGCCAATTCCTTCATTTAATCTTTATATGATACTCTTTAAACTCTGTTTAATATGCTTTCACCTTGCTGAGTAACCTTTACTGTGATCCTTTTATCCTTACTGTGGATTTCAGATTTTTACTGTGTTTTTCAACAGTAAATCGCTTTGGATTTTATGTTACAGGGTGAAGCGATTTGATATGGTCTTCATATTTGTCCTCCAACTGTACACAGGATTTTTCTTTGTAAACCTGAAACAGCAATGTTCACCTGCAACACAGAAATGATTTAAGAAAAACAAGGTGACAAAGACGGTCATGAATGGCTTTATTGAGTCTTTAAAGGCTATTGGAAGGACTCCGGGGCGTATCTGAAGGTAAAATGATGGTTTTTGGTCGCAGAGGCTTATGGAGGGTTCGTTGTGTAAAACAAGCAAAAACAGAGCAAAATGGTCATTTGGGATTGAAACAGGAAAAATAGTTTTCCTTTGAAATATCGCACGATAGTGAACAGCAACCATTTTTTCGTTTTGCGGAAGGCGGTTTTCATCGCACTGCTTATAAGGCATGGGTGGTTTTGGGGAGAGGTCACCCGAAACGATCTAAGCCTGACACGTAGCAATGGGAACAGTGGAATACTACTTTTCGGGTGGGTAATGCCCGTACAGAGAGTCAACCCGAAATTTGCCAAGGGCTGTTGGATATGAACGCCTTAGATCGGACAGTGGTGGAGTGAAGGTGTAGGGAGGGTACGAATGATAAAAAAAAATGGCAGAAATCATTGTATTATGGCTTAAAACCCAGATTAGCGGTTAAAACAGAGGTTTAGTTATTTCTTCGTTAAAATCATAAAAAACAATTTAACGAAGAAAAACTTTGCAAAACACATATAGCGGATTTGAGATTTTATAAATGTGGGCGGATAAACACCGTCGGGTCCATGTTCAAATTGCATATCGGAGATCGCATCAGCAGAAGTTGTTGCTATTAGCGGGACTTGTGATGAAGGGCGGATGCGAAAAGGTGATAAATTATGGTATATATTGCTTCGGGTCCATTGTGCATCGCATATAGCATGCGAAGGATATATGTTATAGCTAGGACTTCGCGATGGGGGCGGATGCGATATGGCATGAAATATAATATATATCCGCATCGGGTCCGAGCCCATCGCAATCGGGGATAGCAATGGCGGAGGGTTGGTGCTTTAGTGGAACTTCGATGAGAGGCGGATGCGATATGGCTATGGAATATGATTTATATCAGTGTCGCGTCTGGGCCCATCACAATCCCATTTCGCAATGGTGGAGGGCTATTTGTATGAAAGACTTATGATCCTGCTGATGTGATGTTTTTTATAAAATACATAGTTTTATAACAAAACTAAGGGTTTCGGGTTATTTATTTAAAGGCACTAATATATACGGGAAAGGGAATTTTAGGGGTTTTAATACATTAAGTTAGTATTAATGTGGAATATGAGCGGAAAGGGAAAATGCGCTAAGTTACGATGTTTTTTATGTGTTATTGGCTTTTCACATATATATATATGAATAGTTAGGCTAAATGACTTTCTGTGGGTTTTTCATGTTAAAAGGGATTTTACATGGGATTTTTACTTTTCCTGGCCAAAAAGGGTTTTGACCTTACTAAAAGGGGTTTTTGTGGAAAATGAATGAATATGAATGTATGAAGGTCAGAAAGTGAAAATTAGTAAATATAGGAATGAATGGGGATGAAATTAGTAAAGTAGTCCTTTATTTGCTTTGTATAATTGCCTTATTGACATAGAAACATATGGTAAAAGATGATAATGTACCCTTTCTCCAATGAACTATCAAACATTCTACAACCTTCTTCTACTTACCCTTTGCTTATCCTATCATTTTTTCTTCACTTAATGGGTGCATTTAAGCTAACAAACCCTTTTCCTTTCTTCTTATTTTTACAAAAGCAGACTATATAAATCTACCCTTATAACCTCCAAGGGCTCAAATTAAACTGATGAGCACCTTATTGTTCTCTACCTAACTATTGATCTGCCAAGATTAAACAGTTTGGCCGGATCTTTATTCTCTAACTATAACATCAAAATTAAAGCATGAAGCAATCAAGATTAAATAGTTTGACTGTCATGGGTTGTGGCATTCAAGATAAGCTGCACACAACCATTATTTTGCAGAAACAGGGTAGTGGCAATTAGACTTGCTCACTTTCAGAGTTTATTTGTTTTCTTTTCTTTCTAACCTAACATTTTGTTTTTGCCTTGATTTTTTAGAGCATCTAACCTAACATTTTCTTTGATATGGATATTATCATCAAAATATTTTATTTCACTAACATTTTATTCACTATTGTTATGTCCATATCCTAACTTAACATTTTTTTAAATATTCTATCTTATCAAAACCAAAAAATGCTACAACAGTGGAAAGGCTAGAATACATTGTGAAAATTTCTGAATCTACACATTATCAATCCTACTGCAATCACTAGTTTACCATCTCCTACTTGTTTTTACATTCAACAAGTTATGTAGTTATTTAAATAGTGATGAAAACGCTATTGCAGACTACACATACATACATATCATGAACTGAAATAAAATGAGACAAATACACAAGGGACACCGTTATCTTTGGACATTCATCCCCGAAAGAACCCAATTCGGGAAAACCAGTGCAACATATAGACGGTTTGTATTATTAATCAGATTTTTGAATACAACTAGGGTGCCAAATCCGGCTCACCCAACAAAGAATAAACTTGGCAGAAATACCTCTATCTAGTGCTGGGCAGCGATGGCTGCTCCGAGCTTTGCACTGGAACTGCATCACCTCCCCTAGGAGTTGCGTCACTACGTCAAAGCTCTCCTTCTGTGTCACTGCAACACTACATCAAAGCTCTCCCTCCGCGTCATTGCGTCAAAGCTCTCCTAGTGCTTCTCTACCTCTCTACTATGTATTCTCTGCCTTGGACTGAAGTCCCTCTGCCGAACTGCCCCTCACTGCAACAAATCACATGTTCGATTTTCTCAGTAAACCTCACCCCAGAAAAATCGAACTGACTGATCTCTCAAGTATGTCTCCAACTGACCCTCAAGCCTACTCTTATACATTTCCTGTTAATGAATCAACGGCCGAGATTAAGTCCCTAATCAACGGCTAAAGTTAAAACAGACTTGATCCTCGTCACTTAGAAGTTTCACACCCATATTCTTATTAATACCCATTAATATTTTTATTTTCCTAAGGTTATACTTAGGTACCCATTAAAAATATTAATTATTCTAATAAATCCTCATTCGGGTGGAATTCCTCCAAACGATTTTTGGGTTCTGGAGATCTCATGTACTCTAGCCCCTCCACAAAATGTCGGAGCTAGAGCAGATCCGATGCTACCCAAATCAACACTCCTTAGCGAGGAATGTGCTCTAGCAATACTTCCCCATAGAAGCATTACATTGATCTACTGCATCGGTCATCTGTGCTGATGCTGCTTGGCCTGATGCCCTTCATCCACTGCACTGCTGTGTCTTGTACTACTGCCCATGACTCTGCCACTTTCATTGCTACATCTGTACTACAACGCTCTCTCAAAATGTTGCCTCATGTTGCCCATAGCAATGCCATGGCTAACTGTTGCACTGCAACTCCGTTACTGAGAAGTAAGTAACTGGAACTTCACCCAAAAACTGACATGTTGGTCAGTCTGAATGCCTCATGATTCTGAAGCTACCTCTGCTCCTAATCTATGCTCCCTCTCTGTTGCTACTGCGTTGTTGCAAACTGCTCTTTGCCTTGTTGATTTGCGGTAGCATCGGATGTGCTCTAGCCATAAAATTTGGTGGAGAGGTTGGGGCACATGAGATCTCCAATACCCAGAAAGGGTTTGGGCAGATTCTAAACAGTTCGGGAGATATTAAAATAATTAATATTTTTAATGGAGTCCCTAAGTCTAAACTTAAGGAAATTAAAATATTAATGAGAATTAATATGAAACTGTGTTAGAATGATCCAAAAGACATGGATCAAGTCAGATCTAATCTTAGTCGTTTATTAGGGACTTAATCTCGGCCGTTGATATGTCAACAAGAAAAGTATAAGAGGAGGCTTGAGGGTCACTTGGAGAATACACTATAGTGATCAGTCATTCTATTCTCTAGAGCGAGGTTTGCTAAGAGAGATGGAATTAGTGATTAGGGAGATGAAGCTGAGGGGCATTTGAGTGCAGAGAGACAGAGAGGCAGAGATAGTGGTGAGGGAGCAACGCAGTAGCCAAGGAGTGAGATGCAGAGCCAACCAGGGCTCACGCAGGGCCACGCAGAGCCAGTTGGGAGCTGCGAAGAGCCTCAAAAAGACCAACGCTACTGACGCAGAGGGCCAGAGGGCTGATGCAGGGCCTCCCACGGCTGACTCAGACCCATCCGTGGTGACGTGGGGCCAGCGTGAGGCAGAGAGGGGCTGACACAGTCTAGAGAGAGGATGACCCTGGCGTTTCTGGGGCAGATTGGTGTTGAGTCGCTGCCAGAAGGATTATCCGAGGCTTCAGCCAGGAGATTTGTCATAAACTGAGAGGTATTACTGCCAAGGAAATTCTCTGTTGGGTAGGCCCGTTTTGGCACCCAAATTGTACTTTGATATTGCTTACTAAGAAAACCCTCAGATAGCTACACCGGCTTTCCCACATTGGGTTTTTCCAAGGACATTAGTCCAAAAGTAATGGTGTCATATGGCGTGTTTGTTTATGTTTCTTTTAGTTGCTAATCTATAATATGTTGAGCATGCACTAGTGTTTATTTTTAGTATTTACACTGTAAATAACTTGTTAAGGAAAATAACAAGTAGGTAGGAATAAATCAAAGAAAGTGCATGGAGGGTTTTTAACTAAGTAAACTTAGAAACTTCAACATGCCTCTCGCACTGCTACAACATCCACTGTGTTGCCTCAGACTTTGGCACTCTAACTCTAACACTGTCTCTCCATCACACCTTGCTCTAATCGACACCCGTCATTTTGCTACTGTCATTAAGGGGTCCCATATCCGTATGTGATCTAAGAGTTTTGGCACCTCAAGGATCCTGCCCACTTCTGTAGCTCTTTCAAACAACAGTTCTAAATCAGCTCACCTCCCTCCCGGAGATGTGGCTACCATCTCTACCAAAAGAATGTCGCCCTGGTTCTCTTCTCCCTCTTTTGTTGTTGCCCCAGCAAAACTCGAATTTGGATTTCTTCGACGATAGAAATCCTCTAAGGAACAAGCTCCTCTGGACTCCCTCTGAGTCTTGATTTCCTTCACAGAAATCCTCCTACCAAATGTCGAATCACTCCTCTCCAATCTTCCACGTGGTAGAACCCGGATCTAGATTTCTTTGGCTAAAAATTTGTCAAGCTAGTGACTCCCTCTACCTCGGCTTTCTCTCCACAAACACTGTTCTGCACCAACAGAAATAGCGTCCCACCAGCTCCTCAAATCGAATCTGCTCCTCCAGCCTCGGCAATTCACTGATTCGAACCTCAGGCTCTGCACTGGCCTAGAGAGTTGACGCAATGACTACATGGGCTCCTCTCTGGCTATGCGTCACCCTCTACAAGCTTGAAATGGTGACGTAGGCACTACGTAGGCCTCTACGTCACTCCTACAGTTGCTCCTCGGCCTCTGAAACAACGTTGTCACTAGGGACAATTGCTTCTCTACAGGAAATTCTCTAGATCTCCCAGGTGGTGTCTTCAGTCTCCTATGATCTGCAATCCTCTGATACCATGTGAAAAATTCTGAATCTACACATGAAAAATCTTACTGCAATCACTGGTTTACCATCTCCTACTTGTTTTTACATTCAACAAGTTATTTAATTATTTAAATAGCGATGAAAACACTATTGCAGAGTACACATACATACAGATCATGAACTGAAATAAAATGAGACAAATACACAAGGGGCACCGTTATTTTTGGACAATCATCCCCGAAAAAACCCAATTTAGGAAAACTAGTGCAGCATATAGAGGGTTTGTATTAGTAAGAAGACTTTTGAATACAACTAGGTTGCCAAATCTAGCTCACCCAACAGAGAATAAACCTGGCAGAATTACCTCTATCAAGAGAAAGATAAACAAACCCCACAGGTGACTGCGTTGTCCCTGATGCTGGGCAACGACGGTTGCTCCAAGCTCTACGCTGGAACTGCGTCACCTCCTCTAGGAGTTGCGTCACTACGTCAAAGCTCTCCCTTTGCGTCAATGTGTTAGAGCTCTCCCTCTGCGTCAATGTGTCAGAGCTCTCCCTCTGCATTAGAGCTCTCCCTCTATGTCACTGCAACACTGCGTCAGAGCTCTCCCTCTGCGTCACTGCGTCAGAGCTCTCCTGGGGCTTCTTTCCCTCTCTGCTATGTATTCTTGGCCTTGGACTAAAGTCCCTCCGTCGAACTGCCCCTCTCACTGCAACAGATCACTTCTTTGATTTTCTCAACAAACGTCGCACAAGAAAAATCGAACTGACTGATCTCTCAAGTGTGTCTCCAACTAACTGTTAGGATATTCCGACACATAGGAAATAGTTAAGTATAACTTGGTCTAGTATAGAGTTAGGTAAAGTGTGTTTCTTTACTATGTACATTTTGTAACTTACAATCTGATGGTCACGATACGTAGTGATCTGACGGTTCATTCTCTCCTCGGTTTTACCGACACTTGATTCGTGGCTTAACACTCGATTGGTCCATGATCTCTATTTAAAGAGCATGGAGGGTCATTTGTAGGTTAACTGTCCATGAGAAAAGCTTAGGTAAATTTTCATTATTTTACTAATAAATTGCCTGAACTGGCCGCGTTGGCTCAGGCCGTGGACTGTTTCCCTCTTTGAGGGTTTTAACCACGTCAAAAGTACTGGTGTATTGATCTGTGATCTGTTTGTGAGCGGTGTCCTTTGGTGTTATGTCTGAGGAACTTACCCTGTAAATTCCTACGTGGTATCAGAGCTATTTGAAGGCCGCATCCGTTGGTGATCCAAATCTGAAGCCGATAGAACTGCATCCGACTGTCGTTTCCTAGATCTACTGTTTCTGACTACTTTCGGGCCGAGAGGACTGCTCTATTGTGTTAGGAGCATCTGTTCAAATAAGGAACCCCTTTCGTTTCACACGAAAAGGTTTCTGGTAGCCCTAGCTACGTCATTTTTAAGATATGGAGGTATACAGTGTTTATTTGCAGTTTACAGTTATTTTCTCTCTGTTTATTTCGGTTTCGGTTTATTTATCTTTTTGTTTTTTTTTATTACCGGATCTGAACCTTTCATTTCTGCGTATGCTCTTTGCCTCGCGACTCTGTGCGATCTGCGCAAATCAGAAACAGAAATGAAGGATTTTTCTCATGTGGATGCTCTTTTTCGCTGCGCCTTAGTGTGATCTCGGAAATTCAAAAACATTGAGGAAAATATTTAGTTTCCGGCTAAAGCTAACTTCGAGCCGCAAGGTTCGTTTTTTTTTGTATGTCCGTGTTGGGTTTTGTGTTTTTTGTTTTGTAGGGAAAAAGAGTTTTCTCAAAGCAAGCATGCAACCCAAAGCTTCAACCCCCTCTCTCTCTCTCTCTCTCAAACTTTTTGTATAGCTCACTTGGTCCAAAGCTAATTTATGAAAGTAGAGGTCTTGAGTTCAAGTCTCCTTTTTGTGGGGGCAGATTTTTCATTTCCGCACATTCCCGCACTTCGTCGGCATCTTCATCAAATTTTCTTCAAAAAGCCATAACTTCTTCATCCGGAAGCCGTTTTCAGAACCGTTTTTTTTTAAACAGCCGAATTTTTCGAGATCTTTCCATTGGAACACTTAGTTTCAGCATCTATAGCTTCAATTTCTGTTAAAATGGAAAGTCCATGCCAAGTTCTTGACAGCACCAACTACTTCCAATGGTGGTCCTACATTGTGGATTTACTTAGAAGTAAAGGTCTCTACAGAATAGCCTCAGGCCAAGAAACCAAACCGAAAGATGAAGATAAGGCAGCTAAATGGGAAAATAGGCAAGATCAAGCACGTGGGTTGATAGGGATGTCTATTTCTCCAGATCTTAGATTCCATATTGCAGAACTTGATAATCCTGATGAAACATTGAAACAGATTACTAAAGTTTTTGGAATAAAAAATGAACTTAGAGCCCATCAACTTGAAAATGAGTTGCTTACATTGGACCCCAATAATTTTTCTTGCGTTGAAGATTTTTTGTCCAAGTTCAAGACCCTTAGATGTTCAAATTTGGTACCAGAGGACAGGTGGTTCCCTAAGGCTTTGATCTTTGGCCTAGGGAAAAGTGTCCAAAAGAATTTAATTTTTCTCCTAAAGTGACTTTGTAATTTTTTTATAAGTTAAATCTAATTTAAAAGTGACTTTAAGTGATATAGTTACTAAGTCTAATTTTAAAGTGACTTTTATGAAGTCAATGAAAAATTAGAAAGGAAAAGTGACTTTGGAAATAAATGACTAAATGGATCTTTCTTAAAGTGGGGTGAATTAAAAAATAAAAAGTGAGATTTAAATGAGCATTTAATCTCAGCCTTAGATCTCAATCTATTTCAGCCATTGGATTTAGGGATCACCCAAAAGTCACTTGGATCACCCAAAAGTCACTTGGGGTTAGATTAAAGGAGGAAAATGAGGAAAAGGTCATTCATTCTTTCATGAGCAGATTGGGAGAGCAAGAGAGATTTCTGAGCAAGGAGGAGAAGGAGACAGCAGCTTGGCACACATTCCAAGGCAACAGTTGAGCAGATTTGTACAGCTGGTTCAGCACACAATGAAAGGCAGATTTTGCCACAATTTTCGAGTGGTTTGCACAAAAATCGACGAGCAGTTTGCTGATTTTTTTGCATGCAAAACGAGGGCCGTACAGCGCATTTATTGCAGTCCGTACAGCACATTTAATGATGGCTGTACAGCAGCATTTAATGCTGAAAGTGGGTACAAAAATCGAGGAGGCCGTATAGCATTTATTGCTGTCCTGTTTGCTGTAATTTCCAGTTTGCTGTGAGGCATGGGAAAAGAGATAAGTTGTAAATTTGCTTGCTGATTTTTTGCTGAATATTTCTCACTGTAAAAAGACAATTTTCAAAAATAAAGAGCTCTCAAACTGGTTTTCCCCAAGAGTTGTAAGGGGTTTTTCTAGGGTCAAGTTGACCAAAAACCTCAATGTTTAAATGTGTTTTAATGGCTGTTTATTACTGCTGATTTTTATTTCTACAATTTCCAGCATTCTGTAAAATTTCCAGAATGTGTTTTCAGCAAATTTATTTTTTCCAGCTTGTTAAATGTATGGTTATGGGAAAGGACATTTAACTATATGGCAAAAATAAGGAGAAACTGAAAACCGGGGTGGGAAAACAGAAATTTCTACATGGTATCAGAGCTTGAGTGCTGAAGGGCAGTTTGAGACAGCAAAAGGAAAAATTACAGCTGCTGATTTTTCACTCAGAAAATTCCAGCAAGCTGATTTTTTCATAAACAGCAGTTTTACCTTTACTACAGCAGTGCTATTTTTCAGTTTTAGGACAGCAGAATGTTATTGGGATTGAGGGTGGAGGATAGACTGGATGGGCATACAAATTACAGCGTTTGGAAGGAGAGAATGCAGAGTATCTTTGAGGAGGCAGAAGTCTGGGATATCATGGTGCATACCACACAAAACCCTGTTGTTGTGCCTACTGATGCTACTCAGTTGGCTTGAGTATAATAAGAAAAACAATAAGGGTAAGAGGTTGATTCTAGACGGAATCAAAGACCATTGCATTCCTCATGTGAGAGGAAAACGCAATGCCCATGAGATGTGGACAGCATTGTCAAATCTCTACCAGAGTACCAATGAGAACTGGAAGATGGTTCTGAAGGAGAAGCTGAAGAACATTAAGATGGGTAATGATAGTGCAGTTGGATACCTCACAAAGATTACTAATGTGAGAGATGAGTTGGCAGCGATTGGAGAGGCCATTCCACCCACTGAATTGGTGCAGATTGCAGTGAATGGTCTCCCCCGTTCATGGTTGAACTTTGCTGATGGGGTTTGTGCACATGAGACACTTCCCACATGGGAGAGGTTTTGGGATGATTGCATTCAGACAGAGATCAGGAAAGGTCAGCTTGGGGCAGCCAAGCCAGTTAAGCAGGATGAGGATGTAGCACTGGTGGCAGGAGGCAAGAAAGGCAAAGGGAAGAAGCAGGCTTCCACAAGCAGTGGTGGGGGCAAAGGAAAAGGTAAAGGTAAACAGGGGAACACACAGAAGGACTATTCCAAGGTGAAGTGTTGGAATTGTCAAAAGATGGGACACTATGCAGTTGTGTGTCCCGAGAAGAAGAAGAAGGGGAAGAACCAGGACGTGGCAGCTTCAGCAGAGATTGAGGACTTTGCAGGTCGTTTTGACCGGGAGTTTGCGTTCACTACGTGTGAGTCCTCTAGTGTAGGATCACCTGCCACACAGGTTCAGAGGGAGCATGCTTTTCTCTTGATTAGTGGAGCATCTTCAAGTATCTGGTATGTGGACAGTGGGGCTTCACGTCACATGACAAGAGTCCGTGAGTACTTCTCAGAGCTTTCAGAGAGTGGCACTGATATAGAGGTAGTACTCGGTGATGACAGAGTTGTTAGAGCAGTCGGGGTGGGGACACTGACATTTCAGAGGGAGTCCAAACCTCCCTTGAAAGTGTCAGATGTTCTTTATGTGCCAGGGATGAGGAAGAACCTCATATCCGTCTCAGCTTTGGAGAACAGAGGATATGAGGTACTGTTCAGGGGAGGACAGGTGTTGATGTATCCCAGGGGCACTCCAGCTGATTCAGCTAGAGTGATAGGTGTACGCCATGCAAAAGAGTACAAGTTTGCATTCCAGCCCCTTTTGGCATTGAGCAGTAGTACCGACAGCAGAGCTAGCAGTTCTGAGCTGTGTGAGATTTGGCACCGCAAGATGGGACATATGTATCATGGAGCCTTGAGGACATTGCGGGAGATCACTACAGGTGTGCCAGATTTCAGTACTGATCACTTTGATACTTGCAACAGAGGTTGTACGATGGGCAAGTTTGCCAAATCCCCTTTTCCCAGCAGTGACAGCAGAGCGACTGGGATACTTGATTTGATTCATTCTGATGTGAGCGATCGGATGTCTCATGTTTCCTTGAGTGGATATGAGTACTATGTTTTATTCATTGATGATCACTCCAGGAGGACCTGGATTTATTTCTTGAAGACCAAGAGTGAGGTCTTCAAGCGGTTTCAGGAGTTTAGAGCTCTTGTGGAGACACAGACAGGTCGAAAGATCAAGTCCCTGAGGTCAGACAATGGAGGAGAGTACACCCTTGGAGAGTTTGTTGATTATTGTGCGGAGGCAGGCATTAGGAGGGAGTTCATTGTTCCTTACAACCCCCAGCAGAACGGGGTTGCGGAGAGGAAGAACAGATCCATCATAAGGGCTGCCAAAGCCATGTTACATGATCAGGGGTTGCCATTGTTCTTGTGCGCAGAGGCCTGCAACACAGCTGTTTACTTGCAGAACATGAGTCTGCATTGTGCCTTGGGGCACATGACTCCGGAGGAGGCTTTCTCTGGGAAGAGCTTGATATTGGTCATCTTCATATCTTTGGATGCATTACATACTCCTATATACCCAAGGATAAGAGGACCAAACTAGAGCCCACCGCAGAGAAGGGTATCTTTGTGGGCTACAGTGAGACCTCAAAGGCCTTTCGGATTTACATTCCTACACAGAGGAGAGTTGTTGTCAGACGGGATGTGAAGTTCGAGGAGGACAGGGCCTTTAGGAGGTCACGGGAGTTAGAGTATCTGGATCAGCCAGACACTCAGCAGCAGTTGGGTCAGTCGCAGGGATCCAGTGGGCAGGGATCAGGGGCAGGGATCAGGAGGATTCGGAGGTGCATCTATGAGGATGTCAGGTCCGTCAGTGAGCAGTGGCTCGCCGAGCCAGAGGGGTGGTGCTTCGGGCAGCATGCAGAGCAGTTCACTAGAGAGTCCACTGATGGACAATTCACACGGTACCTCAACTTCTACAGGTTCAGGTGCACACAGGAGGACAGCAGACAGACAGTCAAGAGTTCAGGCTATTGATGGTGATCAGGAGGAGGAGTTTCATTCTCCTATGGGAGAAGCATGCTCAGGGAAGAGAAAGCCCAAGTGGCTTCAGGACACCTTGAGAGATGCCACATCTGTTGCTGAGCCGAAGAGGCCGGTTAGAGAGAGTAGACCACCTGAGAGGTTTTGTAGCTATATGGCGATGGTTACCAGCATCCTTGACTTTGAGCCTTCTAGCTATGAGGAGGCAGCTAGCCAGCAGGTCTGGAGAGAGGCCATGCAGGAGGAGTATTCTTCTATCATGAAAAATGATGTTTGGGAGGTGGTGCCGAGGCCTGAGGGCAAATCCGTGGTTACTTCCAGATGGCTTTACAAGGTAAAGCATGTTGCAGATGGCAGCATTGAGAAATTCAAAGCAAGTTTTGTGGCTAGAGGGTTCTCCCAGGTAGAGGGAGTTGATTATGAGGAGACGTTCGCTCCCGTGGCTCGATATACTTCGATCCACTCCATTATATCGATAGCAGCAGAGATGGGTGGGAAGATCCACCAAATGGATGTGAAGACCGCATTTCTCAATGGCTTCATACAGGCGGAGGTGTACATTGAGCAGCCAATGGGCTTTGAGGTGCGTGGGAAGGAGTCCCATGTGTGCAGACTGAAGAAGGCCCTTTATGGCCTAAAGCAAGCTCCCAGAGCTTGATACTCCAGGATAGATACATATTTGCAGGGGATGGGTTTCACAAAGAGTGAGGCAGATCCGAACCTTTACTTTATTGTGATTGTTGAGGAGCCTCTCATTCTGGTGCTATATGTGGATGACTTGGTCATTGCAGGTGCAGAGAGACTCATAGAGCACTGCAAGAGAAATCTTGCGACGGAGTTTGAGATGAAGGACATCGGCTTGATGCATTACTTTTTGGGCTTGGAGGTGTGGCAGGAGGAGGGGCATTTCTTCCTGGGGCAGGGGAAGTATATTGTGGACATCCTTAGCAGATTCCACATGGAGGATTGTAGACCCATGTCGACACCGATGATCACCAACTGGAAGAAGCTTCATGCTTCGGATTCCGAGTTGGTGGATCCCACATTGTACAAGCAGCTGATTAGTTCCTTGATGTATTTGGTCAACACTAGACCAGATATTTGTTTTGCAGTCAACACGATGAGTCAGTTTATGTGTGAGTCTAGGAAGGTTCACTGGGTGGCCGCAAAACACATTTTGCGATACTTGCAGGGGACAGTGGATTATGGTCTGGACTACAGGCAGGGAGATGGAGTGAGATCGGCAGGATACACTGATTCTGATTGGACAGGTTGTGCTTCTGATAGGAAGAGCACTTCAGGGTGTTGTTTTGGGTTGGGTTCAGCAGTAGTGTCATGGTTCAGCCGGAAGCAGCAATCAGTAGCACTAAGTTCAGCGGAAGCAGAGTATATGGCAGCCAGTCTAGCTAGTTGTGAGGCTATCTGGCCTCGCAAGATGTTGTTTGGCTTATTTGGTCAGTCGTTGAGACCTTCAGTGATTTACTGTGATAATCAGAGTTGCATTAAACTCACGGAGAATCCAGTTTTTCATGACAGGTCAAAGCATATAGGGATCAGATATCATTTCATCAGAGACAATGTTCAGAAGGGAGCTGTGAAGCTTGAGTATATTTCCACTGATGAGCAGGTTGCAGATCTTCTTACCAAAGCCTTACCACGGGGCAAGCATGTCTACTTCAGAGACAAGATGGGTGTGGTGAGGAACACCTTCCTCCGTAAGAGAGTGTTAAAATTTGGTACCAGAGGACAGGTGGTTCCCTAAGGCTTTGATCTTTGGCCTAGGGAAAAGTGTCCAAAAGAATTTAATTTTTCTCCTAAAGTGACTTTGTAATCTTTTTATAAAGTTAAATCTAATTTAAAAGTGACTTTAAGTGATAAAGTTACTAAGTCTAATTTTAAAGTGACTTTTATGAAGTCAATGAAAAATTAGAAAGGAAAAGTGACTTTGGAAATAAAAGTGGGTCTTTATTAAAGTAGGGTGAATTAAAAAATAAAAAGTGAGATTTATATGAGCATTTAATCTCAGCCTTAGATCTCAATCTATTTCAGCCATCGGATTTAGGGATCACCCAAAAGTCACTTGGATCACCCAAAAAGCACTTGGGGTTAGATTAAAGGAGGAAAAGGCCATTCATTCTTTCATGAGCAGATTGGGAGAGCAAGAGAGCAAGAGAGATTTCTGAGCAGGGAGGAGAAGGAGACAGCAGTTTGGCACACATTCCAAGGCAGCAGTTGAGCAGATTTGTACCGCTGGTTCAACACACAGTGAAAGGCAAATTTTGGCATGATTTTCGAGGAGTGGTTTGCACAAAAATAGAGGAGCAGTTTGCTGATTTTTCTGCACGCAAAACGAAGGCCGTACAACGCATTTATTGCAGTCCATACAGTGCATTTAATGCTGGACGTACAGCAGCATTTAATGCTGAAAGTGGGCATGAAAATCGAGGAGGCCGTACAGCATTTATTGCTGTCCTGTTTGTTGTAATTTCCAGTTTGTTGTGAGGCATGGAAAAAGAGATAAGTTGTAAATTTGCTTGCTGATTTTTTGCTGAATATTTCTCACTGTAAAAAGGCAATTTTCAGAAATAAAGAAGAGCTCTCAAACTGGTTTTCCCCAAGAGTTGTAGGGGGTTTTTCCAGGGTCAAGTTGACCAAAAATCTCAGTGTTTAAATGTGTTTTAATCGCTGTTTATTACTGCTGATTTTTATTTCTGCAATTTCCAGCGTTCTGTAAAATTTCTAGAATTTGTGTTTTCAGCAAATTTATTTTTTCCAGCTTGTTAAATATATGGTTATGGGAAAGGGCATTTAACTATATGGGAGAAATAAGGAGAAACTGAAAACCGGGGTGGGAAAACAGAAATTTCTACATTAGACTTCTCTTGGAAGGTGTTAAGGTTAAGAAAGAAGATAGTAACCTTATCTATTTCATTCTTACTAAGTCGGGACCAGCCTACTCTGTGTTTGTTTCCACTTTCCATTTTACAAAAGAAGCCTTCATTTCTCAAGGACAAGACAACAAGTCCCCTTCGTTTGATTCCTTTTGTGATTCTTTAATAAGAGAACAAGAAAAACTCTTACACCTTGGTCTTCTTAATCTTGGAAACTCTTCTAAGAAAGCGTTAGCCGCCCAGCAGCAACCAAATCCAAAGAATCCTAAGAAGTTGTATCCTAAAAGGAATGGTCCTAAACCAAACAAGGGTCCTAAGCAATTTCAGCCTCAAAATGAAAAATCATTTCAACAAAATGATAAGACAAATAAAAACAAAGGGAAGAAGACTGATAGACATTGCAACTTTTGTAATCAAGATGGCCACTTAGAATCCAAATGCTTTAAGAAGATGGAAGTCTTGGAAGCAGCAATGAAGGAGCATAACATCCATTTGGAGCACTCTTCAACTTCAACTTCATCTTCAGGAATGGCACTTTCTGCATGTGGTTGTCAAGCATCTCGGTCTGGCTATGCATTAAATGTATCTTCTTCTTCTCATTCTCATGAGTGGCTCATTGATTCTGGAGTTTCTTATCACATGGCCAAAAACAAAGCCATGTTTTCTTCTTTAAATGATTGTAACACCAAAAATATATATGTTGGTGATGATAGATCTCTTAGTGTTGTAGGGTCTGGAACTGTTCATATAGACAATGGTCAATTTAATGATGCATTATGTGTTCCAACCTTATCCTGCAACCTTCCATCTATATATCAGATAACTCATTCAGGTGAAGGTAAAATCGTTGAATTTTCACCTCACGATGTTGTAATTAAGGACCTAAGAGATCCAAGACAGATTTTAGCTACTGTCATCGCTGATGATTCTACAAGGTTTCATAAGTTTCACAACTTTGGGTCATCAAATCTTCCCTCAGTATTTGTTGCTCATAACGATGAAGTGAGCAAACTTTGGCATGAGCGATTTGGTCACTTAAACTATCGCTCCCTTCAGAATCTATGTAAAGAAAATATGGTGACAGGTCTTCCAATGGTATCTTGCAGAGATGGTGTTTGTTCCGGATGTGTACTCGGAAAACATCATCGGGACAATTTTGAAAAACGTGCCTCTTGGCACGCCTCAACCCCTTTACAGCTTGTGCATAGTGATTTATGTGGTCCACTTCCAGTTGTTTCATTCTCTGGCTACAAGTATTTCTTAACTTTCATTGATGATTTCTTCAGACGCACTTGGGTATACTTCTTAAAACTCAAGAGTGAAGTATTTAACATGTTCTTGGCCTTTAAGGCCTTTGTTGAAAAACAATCTGGACATCAAATTCTTAAGCTAAGATCTGATAATGGCGGAGAATATGTTAACAACAAATTCATCAACTTTTGCACTGAGAATGGAATTCAAATGCAACATACTGTTCCATATACTCCACAACAAAATGGTGTAGCTGAAAGGAAGAATCGCACCTTAAAGGAAATGGCTAATTGTATGCTTCAATCTAAAGGACTTAGTCTTAATTATTGGGCAGAAGCAATTAACTGTGCAAATTACATAATAAATCGCACTCCTACTAAGGTTTTAAAGAATATCACTCCAGAAGAAGCATGGAGCTCAATTAAACCAGATGTAAGTCACTTTCGTGTTTTTGGAAGTGAAGCATGGGCCCATATTCCAGATGAAAAACATAAAGCTTTAGAACCTAAGAGTGAAAAACGTATTTTTGTTGGATATTCTGAAGATGTCAAAGGATTTAGACTTATTCCACTTACGTCCAAAAATGTTATCATTAGAAGAGATGTAAAGTTTGCTGAAAATATATCGGCCTACGAGCCTAGTTCGGCGGATGTGCCACCTCTCCCTATCTCTTCTACTTTTGAAAATATTTCTTCTTCAGATGATGAAAGCGAGGATGAAAATCCTCCCCCACCTTCTCAGGATCCTCCTTCAGCTCCTCAGCTTCCAAAATGGGTCCGTGCTACTCGGGATGCAGCAGGTGATCTTGCCGATGATCCTACAGATCAGCGACGTACACGTTCTCAGTTTGATAGAGCCTCTTCTTTACTGGCTCAAGCTGCAGTGAATTATGATCCTGACACCTTTGCAGAAGCTTCAGGCCATCCAGATTGGGAAGCAGCTATGAATGAAGAATATCATTCATTATTGGCAAATGATACATGGGATCTTGTTCCTCTACCAAAGGGACGAAAACTTGTTAGATGCAAATGGGTTTACAGAACCAAATATGGACCAGATGGGAAAGTTGATAAACATAAAGCTCGTCTTGTTGCTAAGCGTTTTTCACAAGTTGAAGGCATTGACTACACTGAAAGCTTCTCCCCTGTTGCCAAAATGAACTCTATCCGCCTTGTTCTTTCCCTAGCTGCCTCTTTCAAATGGGAAGTCCATCAGATGGATGTTAAATATGCCTTCTTGCATGGGGACTTGCATGAAGAAATCTATATTCCATTTACCTTTCCAGTTCTATTGCCCTCAGGTTCTCATAAAGAAATAGAAGGTAAGTATGAAACTGAGCGTAGCTCATCAGGAAAGCTATTGTTGATCCTTCAGAGCCCGATCTGCATGATCCTTTTTCTGGTGAGTCCAATTGTGACTCGCCCGGTTGAGCCGCACCAGATCCAGAAGAAGCGGTTGTTGTATATCACGAGGATATACAGGAGTTGGTGAAGCCGCTCGGGACAGGACACGCTTTTCAAGCAGCAATTCCTTCCGGAACAACCTATTGGCTTTATACAAACAGACTCCAGCCTTGCATGTCGGCTTAAGAAATCCCTTTATGGTCTCAAGCAAGCTCCTCAAGCTTGGTATGCCAAAATGGATAACTTTCTTTTAGAATCTGGCTTTTCTAGGTGTCATTCTGACAATACTGTCTACACCAAGAAAGTGGGCAAGTCTCTTATCATTCTTGTTCTTTATGTTGATGATCTTATCCTGACTAGTAGTGATCCAAACCTTATAAACCATGTGAAGTCTAGCCTTAAAAGGAAGTTTGAAATGACAGACTTAGGACACTTACATTATTTTCTTGGTCTTCAAGTCTTGCAATCCAAGGAAGGTATTTCCCTTTCCCAGTCCAAGTATGCCTGTGATATTCTATGCCATTTTCACATGGAAGACTGTAAGCCAGCCCCTTCTCCCTTCCTGTCTGGAGTCAAACTTTCAGTCACTTGTACTTCTCCTGAAGTTGATGCTACCTTATACCGTCAACTTGTAGGAAAACTTTTGTATCTAACCCATACTCGTCCTGACCTTTCCTTTGTTGTTGGCCTTGTTGCTCGGTTTATGCAAAACCCACGTGAAAGTCATTGGAAAGCAACTAAAAGAATACTTCGTTATGTTCGAGGTACAGTTCAGTTTGGGATTCATTACAGTGCCGAAGCATCTCCTCTATTGGTTGGTTTCAATGATTCCGATTGGCTGGTGACCCTGATGATCGGAAGTCTACTGCAGGTTATGTGTTCACTCTTGGTTCAGGACCTGTTACATGGGCTTGAAAGAAACAAGGTGCCATTTCTCTTTCTTCAGCAGAAGCAGAGTATCGTGGTGCCGTAGAAGCTAGTAAGGAAGCCTTGTGGCTTCGTCAGATCCTGTCAGAGTTTGGCTTTCAGCAGCAACATCCGACTACACTTTGGTGTGATAATCAAAGTGCCATTCAACTATGCAAAGATCCAGTCCAACATCAGCGCAGAAAACACATTGAACTGCACATGCACTTCATCAGAAAGCTCATTCACGACCATGTTCTTGAAGTGCAATATTGTTCAACAGATGATCAAGTTGCAGACATCTTTACAAAGGTTCTCACAGAGGCGAAGTTCACTAAACTTCGATTTATGGTTGGAGTTCAGGAAGTTGTCACTAAGGGGGGATAGGCTCTAGTGCCTCCTTCCTTCTCCTATTGCGTCATATTTGTAAATCCTTCAATCCTATCCCAAGTTGTTCTTAAGGGGAGATGTTAGGATATTCCGACACATAGGAAATAGTTAAGTATAACTTGGTCTAGTATAGAGTTAGGTAAAGTGTGTTTCTTTACTTAACTTACAATCCGACGGTCACGATATGTAGTGATCCGACGGTTCATTCTCTCCTCGGTATTACCAACACTTGATCCGTGGCTTAACACCCGATTGGTCCATGATCTCTATTTAAAGAGCATGGAGGGTCATTTGTAGGTTAACTGTCCATAAGAGAAGCTTATGTAAATTTTCATTATTTTATTAATAAATTGCTTGAAGTGGCCGCATTGGCTCAGGCCGTGGACTGTTTCCCTCTTTGAGGGTTTTAACCACGTCAAAAGTACTGGTGTATTGATCTGTGATCTGTTTGTGAGCGGCGTCCTTTGTAAGTCCCTAATCAATGGCTAAGATTAAAACAAACTTGATCCTCATCAGTCAGAAGTTTCGCACCCATAGTCTTATTAATACCCATTAATATTTTTATTTTCCTAAGTTTAGACTTATGTACCCATTAAAAATATTAATTATTTTAATAACTCCTCATCCGGGTGGAATTTCTCCAAACGATTTCTAGGTTCTGGAGATCTCATGTATTCTAGCCCCTCCACAAAATATCAGAGCTAGATCACATCCAATGCTACCCAAAATCAACATACATGATATCTCCAAAAGCGGAAATTCCTCCTAGAGTGTCTCAATTAGATTATTAACTGTTTTCTAAATATTTCCTAAGTCTTAGGAAATATGGTTAATTAATCAGCATTAATTGAGATAAGGTGAGAATCATCTAGAAACTCACACGGATCGATCCAGAGATAATCCTAGCCATTGAATAAGTTTTAATCTTGGTCATTGGTGCTCCAACAGTTGCTTATAAGAGGAAATCAATGTGTGATGGAGAGATTATCCAGTGCAGATATTCAATTTCCCAGGCAATTCGATTTTCTTAGTAGCAACAACTCAACAAAGAAGATAGCACCAAAGGGTGAGTAGCAGGCGGAATAGGAGAATAATAGCATTCCGAGAGGAAGATTTCCAGTTCTCGGAAGAGTCGAATGAGGGAAGGCTGAAATCTCCAGAGGGCCAGCATAGGCTTTGCACAGAGGGCGACACAAGGAGCTCAGCGCAGTGGCTGGGAAGCTATTTCGGAGGCAGAAAATAGTTGTGGGGTGAGAGAAAATTCTCACAATATTTTTGCGAGTATTTTCCTCGGATTAGATTGCCAGCTGGGCATCTAAATTATTGTACTCATAATTGCTACTGAATATTAATAATAAAACCCTCATCTGTTGCACCACTTTTCCCAAGTTGGGTTTTCCAGGGGACAATTGTCCAAAAATAACTGTGTCGAAATTATTGTGCACACTAGAAATTCTCAGTTTCCAGTATTTTATTTTCCGTAGTATTTTTATGGTGAAACTTGCAGTGTGATTTTATTCGTTATTTGTCGCAACAAATAAACTGCATAATTAATTTTTTGAGTTAGAAGAATAATTTCCAGCCGCTGAAATAGATAAAATTTCACATGTTATCAGAGCATTAGAGATCAACCGGGAAGCTTAGTAGCAAAGAAGAAAATTTTGCTGCTCAGAGGGAGCAGCATGCTGAAATTTTTTAGAGGCAGCGCAGTCCATTGATAGGTAGGCTGGGTTGTTAGGGTAGCAGTTTGATTTTCAATTGAAGGTAGGCAGGAAAATCGAATCGCCCAGATTAGTGATTCCAACAATCAAAGGGAGTAGTTGCAGCTTAGATTTTCGCTAAGCAGATTCCTGGTTGGACGCAAAGGATTTTTGCTACATGCTACTCTGCGTCGGGTGGAAAAGAGCAATGGCAAACAAAAAAATTTCGAAGTAGAGCCATGGACAAAAGTAACATTCAAGAGACTTCAGATTTGTCTTCCAAAGTGGAAGACAAATTTGCTTGCTTAGTAGGATCATCTTCACAAGGAGTTTGGTATATACACAGTGGAGCATCAACTCACATGACAAGGTTAGAGAATATTTCTCTAACTACAAAGAGGTGCAGATGGACTTCCAGATTACAATGGGAAACAAAACGAAATGTACTCCAAGAAGAAGAGGTACCATATATTTTCAGGGGGAATCAAGAGAAAGCACCAATGCTACAGATGTATTGCATGTGCCAGGATTGGGTATGAACTTGACTTCAGTATCCCAGTTGCTGGATAAGGGGTATGACATTCACTTTGTAAGCAAGAAAGTGTTTGCGAAACACCTGAGCTAGAAAAGACATTCATTTTGTAAGTAAGAAAGTGTATGTCAAACACCCAAGCTGGAAAAAGGTAAGACAGGTTGGAGTTCGAAGTAACAAGTTATACCGGTTACAAATCGATTCTCCAATGGCACTGATAGGCAATTACAGTAGCAATGGGAAGGAGTAGAATGAGTTATGGCACAGGAGAATTGGACATCTACACCATGGAACACTCAAGATGCTCAAAGAGATGGTAACATGGTTCCTGAACTTGGCACTAAACACGATGATGTGGGCAGAGGATGCCTACTTGGGAAATATGCTAAGGCGACATTCCCAATAAGTGACAGCAAAGCTGATGGCGTGTCAGGAGTTGTAAACTCAGATATTTGCAGCCCGACATCCACTAGAGATCTCAGCGGTGTCGAATATTTCGACACCTTTATTGATGACCATTCCAAGAAAACCTGGATCTACTTTTTGAAGACCAAGGATGAGGTATTCGATTGTTTCAGAGAGTTTAAATCTCTCGTGGAGAATGCGACAAGGAAGAAGATCAAAGTTCTTCGCTCAGATAATTGTGGAGAATATATTGATAAAGACTTCACAAGTTTCTATGCGAAGAAAGGCATCGAGAGAAAATGGACAACTCCATATAATCCACAGCAAAATGGTGTACCAAAGCAGAAAAACAAAACCATTGTGGGAGTTGCAAAGGCTATGTAATATGACCAGAATCTGCCCAAATTTTCGTGGGCAGAAGCATGTAACACGGTAATGTATATTCAGAACAGGACTCCTCATAGAGCATTGGGGAAGAAAACGCCAGAAGGAGTCTCCACAAGGAAGAAGCCTCAAGTTAGCTACCTCAAAATTTTTGAGGTGGCATTGCTTATTGTCATGTGTCAGATGATAAAAGGCAAACTGGATCATACTGCAGAGAAGGGGTTCTTCGTTGGGTACAGTGAAACCTCAAAAGAATTCCTCAAAGGGAAGCGAATAGACTCCTTCCTCCAAGTGCCCATCAACGTCTTCTTATATTTCTTTGTTCGGACTCCAATGGCTAAAATTAAATCTTAAACTATGGCTACGATTAACTTGAAGTCGATCCATGTGAGTTTCTAGAACATTCACACCTTGACTTAATTAATTTTGATTAATTAACCATATTCCCTAAGTTTAGACATAGAAAATATTTCAAAACTAGGTAATAATATAATTAAGTGATTTCTAAGTGGAATTTCTAGAAATGGTTTCTGGGTTGTGGAGATCTCATGTATTCTAGCCTCTCCACAAAATTTTGTGGCTAGAACGCATCCGATGCAACAAAAACTATGTTGCAGGAAATGTAGGGCAAGGGGGAGTTTCCATTCGGAAATGAGTATGAAACGTTGAAACGCGTATGGTACGTCCCTGAAACGTGTTTCAGGCCGTACTGCCACGTTTCACGAAACTAAAACCTGGCCAGTATGGCCTGAAACGCGTTCCAGGGTCGTACGACTCACGTTTAAGTTTTTTACTCGTGTTTTTTTTATTTTATTTTTAATTTGTTTTCTAATTTATTTTTAGGTTATCCTAGTGACTTGGAGAAAGTAGAATTAGAGTTTTAGATCTCACTCAAAATCTAGCAGACCTATCTGTTTTTCAGGATTTCAGAACTGGGGGGATTGCAATGTTTCCATTGGATTTTATCATGTACTAGGGTATGGAACTTGTATTTAATCAAGAGAACCAAGCCCTCTATGCAGGGGAGACTCCCAATAATGAAGAGCATGTAGAGTACTAGGGTATGAAACTTGTATTTAATCAAGAGCACTAAGGTTGTTCGACTATGTAGTAGGAGACTCCCAATCAAGCACGAGACAAGAAATTAGAAATTTATCGTGGCTGATTTTGGATACTTCTATTTTCATTATGTGATCATTCATGAGTAAATGTGATGTAAATTTAGAGACTTGTAGTTTATGCATTGACAATTGACAATTTTATCATAATGTAATAAATCAGAATGTATCATATATGCTTTATGATTGCACATATTTCTTAAATGTCCTAATATATATATATATATATATATATATATATATATATATATATATATATATATATATTCGCATTTCCAAAAGTTGGGGACGTCGCGTTTCGTATCGGTTCCCGTTTTGGAAACTTGTACCCGTTTCCCCGTTTCGTGCAACCTAGTACAAAAACTAACATTTCTTAACTCTAAACTTAGGGAATATGGTTAATTAATTAGTATTAATTAATTCAAGGCGAGAATCAACTAGAAACTCACACAGATCGATCCAGAGATGATCAGAGTCATTGATTAAGTTTTAATCTTGGTCGTTGGTGCTCCAACAGAGGATTATAAGAGGAGGTCGATGTGGTGATGGACAGTACACTTGAGCAATTCGATTTCTGAGCAAATTGATTTCCAAAGTAGCAATAGTCAGTTGCTAGAGAGAGTTAGAGATCGAAGCACCGAGTAAGGGGCAGAGACAAGGAGGCTGGAGAAGGCATTACGTTGATTTTGGGTAGCATCGGATGTGCTCTAGCCATGAAATTTAGTGGAGAGGCTAAGGCACATGAGATCTCCAAGATCCAAAAATCGTTTGGAGAAATTTGATCAAATATTGATCTAGGACTTTAATGAAAGCTCAAATTTCAAAGTGTTCGAAAGAGTGTTGAACCTGAACGACCGGATATATCTTGTCTTCCTGATTCTGGCGCCGTGAACGGTTCGAAAAACCGACACTGTATGAAGAAGTTATTGCAATTTGAAAAAGCCCAGTAAACTGCAATTTCCAAGAATTAATTGACTTTTGGGAAATATTAAAAAACGAATATTCCTTGGAATATTCCCCTATTCCCCGAAATATTCCTTTTGGCTGACCAATCAAGTGTTGACACGTTGGCAAGCCCAGAGGCCGCCACGTGGCCCTAGAATGGTATTGTAAAATTTTGTTGGGTCCAATGGAATCGAACCCATGACCTCCGGCAAGCTAAACCAGCGCACTACCAACTCTACTCTAGATTGTTTCTTAACAGCTTAAGGGCAAATGTTGTATTTATGTTTTAACGGGTCGCGGTTTGGGGGTCAGGACCACCAGCGGTCCCATAAAACCTGGTCACATATCCGCGAAGTTAACCGTTTGCCAACAAACCGCCAGCCTTAACGGCCTTATCCCTAACCGTCAGCGGATTAACCAGTCACATGCACGCCAGATGGTAATGGTAACCGCTAGCTCCGACAGTTAGCTTCCGGGAGCGCTAAAAAAAGACAGATTTTGCCAAATTAGCTACAGTTAAGTGCCAGTTTGCCAAAATTAGTGAAGGATCTCTAGGGGAAACTACCTAAAGGCACTCCAGAAGCAATTTTTGACCTAAGAGAGTGAAACAAGAGGCTAGCTAGGCTAATTGAAGCCTTTTGAAGCCAATGGAACAATCCTGAGAAGCTGAAGAAACCATCTTCAAGGACATTTTCATCCAGAGAGATTTTGGAGCTTAGGGCCACCAGGGGTTGGAGGCAGTTGCAGGAGCTACCAATATTCGTTCTCAAGAAACAAACAGTGATTCCTGACTGTAATGAACCTTCTGAATCCATTGCAAGGGTTTATAGAAGCATCTAGAGACTTCTAAAGGTCGAGATGCTACAGGGAAGTTCCAAGCAACCTAGCGCCAACTGTGGAGGAAGGCCTAGATTGGGGATGCAGTGCTCATTTTGAGCAAATGAACAGCTTATTGTTGATGTCTGATATGTTCTGGAGACAGCATAAGAGGTTTCAGAGACAGTTGAAGAATTCTGAAGGAGTTAGTGACATCTAGAAGCTCAGGGAAACTCAGTGCACCGATTAAAGGAATCAAGTCTAGGGGATCTTAGATCTGCTCGCAGAGTGATGATAGTCGTAACAGGGATATAGATGGTTTTCTAAGCCCATTGGCTCAATTCAGTAACCTTTGGAGTTAAGTGTGGAACTTGTAAAAGAAACTTTGCCATAATCCCAAAGATCCAAGTCCAGATGACAAAAGCTCAAGGAGACGTAGCTCACGATATTCGAGTGAACTCCTAGATTAAATTTGTTGTTATGTGTTGATGTTTATTTGTTGCTTTCTATGGATATTATGTGTGTTTAATATCAGCAGAAACAAATCGACTTAAAGCACTTAAACAGTTAAAAACAAACAAAGACATACACCTGTTTCAAGTACTTAATTCCGCAATTGTCAACATAAGCTAGATCATATATTTGTAAGCTTTGGAGTGAGAGGTTCTTGTAAGCATAACAAGTTGTTAAACCCTCATTTCAGATCAGGTGGTATCAAAGCAGGATGCTTGATTGACAGAGCAAAAGATTGCTTGTTTGAAAGGTGTTCAAATAGTCAAATTCTATTGTTTGATTATTTGTAAACTGACTATTGTTTGAGTTTGCAAAGGTGAAGGGAAAGCTACTGATAAGCTAAGTCCAGGAGAGGACAAGAAGGAAGAAGGGTTGAAGGCATTCTCCTTACCCAAAGGACCTCAAGGCAACCCTTGAAGCATAAGAGGGTTTGTTTACAAAAGGCTGCTTGAATAAGAATTTGATTCTAATGACATCTAGTTCAAAAATTTGTCATTAGTCCTTTGAAAGCTTTGTGAATTTTGTTGAAGTGCTTTTGTTCATTTTTATAAGGACAACTTCTACAAGTGAGTTTTCCAAATCCTCCTCTTTCACAAGGTTCTTTGATGAAGACATGCAGCAAGACTTGTTCATCATGATGGATATGGTGAGGGAAATGTATGAGGATGAAAGGAAGAGCACCAAACTTTGAGAGCAGTTGAATTCCATGAAGGAAGAGAAGCAGTTGCTTTCTGACAAATTGCAAGAAATGGAGAGTCAACTTCATATTGCAAATATGAATCTGGAAAGGATGCATGAGTTGGAGACATAGCTCCTTGTTGTCAAAGAAGCCTTAGTCAAGTATCAGCTTGAAGAAGAGGTAAACAATTCTAGTTTGTCTTCAATTTCCTCTAAGAATGTTTATGTTGATTCTTTTGAAAAACATACAAGAGGCATAGGGTCCAAGTTGATGTCAAAAATGGGCTATGAAGGAAAATGATTGGGCAAACATGCACAGGGCATTGTTGAGCCAATAATGGTTGAGGAAAGGCCTAAGTATTTGGGTCTTGGCTATGGACAATCTTATGGAGAAAGTTCCAAAGCAGTCATGAAGGAAATTGAAACAATTCCTAGAGGGAGTTGCATTTCAGGTTCCCTACCTCAAGCTTGTAAAGATTGTATTCTTGGGGAATGCAATTGTTTGAAACATCATTTGCAGGAAGAAGGTGTACATAAGCATACACTTGAACTAGAAAGTTGTGAAAGCTCTAAAACCATTGAAGAGATTGATGGTGTTCCAAAGGGAGCCACTTCTTCATTTGATTCACCTCCTCATAAAAGTAACAAAGGTGAAAGAGAAAGGTATAAATCTGATTTCAATCACACTTCTTCTGATTATGTTAAGCCTGGTAAATTTCCGCATAAGCATTGGAAAAAAATTGCATGTTCCTTTTGTGGTTTGGTTAACCATAGTGTTTCTAGATGTTGGAAGAGGATGGCCACATACAGGAAACTTTTGAAGGAAAGAAGGCAAGAAACCAAAGGTCCATTGGACAAGCCAAATTATGCTGTCAAGAAGATGAACATGTGTCGTACTTATTGCCATAAGCAAGGACATATTGCTGAAAGGTGTTGGACTTTGAATCCAATAATGTTTCCACGAAATTTGAAGAAAATGGAGAAAGAGTATGGGAAGAATGGAAAGGAAGTTTCCATAATTGATGTGTGTCAAGATGATCCACATATCGATGTCGATGTGCAGTTAAAGGAAGCACCTTTGGTGTGGATTGGTAAGAAATGGTTAGAGTTCTTATTCAATTAAAGTTGCATGTCTTTTGATTTGACACATTTCTTTGCTAATGGAATGCAAGTTGCAGGATGGAAAAGTTGAGTATATAGACTCACTTTATTGCAACAAAATTATCTTCATTTCAGCTTTCAAAGTACATGTACATGTGGTCGAGGATCTCGTACTTATGATTGAGCTTAAGAGAAAGTTGAAGAATCGAATAGATGCATGAGAATGGAATGGAATGTATGGAATTTAAATTTTGAATTAATTAAAATGCATTTAATTGAAAATTTCGAATTTCCTCAAGAATTTAAAATTTCGACGGATGAGATTAAAAGAAATTTTGATCCTCATCAATAGTGGAAATTGCTTTGACGAGGATCACTCAAACTAGCTGTTGCAAGATTTATCTTTAAATAAGAAGTCATTTGTCAGTCAATTCATCCGATCTCTGGATCATGTACTAAGCTCTCAAGCTCTCTTCTATACTTTTTTGAATGCAAAAGTCTTAGGGGTTTCAACGTGCTGTAGTGTTACTCTTCATGAATGATCTAAAATGACCATAAACTAAATATTGATGTAGAATTGATTAACCATTAATGATTTGAATCTTAGTTGAAGCACGCAAACCGAGGAAAAATTGTTTGAATAGAACACTTTACAATAGCTGATTAAACATAAAATCGATGCATAACAGAGGTGCAACCAGTAAAAACACAACGATACCAGAGAGCAAATTGATGACGGAGCTCGTCCCCGATGGACTACGTCTCCAGGTCCGCTTTCAAGATGGGCAACCGTTTTTATTAGGAATGAGAAGGAAGGAGTCAATTACACAATGAATTAGTCACACTGAACTTGCACACAGGCAATTCTGACCTCTGCATCGGATAGCCCTCTGAAACAGTGTTCCAACGCTGCTTATGGTTTCCAAACTGACCCCGGATGCTCCTGAAACACTAAAAACAAAATCGCCCATGTCCTCCAGAATTTGCATACAAAAGTCAAAAACCACTCTCCTTGATCAATGAAGAGAAATTTTGCCTTTATAGGCCTAAAGATGCATAAAACCACCTTGGCTGAATTCAGGATGAATTGGTTGCAAATTGGTTGTTTTTTTGCTTCGGTCTAGTGACATAGGGAAACCTAGGGTTAGTTCCATGGTCCTTGAATTAATTCCAAACATAAAACTGTGTTAAAAACCCAAAAATAAACTTTAGGTTAGCTCGAAACTGCTAGCTAGCAGCTAACTAGACGGAGGTGCTAAAGGCCCATGTGAACACCAGTAATAGAACCGTTTGTTGGCGGTTACCTTGGCGACTTGCCCTTCGACGGGTTCCGGTCTGCGGAGACGTGTCACATGCCAACAGTGGCGGACCGCGCGGCTAGCTATCCTCCAAGTGCTAACCATCATGACTTAGCTCCGACAGTCTTCCAAACCATATTATATGTTTTCTCCGCCGCGGTTTAGACTAACGGTTTAGGCTGCGGTTCCCGAACCCTTACAGTCAAGATCGCCTTGTCACATTTCCATGGTTCTGTTGCGGTCTGTGGACGTGGTTAGGGACTGATATGTTTAATTGTAATGTTTTTTAATGTTTTAACATTGAAAATAGGCCGAGAGTGTTGTATAACTTAGGTTTAGGACTTTAGGTTCGGATTTTAACACTTTGGTTAGGTTTTTTTAATACATATTTCAATTCATTAAGGTTTAGAACTTAGGATTAGGGTTTAGGTTTAGATACATGGTTTGATTGAGTCTAGTTTTAGGGTTAGGGTTGTATAACACATTTGTCATAATGTGACAAAACCAAAAACATGTCATCGATACAAGAGCAGTTACGACGACAATATAAATCCTGAGAAGGGGAACCATATCGAACCTTTGGCACGGACGACACCCATGTCGACCCCAAAACCTGCTTGTCGAATGACAAAACACATGTCGTCGACCAAATCCTAGGGAACTATCGATGAACTCATATCGACAACCAGATGCAAACCCATATCAACTGAACGCCATGAAACCATGAACATTACCTGAACAATCTGATCCATAACCAACACTTGTCGAACTGTCGAAGCCGAATTGAAGTGACGACAACACTGAATACTGATGACGACACTTGAACACCTGTACAATTGAATCAACGGATCCTCCTGGATCAATGAATTTATGGTAATATTGTTTTAATTTCTTCTTAATATTATGTGTAAATTAATCTGAATATAGGTATCGTATTCAGTTTGTTGGATCTAGGATAACATTTTTAATTTTGATTGAAGTAGCAGGTATCTCTATTTCTTTAAAATTCTACTGTTGTTCTATTTCTCTACTTGATTCGATGGTTGATCTAGTGTTTGCAGAAGATCTCTCAGGTTCTCATTGAGCGTTTGAGGATAATCTTCCGTTGGACCAGCCAACTCTCAACACATATTTTCTGAAAAGCCTACTTCATATAAGCCTCGGGATTTATCTAACGATAATCTTTTTTCTGCAAGGCTTTTTTGAGCTAGTACTTCTCTAAAATTTCAAAATCTTTTAAATATTTTGTGGAAATTTTGATATATCTGGCTATTAAGAGCCTTGGATTATCAGGGAATTGGACTCATACTCCTTAGATCTGATAGATCTCTAAATTATTTGTATAGATCTCTAAATTATTTGTATAGATCTGTTATTTACTTGTGTAGATCTGGAATTTTGTAACATAATTTCGAATTTTAACACTTGGGTTTTCGAGATTTTCTCTATTTTTTTACATATTGGGTATTGGGTTTTTCTCTTTTCACTTGTGCAGGAATAGATCTGAGAAATCAGCCAAGAAAATCTTTAGATCTGAGCTAGATCTAAACCCAGGAGAGCAAGATCTTGGCTCAAAGATTGTGTGCAGGAATAGATCTGAGAAATCAGCCAAGAAAATCTTGATATCTGAGCTAGATCTAGACCCTGGAGGGCAAGATATAGGCTCAGATTGTGTGCAGGAATAGATCTGAGAAATCAGCCAAGAAAATCTTCTGATCTGAGATTTTTTCAAGCAAATCTGGGGTTTTGAGACAGATTTAGGCCCTAGAGGGCAATATCTTGTCCCAAATTTGTTTGCAGGGCCAGTGATTAAAGATTTTGCAATAAATCTGAAGATATGAAGCAAAATAATTTTTTTCGGAACAAGGGTTTCAAGTTTTGAGGCTCCTAAGCCCAGATCTGCCTTCTCTTAGCCCAACGCTAGTTCTATTGGCCTTGTGCTAGCTCTCATTGGTCCTAGATTCCCCTTGTTCCATTTCTGATTTGAATATTTAATTTTCTGAAGCTAAGCGTTGAAGGTTTTTTGCAGAAAATTTGGTAAAAATTTGTGTTTTAGGTATTGGAATTTTTTTGTCAACTTGGGCAAGTGATCTTCAAGGCCCAGGGCCTAAGGGTTTGATCTCTAAACCATATTTTTCCTCATTGTTTGCTACAATAGTCATATACCTTTCTAATAGTGGTAAAAAACACACCCAAGTGGTTTGAAATTAACTAAAAAAATTGCTAAATACATTAATACATCATTTATGTTTGATGTGTATCAAAAATTTGGCCTAAATCTACATTTTGGGTCAATGTTATCTCTGAATAATTATGTTTCTGAAGTCTGAAATATAACAATGGCAAAATTTCATGTGAGTTAACCTAGAAATCAGTTCCTAAGTTGTCTAATACATTGAGGAATTAATTTCTTGAGTTGGGCATTCATCATTAGGCTTATTTCATGTTTTAATTGTTGGCTATAATAAGTATATCAAATCTCATATAATTCTGGAAATCACATCATAACAGGCTGAAAATTTTTGATAATTCATCTGGGCAAGTTTGGAAACTTTTCGATAAATTTTTTGCATAAAGATATCATTGATAGCTTATTGTTTTCATCGTCATATCACTGCCATCATAGAGTTTTTATTACTGTTGTCCTAAAAACTAATTTTTTGAAAATTAAGTACTCTGTCATGGAATTGTGATAAAATGCATATCTTTTATTTCATAAACTGAGTATTTTTTTAGCATCTATCGACATTGATTGCAAAGAAGTTTTTGTTCTCTTTGAGCTATAATTGTATAAAAAAAGATTTGAAATAAGCTTCTGATTTAATTGTAATATTTTCAAGGGTTTATTTTTAAGTCTTCATCCAATAAAGCAATCTTTTTATTTTGCGATTAAGGGCTTTTGCGACACAAGTGTTTCTAATCCTCAGGTCTAACTTCTTCTCATCATCTGGTGCATTTGCATATAAGTTAGTTTTGCATAAATAAAATTTACTTCCAAGCATAAAGCTTGGTTGGTAGAGAGAAAGGTATCCATCCATCTTTGCTTGAGAAGCCTACTTTTAATAGTACTTAAAACAGTGACCTTGCAGTTGTCAGAGCCACAGCTCTCAGCAGCGCCGGAGGCACTAGGTGTGTTAGATTTTCAGGAGAGGTATCGTTAATCACACCTTAGTGTGCTTCACCTTATCTTCTTTCTGTCAATTACTACGAAATCAGGCTCAATATAGGAAGGATCGAAGGGTTAAAACTTAGATAGGCATTTAACTAAAATTAACCAAGATTCTTGCATCTCATATTAACTTTAAAATCTGCACTTCATATAAGATAGTCATTCATCGAAGCAGTAGTTGCAAATCAATTACTTGGTCCTAAATTTCCTAGCAAGATATAAGGCACTGGCATCAATTGCTTAAAATCTAATCAAATCCTATAAATCTTGCTAAAAATCTAAATCAAGTAATTGGTCGCTTCACTGTGTCTCCTGAACTGGTTGGTTTCCAAAGAGTTCTTTATTCCATTTTTGTAGGGTCTACCCCCCTTAGCCTGCTATAGGGAGACAACTTAAATGGAGAGATTGGGGATCAGGGTGGCAGCCCCTGATCTGCGCTGTTGTCGTGGTGCCTAGACATTCTGTACGACAACAGGTTCCTAAGTCTAAACGTAGGAAATTAAAAATATTAATGTGTGTTAATAAAATATGGGTGAGAAAGTTCTAAGAGATGAGGATCAAGCTAGTTCTAATCTTAGTTGTTGATTAAGGACATAATCTCGGCTGTTGAAGACTCAACAGAAAAAGTATAAGAGGAAGCTTGAGTGTCAGTTGGAGATACACCAAGTGATCAAAAGAATTCGATTTTCTAGGGCGAGGTTTGCTAAGCAAATCGATTTATCGATCAGAGTTGCAGCGAGGGGCAGTTCATCAATGGATTTTCATCTGAGGCTGAAGAATACATAGCAGAGAGGCAGCGCAGTGCCGGGAGAGACAGCGCAAAACCCTAGAAGCGCTGACCTAGAGGCCGTAAAGTTGACACATAGGACGCAGAGGGCTGACGCAGTGAGACACAAAAGCCGTAAAGGGCTGACGTAGTGAGACGCAGAAGCCGCAGACGTTGACGCTAGGTCTCAGAGGCAGCGCTGGGGAGATTCTGTGGGGCAGACTGGGCACAGATTAGAAGACTCTAAGCCGGGAGAGGGTGATGCAGCTCCTGGAGTCACGCAGTTCCAGAACGGTCTTTGGAGCATCTTTCACTGTCCAGCATAGGGAACAACTGGAGTCACTGTGGGGTTCATCATCCGGTTGCTAATTTGTCGGAATATCCATATCCGGATAGAGGTACTATTGCCGAGGAAATTCTCTGTTGAGTGAGCCATTTCTGGCACCCTAGTTGCATTCACGAAATCTACTTAATAATACAAACCCTCTATATGTTGTATCAGTTTTACCGAATTGGGTTTTTCTGAAGACGATTGTCCAAAAATAACGGTGTCCCTTGCGTTATTGTCTCAGTTTATTTCATTGCATGATCTGTATATATGTGAAGGCAACAATAGTGTTTACTTCAATGTTTATGCAAATAACTTGTTAATGTAAAGAACAAGTAGGAGATTGTAAACCAGTAATTGCAGTAGGGGTTTTTGATGTGTTAGATACAGGGATTTTCACACATTAGAGATCTAGCGAGTGCATTTGCAGAGAGGCAGAAGTGCCACAGAGAGGTTGATGTTGGGGCAGCATAGCATCCTCTAGAGGCAAGATTGATTTGCTGAGCGAGAGACTTCCTCAATTCCACAAGCAGGGAAGGAGTCCCAGAGTGCCGGAGAAGCGTCTTTCCAATCATCAAAAGGAAAAACGACTTCATCAGAGACCAATCTAAGGCTAGACATCCAGCAGGCTGGGCAGAGGGCCGAATTTCTAAAGGCAAGTTGTGTCGGGAGTTTGCCTGTTGGGTGAGGAAAATTCCTCACTAGATTTTTGCCAGTGTTTTTCTCTATAAAATTGCCAGATTTCGACATCGAGTTGTACTCAGATTTTCACTGCTGCATAATAATAAAAACCCCCACAATTGCACTGGTTTTCCCAAGATGGGTTTTTCTAGGGACATTTGTCCAAAAATAATTGTCTCATATTTTGTGTGTGCTAGCATTTCTCAGTTTCTAACGCATTATTTTTCGTTGTATTTTATTTATGAAGGTTGAAGAGTGATATATTCAGTATTTGTCGTAGGAAACAACAAATAAATTGTTAAATAAAATTAACAATTAGGAGAATTATTTCCAGTTGTTGCAATAGGGTTCCTGTTCTGGAATTTTCCCAGGCTAGATGCACCTAAGAAGCCCTCAACGTTGGAGCAAAGGAGGCCACTTTGAGCAGTTGGAGACACTTGGAGACCCCTTTGTGGTGCCCCAACTAAATCTTGGGACCCCATAGGATCCATTGAGGTGGATTTGAGCGCCAACCCTCAACTCATGGACTTGACATGCTTCTACATCATCTTGTGTTGATTTTGGGTAACATTGGATGTGCTCTAGCCATGAAAATTGTTGGAGAGGCTAAGGCACATGACATCTCCAAGACCCAAAAATTGTTTGGAGAAATTCCACCCAAATGAAGATTTATTAAAATAATTAATATTTTTTATGGGTTCTTAAAGTCTAAACTTAGGAAAATAAAAATATTAATTGGGTGAGAAAGTTCTAAGTGATGAGGAAGATCAAGCCAATTCTAATCTTAGCCATTGATTAGGGACTTAATCTCGGCCGTTGATATGTCAACAAGAAAAGTATAAGAGGAGGCTTCGGGGTTAGTTGGAGATACACCAAGTGATCAAAGAATTCGAATGGGGTGAGGTTTGCGGACGAAATTGAGTTAGTGATCAGAGTTGTAGCGAGGGGCAGTTCAGCAAGGGATTTTCATCTGAGGCTGAAGAATACATAGCACAAAGGCAATGAAGTGTCAGGAGAGACAACGCAGGCCGTAGAAGGGCTGACGCAGAGGTCATAAAGCTGACGCAGTAAGACGCAGAAGTTGCAGAGGCTGACACTGGGCTTCAAAGGCAACGCTGGGGAGATTCTATGGGGCAGACTGAGGGTAGATCAACAGATTCTGAGTCGGGAGAGGGTGACACTGCTCCTAAGCAATGCTTGGAGCAGGTTTCGCTGTCCAGCATAGGGAACGACCGGAGTCAATGTCGGGTTTGATCATCCGATTGCTAATTTGCCGGAATATATCTCTCTAGATAGATGTACTACTGCGGAGGATATTCTCTATTGGGTGAGCCATTTCTAGCACCCTAGTTGTATTCACGAAATCTGCTTAATAATACAAACCCTCTATATGCTGCACTGGTTTTCCCGAATTGGGTTTTTCTAGGGACGATGGTCCAAAAATAATTGTGCCCCTTTGTGTTAGTCTTAGTTTATTTCAGTCCATGATCTGTATATTTGTGAAGGCTACAATAGTGTTTACTTTGATGTTTAAGCAATTAAATAACTTGTTAATGTAAAGAACAAGTAGGAGATTGTAAACCAATAATTGCAGTAGGGGTTTCTGATGTGTTAGATTCAGAGATTCTCACATGGCATCAGAGTGATTGCAGATCATAGGCGATTGAGACACCAGCGGAGAAATCTGAGAATTTGCAGCAGAGAAGCCGTAGTCCTGACAGGCAGCATTGTTCCAGAGCCGAAGAGGCAAAAGGAGGAGTGACGTAGTACAGGAGAAGTGATGCAGAGGCTCACGCAGTAGCTAGGTTGAGCAGATGCAGTCCCTGGGAGGAGCCCACACAGTAGCTGTGTCAGCCATTAGGGCTAGCGCAGAAGCAGAGAAGGGCAGATCAGGCTCACGCAGAGCCACGTCATCTTTGTTGATTTGTGGTAGCATCAGATGTGCTCTAGCCATGAAAATTGGTGGAGAGGCTAAACCACATGAGATCTCCAAAACCCAGAAATGGTTTGGGGAAATTCTAACCGGTTAGAGAGATATTAAAATAATTAATATTTTTAATAGAGTTCCTAAGTCTAAACTTAGGAAAATTAAAATATTAATCGCTATTAATATAAAACTGGGTGAGAATGCTCTAAATGACATGGATCAAGCCAAATCTAATCTTAGCCGTTGATTAATGACTTAATCTCGGCCGTTGAAGACTCAACAGGGAAAGTATAAGAGGAGGCTTGAGGGTCAGTTGGAGATATACTAAGATTGATTAGTCAGTTCGATTTTCTGGAGCGCGGTTTGCTGAGAAAATTCGCACAAGTAATCTGTTGCAGTGAGGGGCAGTGAGTACATAGCAGAGAGACAGAGATAATGCCAGAGGGTCAGCGCAGTGACTGAAGAGGCTAACACAGAGGCAACCAGAACTACGCAGAGGCAGTAGGAGCCACGCAGAGGCAGCTAGAGACGGCGAAGATGTTGAGGGGCATGCATAGGTGAAGCAGAAGACCAGAGAGCTGACGCAAAGAAGCAGAAGGCTGACGCAGAGCCTTGGAGAAGCGCCTGAAGGATTTTCGTGGGGTAGACTCGCTGAATATCTGTCTCCAAGAAGAGGTATTACTGTCGTGTAAAACTCTCTGTTGAGTGAGCTAGATTGGCACCCTAGTTGTACTCAAGAAATCTGCATAATAATAAAACCCTCAGAACTATTGCACCGGTTTTGTCGCGTTAGGTTTTTCTGGGGACGATTGTCCAAAAACAACGATGTCCCTTGTGTGTTTGTCTAGTATTTCAATTGTTGATCTGTATATGAGTTAAGGCTGCATTTGTGTTTATTTTCAGTATTTATATGTATAAATAACTTGTTAATGGAATAAACAAGTAGGTGAAATAAACCAGATAATGCAGTAGGAATTTCTAATGGGTCAGACTTTGAAATTTCAACATGGTATCAAAGCGTTGCAGATCACAAGAGGACTGAAGGCACCAAAATATCATAAATTTGCAGCAGTAACAGTTGTCCCGAGAGACAAAATTGCTCCTAAGCAGAAGGGAGCAGAGAAGGAGTGATGCAGAGGGTTTGTGTCATCATTTCGAGCCAGAGAGAGGGCCAACGTAAAAGCAGAAAGAGGCAAAAGAGGCTCACGAAGAGCGACGTCATCCTACTCAGCTAGGTAAGCTTGACGCAGCTGGAAGGCTCAATTTCTTCAGTTGCCGGGGTCTAGGGAGCTGTGGGCAGATTGTGGAGCTGATGGGGTGTTGTTACTGTTGGAGTATAACAGTACCTAACGACACAGATCCAAGGCAGAGCGATTCGCTACCTTGACGGATTTCTAGCCAAGAAATCCAGAGCCAAGTTAGTTGCAAAGAGGATTGGAGAGGAGCGGTTCGACATTTGACGGGAAGATTTCCAGCAGGGAAATCACGACTTAGAGGGAGATTTCTAGGAGGGAAGTCAAATCTCAGAGGGAGTCCAGAAGAGGAGCGGTTCGCCATTTGGCGAGAAGATTTCCAGCAGGGAAATCACGACTTAGAGGGAGATTTCTAGGAGGGAAGTCAAATCTCACAGGGAGTCCAGAAGAGGAGCGGAGATGGCAATGAACGGACTAAGGGATTAGGATAGGTTGGACGGGGCCTCCAAATTTGTCATCTGGAAGGCTAGGATTCTGTCAATCCTAGATAGACATCGCATCAAGGGCTTTGCCTCAAGAACCGTGGCTATCCTCAGATTGCAAGAGATTTTGGACCAACTTACCTCCATAGGGGCCACGCCAGATCAGGAGCTCATGGTGAGGACTGCCCTAAATGCAATCTCCAGGGAGTCGAAGACATTTGTCCAAGGCATTTTGGGCAAAGCTACTCTTCCAAGATGGGAAGAGAGATGCGGGCAGCTCTTCGCCAAGAAGAGATTAGACGGTTGACCAAGGCAGGGACTAGTAGCAAAGGAGGTCGAATCAAGAAAGAGGAGAAGGATGCAGCTCTGGCATTCGCGGGACAACAGGGGAAGAGGAAAAAGGAGGACATCTTCAAGGTAAAGTGCTTCCAGTGTGGGGAGTTGGGTCATTATGCAACCCAGTGTCCCAGAAAGAAAAATAAGGGAGAGGCTTTTGACTCCAAGGCAGCTTCGGCTAAGGCGGAGAAAGAAGTCGAGACTAATGACGACTGTGCCATGAGTGCTCATGCACCTCTAGAGAAGCGGTGGGGAGACATCGAGCTGTAGTCAGGAGGACTACAGAAGATGAGGGGCGAGATCCTTGAGGTGCCCAAACTCTTGGATCATATCTGGCTACGAGATCCTCGAATGACAATAGCAAGATGACAGATGTCAGGAAGAAGCAAGATGCGATGGAGCGACAAGGCAGTGCTAGAGTGCAGAGGTCTGTAGCAATGCAGTGGGGGTTGCAGCAGTGCGAGAGGCACAAAGGTGTTTGCAGCAATGCAAAAGGCACAAAGGAGGTTGCAGTAGTGCGAGAGGCAAAAAGGTGTTTGCAGCAGCGCAGAGGCAGCAAAGGGAGCACAGGATAGCAGCAGAGGTAGCTTCAGCATCAAGAGGCTTCCAAACTGACAAGGATGTCAGGATTTGGGTAGATCAGTTACTTACATCTCGGTAACTGAGTTGCAGTGCAGCAGTTAGTAGTGGCAATGCTATGTGCAGCATGGGCACCGTGTTGCGAGCTAGCTGCAATACAGATGTAGCAGTGTCAGTGAAAGTGTCATGGGCAACAGTATAGGGAGCAATAGTGCAGAAGATGTTAGGCAGGCCAAGCATCAGCACAGGTACCGGTGCGGAAGGATCAGTCTGATGTTCAATGTTGGAGCATTACTAGAGCACATTCCTCGCTAATAGGGAGTGTTGATTTGTTGTAGCATCGGATGTGCTCTAGCCATGAAAACTGGTGGAAAGGCTAAAGCACATGAGATCTCCAAGACCCAAAAATGGTTTGGGGAAATTCCACCCAGTTAGAAAGATTAAAATGATTAATATTTCTAATCGAGTTCCTAAGTCTAAACTTAGGAAAATTAAAATATTAAAGGATACTAATATAAAACTGGGTGAGAATGTTCTAAATGTTGATTTGGTGTAGCATCGGATGTGCTCTAGCCACGAAAATTGGTGGAGAAGCTAAGGCACATGAGATCTCCAATACCCAAAATGGATTTGGGCAAATTCTAAACAATTTGGGAAATATTAAAATAATTAATATTTTTAATGGAGTCCCTAAGTCTAAACTTAGGGAAAATAAAATATTAATGTGAATTAATATAACATTGTGTTAGAATGGTCCAAAAGTCATGGATCAAGCCAGATCTAATCTTAGCCATAGATTATGGACTTAATCTCGGTCGTTGATTTGTCAACGAGAAAAGTATAAGAAGAGACTTGAGGGTCACTTGGAGAACACACTAAGAGATCAAGATTTCGACTTTCTGGGGCTGGGTTTGCTGAGAAAGTTGAGAGAATGATCTGGAGTTGGAGCTGAGGGGCAGTGAATACAGAAGCAAAGAGGCAGAGATAGTGCCAGGAGGATCAGCGCAGCAGCCTGGAAAGCTAACGCAGAGGGCAAAAGCCGGAACTGCCGAGAAAGCTGACGCAGAAGGCAGAATCCGGAACTACCGGGAACAACCGGAACTCCCAGGAACTGTCGAGAAACCTGACATAGAGGGTAGAAGAGGCTGACGCTGGGGTTTTTCGTGGGGCAGATTGGCGCTGAGGAGCTGCCAGAGTGTTTATCCGAGGTTTCAGCCGGAACATCTGTCTCAGATTGAGAGGTGCTACTGCCGAGATTTTTCTCTATTGGGTGAGTCGGATTTGGTACCCAGATTGTATTCTGAAACTGCTTAATAAATCAAACCCTCAGATAGCCGCACCGGTTTTCCCGCATTGGGTTTTTCCGGGGACATTGATCCAAAAATAACGGTGTCATTTGTGTGCTTGTTTCTGTTTCCTTCAGTTGATGATCTGTAATGTGTTGAGCATGTACTTGTGTTTATTTTCAGTATTTATTTTGTAAATAACTTGTTAATTAATCAGAACAAGTAGGAAGGAATAAATAAAAAAGTACATGAAGGGTTTCTAACAGTTAGACTTAGAAATTCCTGTTGGCATTATGATGCATGTGTTGTACTTGATGGCAACCCTCTCATAGAAGAATATCTCACTTATGTATAACTGGATGAATCTTCAGAAGAGATATCAGATGTGACTGATGGAGGACAGCTCAAAGGAATCAGATGATAGTTCTAAGTGTGACAAATTAGCTTTGCCATCAAGTCCAAAGGGGGAGATTGTTGCCATTATGAGATAAGTGTTGTCCTCGATGGCAAACCTCACTGATGACAAATCATAGTACAGAAGGTCAGCAGCAAGGAATTGATGATCAGACTATAAGAAGAAGAGAAAGTTCATACACGCAGGTTCGTTAAGCCCAAGTCGCGTGTACACGCTGGTTGGCTTCAGCAAAAGCGCGTGTATGTGGAAAAGTACCTTTGGTCCATGGCGGTTAGTCCTTGGAAGTTGTGCCTAGGGTTTCGGACCATTGTGTCTCGACGGGCGTGTCGATCCCTAGTTTTGAAGTTGATGGTATTGGATTTCTATGGTTTTGGCTCTTGGTATTGAACAAGGCCTAAGGCTATATAAGGAGAAGGAAATCATTAGGCAAGTGCATCTGAAATGTCTTGAATATCTGATGAAGCATTAGATCCAGTATGCAGGGTTATGGGTTGATGATGCATTGCTTGATCTGAGCTAAGGAGAGATCTCACCGGTTGATGGAGAACTAGATCTAAAGAGAGATCGAGATCAAATGGTTTGAAATGAACTATCTTTATGATGCTTATTCTAGATCTATATACTGACGCATGTATTATTCTATAAATGTTATGAGTATGACTGATGTCTGGTACAGCTGCAAGTTATGAGAAATTATTTTTAGATCTGTACGCGGGTTGTCTTTGGCAAAAGCGCGTATACACGCGGGTTTGATTCATCGAAGTAGCGTATACATTGTAAAGCTTGATATTTGAAGTTGCAGATGGATCTGATGGTTATTACAGAGTTCTGTGTCTGCTCTGTGTTCTGGTGACTGTTGTTAACAGGGTTTCAGTGATTCAGAGTTTGATGATTGTTTTGAGCTTCAATGATAGTTATGGGTCCAGTATGAAAATTGGATGAAAAATGGCCTTACAGATTATGTGTTGTGCTTCAGTGTATCCAGTCTGAAAATTGATGAAACGTGGTACCTGGAGATGAGAAGATTGTAGGCAAGCACCTACGTACTAGTATCTAAGCTAGTACAAAAGCTAAAGGAGATCTTTGGAGCATTGTAGCAGGTAGCAGCCTGCGTACTAGTAAATGGATCGGCTAGTACAAGAGCAAAGGGGGTTGTAGCTCCCGTACTGGTATAAGACTGCACCAGTACAAATATTGTAAAAGGATTTTCTTATTAAGAAGAAGATTGAGATGACTTGCAGCAGGTGGTTTTCACCCACATTGGGTTTCCACCTTATATCTTTGTGTTCATGTGTGTGGCTCTTGTGTGATGTTCTGTTCTGTTATTCTGCACCTGTCTACTGTTAATATGCTTAATAATGATCTGATGCATTTACTGAAGATTAAGCTAACTGAATTATAAGATCTCTGGATATAAGCGAGTTTCATTAGACACAGTAGCGTGTACACGCGGGTTCACTTAATTGAAGTAGCGTATATGTTTCTGAGTATGAAATTGAAAAGTTTGATTGATCTGATAATACTGATTCACCCCCCCCCCCTCTCAGTATTATTTCCAACAATTCCAACATGGTAACAAAGCGTGGTTGCAGATCACATGAGCACTGAGGATATCAACCAAACAAAGCAGCAGCAACAGAAAACAGTTGTCCCGAGTGGCAAAAGTTGTTCCTAGCAGAGTAGTAGCAAGGAAGGGGTAACGCAATGCCTGCGTCATCAAGATTGAGCCAGGAAGAGGCAGCGCAGAGGCTGAGGGAGGCAAAGGCAGGGGCACGCAGAGGCCAGGAGGGCTGACACAGTTGGCTGAGGAGGCTAATTTGCTGGTGCCGGAATTGCACCGAGCCTAGGAGCTCTAACCTTCAATTTGCTGGGGTTTAGGAGGCTATGGGTAAGTTGTAGAGTGGAGCTGGTGGGGCACTGTAGTCAGAAAAGGACCGAACAGGGCAAGGCCAAGGTAGAGGGAGTTGCTGCCGAGACGGATTTTTAACCAAGGAATCCGGATCAGTGTTGTTGCACAGAGGATCAAAGAGGGGCAACTTGACATTGGCAGAAGGATTTCCAGGAGGGAAATCGGGACTCAGAGGGAGTCTAGAAGAGAACTTCCAAACGGGAAGTAGAGAGACTCAGCAGGAGTCGAACCGAGAACTTCCAGACGACAAGTAGAGAGACTCAGCAGGAGTCAAACAAAGAACTTCCAGGCGGGAAGTAGATTCAGCAGGAGTCAAACAGAGAAGTTCCAGGCGGGAAGTAAAGAGACTCGAAGGAGTCGACAAGAAGAGCAGAGAAATGGCCATGAATGGGCTGAAGGATCACGACAGGTTGGATGAGGCACCCAGCTTTGTCATCTAGAAGGCCACGATCCTGTCTGTTCTATATGCCATGAGTGCTCATGTGCCACTTTAGAAGAACTGGGGAGACATCGAGTTGTATGCAGGAGGACTACAGGCGATGACGGGCAGGATCCTCGAGGTACCCAGCCTCCTGGATTAGACCTTGCTACGGGAGCCCCGAAGAGGAGTAACAGTACTAGCAATGTTAGTAGAGATAGATGAGGATGGAGAGATGGAGGGATCTACAATGCAGGATTCCCAGGACAACGCGAGGCTAGCAGGCTGCAAGAGTACAAGAGGCACGGGAGTGTTGCACCAGTCCAAGATGACACAGAGAGGTGTGCAACGGTGTGAGATGCATGGAGTTGTTGCAGGAAAGCAAAGGTCAAAGAGGGAGCACTTGTAAGTAACAAAGGGAGCTTCAGCATCAGGAGTGTTTCTAGCCTGATGGAGATGTAAGAGTTGGGAGATTAGTTACTTACTTCTCAGTAACTGAGTTGCACTGCAGCACTTAGCAGTGGTAGTGCTATGGGCAGCACGATGCAGCATGATGAGAGGGGTTGCAGTACGGATGCAGCACTGGCAGTGGCAGGGCCATGGGTCGCAACACAGGATGCAGCAGTGCAAAGAATATTGGGTAGCAGACCTAGCATTAGCACAGGGACCGATGCCGGATGATCAGGGTGATACTCAGTGAGGAGTATTGCTAGAGCACAGTCCTCGCTAAGAGGGAGTGTTGATTTGGGGTAGCATCGGATGTGCTCTAGCTACGAAAATGGGTGGAGAGGCTAAAGCACATGAGATCTCCAATACCAAGAAAGGGTTTGGGCAAGTTCTAAACAATTTGGGAGATATTAAAATAATTAATATTTTTAATGGAGTCCCTAAGTCTAAACTTAGGGAAAATAAAATATTAATGTGAATTAATATAAAACTGTGTTAGAATGCTCCAAAAGTCATGGATCAAGCCAGATCTAATCTTAGTCGTTGATTAGGGACTTAATCTCGGCCGTTGATTTGTCAACGAGAAAAGTCTAAGAGGAGGCTTGAAGGTCACTTGGAGAACACACTAAGAGATCAAGATTTCGACTTTCTGGGCTGGGTTTGCTGAGAAAGTTGAGAGTGATCTGGAGTTGCAGCTGAGGGGCAGTGAATTCAGAAGCAGAGAGGCAGAGATAGTGTCAGGAGGATCAGCGCAGCAGCCGGGAAAGCTGACGCTGAGGGCAGAAGCCGGAACTGCCGGGAACTGCTGAAACTGTCGGGAACTGCCAAAATAGCCGGGAAAGTTGACACAGAGGGCATAAGCCAGAACTGTCGGGAACAACCGAAACTCCCGGGAATTGCTGGAACTGCCGGGAAAGTTGACGCAAAGGGCAGAAGCCGAAACGGAAGGGAACAGTGGGAACTGTCAGGAACTACTAGAACTGCCAGGAAAGCTGACGCAGAGGGCAGAAGCCGGAACTGCCGGGAACAACCGAAACTCCCGGGAACTGCCGGGAAAGCTGACACAGAGGGCAAAAGAGGCTAACGTAGTCCCTAGAGGCTGACGCTGGGGTTTTTCATGGGGCAGATTGGAGCTAAGGAGCTGCAGGAGTGTTTATCCGGGGTTTCAGCCAAAACATCTGTCTCAGATTGAGAGGTGCTACTGCCGAGATTTTTCTCTGTTGGGTGTGCCGAATCTGGCACCCAGATTGTATTCTGAAACTGCTTAATAAATCAAACCCTCAGATAGCTGCACCGATTTTCCCGCATTGGGTTTTTCCGGGGACATTGGTCCAAAAATAACGATGTCATTTGTGTGCTTGTTTATGTTTCCTTCAGTTGATGATTTGTAATGTGTTGAGCATGTACTTGTGTTTATTTTCAATATTTACTTTGTAAATAACTTGTTAATTAATCAGAACAAGTAGGAAGGAATAAATAAGAAAGTACATGAAGGGTTTCTAACAATTAGACTCAACAAGAAAAGTATAAGAGGAGACTTGAGGGTCAGTTCGATATACACCATGATTGATCAGTGAGTTCGATTTTCTAGAGCGGGGTTTGCTAAGGAAATTCAAACAAGTGATCTATTGCAACGAGCGGCAGTGAGTACATAGCAGAGAGGCAAAGATAGTGCCATAGGGTCAGTGCAGTGACGAAGAGGCGAACGCAAAGGCAACTAGAGTTATGCAAAGGCAACAGAAGCCACGCAGAGGCAGTTAGAGACTACGCAGAGGCTGAGGGGCCTGCGTTTGTGACACAGAAGGCCAAAGAGCTGACGCAGAGAGGCAGAAGGTTGACGCAGAGGATTCTAAAGCTACGTTGAGGCTAGCAAGGCTAACACAGAGGGTTCTAGAGCTACGCTGAGGCTAGCAAGGCTGACGCAGAGCCTTGGAGAAGCGTTGAAAGGATTTTTGTGGGGTAGACTTGCTGAATATCTGTCTCCGAGAAGAGGTATTGCTGCCATGTAAAAATCTTTGTTGGGTGAGCCGGTTTGGCACCCTAGTTGTACTCAAGAAATCTGCATAATAATAAAACCCTCAGAACTGTTGCATCGATGAAATAAACCAGAAAATGCAGTAGGAATTTCTTCAGACTTAGAAATTTCAACGATCTTCCTGAGCCAGGAAGGGTTGACGTAGTTGGCCGGGAGGAGCATATTTAGTGCACAAAGAGATCGTGCAGAGCCTGAAGGGATCAAATACTTCGAGTTGCCGAGGCTAGGGGAGTTGTGCAGATTTTGATTTTTGAGTTGGTGAGACGTTGTTTCTGTTGGTGCAGAAGAGTGTCTAAGGAGACTAAACCAAGGTAGAGGGAAGCACTACCTCGACAGGTTTCTAGACAACAAATCTAGATCCCGGTTGCAGCAGAAAAGGAGGATTGGAGAGGAGTGATTCGACAGTTGGCCAGAGGATTTCCAAGAGGGAAATTAAGACTTAGAGGGAGTCTAGAGAAAAGGAGCAGAGATGGCAGTGAACGGATTGAGGGATCAAGACAAATTGGACGAAGCTTACAATTTTGTCATTTGGAAGGTCAGGATCATGGCAATCTTAGATAAACATCGCATCAAGGACTATGCCTTGAGAGTAGTAGTTGTCTTGGTTGACTTTGATGAAACCAAGAAGTATGAGGAGGCCCAGGCATTGGCAAAATGCATGATCCTAGAAGTGGTCAAGGATCATGTAATACCACATATTGCTGAAAAGACAACAGCAAGAGATATGTGGGTGACCCTGACCACCTTATACCAGGGCTCTTCCATGCAGCGAAAGATGTTATTTGAGAATCCGTTGAGGTCATATCGGATGCAAAAAGGAGAGGAGATATATCCTTCCTTCTCAGGTTTCATGGGATTTGCGACCAGCTTACTTCCGTGGGGTCTACACCAGATCCGGAGTTCATGGTCAGGACTGCCCTGAATGCAGTGTCCGAGGAGTGGGAGATGTTTTTCCAAAGCATTTTGGGCAGAGCAACTCTTCCTATTTGGGAGGAGTTGTGGGCAGCTCTTCGACAGGAAGAGCTCAAGAGATTGACCAAGGCAGGGAGTAGCGGTAAGGGAGTTCGAACCAAGAAGGAGGAGGATGTAGCTCTGGCATCAGCGAGACAGCAAGGGCTACAGAAGAGGAAGAAGAAAAACATATCCAAGGTCAAGTGCTTCAACTATGGGGAGCTGGGACATTATGCCTCTCAGTGCCCTAGGAAGAAAGGCAAGGGAGAAGCTTCCGACTCAAAGGCTGCTCCAGCAAAAAAAGCGGAGAAGGATGTCAAAACTGATGACGAGTGTGCCATGAGTGCTCATGCACCTCTACAAAAGAGGCGGGGCGACATGGAGTTGTAGTCGAGAAGACTACAAAGCTCAGGCAGGATCCTTGAGGTGCCCAATCTCTTGGATCACATACGGCTACGAGAGCCCTTAACAACAAGTATCATGATGACAGGTGTCGGGTGGAGCAACGTGTGATGGAGCAACAATGGTAGTGCTAGAGTGTTGAAATCTGAGGCAACGCAGTGGAGGTTCCAATAGTGCGAGAGCCACAAAGGAGTTTGCAGCAGCGCAGTGGCAACAAAGGGAGCACCGGATAGCAGCCGAGGTAGCTTCAGCATCACAACGCTTCCAGACTAACCAGGTTGTCAGTGATTGGGTGAAGTCAGTTACTTACTTCTCAGTAACTGAGTTGCAGTGCAACAGTTAGCAGTGGTAGTGTTATGGGCAGCATGAGGCAGCATTTTGAGGAGTTGCAATACAAATGTAGCAGTGGAAGTGACAGTTTCATAGGCAGCAGTGCAGTGGATGAAGGGCAGCGGGACAAGCATCAGCATCACAGAGGACCGATGCAGTAGACCAGTGTAATGCTTCTATGGTGAAGTATTGCTAAAGGAGTGTTGATTTTGGGTAGCATCGGATGTGCTCTAGCCATGAAAATTGGTGGAGACGCTAAGGCACATGAGATCTCCAAGACCCAGAAATCGTTTGGAGAAATTCCATCCGGATGAAGAGTTATTAAAATAATTAATATTTTTAATGGGTTCCTAAGTCTAAACTTAGGAAAATAAAAATATTAATGTGTATTAATAAGAAATGGGTGTGAAAGTTCTAAGTGACGAGGATCAACCTAGTTCTAATCTTAGCCGTTGATTAGGGACTTAATCTCGACCGTTGATACGTCAACAGGAAAAGTATAAGAGGAGTCTTGAGGGTTAGTTGGAGATACACCAACTGATCAAAGAATTCGATTTTCTAAGGCAAGGTTTGCTGAGCAAATCGAGTTAGAGATCAGAGTTGCAGCGAGAGGCAGTTCAACAAGGGATTTTAATCTGAGGCTAAAGAATACATAGCAGAGAGGCAGTGAAGTGCCGAGAGAGACAACGCAGGCCCTAGAAGGGCTGATGCAGAGGCCATAAAGCTGACGCGGAGGACGTAGAGGGTTGATGCAATGAGACGCAAAAGCCGCAGACGCTGACACTGGGCTTCAGAGGCAGCGCTGGGGAGATTCTGTGGGGCAGACTAGGAGGAGATTAGCAGATTCTGAGCCAAAAGAAGGTGACGCAACTCTTGAAGATGTGACGCAATTCCAAAGTAGTGCTTGGAGCAACTTTCGTTGTCCAGCACAAGGAATAACCGGAATCACTATGGGGTTTGATCATCTGGTTGCTGATTTGCTGGAATATCTGTCTCCAGATAGAGGTACTACTGCCGAGGATATTCTCTGTTGGGTGAGCCATTTCTGGCAGACTAGTTGTATTCACAAAATCTACTTAATAATACAAACCCTCTATATGGTGCACAAGTTTTCCCGAATTGGGTTTTTTCGGGGACGATTGTCCAAAAATAACAGTGTCCCTTGTGTTATTGTCTCAGTTTATTTCACAGCATGATTTCTATATTTGTGAAGGCTACAATAGTGTTCACTTCAATTTTTATGCAATTAAATAACTTGTTAATGTAAAAAACAAGTAGAAGATTGTAAACCAATAACTGTAGTAGGGGTTTCTGATGTGTTAGATTAGGGAATTTTCACATCTTGGAAACCTCCTTTCGCTTGGACATGCTATTTGGAGCTCATTTATTGTATGACGTCAGCCCTACAGAGCTAACGGCTCACACATGTGGGCTAATTAGGGCCTACTATGTTAAATCTAGTTGGTTGGCTTGTAACCCAAGCATATTTTGTGATCAAACTTGTTTTAGGGGTATCGTTAGGCTAATTTTGGGTCATACTCATATAAATAGAGAGGCTCATTCTCTTCGATCATCATCACTTGGCCTTGAATTCGGCACTCTTAGAGATTTTGGCCTTCTTTGTATCTTGTGAACATGTGATTCTATGGATCATTTTTGTCTATCGGAAGTGTTTATTGACATTGAAGAAGTAATCTTGAATAAATAAAGGATTGTTCATTCATTTTGTCTTGTAAGTGAACCTTGTACTTGATCAATCTTTGATTTTATGTCTAATGTATGAAATGAATTGGCAATCTAGTGTTTATATAATGTGCTCTTATTATTGAAGATCTATTGTATAGAATCTAGATATCATCATTGTATGCATTACTCATGTATGAAATGTGAATGGAAATCCCCTTAGTGAACCTTTGTAATAGCTCTCCCAAGTGACCTTGATCCCTCACAAAGATAATCATTATGGTTTTGTGCTAGGGCATAAAAAAATCCTTACTCCTTTGCAAGATTTAGCCAATATTTCACATCCATAGATTCCATCATTCCAAGGACTAGGCATTGGCCTTGTCAATTTGGTGATCAAACCTAAATTCACCCCCAAAATAATTTTTTTCTCTCTTCTTCTAATTTCGACCCCCTTAAGGATAAGTAGCCAAGCTAGTGCTTGGTACTAATTTTTTTCTCTCTTCTTCTAATTTCACCCCCCTTAAGGATAAGTAGTCGAGCTAGTGCTTGGTGTGAATTGGCCTAAAAGGGGAATTTTGGATGGTGGAGAGATTCAATATTGAGAGAAGACTTGGTTGCCCCAAAATCAACCTACCTCAGCGGCCAATCTTTCCATCTTAAGTCCTAATTCTCTTGCCCTAGGTAGATTTGCCCTAGGAAAATCCTAGTTTCCAAAGCTTCAACTTAAGGGCTTGTCAAAGGTTTCGTAGACAATTTGCTTGCAAATACTCGTTGATTGGAAATCTTTTCTTGGTTTGTTGATCCTAGGATATCCCATTTCGCTTGCCCTATGTCAATTATGCCAAGTGTGTCTTAATTTGGTCTTATTAGAGGATGTGAGTTGCCTCTATTTCCTTGATTAAGCCTTGTAATTAAGAAAAGCCATCTTCTATAATCCTCTAGGCTGACCTTAATCCTTGTGCCTTAATTTGGTTTGATTAATGTGAGTTGCCTCTATTTGCTTGATTGAGCCTTGTACCTAAGAACAGCCATCCTCTATAAGCTTCTAGAGTCACCTTAATCCTTGAGCCTAGCATATCCTTCACAGGTGACCTCTATAACAGGAAGCCTCCCATTGGTCAAAGTTCATAAACCGTAGGGGGTAGTGGCTACGGTGACAATTGCCACATCTCATTGTTGTCACTTAATCTAGTGTTTTCTTTGTAGGGTACCCCTTTACAATACCTTCTAGATTCTGTGAAAATTTTTGAATCTAATAAAACAGAAATCCTACTGCAGTAAATTGACTTACATTATCTACTTGTTTTCTTCAATTAACAAGTTATTTTCAAAAAAATATTCAGAAAATATAAATGTAAATACGCTGCAGCCTACACCACTATACAGATCAAGAACTGAAAAAAAAATGAGACATCAAGCAAAGGACACTTATTTTTGGACTAAACTTCCCCGGAAAAACCAATGTTGGAAAACCAGTGCAGCAGCTCTGAGGGTTTTCTATTATTAAGGAGAAGTTTTGAATACAAATGTTGGTTGCCCTCTCGACAAACCAATGATAGAGAAATACAATAGCAGAGAACCTAAGTGAGTTTTACCTCACTTTACCCAACAGAATCCGGTTGATCCGGTAGCGAAACTGGTTGGCCCCATCTGTCCCTTCACAGTAACTGCGTGGCCCTGCATGGAGCTCTCTGAGGCTCTACGTAGCCCTTCTACCCACTGTGTCAGCTATCCCGGCAGTACCGACAGTTCCCGGCAACTCCCGACTTTCTGCGTGGAAGGCAGTCCTTCCTCTACGCTAGCCCTCTTGGCTCTGCATCAAGGATGCGTGGGCCCAGACTGGCCCAACGTCAACTCTCCCATCTACTGCATTGCCTCCACAAGTCTCCCCCCGCCTCTCAGTCTGTATTCCCGAACTCTTGCTACCACTCAGCTGCAAGATCTCCCCAATCGATTTCCCTCCCAAGAACTTCTCTTCCCAAAAAATTGATTTCCTCAATCTCTGTGTGTTCTCTCCAACTGACCCCAAGCCTCCATTTATACTTTTCTTGTTGATGAATCAACGACCGAGATTAAGTCTCTAATCAACGACTAAGATTAAATTAGACTTGATCCTCGTTTCTTAAAAGCTTTTCACCCACATTTTCACTAATACCCATTAATATTTTTATTTTCCTAAGTTTAGACTTAGGAACTCCATTAAAAATATTAATTATTTTAATAAAATACAATCTAGGTGGAATTTCACCAAACGATTTCTGGGTCTTCGAGATCTCATGTGTTCTAGCCCCTCCAGAAAATTTCGGAGCTAGAGCACATCTGATGCTACTCAAAGTCAACACTCCCTCTTAGCGAGGAATGTGCTCTAACAATACTTCCCAATAGAAGTATCACACTGATCCACGACATCGGTCCTCTGCACTGTTGATGCTCGACCCACTGCCCCTCATCTACTACGTTGCTGCAACCTGTACTGCTGCCCATGACACTGCCACTGTCACTGTTGCATCTGCACTGCAACTCCCTCTCAATATGTTGCATCATGTTGCCCATAACACTGCCACTGCTAACTATTGCACTGCAACTCAGTTGCTGAGAAGGAAGCAACTAAAAAAGTGACTAAAAAGTTGACATGTTGGTCAGTTTGGATACCCCGTGATGTTGAAGCTACCTATGTTGCTAATCTGTGCTGACCCTTTGTTGTTACTGCGTTGTTGTTGTATCTGCTCTGTGCCTCCCGCACTGCTGCAACACTCCACTGCGCTGCTTCAAACTTTGGCACTCTATCTCTGCCATTGTTGCTCCATCATCCCTCACACCAACTGACTCTCGTCATTCTGCTACTGTCATTAAGGGCTCACGTAGCCATATGTGATCCAAGACTTTGGGCACCTCAAGGATCCTGCCCCCTGTGTAGTCCTCCTAGCTACAACTCAATGTTGCCCCACCTCTTCTCTAGAGGTGCATGAGCACTCATGGCGCAATATTCAACATCACCGTCATTGTCAGCTTGCGTTGGAGCAGCCTTTGAGTCAGACTTCTCTTCCTTGCCCTTCTTTTGAGGGCACTAAGTGGCGAAATGACCCAGTTCACCACATCTGAAGCATCTAACTTTGGATATATCTTCATTTTTCCTCTTTTGTTGCCCTTGTTGTCCGGCTGATGTGACAGTTGCATCCTCCTCTTCCTCCTCCTTAGCTCTGCTTCCTTTGTCGCTGCTTCCCGCCTTGATCAACTGTCTGATCTCTTCCTGTCGAAGAGCTGGCCACATCTCCTCCCAACTGGGGAGAGAAGCCCAAACCAAGATGCTTTGGACCAAAGGTTTCCCAATCTTCAGTGATTGCATTCAGGGCAGTCCTGACCATGAATTCAGGATCTGGTGTAGACCCTACAGAAGTTAGCTGGTCTCGGGTCCCTTGCAACCTGAGAAGGAAGGGATCGATTTCTTCTCCCTTCTGCATCTGATACTGTCTTAGCTGACTCTCAAGCAACATCTTTCGTTGAACGGAAGTTCCCTCATACAAAGTGGTCAAGGCCTCCCACATTTCCTTTGCTATGTCCTTTTCATTAATATGTAGGACCACATGATCCTTGACCCTGTCCAAGATCATGTACTTCGCTTTCGCCTGAGCCTCCTCGTACTTCTTCAAAGGATCAGCATCAATCGGAATCAAGGCATAATCCTTGATGCGATTTTTGTCCAAGACTACCAAGATCCTGGTCTTCCAGATGACAAAGCTGGATGTTCCATCCAACCTGTCCTGATCCCTCAGTCCATTAACTACCATCTTTGCTCAAATGAGTGTCAAACAGGTTCTCTTCTCCCTCTTTCGCTACTACCCCAACAAAGCTCGGATCTGGATTTCATTGTCATTAGAAATCCTCTAAGGAACAAGTTGCCTCTAAAATTCGATTTCCCTCACGGAAATCCTTCCCCTCTCTAATCTCTCTTTGTTGTTTCTCAACAATGGATCTAGATTTTTTGGCAAAAAATCTTCTGAGGAACTGATTCCCTCTAACTTTACTTCAGCCCCACTAGGTATTGTTTTGCACCAATAGAATCAACACCCCAGTGGCAACTCCAGATGAAGTTTATGTTACACCTCTTTCCCCGGCAACCGAAAAAATGAGACTCAACAGTCTCTGTGTTGGCCCAGCGATCATTGTACTGCCCTCTGCAACCACATCGTCACCCAAACACGCTGACGTAGGCTTTGCGTGAGCCTCCCTTAGTGACTGCGTCACCCCTCCTCTGCTCTCTCGGCTAAGCACTGTGTTGTCTCTAAAGAAGGTTGTCTTCAGCACAGACTCTCCTCTGTCCTTTCACTGATGGCTTTAGTCCTTCTTGATCTTCAATCGCTCTGAAACCATGTGAAAATTTCTAAATCTAATAAAACAAAAACCCTACTGCAGTAAACTGATTTACATTATCTACTTGTTTTCTTCAGTTAACAAGTTATTTTCAGAAAAATATTCAGAAAATATAAATGTAAACACACTGTAGCCTACACCACTATACAAATCAAGAACTGAAAAATAAATGAGACCTCATGCAAAGGGCACTTATTTTTGGACTAAACGTCCCCGACAAAACCCAATGCAGGAAAACCAGTGCAACAGCTCTGAGGGTTTTCTATTATTAAGCATGTTATCTCAAAATCAGGCCCTGGAAGGCTGCAGACCAGGAAGACTTCAAGTAACTGTTTCAGACCAATCTTTCAGCTAAGGCTTAGCCTCCTTAGCCTGAGAGGGCTCTCTCAAAGGATTTAAGGTTTGTGATTATAATTGAGATGGCTAACTCTTTATAAAACAAATAGGAATGAGGCTGGTAAAATCTGAATTAACAAGCATCCATTGGGCTCATGGAGTCATATGTCATTTAGCATCAACAGTGAATTGGCTTTGCAATAAAATCAAGGCATTCAGACTTCAATATAGATAAAGTACAGCAGACACAAAAGGGACAGTATTTGAGCATATGAAGGAAATTAGAACACTGCAAGTGATTTCTAAGTAATCAAGTACTCACAATACTGTATATAACATGAAAGACAACAAGAGGAATTCATACATTGAAGTCACTATGATTCTTGAGCAGCAGAAACCATTTACTGTATTACCAAAGAAACAGAGTCTTTACATAAGCTGGACAACACAGCTTTTTTACATAAACTTCCAACGCTTACTACATTTCCCTTTCTCCTATATATAGAGTTCTTCTACCTAACTAAGATTCCTCCTCAAACCTGAGGGGAACTCGAAATCTATTTCTAATGACACTTGTTCAACTTTTAACTGCCTATTAAATATAACAAACTGTAACTAGACTTTCTAGAGATTTAAATCAAGTAGGAGTCTAACTCCTTATTATGCTAATAATAGCCTTGATTACAAACATTCTTGTTCTTTGACATTTGGTCCCTTTTTAGTTTGGTTGTGATGAATGTTCAAAACTCCATGCTGGTCTTCAATGTCACATCTTCTCCATTTCCCTGAAACATAGGAAACTACCCTTGCTCATCGGTCTTTAGTTTGCCTCAAAATTTTCAAATCCAAAGAAGCATGTCCTTTATCCTTGATTATCCAAAATGTAACAGATGGCCACGTCCTTGATGTGTTGTCCACCTCTTTTATGTGTAAAGGCAAAAACTCTTTCAAGCTGTTTTGACCTATCTTGAACTGTGGTAAATGTGCTCACTTTATGACAAAAATTTAAAGTTGGATTCGAATCCATATTTTCTCCACCTGTCTTGACCTGGTTGAATGTTTATAGCTTTAGATGATGCCTTGTATATATTCCCCTTTCAAAATTCCCGCTTATGTTTCAAAACTGGTTGATTGATATTGGATTGTTTAGCTTCACCAGTTTTGTAGTCGTGCTACGAAACTGCTGAGCTCTAGTCATCACCTTCAGCAGTTTCGTAGCGCGCTACAAAACTGCTGAGTTGTTTCAAAAATCACAGTTTCAACCCAAAACTTTGCTATTTGAGCACTTTGTTGTTTAAACATTCTTTCAACTATTCCAAGACCTTCCAAAACTGAATGGGAATGTTTGAAAAGATTATACCAAGCAAAACCATCAAAACTTTGAAACATATCCTTACTTGAAGTGAGATTTCTTTATGGAGATTCTTTTTGCTGGTTCAATTGTATCTTTAAGTCTTCAATTTGTTTCTTCATTACTTTGATCCCAAACCTGAGGTTTGTATTGACTTTTCTGATAAATTGAGCTTCTTTTATTGCAGGGGTAGTCCAGCTACGGAATTGAACATTAAAATCAACCACCTCAGGAATTTGAAATGTTTGGTCCTCCCACCGAGCTTGCATTTGGTTGAAATAAGCCTCCTTAGCTGCAAATTTCCTAGCAGCTTTCTTCAATCTAGCAATTTCAAAGTTGGCAGATTCCAATCTCCTTTTCAAGTCTTCCACACTACCTTCTTCTTGAGTGGCAACTGTTTTGCCTTTATCCTTTCTTTCATGAAGTCGTGTCACCTCCCCTGTTTCATCAGCTCTTGGTGGTACCTCCTGTACTTGTTTGAACTTCCTTGTTATGGGTCTCCTGGGCTTAAAAACAAATTGATCAACTTGATCATCAAACTTGAGTTTCTTTGAGGCTTTGACCTTCTTAGCCTCCTCTTTTCCTGACTGTATCAACTCAGCTTGAACTAGTGTTGACTCTTCAATGTCAATTGCTTGCAATAAATCATTTAAGTCTCCCTTTGAAACAGGGCTTTCTTCAATACTCACTGACTTACCTTTTTCTTTAGCCACCTGGCTCCTAGTTCTTCTTCTTTGAACTCCTCCACCTGTGCTTGATTCATGTGCAGTTTCTTTGACCTGAGTTTTCTCTTTAATTGACTGCTGGGGTGTATCCTGAATAGTCAGTGGCTTGGTAGACTCTCCAACTTGTTTCCTTGCCTTTAACTTTGAAATCCTCTTGGCTCTTGTTTCTGCTTGAGGACCGGTTGTTGTTGAAGGTTCTTTTGCAGCTTGAGGGCTGAGACCGGTCTTGCTTTTGAAACCGGACATGAATATAAATGTGTCCCAATCTCTGCCTACCCTTTGGAGTTCATGTAGAACAATCAACTTAACCAAGTCATGATGGAACAATGAAGTCTCACAGGCTTCTTTTCTCAGTTGTACCTTGTCACACATTTTACTTAAGCTACGGAATAAGTAAAAAGGTAGATCAATAGATGTTTTCCCTGTGAAATGCAACAGAAGTTTAAAATGGTATGAATACACTTTGCTATATCTCCCTTCACAGGTCAGATACTTCTGTATACAAGTAAGCAAATGGGCATATGATTCTTTAACATAACTTCTAGGAACAGACTTGCTCAAATCTGAGTTAATGAACTCCTGCTTTAGAAATTCTTTGCATGGGTTCATGTCAAATTTGAAATTCTTGAACCAATTCTCTTGCCCTCTTGGAATTTCTGTAACTGTGGATATCATGTCTGGTGAAACCTGCAATTCCAGCATGCCAACCTTTGAGTTTAGTCCTGTGAAATTGAATGCAAATTCCTTAGTAACTTGTGCATGACCTCCCTGAAGCTTCTTGCAAAAATTCCAACATCCAGCTTGTTTAAATGCATGCTCGACTTCTCTGTTCTTCAAGGTTATGTCTAAACCTTCAGGCTCGTTTCTCAGACATTTGCCTGATCTGTGATCTTTCCTTTCTGTCGATCCCTCCATGAAGATTCAGTGTAATGGAGGCTGGAAATGCTAGCGCTGCTCAAACTCCAAACTCTGCCTCGCCTGATAGCTGCCTCGCTTGAATTGCTGCCTCGCTTGATGACAATGTTTTTCAAATTGAAATCTTGCAGATTTGTTTCTCATGCAAGGCTTACAATCATCATTAAAATTGTGCATACCTGGCTTTCCTTGGAACTTGTATTCTGTGTGTATCAACGTACCTGGTGGTTGTAATAATGGAGATAAGCGGTTGGACGAGATATGTGGAGTGCACAAACTGACAATGAATGACGTAGCCATAGATTAACTTGACAGATTTGACAGTTGGGAAAGATTCGCTGCGGAATGCACGAATCTCTGATTTCGCAGTGCGGTCAGTGTAAATTTTGAATTATGCGCTGCGAAATCACCTAATAACGTATCGCGCTGCGAAATCACCTAATGGACTACTTCGCTGCGAAATCACCTAAAGGACTTTTGCGCTGCGAAAACTGTCAAAAAGGATTAATGCGCTGCGAAAACACTTCAGGATGGTTACATGCGCTACGAAATCACCTAAAAGGCTTTGTGGTACATAGTAATTTTTTTTTTTTAAAACCAAACTGACACATGGCTATGAGACCGGTGATGAATGAGAATGAACAGTGATGAAGGAGAATGCATACTTGACTCAAGACCCTCTAAGACGTAGACTCTAAGTAAAAAACAAAAAATAAACTTAGACTAGCACCGACCTTTGTCATCAAGCTAGTATGAGAAATTTTGGCATTAGAATTTTTAAGTGATAACAAAGCAGAATTTCTGAATACAAATGTTGGTTTCCCTCCCGACAAACCAGTGACAAAGAAATACGATAGCAGAGAACCTGAGTGAGTTTTACCTCATTTTACCCGACAGAATCCGGTTGATCCAGCAGCAAAACTCGCTGGCCCGAGCTACAACTTCGCTGCCCCTTCACAGTAATTATGTGGGCCAGCGTGGAGCTCTCTTAGGCTCTGTGCCAACTCTACGTAGCCCCTCTGCCCACTGCGTCAGCTATCCTGGCTGTTCTGGCAGCTCCCCGACTTTCTGCGTGAAAGGCAATGCTTCCTTTGCGCTAGCCCTCCTGGCTCTGCATCAAGGCTGCGTGGGCCCATACTAGCCCAGTTTCAGCTCTCCTGGATACTACGCTACCTCCACAAGTCTCTCTCTGCCTCTCTGTCTGTATTCTCAAACTATCACTGCCCCAATCAATTTCCCTCCTAAGAACTTCTCTTGCTCAAAAAATCGATTTCCTCAATCTCTTTGTGTGTTCTCTGCAACTGACCCCAAGCCTCCAGTTATACGTTTCCTGTTGATTCAGTCGCATTTAATTCTCTAATCAACAGCTACGATTAAATTAGACTTGATCCTCATTTCCTAGAAGATTCTCACCAGTATTTTCATTAATACCCATTAATATTTTTATTTTCCTAAGTTTAGACTTTAGAAAAAACTTAGGAACTCCATTAAAAATATTAATTATTTTAATAAAATACAATCTGGGTGGAATTTCACCAAACGATTTCTAGGTCTTGGAGATCTCATGTGTTCTAGCCCCTCCACAACAGTTCGGAGCTAGAGCACATCCGATGCTAACCAAAATCAAAAGATTTGAGGCAACAGGCCCCATATTTGCTAAGTTGATTAACACTTCAACTACTTTTCTGCAACAAATATTAGATAGCAACTCCATAAATCAATCCCTATAAAAATCAAAACGCATAATAACAAATACATGGATGCAGATGTACGAATACATAGTTGTACATAAACTTTGTAATTAGAAGATAAGATCACATTTAAAGGCTGTATAGTAATGTTAGTTAACAAGTCCAAAATAGTAATCATTTACTTCAAACTGTAACAAGGGTCACCAGGGAAAATATAATTTGTATAAGCACCACAAAAGTTTTCATATTGCATAAGTCCCAGATAACTTGTAGCAAAAGTATATATCAGGGAATATAGATATCCCACAGGTCCTCAGTATAATAAGGCATCTCAAAAAAGAATAGTAAAATGTAGATCTGAACAATCAGACATGCAATTGCAATTCTGGCACATATAAATTGCAAAAACAGTACCATGCTTCAACTAGTTAGTCAGTTAGGAAGAATCATGCACATAAAAACAAATATAGAGAGTGGAGGGGATAAAGAAAAACTGCCTTTCCCTATTTGTTCTCCAATTGTAAGTTCCTCCCATAAAACTTCATACTCCAGATGGTCTAAACCTGCTTCCACCTTTTGTACAAGACCACTTGTTCTGCTAACATTGGTCCTGCTGCTAGTGCTACGCGTATTTGATGAATGCCATGATCCCATAGAATAATTTGATGTTGAGCAATTCACAGCAGAAAAGTAGTTTTCATTATGTTCACCAGCTTCAGATCTATGTCTGAAATCCTTTTCATGGTCAGGCTGCAGCCATGACCATGAGAAATGGTTCTTAGGCTCACCTCTATCATGTTCACCTCCCCACCATGGCCAGCTTATTCCCTTCTTTGCCATCCATGCTTCTGCTTTTAGGCCCAGTGTCTTGCGAATGCTACCATTTCCTTCACCTTCATCGCTAGCAACATGTTCAGCCTTTTCCTTCAATTGTACAGATAGTGTGGAAGGATGAGAAGAACCAAAGTGTGAGTGCATTGTGATCCCTCTAGGTGTGCTACAACCACTTGATGTTGCCTCACCATACTCACAGTAACTGGTGTCAGAACAATGGCTTCCTCCACTTCCACCTTCATGTTCCATGTACTTTTCACCTATGTGTATCCTTGAACGCACCTTAGATGTCACCTTTGATGCCTGTTTAAAGAAGCCAAACAAATATTTTAACTTTTATGCATGGCAGCATCAAATAAATAACCTGATGAAGTAGAATGTATGAGATGTTTTCTTTTGTTCGCTAATGCAATATAAGATACAGTTACCAAAAAAGTTTATGAATAATCCTGCTTACATCCCTAAGAGAACAAGATAAACTTCAGAGTCATACCAAATTGGAGATTTTGGATGTTAGAGGAATTTGAGATGAACGGTGTATTTCTGCTTTGGACTTGCTTGCCTCGCTGCTGGTTTGACTTCGGTCACCAAAAAGACTGGAAAAAGATGCTTTATTCTCAGGTGACTGACCTGATTGCTTCCAGAAGTGACGTGTATCACTTGACACACATATAAAACCAACAAAGGTGCCATTATCATCATAAAGTGGGCTATTGGTTACCATTGCCGGGAAAACCTCCCCGGACTTCTTTTTAATAGGAAAATGTCCTGTCCAATATTCTCGCACAGTAAGATAATTTAGTACTCTGTTTGAAATATCATTGTTACTGGAAGGAATGAAAAGTTGGATGATATTCTGTCCAACTGCCTCTGAGGCAGAATACCCATAAAGTAATTCAGCAGAATGATTCCTGCAATTACCAATCCCTGAATAATAACTTATATGTCTTAAGGAATACATAAATCTACATAAATGCAGCACAAAAACCTTGTATGAACATTATAACATCCTTCATCAAAACTGAAAAGAAGTTCTAAAGTTCAAGTACAAAAACAAATTACTTAAGGAACTCCATGAACACTAAAATCCTATAAGGCAATGTTAATGTGAAGGTAAAGATGTATAACCAAAGCAGTCTATTCAATCATAGGCATTAGTTCAAAATATAAAGTTAAGTAAGCATATGGTGAAGTTTCAAACCACAACACTTGAAAAACGCAGCGAAATCCCTTTCCGTGCTAGCACAAATCAGGCTAGACTTGAAATCAGAAATGACTTCAAGTATATGATAAGTCACAAGCTTTAAGAAAAAAGATCATTTGAATTATTGCTTTCTTTAGAAATTGAACACTGGGAGAATTCTTGGAATAACTAGACCATGTGCCTTGTGATTATTGTACTGTCCACCCTGTTACCCACCACCAATGGGTAACGCCTATTCTTCAGCCAGCAGCCACTTGCAACCACCTGATTAGCTCGATGTGCCACTATTCTCTGCCACCTGAGCCAGCTATTGTGTGCCCTCGCTCATCTGTCATGGTCGTATGTTTGAAGGTGGGCCTTCTGTTAAGATTGGCAACTAGGGCCAAACTCCATGTGGATCATCTTATTTATGGCAGCTGATATTTTTTTTGGATCCCTCTCATCGAGAGGTGTAGGGTTGATCTAAGAATCATCCAGTTCCGATAAGTATTCATGGAGATATGAATTTATTTGTGTTATTGGAAAAATCGTCAAGGTCAGCCAGCAACCAAATAAACCCCACAAGTGCTCAATGTTTTAGTATAAAAGGAGATGACTTGAGAGTCATTTCTCACACTCACTTCACTCATGATCTCTCTCCACTTGTTTTGGGTTTGGTGGCTAGAGAGATCTAGAGGGAGATGCCCTAGAGACTATGAACCTAAGATGCCCTAGTTGCGGTCTTATGAGGAGATCATCTTGCAGATAAGAGGAGATCTATACGCTGCCATAGAGGAGACTAATTCGATCTAGACGCAGTCATGGAGGATCATGGAAGAGTCTCATACACAGCCCTAATCACAGTCATGCAAGAAGACCATCTAGCCGCAGTCTTGAAGGAGATCTGGCTGCAGATCCAAGAAACCCTAGCCACAGTCAGTTCTAATACGCAGCTAGAAGAACCCTAATCCACAGCACAAGGAAGGCCCTAATCTGGAGCTAGAGGAGGCCCTAATCCGCAGTCAAGAAAAGGATACACAGGTCCGAGTTGAGGGGAAAGGAAGCCACAGCTCATAGAAGGATTCTAGGGTCACTTAAGGGCTGACTTAAGGAGCAGCAGGGTACTGAAGTCTTATCACAGCCACAGGTCATTTTGGAGCGCTGTAAAAGGAGGCCGAGACTCTATTTTAGGGAGTTGTTCAGCTCAGCAAGAATAAAAGGAAAGGCCGAAGCAATTTCAAGGACGATTGGGCATGTTTGAGTAGGCTGAAGATGATTGTCATCTTGCCCTAACCAGACCTTAAATTGCAGCAGAGATATATCAATCAAGGGGAAGATGCATGTTGCATCTATGTTGAGTTTGTGCTAGGTGGAAGATTGTCCATGTGTGGACAGAAGTTTATGCAGCCTGTGGGAGCAAGTGAAAACAAGCTACAGTCTTGGGTGTAGGATCTATGTGACTAATGCAGTCATGGATGGAGCATAGATCCGCATTATAGAGGACAGTTTAGGATGTCCTTCTTGGAGGTTTGATGTCTCGGATGAGGTACAGTTAGGTACCTCTGCTAAATCATATCTACAAGTTACAGCTAGCTGCTTTGCTAGGCTGCAAGCCATAGCAAGCAGCTAAGGCTGTTACATGACTATGTTGCAGTATGCAGCATGTTGGGTGCAGCATAGTAATGAAGTGTTGCATAGCGATGATGAAGGATGCAGCATGATAAGATGCAGCATGATGAGATGCAGCTTGATGGTGGAAGCAGCACGGTGATGGATGCAGCAAGGTGATGGAATCACCTTGGAAGAATGTTTGCCTTCATCCAGATTCAGAACTGCTATCCATGTCCTCAGATTTGCAACCTCATCTTCATGGTGAAGATCTCTGCTCTTATTTTGTCAAGTCAAAGTGTTGACTTCTGATGTATATGTACTATCTCTCTCTGCTGAACTATTGAAGAATATAAGAAGAATTGATCAAGGGTTTCCCCACTTTGGGGTTTGTCCCGGGCTAGCGCCACATCTTGTGTCCTCTTGTCTTAGCTTGTCTTCTGCGATTTATGTTTATGTTATATCTGCAGTTTATTTTAATGCTAATGTGATTGCTAATCTAGAAAAGATATTGAGCTAACTATGAAAATTGAAATAAATTGCTCTAAGCATAGAACATACCTAAACTTAACATGGTATCAAAGCTGAGGTGAAAACAATGCCCAAGACAGAGTGAAAGAGCAATCACTGAAGACAATTAGGAAAGGACAAAAGGATCAATGGGTTCCTCATCCCTCTTCAAATTCACGGAGGGTGAAATCGAAGCAGAGAATATTATCAGAATAGTGCAACGAAATATGGCCTACCTAAATATCACTTCAATGGGAAGACCGGATCTTAGGGTGGAAGGAAAGGCAGATAACTAGTTTGGCCATTATGCGAAGGCGTAATATTCCTAATTAGCTATGGCTAATTAGAATATTCGATTTTGCTCAATTTTGCCTTCTATATTTAGTTGTAAATAAAAAGTTGAGGAGAAGGGGACATAACTCACTTTTGGTCCTCTCGTAAAGAGGTATTTAATGAAATTATTATCTCCATTAGGTGATGTAATAACACTGGTTAAATATCCATGTAAATATAAAAATATAAGACTACGGCCATGGGACACGTATTCCAAGCTGAATGGTGAGCAAAACATCCTAGTGGGTGTTCATTTCAGTTATTATGGCTAAAGGAAATTGGCAAAGGCTTTAGAAAGGCAAGAGGCATTAATCGACATTTTATTTACGAAAATAATGGAAATTAGTTGAAAAGGAAGGTGAAAGGTCACATGGTGCATTTGAGGAGGAAAATGAACGAAAATAATGGAAAATGAAGAAAATAGAGGCCTCATTTATATAAAAGCTTATGAGGATCAATGGGTAGGATTGGTCAATGTAAATTTTTGTCAGTTCAATTTTGGAGCTCTCATTCTATTCTCTCTCTCATACTCTTGGACACTTGGAGTTTTCTTGGAGCACTCTTGGAGAGTTTGGCATACTTGAATGCTTGGAGCAAGAAAGCAAAGGAAGAGCAGGAAAGTGCAACAGGACATCGGGATCAACAACTACAGTGGGTTTTTCTTGCAAGTACCGAATTGCATGTATGCTTTCCTCACTAGTTTTGGTATGCATGGCACATGCATGTGGTTTCTTGGTATGATCTATCATTGGCATGGAGGATTGCCTGGATTGACAATGGATTTGGCTAGCCTTGCCATTTTAGGGATAGCCATGGTGTTGTGGGTTCATTTCTTTGTTTTTTTGGTTGGTTCTCATGTTTCCTTTAGCTTGGGTTGAGTTATTAGTTCCTGGAGCCTTGTTTGAAAAAATTCGATCTCTCCGAATTGAGGGATTAGAGGGAGCAACCAGTACTTTTCGCAAAGCAGATCTCTAGCTGGACGCAATAGTTTGGAAGCAGTTTGCTAGAACAAAACTAGCATTGCGTGGGTGAAAATTTTCCTCGGGGAACTTCTAGTCTCAAGAAGTTCGATTTCTCTTACAGATTCGCAATCATTGTGAGAAGTTTTTCTCACTCCAGAAGGGAGTGCAAATAGCCCAGAACCAACTCAGCAGAAGGGAAGAGGAGATTTTTGACATTATCTGAGTTGGCCACTGCCAGACTACGAGATCAATACAGCGTGGACAGTGCTTCCAACTAAGTCATCTGGAAGGCAATGATGTCCTTCCTTCTAGATGAATATGACCTAAACCCAAATATTGATGCAGTGGTAGCAGTACCCCAAGATGCATATCAACAGAAGGAGTACATAAAGGAGATGGCGCGAGCAAAGAGATTGATCCTAGATGGTGTCCGAGATCATGTTGTATCACACATAGCGGCCAAGGGAACGGCCAAAGAGATGTGGGATCCACTTTTCACGTTGTACCAAGGCACTTCCGAGCAGCAGAAGATGTACCTAGAAGAGAAGTTGAGGTGCATGAGGATGCAAAAAGGGGAACGCATAGACCCCTTCCTCACCAGGATTCAGGAGATCTGGGACCAGCTTGCAGTTGTTGGGGCAGCGCCTCAACCCACAAAGCTAGTGCGATTGGCACTAAACTGTGTTCGAGGAGTGGCAAGTATTTGTCCAAAGTATCTTGGGCAGAGAAACCTTGCCAAGGTGGGACAGGATTTGGGTCGATTTGCAGCAGGAGGAGTTGAGACGAGACCTAGCGAAGAACTCCATCAGTGGCAGCAACAGCGAATCGAAGTAGGTGAAGAAGGACGAGAATGTGGCCCTCGCATCGAAGGGTTCCAGTCAGGGACAGGGGGAGCAACGTAAGAAGAAGGACCTGTCAGAGGTCAAATGCTTCAGATGTGGTGAGCTTGGTCACTACAATATTCAGTGTCCTCTCAAGAAGAAGGGCAAGGAGAAGAAGCAGGACCAGCAGGAAGCATTAGTAGAGATCGATAGGCTTTCCTCCAGGCTGGAGGAAGACTTTGCCATGTTTGCTAACATACCCCCAGGAGTGTGTTGATTTGGGGTAGCATCGAATGTGCTCTAGCCACAAAATTTGGTGGAGAGGTTGGGGTACATGAGATCTCCAATACCCAGAAAGGGCTTGGGCAAATTCTAAACAATTTGAGAAATATTAAAATAATTAATATTTTTAATGGAGTCCCTAAGTCTAAGCTTAGGGAAATTAAAATATTAATGTGATTTAATATAAAATTGCATTACAATGGTCCAAAAGACATGGATCAAGCCAGATCTAATCTTAGCGGTTGATTAGGGACTTAATTTTGGTCGTTGATATGTCAACAAGAAAAGTATAAGAGGAGGCTTGAGGGCCACTTGGAGAGTACACCAAATGATCAGTCATTCTATTCTCTAGAGCGGGGTTTGCTAAAAGAGAGAGAATCAGTGATCGGAGTAGCCGCTGAGGGGCAGTGAGTACAGAGAGGCAGAGATAGTGTCGGGAGATCAGCATAGGAGCCAGAGAGAGTGACGCAGTAGCAACTAGGGCTCATGCAAGGCCACGCAGAGGTAGCTAGGCGTTGCGCAGTGCTTCAGAGGGGCGGACGTAGCTGACGTAGAGAGCTAGAACGCATGGCCTCCTAAGGCTGACGCAGGCCTATTCAGGGTGACGCAGGGCCAGCCTTGGGCAGAGAGAGGCTGACGCAGTGCAGAGAGGCAGACGTTGGGGTTTCTTGCGCAAATTGGAGCTGAGGAGCCGCCGGAGGGTTTATCCGGGGTTTCAACCGAGACATCTGTCTCAGACTGAGAGGTACTACTGCCAAAGGCATTCTCTGTTAGGTAAGCCGGATTTGGCACCCAGATTGTATTTTGAAACTACTTAATAAGAAAACCCTCAAATTGTTGCACTGGTTTTCCCGCATTAGGATTTTCCGGGAACATTGGTCCAAAAATAACAGTGTCATTTTGTGTGCTTGTTTTTGTTTCCTTTAGTTGATGATCTATAATATGCTGAGCATGCACTAGTGTTTATTTTCAGTATTTACATTGTAAATAACTTGTTAAGTAACAGAACAAGTAGGTAGGAATAAATCAGTAAAGTGCATGGAGGGTTTCTAACCAATAGACTTAGAAACTTCAACAGAGTGAAATGGGGAGATTTGGTTTTATTGCCCCAGAGTGCTACAGATTGGTAGGATTCTTAAGTACGTCCAGCACTTGAATCAGTACCTTGCTACGAAAGCCCACAGTGTTTCAATAGTAGGATGGATCAGTGGCAGTTGATGTAGTCAAATGCCAAAGTTACAAATCCAAAGTCTAGTTGCGGTCAGATGTTGGGGACCGCAGTGTAGAGTTGGCAACAGTGCAGGTGGCACAGTGCAGAGTCAACAGCAACGCAGATGCCTCAGTGACAGTCTAAAACTCAGGAGACAGATGCATCATACTGATCACAGTTGATTCAGTATTTAGGATGATTTTCAGTTACAGTTGCAGCAGCAACACATGGAGGGAGTTGTAGTGTAGATGCAATGTTGGTAGCAGCTCAACAGGGTCAGCAGTAGCACCTATGCAAAAGATATCAGAGTTGCGCAATAATTGGTGGGCAACAGGTGAGGCCAGACATCAGCAGTGTGACAGGAGATGATCCAGAGACAAAAGTGTTGCTACAGGCAGCAGCGATGCTAGAACACATTCCTCGCTAAGAGGGAGTGTTGGTTTTTGTAGCATTGGATGTGTTCTAGCCTTGAAATTTTGTGGAGAGGCTAGAATGCATGAGATCTCCAAAACCTAGAAATCATTTCTAGAAATTCCACCCATAAATGACTTAATTAGATTATTAGTCAGTTTTTAAATATTTCATAAGCCTAAACTTAGGGAATATGACTAATTAATCAAAATTAATTAAGTTATGGTGTGAATGTTCTAGAAACTCGCATTGATCGACTTCAAGTTAATCCTAGTCATCGATTAAGATCTAATCTTGGTTGTTGAAGTCTCAACAGAGGATTATAAGAAGACGTCGATGGGGCTGGGTGAAACCACTTGAGAGGTTCAATTTCTGAGAATATCGATTTCCAGAGTAGCAGCAGTCAATTATTGGAAAGAGAGTCAGTGAAATCGAAGCAATGAGAAAGGGGTAGGCACGATGAAGTCAAAGGAAGGATTCCAGTTCTGCTGAGTGCATTTGCATAAAGGCAAAGGAGCCATAGTGAGGCTGACACAGAGCAACGCGGTAGCCTCCTCTAGAGGCAATTTTGAAATTGATGGGGAGTAGCTGAGTTTCAATGCCAAAAGCTAGGCAGAGGTTCTAGAAGTTGTAATATTGAAGTCTAACCCAATAGAAATTCTTCTTGTACTATTCGGTTTATTTCACCTACTTGTTTAATTACTTAACAAGTTATTTAACCATGTAAATATTGAAAATAAACACAAGTACAGTATCAACATCTACAGATCATCAACTGAAAGAAAACAAGCACACAAGTGACACCGTTATTTTTGGACCAATGTCCCCAAAAAAACCCAATGCGAGAAAACCGGTGCAGCTATTCAGAGGGTTATATTATTATGCAATTTATCTGAGTACAATTGGGTGCCTAACCGGCTCACCTGACAGAGAAAAATACACGACAACAATACCTCTATATCCAAAAACAGGTATTCAGAAAACCTGTCCCACAAAACCCTCCCCGACACAACTAAAGCCTAGCGCTGGCCCTTTGGCTACTGCATCAGCGTACTGTTGACCTGCATCAGCCCTACGACCCTTTGCATCAGCCTTTTGAGGCACTGCGCAACGTCTAGGAGCCTTTGCGTCACTCCCTCTACCCTCTGCGTGGATGAAGCAGACTCTCTGGGCTTTTTGTTGACTCTGTTGAGCTCTGCATAGCCTGGACTAACTGTTGCTCTCGCTCTCTCTGCTTCTGTGCTGGTCTCCCAGTATTGTCCTTGCCTCTCTGCCTCGTACTCAATGCCCCTCGTTGCTGATCACGGATTAAACTTTGCTTAACAACCCGCTCTAGCAAAATGAATCAATGTTCACTCTGGCGTATCTTCCAACTGACCCTCAAGCCTCTTCTTATACTTATCTCATCGGTCCTTCAACGGCCGAGATTAAATCTCTAATCAACAGCTAAGATTAGATTTGTCTTGATCCATTATTTTTGGAACCTTCTAACCTAGTTTTATATTAATACCCATTAATATTTTAATTTTCCTAAGTTTAAACTTACGAACTCCATTAAAAATATTAATTGTTTTAATATCTCCCAAACCGGGTACAATCTGTCCAAACCATTTCTGGGTCTTGGAGATCTCATGTGCTTTAGCCTCTCCACCAATTTTCATGGCTAGAGCACATCCGATGCTACCCCAAATCAACACTCCCTCTTAGCGAGGACTATGTTCTAGTAATACTCCACACTGAGCATCACCTTGATTATCTGGCATCGGTCCCTGTGTTGATGCTAGGCCTCCCTACCCAACATCCTCTGCACTGCTACATCTTGTACTGCTGCCCATGGCCCTGCCACTACCACTGCTGCATCCGTATGGCAACTCCCTCTGCATCCGTGCTACTGCTGGTCCATCCTCCCAGCATTGCATCCCCTCTCATCATGCTGCATCGTGCTACTGCACTGCAACTCAGTTACTAAGAAGTAAGTAACTGATCCACCCAACTTCTGACATCCCTGTCAGGCTAGAAACACTCTCGATGCTGAAGCTCCCTCTGCCACTAACAAGTGCTCCCTCTACACTGCTGCAACAACTCCCTGCATCTCGCACCGTTGCACACCTCTTTGTGCCATCCTGCACTGCTGCAACACTCTCGTGCCTCTCGCACTCTTGCAGCCTGCTAGCCTCGCATTGTCCGGGGACTCCTGCACTGTAGCACTCTCTGCTGCTCCATCTGCATCTGTCTCTACCGACATCCGCCAATCCTGCTACTCCTACTCCTCTACGAGGCTCCCGTAGCAAGGCATAATGCAAGAGGTTGGGTACCTCGAGGATCCTGCCCCTCATTGCCTGTAGCCCTCTTGACTACAGGTCGATGTCTCCTCACTTCTTCTCAAGTGGCACATAAGCACTCATGGCACAATCGTCATCCTCCTCTACTTCTTTCTCCGCCTTCGTTGGCGCTGCCTTCGAGTCTGAAGCCTCTCCCTTACTCTTCTTCCTAGGACACTGGTTTGCAAAATGACCCCTTTCCCCACAATGGAAGCACTTGACCTTGGAGAGGTCCTTCTTCTTCCTCTTCTCCTGATCCCCGCAAATGCTAAAGCCGCATCCTCTTCTTCCTCCTCCTTGATCCTGACCCCTTTGTCGCTACTCCCCGCCTTGGTCAGCGGTCTGATCTCTTCTTGACGAAGAGCTGCCCACAGTTCTTCCCAATCCGGAAGACTCGTCCTGCCCAATATGCTCTGGACGAATACCTCCCAATCCTCAAAGATTGTGTTCAGTGCGGTCCTCACCATCAATTCCTCATCCAGCGTGGCCCCTATGGAAGTTAGCTGGCCACGAATATCCTTCAACCGACCAAGGAAGACATCTATCTGCTCTAGCTTCTGCATCTGGTATGCCCTTAGTTGATTCTCCAGGAGCATCTCCCTCTACACGAAAGTATTCTGGTACAATGTCTTCAAAGCGTCCCACATCTCCTCTGTCGTTTCCTTCTCGGCAACGGCAGAACCACCTAAACGGTGTTTTCCTTTAGCCAAATCAACATGAAGTAGAACTCCATCATCTCCCAGCATCAAGTCTGGTGTAACAGTCTTTGAAATATCTGGACAAGTCACATAAGCACAGATTACTAGATTCCCAGGAGTTTTGACAGTCTCTCCTGCAGCTTGTGCTTGTTTCGAAAATCTATTTAGAAGGGAAAGATTTTCACTGAATAACTCTGATTTAGTTAGTCTAGGCATCTTCTGTCGAAATATTACAATGTCAAGTTTGATACCATGCTCTTCCATCTGGTTAGCAATTATGTCTACCTGATCCTCTTTTGTTCCTTCATCAGGTTCTTTGATCAAGGACTGGGCACCTGTAACCAAACTAAGGCGTTTATGTCCTGCACTCTTTCTTCCAAGTTTCCTTATCAGCAAGTCTACTCCTCCTCTTGGCAGCGTGTTGAAGATCCTCATCAACAACCTCAATAGGTCGAAAAACAACCACACTCTCATAGCCACCAACTTCCCTCTGCAGATCATTGTCAGCTTCTTCAGATAATAATGGTTTATCCCTCCAAAATCTCTTGGAGGCCTTCTCTGTCTTTCGATTCCTTTTCAATTGGAATACGCTACAAAACCTCTTAACTTCTTTTTCAGCAAACAGCTCTGGGTCAGGCTCGATTATTCTCTTAACAGCATCGTCAATTGGAGGCACATCAGCATCTGATCTTCTTGATTTTAAATGAAGAAAACCGTAGAACCACTTTCTTAATGATTGTCTCCAAGCCTGCAGGATATAAATATGAACAAATTACTAAATATGCACACTTCTAAAACAGGATTCAATGTTAATTCCGGTTTTAATGCCTCCTCTCTTCTCCTTGTGTTCTTGCAGAACTTGCCTCAAAGACATATTATTCACAGTGTCACCACTAACAGGCACAAAATCACCTCGGATCATATTCTGTTGATCAATAAGACGCAGGGCATGCATTCCCAGCGCTAACACAATCATTTGATTCAATAGCTGTGACAATGAAGTTTGTTTGGGATTTCCAGTGAGACCTCTCCTAATAGCTTGTAACTTGCTTTGCCTCTGATTGCTGATGATGTTCTGAATTGTGCTTGTGCAGGGATAGGAACTTGAAGAGCTGGAGAATAAATTACATATTCTAAAACAACACATTTAATGATTTCTTCTTCAAAACAGGGTTTTGAAGAAGAATCAATCTCACACTGACATAAGACGGAGTCTAACACAGCGGATGCCTTCAATTTTCCTGTGATCTACAACCACACTCTGATACCATGTTGGAATTTCCAAGTCTAACTCGTTAGAAATTCTTCCTATACTATCTGGTTCATTTCACCTACTTGTTTAATTACTTAACAAGTTATTTAACCATGTAAATACTGAAAATAAACACAACTACAGTATCAACATCTACAGATCAACAACTAAAAGAAAACAAGCACACAAGTGACACCGTTATTTTTAGACCAATGTCCCTGGAAAAACCTAATGTGGGAAAATTGGTGCAGCTATTCAGAGGGTTATATTATTATGCAATTTATCTGAGTAGAATTGGTTGCCTAACCGGCTCACCGGACAGAGAAAAGTACACAGCAGTAATACCTCTATATCTAGAAACAGGTATTTAGAAAACCTATCCCACAAAACCCTCTTCGGCACAACTGAAGCTCAACACTAGCCCTTCTGGCCACTGCGTCAGCTTCCTGCTGACCTACGTCAGCCCTAGGACACTGTACGTCAGCCTTCAGAGGCACTGCGCAACCTCTGGGAACCTCTGCATCACTCCCTCTGCCCTCTACGTGGATGACGCAGTCTCTCTGGGCTTTACGCTGCCTCTGCTTCTGTGCTAGTCTCCCAGTATTGTCCCTGCCTCTCTACCTCGTACTCACTACCCCTCGCTGCTGATCACTGATTCAACTTTGCTTAGCAACCCCGCTCTAGCAAAATGAATCACTGATCACTCTGGTGTATCTTCCAATTGACCCCCAAGCCTCTTCTTATACTTTTCTCGTTGATCCTTCAACGGCCGAGATTAAATCTCTAATCAACGGCTAAGATTAGATTTGGCTTGATCCATGACTTTTGGAACCTTCTAACCCAGTTTTATATTAATACCCATTAATATTTTATTTTTCCTAAGTTTAGACTTAGGAACTTCGTTAAAAATATTAATTATTTTAATATCTCCCAAACAGTTACAAGCAATAGTTGACCAGAGGGCTTGAGGAGAAGTTGTTCCGAGCTGAGAGCAGAAGTGACTGCACTAGGGTGACGTAGTGACTACACAGAGCTAGTTTGGCCAACTCAATTTGAGCTGAGGTCAGTGCCTGGATTTGTTTGTGGAGTGAGGAAATTTCTTCACTAGATTTTTCTTGCGAGTATTTCTTTGTAGGATTGTCAGTTCCGTCATCCAGTTGTACTCATATTATTTCACTGCTGCATAATAATAAAACCCTTAATTGTTGCACCGGTTTTCTCAAGTTGGGTTTTTTTCGAGGACATTGGTCCAAAAATAACTGTGTAAATTTATGTATGTGCTAGCATTTCTTCCAGCATTTATTCTTCCGCAGTTTTTTTTTGTAAGTTGCAGTGTGAGTTATTCAGTGTTTGTTGTAGGAAATGGTAAATAAATTGTTAAATTAAATTAATAATTAGGAGAATAATTTCCAGTTGCTGCAATAGGAATCGGGTTTCCAATTTTTCACATTATGTTGCCTCTTCTGCAAGGTTGGCTGCTCTGGAAAGAAACGACAACTATTGTGGTCAGTCTTCACCTTGAATGCCCACTAGGTAATGCCTGAACTTGGCCAACGCATGCCAGCATCTCCTTATCATAAATAGAGTATAATCGCTCATGGGGTAGCAGTTTCTTGCTCTCAAACGTTGTAGGATGGCCTCTGTGTGTCAATACAGCTCCAAGCCCTTCGCCAAAGGCATTGAAATCCAGCACAAAAGGTCCTGTGAAATCCTGAAAAGCCAAAACGGGTTAGCTGCTCATCACCCTCTTGAGGCGCTCAAATGCCTCCCGTGCAACCTCTATCCACTTAAATGCCCCTTTCTTTGTCAAATTTGTGAGGGGTGTTGCTAGCTCTGAGAACCCCTTCACAAACCTCCTGTAATATGCGCAAATACCGAAGAATCCCCTCAGCTCGGTCACATTCCTAGGAGTGGGCTAGTCAAGGATGGCCCTGATCTTCTCCTAGTGTACCTTTACTCCATCCTCCCCAATCATGTGCCCAAGGTACAACATCTCTGTAAGTCCAAACTCACATTTAGACATCTTCGCATACAGTTGTTCCTCCTCCAGTATGCACAATACCTCCTCCAGATGTTGGAGGTGCTCCTCCGAAATCCAAATCAGAATGTCATTAGAAAAGACAAGGACATATCATCGCAGCTGCTTGCAGAACACAGGGTCCATTCAAGAACACAGGGTCCATTCAAGACTGAAATGTGGTTGGTGCATTGGTTAGCCCAAAGGGCATCACCAAGAACTTGAAGTGTCCGTAGTGGCAACGTAAAGTTGTCTTGGGAATGTCTTGCCCCTCACTTGGATTTGGCTATACCCTAAGCGCAAGTCTATCTTATTGAAGTACTTAGCTCTTCTAAGCTCATCCATCAGGTCGTCAATGCGTGGGATGGTGTACTCGTTCCTCAGTGTCTTCTTGTTCATGGCCCTGTGTGAAAAATTCTGAATCTACACATCAAAAATCCTACTACAATCACTAGTTTATCATCTCCTGCTTGTTTTTACATTCAACAAGTTATTTAATTATTTAAACAGCGATGAAAACACTATTGCAGACTACACATACATACAGAGCATGGACTAAAAATAGAATGAGACAAATACACAAGGGACACCATTACTTTTGGACAAATGTCCCCAGGAAAAGCCAATGCAGGAAAACCGGTGCAACAACTCTGAGGGTTTTCTATTATTAAACAGCAGTTCTGAATACACTCTGGATGCCCTCTCGACTATCCAGTTACAGAGATAAAAATATACTGGCAAAAACCTAAGTGAGATTACCTCACTTCACTCGGCAAAATCTCTCCATTCCGGCAATTGGACTGACTATCCCCGATTACAGTTGCGCTGCCCTTTCGCAGTAGCTGCGTGGGCCTACGTGGAGCACACTAGGAAACTACGTCAGCATTGCGCTGCCTCCTCTGCCTCCTGGAGCTCTGACGTCAAGCTTCTCAGCTAATCCTGCTGCTCCCCAACTGAATTCGAACATCTGCTGGAGGGTGGCTCTACCCTTGCGCTGGCATTGCGTCAAGCAACGCGTGGGCCCTCCTAGCCCAACGTCAACCTCCTTGGGTCTGCGCTGCCTCCTCTAGCGTCTCTCTGCCTCTCTCTCTGTGTATTCGAGGTCCCGGAGAAGATCCTCCAACCTCAACTATCCATGCCCCTCTACTACAACAGATCACTTGTTCGATTTTCTCAGCAAACCTCGCCCCAGAAAAATCGAACTAACTAATCTCTCAAATGTGTGTCAAACTGACCCTTAATCCTCCTCTTATACTTTTCCTGTTGATGAATCAACGGCTAAGATTAAAACAACTTGATCCTCGTCACTTAGAAGTTTTTCACCCGTATTCTTATTAATACCTGTTAATATTTTTATTTTCACAAGTTTAGACTTAAGAACCCATTAAAAATATTAATTATTTTAATAACTCCTCATCTAGGTGGAATTTCTCTAAACGATTTCTGGGTCTTCGAGATCTCATGTATTCCAGCCCCTCCACAAAAATTTGGAGCTAGAGCACATTCGATGCTACCCAAAAGCAACACTACATCTTAGCGAGGAATGTGCTCTACTAATACTTCTCAACAAAAGTACTACACTAATCCACTACATCGGTCCTTTGTGTTGTTGATGCTTGGCCTGTTGCCCTTCATCCACTGCACTATTGCTTCCTGTAATGTTGCCCATGACTCTGCCAGTGTCACTGCTACATTTGTACTACAGCTCCCTCTCAATATGCCGCATCATGTTGACCATAGCACTGCCACTACTAACAGTTGCACTGCAACTCAGCGGCTGAGAAGTAAGCAACTGAAACTTCACCCAAAAGCTGACATGTTGGTCAATATGGATGCTTTGTGATGCTGCAGCTACCTTTGCTGCTAATCTGTTTTGACCCTTTGTTGCTACTACGTTGCTGCAAACTGCTCTGTGCCTCTCGCACTTCTACAACATCCATTGTGTTGCTTCATACTTTGGCACTCTAGCTCTGCCACTGCTCCATCACACCTCACACCGACACCTGTCATTTTGCTACTGTCGTTAAGGGTTCCCGTAGCCGTATGTGATCCAAGAGTTTGGGCACCTCAAGGATCCTACCCGACATGTATTCCTCTCGACTACAACTCCATGTCACCCCAACTCTTCTCCAGAGGCACATGAGCACTCATGGCACAAACGTCATCCTCGCCTCCTTGTCAACTTTCATTGGAGCATCCTTCGAGTTAAAAGCCTCCTTCTTACCCTTCCTCCAGGGGCAAAGAGTGGCAAAATGTCCAAGTTCCCCACACTTGAAGCATCTGACCTTGGAAGTATCCTTCTTCTTTCTCTTCTGCTGCCTTGTTTTCCCAATGATGCGAGAGTTGCATCCTCCTCCTCCTCCTCCTTGACCCGGGCTCCTCTGCCACTACTCCTTGCCTTGGGCAACCTCTTGATCCCTTCTTGTCGAAGAGTTGCCCACATCTCCTCCCAATTGTGGAGAGTCTCTCTGCCCAAGATACTTTGGAAAAATGTCTCCCAGTCCTCGATGACTGCATTCAAGGCAGTCCTAACCATGAACTCAGGATCTATTGTAGACCCCACTGAATTCAACTGGTCGCAGATCCCACTAAATTCTCTCTTCTGCATCTGGTATTGTCTCAGTTGATTTTCTAATAGCATTTTCCATTGAATGGAAGTGCCCTGGTACAAGGTGGTTAGCGCCTCCCACATCTCCCTTGCTAATTCCTTCTCAATGATATGTGGTACTACCTGATCTTTGACCCCGTCTAGGATCATGCACTTGGCCTTAGCCTAGGCCTCCTCGTACTTCTTTAACGGATCAACGTCGACCGGAACAACAACTACTTTCAAGGCATAGTCCTTGATGCGATGTTTGTCAAGGATCGCCAGGATCTTGGTCTTGAAGATGACAAAACTGGATGCTCCATCCAATCTGTCCTGATCCTTCAGTCCATTGACCGCCATCTCTACTCAAAAAGTGTAGGGTTGGTTCTCTTCTCCCTCTCCTGCTGCTAATCCAGCAAAACTTGGATTTGGATTTCTTTGGCGCAAGAAAACCTCTAAGGAACAAGCTCCTCTAGACTCCCTCTGAGCCCTCCTCCTGCCAAATGTCGAATCACTCCTCTCGAATCCTCCTTTGTTGCTGCAACCCGGATCTACATTTCTTTGGCTAGAAATCTGTCAAGGCAGTGACTCCCTCTACCTCGCTTTTGTCTCCACAAACACTGTTCTGCACCAACAGCAACAGCGTCCCACCAGCTCCTCAGATCGAATCTGCTTTGCTCCTCTAGCCCCAGCAACTGACTGATTCGAGCCTCCCAGGCTCTGTGTTGGCCCAAAGAATTGACGCAGTCACTGCATGAGCTCTTCTCGGGTTCTCTATCACCCTTTGCAGGCTCAAAACACTGACACAGGCACTGCGTGAGCCTTTGCGTCACTTCTCTGGCTCTGCATCACTCTTTCAGCCGCTCCTCTGCCTCTGAAACAACGTTGTCACTCGAGACAGCTACTTCTCTGCAACAAATTCACTGGATCTCTTGGTTGATGTCTTCAGTCTCCTATGATCTGCAATCCTCTGATACCATGTGAAAAATTCTGAATCTATAAATCTTATTGAGATCACTAGTTTATCATCTCCTACTTGTTTTTACATTCAACAAGTTTTTTAATTATTTAAACAGCGATGAAAACACTAGTGCAAACTACACATACATACAGATCATGGACTGAAAATAGAACGAGACAAATACACGAGGGACACCACTATTTTTGGACAAACGTCCCCAGAAAAACCCAATGCGGGAAAACCGGTGCAGCAGCTCTGAGGATTTTATGTTAATAAGTAGTAGTTTTGAATACACTATGCATGCCCTCTCGGCTATCCAATTAAAAAGATAAAAATATACTAGCAAGAACCTAAGTGAGATTACCTCACTTCACCTGGCAAAATCTCTTCATTCCGACAACTGGACTGACTGTTCCCGGCTAGAACTGCGTTGCCCCTTCACAGTAGCTGCATGAAGCACACTAGGACACTGCATCAGCATTGCGCTAACTCCTTTGCCTCCTGGAGCTCTGACATCAACTTTCTCGACTAACCCTACTGCTCCCCAGCTGAATTCGGACTTCTGCTAGAGGGTGGTTCTACCCCTGCACTGGCACTGTGTCAAGCAATGCATGGGCCCCCCTGGCCCAGCGTCAGCCTCCTTGGGTCTACACTGCCTCCTCTGGCGTCTCTCTACCTCTCTCTGATGTGTATTCGAGGTCCCGGAGAAGATCCTCCAACCTCAACTATCCCTACCCCTCTACTGCAACAAATCACTTGTTCGATTTTCTCAACAAACCTCGTCCCAGAAAAATCGAACTGACCGATCTCTCAAGTGTATCTCCAACTGACCCTCAAGCCTCCTCTTATACTTTTCATGTTGATAAATCAACGGTCGAGATTAAGTCCGTAATCAAAGGCTAAGATTAAAACATACTTTATCCTCATCACTTAGAAGTTTCTCACCCATATTCTTATTAATACCCATTAATATTTTTATTTTCCTAAGTTTAGACTTAGGAACCCATTAAAAATATTAATTACTTTAATAACTCCTCATCCAGATGGAATTTCTCCAAATGATTTCTGGGTCTTGGAAATATCATGTGTTCTAGCCCCTCCACAAAAATTCGAAGCTAGAGCACATCTGATGCTACCCAAAATCAACACCCTGTAATCTATCACATGCGAAGGGTCTCATCTTTCTTATTCACCAACACCATAGAAGAAGCGAAGGGACTAGAACTAGGCCTAATGTGCCCCAACCTCAACAGCTCCTATATCGCCCTCCCAATCTCATCCTGCTATGCCTTAGGATGCTTGTAGGGAGTGGAAATGACTACATGTACCCCCTCCTCTAGCTCAATGGTGTGCTCGAACCCTTAGTCTGGTGATCTGCCTGGAGGAATCTCTCCAAACACTGCCTGGTGCCTCTCTAGGAGTGCCAATATGTTCAGGTGTGTCTGTTGCTTCTGCCCCCCTGTCTCTGAGATCCTCAACTCAACTGCCCAAGCAATGTCTCTATGTCCCAAGTCTGCCTCCATCATGTGCCCTGACACTGCTTGGGGTGCATATGAGTGCATACCCCTCAAGACCACCAACTCCCCATCCAAGCCAATAAACTCCATCACCAATTTGCTCCAATCTATGGTGACTCGTCCTAAGGAATACAACCATTAAACCCCCATCACTAAATTGGTAACCAGAACATCCAACATGAAGAAGCGATTTGTCATCGAGTAGTTCCCCATAGTCACTGTCATACTGGGAACATAACTTGTGCACTGCATAGTCCTATCACTGGGCACTAGAACTGAGAACCCCTCAAAAGTCTATGTATGGATGCCTCGCCTCTCCACCCACTGTGCAATAATGAAATTGTGGGTAGCCCCACTGTCCGCCGGCACTGATACTCTCTGACCCTGTACAATCCCACGGATCCGCAATGTCAAATACTTCAAAACTCCTCGAAATGAAGCGATAATTCCTCCTGTGGGTAAAAATGCCCCTCCAGCAAGCAGGGATGGTGGGCCACCTCCACTTGTTCCCTGAGGTCCGCTACCTCATGCATCTAGATCATGCTCCATATCCTCCTCAGCTTCACTGTCTAAAAGCACCTCGATGTAGTGGGCCTTGCCCTTGGCACATCGACGCCCTGGTGTCCATGGCTCCGAGTCCTAACATGTAAAACACAGCTTCCTCCTCTTTAGGTCTCTCTTAGTCTCGTCATCCATATGTTCTCTCCTTTTCCATTCCTTTTCCGGAGGCTTGGTGTCCTTCCCCTTAAGCAGGAAAGTGGGTCTAATGGGTGCAAGTGCTCTCGTCTTCGAAACAACGTCTATCATGTCCTGGGCTTTGCTAATGGCATCCTACAATGCAATCGATAGATATGCATCCACCCATCCCCTCAGTGGCTCGTCCAACCCCTCTATTAATAGCATGATCAATCTCACTTCTAAGATGCCAGAGACTATCAGTGCTAGCCTCTGCGACTCAGCTATAAAAGCCTTTGCGCTGCTAGTCTGCTTCAAGTTCACCAACTCCCTGAAGTGCAGCCCCAAATCTTTCCAGACAAATCTCTCCATCAGTAAACTAGTGAACTCAATGTAAGAAGTAATGAAAGCATGCTCGCGTATGACCAACCCGTGGTACCACCACTCTTGTGTGTCTCTCTTCAAATAGAGCATGGCAAATCTGATGGCGTTTGTCTCCCTCATTGGGTTCAAGGTAAGATATGTTTCTAGCTTCTAAACCCAAACCCTCGTTGAACTACTAGATGACCCACCATAGCTAGGTAAGGTCACCTTCCCAGCCACTCTCTAGTTATCCCAATTCTGATTTTGTTGCCCTCCTCGGAATGAAGCCCCAGCTCCTCTCTATTTCTCCTTCAGATGGCAATAATCTGCAAAGAAGAGAGTCCTCTTGATCCTAAGGTCCAAGGCCTCATATTCGTCAATCTCATCAGTGAACGATCTAATCAACTTCGTGAAAGCATCAGCCCCTCTCTCATGCTCTAGCTCCTCCGTGAAGCATGGCATAGTGGGTCTGGGAGTTTGCCCATACATGTGGGTGGTCCAAGGATGTGCTTAACTCCGCTCTCCTATGCGTTAGCCCCCTTCTCCATCATTGTTTCCTACCTACATATTCTACATTTGCAGAGTCATCACCTGCCTCATCATCTCCATCATTTGTTGGTTTGTTCTGGCCAACTCCTCCAGTGGTGGGTCACACCCACCATGTCTAGGTTGAGGATCCCATGTAATCTCGGGCGTTCTCAAACTCTGTATCAGAGAGGTGCTCAGACTCACCCTCTCTACCATGGCCTCTTCGTCTACCTCTACCTCTGCCTCTAGGACAATAAACTACTCCACCAAATGGTCTAGTCATGACATGCTCCTAACCCCACAACTGGCCAAGAACATGCTCTGATACCACTGTAATATTCTAACTAGAAAATTTCTAGTGAAATACCAAAACATGCACTAGCTACAACACAACCATAACATGAATAATCTGAATTGCATGTAGTAACAAATTAGAACTCCATAGGGCAGAAACACTGCATCTGAGCCATTTCATTGATAATCATGAGAATCTAAGTACAAATGTTAAAGGAAAGTGTGCACCTGGGCTTGCTACAGTAAGCAAGAAAATAACCAAGTGAATATAACTGAAAGTCTCCACCCAAAATGGCTTCTCCAAGCTGTGTGTTCCACCACAAATTTTTGCAACCGCTGTTGTGGGTGAACTGAGGTTTGGGGCTCTCAAACTCCTCCAAAAATTCTGCAAAATTAGGAGCAAGCTCCTTAATGCTAGTCAAGCAAATCACAAAAATGGTTTGGGCTTATTCTAACCTCCCAGAATTACCCAATTTTGGTGCTACGCCCTCTCTCACTAGTTTTGCGTCCCCCACAAATCATTGTTGTTGTTGTAGCCCCAATTGTTGATTTTTGGGTAGCATCAGATGTGCTCTAGCTCTGAAATTTTGTGGAGGGGCTAAAACACATGAGATTTCCAAGACCCAGAAATTGTTTGGAGAAATACCATCCGGAGTGCATGTTACTCAAATAATTAATTATTTTTAATGGTGCCTAAGTTAAAACTCAGGAAATTAAAATAATTAAAGTGAATTAATGTAAATATGGGTGAGAAGCTTCTAAGTGACAAGGATCAAGTCTAATTTAATCTTAGCCATTGATTAGAAATTAGATCACGGTCGTTGATTTCTCAACAGGAAAAGTATAAAGGAAGGCTTGGGGTCAGTGGGACAAGACACAGAGAGAGATCAACAAATCGATTTTATGAAGTGAGAAGTTCTCTCTTGCAGCGGAGGGGCAAGGATAGTTCGAGAATATTGACAGAGAAGCTTGTGGAGGCAGCGCAGTAGCCGAGAGAGATGACGTTGGGCCAGTCTAGGCCCACGTAGTCTGAAAGCAGAACCAGAAGGGCCAGCGCAGAGGAGGGAGTTGCCTTCCATGGAGATAGTCGGGAACTACCGGGAACTGCCAAAACAGCTAGGAATGCTATCGCAGTGGGCAAGAGAGCTGATGCAGAGCCTCAGAAAGGCCCACGCAGTTACTGCAAAGGGGCAACACAGTTGTAGCTGGGGCTAGCCAGTGTTGTTGCCGGATCAGTCGAAATCTACGGAGTGAAGTGAGGTAAAACTCACTCAGATTTTTCGCCAGTATATTTCTTTGTCACTGGTTTGCCGGAAGGGCAACCAGCATTTGTTTTCAGAACCACTACTTAATAATAGAAAACCCTCAGAGTTGTTGCACCAGTTTTCCCGCGTTTCTTTTTTCTGGGGACGTTTAGTCCAAAAATAAGTGTTGTTTGTGTGATTGTCTCATTTATTTTCCAGTACTTTATCTATATATTTGTGTAGGTTGTAGTGTATGTAATTCGATATTTGTCTTAGCACAGAAAGTAAATTGTTTAATCGAATTAATAATTAGAAGACTTAACATCAATTGATGGAGTAGGAATCGGGTAACCGAATTTTCACATGGTATCAAAGCAATTACAGATCAAGGAGGATTGAAGCCATCAACAAAGGACAAAATAAATTATGTCTGTGAAGGCAACTGTCCCGAGAGACAACGCAGTTTCTGGCCGAGAGAGCACAAGAGGGGTGACGCAATCACCAAGGGAGGCTCACACACGATCTGCATCAACTTCATTGGGTGATGTTGTTGCTGCAGAGGACAGCGTAGTGGTTACTAGGCCAGGGCATGTTGATTTGGGGTATCATCGGATGTGCTCTAGCCACGAAATTTGGTGGAGAGGTTGGGGCACATGAGATATCCAATACCAAAAAAGGGTTTGGGCAGATTCTAAATAGTTTGAGAAATATTAAAATAATTAATATTTTTAATTGAGTCCCTAAGTCTAAACTTAGGGAAATTAAAATATTAATGTGGATTAATATAAAACTGTGTTAGAATGGTCCAAAAGACATGGATCAAGCCATATCTAATCTTAGTCGTTGATTAGGGACTTAATCTCAGCCGTTGATATGTCAACGACAAAAGTATAAGAGCAGGCTTGAGGTTCACTTGGAGAGTACACCAGATGATCAGTGATTCTATTCTCTAGAGCTGGGTTTGCTAAGAGACATAGAATCAGTGATCGAAGTTGCAGCTGAGGGGCAGTGAGTACAGAGAGACATAGAGGCACAGATAGTGCCAGGAGATCAACGCAGGAACCAGAGAGCGTGACACAGAACCAGCCAGGGCCACGCAAAGGCAGCCAAGAGTTGCGCAGTGCTTCAGAGAGGCTAGCGTCGCTGACACAGAGGGCCAGAAGGCTGACATAGGAACTCCTGAAGCTAACGCTGGCCTAGTCAGGGTGATGCAAGGCCAGCATTGGGCAGAGAGAGGCTAAAGCAGTCCAGAAAGGCAGACGCTGGGGTTTCTGGGGCAAATTGGAGCTGAGGAGCTACCGGAGGGTTTATCCGAGTTTTCAGCCGAGACATTTGTCTCAAACTGAGTGGTATTATTGCCAAGGGCATTTTCTGTTGGGTAAGCCGGATTTGGCACCCAAATTGTACTCTGAAATTGCTTAATAAAAAAACCCTCAGATAGCTGCACCGGTTTTCCCACATTGGGTTTTTCCAAGGACATTGGTCCAAAAATAACAGTGTCATTTTGTGTGCTTGTTTATGTTTCCTTCAATGGATGATCTGTAATATGTTGAGCATGCACTAGTGTTTATTTTCAGTATTTACATTGTAAATAACTTGTTAAGTAACAAAACAAGTAGGTAGGAAAAACAAGCACACAAGTGACACCATTATTTTTGGACTAATGTCCCTACAAAAACCCAATGCGTGAAAACCAACGCAGCTATCTGAGGGTTTTATTATTAAGAAGTTTCAGAATACAATCTGGGTGCCAGAAATGGCTCACCCAACAGAGAATTCTCTCGGCAGTAGTACCTCTCAGTCGGAGACAGATATTTCGGCTTAAAACCCTAGATGAACAATCCCACAGCTCTCAGCTCCAATCTTCCCCACGAAATCTCCCAGCATCTGCGTCTAGGGACTGCGTCAGCCTCTCTAGCCCAATGTCAACCCGACTAGCCCTACATCAGCCTCTGGAACCTCTGCGTCACCCACGCTGGCTCTCCTCGGGCACTGCGCAACTCCTAGCTTCCTCTACGTGGCCTCTTGCTCGCTCTGCGTCAACCCTCTCCCGGCTTTTGCGCTAATGCTCCTGGTACTATCTTTGCCTCTCTGTTATTGCATTCATTACCCCTCAACTGCAACTCTAATCACTCCTTCGATTTCCTCAGCAAGTCCTGCCCCAGAAAATCGAATTCTTGATCAACATGGTGTGTTTTCCAAGTGACCCTCAAGCCTCCTCTTATACTTTTCTCGTTGATAAATTCAACGACCGAGATTAAGTCCCTAATCAACAGCTAAAATTAGACCTGCCTTGATCCATGACTTTTGGACCATTCTAACTCAGTTTTATATTAATTCACATTAATATTTTATTTTCCCTAAGTCCCTAATCAGCGGCTAAAATTAGATCTGCCTTGATCCATGACTTTTGGACCATTCTAACTCAGTGTTATATTAATTTACATTAATATTTTATTTTCCCTACGTTTAAACTTAGGGACTCTATTAAAAATATTAATTATTTTAATATCTCCCAAACTGGTTAGATTCTGCCCAAACCATTTCTGGGTATTGGAGATCTCATGTGCTTTAGCCCTCCACCAATTTTCGTAGCTAAAGCACATCCAATGCTACCCCAAATCAACAAACTGGAGTACAAGAATATTTCTCGAGCTATCAAGAAGAACAAATGGTCTTCCAGATTACTATGGGAAACAGAACGAAGTGTACCATAGCATTTCAGACGGATGCAAGAACCAACATCCGAGCTACCAATGTTCTGCATGTACTCAGGTTAGGAATGAATATAATTTCAGTGTCCGGTTACAAGACAAGGGATACGATGTATGCTTCATTAGGAAGAAAGTATACATCAAACATTCAAGCTAGAAGAAGAAGAAACAAATTGGAGCTCGAAGCAACAAACTGTATAGGTTGCAGCTTAAGTCTCCAATGGCATTGATAGGCAACAATCATAATGGTGAAAAGGAACTAAATGAATTATGGCATAGGCGAATGGGACACTTACACCATGGAGCACTGACGATGCTCAAAGAGACTATTACCGGAGTTCCAATCCTTAGTACTGAGCATGATGATTTATGCAAAGGATGTGTACTAGGTAAGTACGCTAAAGTAGCTTTTTCCAAAAGCAACAATAGAGCAGAATGTGTATTGGGATTGATACACTCAGATATCTGTGGTCCAATATCCACAAGAGATCTTAGTGGTGGTGAGTACCAGTGTTGCGAAAATCGCGATATTATCGGAAAATCGCGATTTTTTGAGTTGGGCGATATTATCGCCCAATTTTTATGTTTTTTTCGCAAAAAAACGCAATAACTTGAAATAATCGCGATTTTTTCGTAATAATTGTGATTCGAACTAAACTTATCGTGGGGCCGGCGGACAGCGGGTTTATAAGCCAAAAAACGATTTTTTTTATTCATTTGGACAGACAACGGGAGCAGCGTGGATTGGGAGTGACCTAGGAGAAAAACCTTGGTGAATTGGGAGCTGAGGAGGAGAAAAACCTTGGTGGATTGAAAACTGAGGAGGAGAGGATCAAATTTCTCTGGCAAACCGTGGTTTCCAAGTATAGGCACCAAATTTATATGTTTTGTTTTGGTTTTTTTTTGTTTTTTCTTTGGTTTCTATAACCCATTGTTTATCAAAGATTTTTTAGTTGATTTGATGGTGTTTTTTTCATTTTTGTTGCATAAAGTGGAGAGAGTTCATTTTGGATTGAGTTGAGGTTTTTTTGTTTGTTAAATTGTCAAAAATTCAATGTGTTGTGTCATGTTACTCATGTATGTAATTTTTTTTAATTTTTGTAACTTGCAATTTTTATTGTGCCATAAGTTCACCATTCAACTTCAAAGTTCAAACTTCATCTTACATTAAAACTCAAGAGTCAAGAGTTCGACCAAGTTACAAACATGCTAAGGAAATTGGACCCTCCGTGGGAATTTGGTGAACCTGATGGAGGGTTTGATAGAATAAACTTGAGTTGCAAGTTGTGTGGGCATCATATGTCAGAGGGGGTTTATAGATAAAGTATCACCTTGCACAAATCCCTAGATTTGATGTAGGGCCTTGCACAAATACAAATCCAGAAATCATCCGAAGAGCCATGAGATCATTGGAAGAATTAGAGCACGAGAGAGGAGCCAAAGCAGAAATGAAGAATCAACTAGCAAAGAGGGTGTTAGGGTCAGGTGAACATGGAAGTGGCACTTATTCTACTTCCACATCAATATCTACAACCAACCCGGTAGCTGCCTCATCATTTTTTGTTCCTAGAACCACGCCTGGTTCACAACCATCTATCACTTCAATGCTTAAAAAACTGAGAAAGAACAAGCTAACAAGTTGTTGGGCAAATTTCTCCTTTGGAGTGATATTCCTTTCAGCGTTGCAAGGAATAATCCATTTTTCCAGTTTGTTGTTGATGTTATTGCAGCTGTTGGCCCAGGGTACAAAATCTCTTCTTATGATGATTTTAGAGGCTGGATTCTTCAAAATGAAAAAGTTCACTGCACCAAAAGATTGGAGGAGTTTAGGGCATCATGGGCACAAACAAGATGCACTGTGATGTCAGATGGTTGGACCGACCAAAAGAGGAGAACCATTATAAACTTTTTGGTTAGTTGTCCTAAGGGGACAATGTTTGTGAAATCTGTTGATGCATCTTCACATATCAAAGATGCAAAAACTTTATGTGATTTGTTGGATGTGTTTATTTTGGAGGTGGGTGCAGAGCATGTTGTTTAAAAGTCATAACAGACAATGCTACAAATTATATTATTGCTGGCAGGATGCTTATGGAGAGGCATCCTACCTTATTTTGGACACCTTGTATTGCGCATTGTATTGCTTTGAAGTTGGAGGACATAAGAAAAACTTCCTTTGTCAAAGATATTGTTGACTCATCAAAAAGCATTACACAATTTATATACAATCATACATCTGTGCTTAGCTTGATGAGAAAATGCACCAACAACAAGGAGTTGGTGCACCCCGCCATTACACGATTTGCCACCAGTTTCATGTCTCTTCAATCCCTCTTGAATTCTTTGTGGGATGTGAAGAAAATGTTTCTTTCAGAGGAGTGGCGTGCTTTGACAATGAGCCGCAGACCAAAAGGAGACGCCATATGCAGATTAGTTTCATACCAGGAAGACTTCTGGGCAAGAGTGCAGGAGGTGTGCACCATCACTGAACCTTTGGTAAAGGTTCTTTGATTGGTTGATGGTGAAAAGCCCGCAATGGGCTATTTGTATGAGGCCATGGACAAGGCCAAGAAATCTATTCGGGCCTACTATGATGATAAGGGAGATGAGGGGTTTCAAAAACAACTCCTATGGGAAATGATTGTTGAACGATGGAACAACACACTCCATCATCCCATTCATGCTGCAGGGATCTACCTGAACCCCGCATTTTCTTACCCATGTGGGTTCATATTTGATGCTGAGATCATGGATGTATTCTTAACCTGTGGTCAGAGGATGGTGCGATCTCCAGCAGAACATACAGAAATCTCCAAAGAAATTGAGACATACAGGATGGCAGGTGGCACATTTGGCTTTGAGATCGCTGTGAATGATAGGACAACTAAAATGCTAGGTATTTTTTAGTTTGTTTTCATTGTCTCTTCAAGTTCATAACTTCATACTTTGCTTAAACTTTCAAATTTCATTTTTTTTCTTATGTTTATTTAAAATTTTATTTGTAATTTTGTTGTAGATGCATGGTGGAAAATGTATGGTGCCAGGGTACCCCATCTGCAAAAACTTGCCATTCGAATCCTCGGCGAAACATGTAGCTCCTCAGGATGGGAGAGCAACTGGAGTGTATTTGAAAAAATACACAACAAGAAGCGCAACAAGTTAATCTTAAAACTTAAAATATTGCAAATTTCCAATTCATTTTTTGAATTCATTAAACAATATATTTTTTTTATAATTATTATTTCATGATCTTTGTACAAGTTGGAGTCCCAACGACTTAATGACATGGTCTACGTCTATTACAATTTTCAATTGTGGATGAGGCAACTTGAGAGGATACCTAATATGGAAGCCATCTCATTGGATGGGATTGACACCACTGCTACATGGAGGGTTGAGACCGAGAGGCCTCTCATGGAGTTTGCCAATGATTGGTTAGAGCAGGAGGTAGTGGAAGGCGTAGAGGGGGAGGAGGAGGAGGAGGAGCAACAGGAGGAGGAGGAGGAGGTGACAGCACCTACCCAGGCTACCCCTGCCACCAGTGGAGGACGTGGTCTACCTCCTGTAGCTCCTAGTTCTTCAGCTTTTAAAGCACAGCAGAGCCCACTGCCAACTCCACTGACATCTACATCTAGAGGGAAAGGGAAGGCTATTGCATTTTCTCGCAAGAGGGGTAGAGGAAATCAATAGTATTAGACTTTAGTTACTTGGTTCATTTCATTGTATATGACATTATGACTCATGATATGAGATACATTATTTTTTGTTGATATTTTGAGGCTGAGTTGGGACTCATGAGTCAGGACTTACTATTCAGGACATGATTCACTGTTATGTGTGATGTAGCACTAGAAATGATATTACACATCTTATATATTAGTTTTTTTATCATATTTATGTGTCAATCTATTTATTTTATGTTGTAGATGCTTTAGATATTAAAAATTTTGAAAAAAATGAATATTTTTGTATTTTACGATTTTTTCCCGATTTTTACAATTTTTCCGATTTTTTCCCTCGCCGATATTATCCCGATAATGATTATTGCAACATTGGCGAGTACTTCGTCACCTTTATTGATGATCACTCTAGAAAACACTGGATCTATTTCTTAAAGACCAAGGATGAGGTCTTTGATCGATTCAAAGAGTTGAAGGCTTTCGTTGAAACATGACAAGGAAAAAGATAACATGTTGCGTTCAGATAATGACAGAGGTTATCCTGACAAAGGCTTCACAGATTTCTGTGCAAAGGAGGGCATCAAAAAAGAATGGACAACTCCATATAATCTAGAGCAGAATGGAGTAGCGGACTGGAAAAATAGAACTATTGTTGGGGCCTCAAAAGCTATGTTGTATGATCAAGACTCGCCTAGATTATTATGGATAGAGACTTGCAACACAACGATATATATCCAAAATAGAACTCCTCACAGAGCGTTGGGGAAGAGAACGCCTGAAGGTGTCTTCACAGGGAAGAAGCTGAAAGTAAGTCATCTCATGATATTTGGAAGCACTAGAGGAAAAGCGTAGTAAACTAGATCAGACTGCAGAAAGGGGGTACCTCGTAGGATATAGCGAGACCTCAAAGGCATACAGAATCTACATTCCTAGCAACAGGAAGATTGTAGTGAGACGGGATGTGAAGTTCATGGATGATAGAGCTTTCAGGAAATCTCGAGAGATGCCAACAGAAGGTCAGTCAGTAGATTTTCCATTAGTCCAGCAGCAGTAGGAGCAGCAAGGAGGACAAGCAGGAGGACAGACACCTGGATGGAGTACAGTGACCAGTACCATTATTTCCTCAAAAGAAGGAAATCTATATAGTTCTCAGCATAGGGAATGACAGGACCAAGAGGAGGAGTTGATTGAGCCTCTCACCACCAGTGATAGAACTAGTAGGGAAATACGGCAGACACTAAGGGATGCAGAGGAGTTTGTTGGAGCTCCTAGAGACGAGAAGAGGCAGCGTAGACAAGGTGACAGATACCAGGGCTTGGTAGCACAGCTTGAAGAACCCTGTAGCTTTCAAGTAGTCGTTCAACACCAAGTTTGGGTGGATGCCATGGTAGAAGAGTAGAGTTATATCATGACGAATGATGTTTGGGAAGTAGTACCTAGACCAGAGGATAGATCAGTTGAAAGATCAAGGTGGATCTACAAGATCAAGTATGTTGCAAATGGCAACATAGAGAAGTACAAGGCTAGGTTCGTGGCAAATGGGTACACACAGAAAGAAGGAATAGACTATGAAAAGACCTTTGCCCCAGTAGCCCGATATACCTCTATCAGATCCGTTATATCCCTAGCAGCTCAAATGGGATGGGAGATTCATCAGATGGATGTCAAGACAACATTCTTGAACAGGGTGATAGAATAAGAGGTGTATATAGAACAGCCCGAAGGCTTCGAAACTCATGAAAAAATAACTCATTTATGCAGATTAAAGAAAGCCCTGTATGGGCTCAAGTAGTCACCCATAGCATGGTATGGTCGGATTGATAGTTACTTGCAATAGTTGGGATTCGTCAAGAGTGATGTTGATCCCAATCTCTACTATTAGAATAATTAATTATTTTTAATTAGTCCCTAAGTCTAAACTTAGGAAATTAAAATAATTAATGGGTATTAATCTAAAATGTGGGTGTAACTTCTAGAAGAAGACAAAGATCAAGTCCAAATGATCTAAGCCATTAATTAGAATCTAATCTAAGTCGTTGGTTTTCAACTGGAAGATTATAGGGACATCGAGGGGCACTTGGAAAATACACCAGAGGCATATACTTAGTTACCTGAGTAAGATCGATTTTCTCACTAGTCGAACTTCGGCAAGAGAAAATCGAATCAGAGGGAGAGTTGCAAGTGAGAAGGAGAGAAAGGGTATTAGCATCAGTGGGGAGGTCAGGCGCAGAAGACGCATAGCAGAGGGAGGACAGCACAGAGGCTGTTACACAGAGGAGGGACAGCGCAAAGGTAGTGTGATGTTGCGACTGCACAATTCTCACGCGGGGGCTGACGCAGTGAGACGCAGAGGCGTCAGCGAGTCCTCTCCTGGATTAAAAACTCGTCAAGAAGTGTCTGTAAAATTTCTTAGAGAGAATCCTCTTCTACTCTGCTAGATGTATCTTGTACATGAGATTTTTGCTGAAGAATAATAAAGAAACCCTCATTTGCTGCATCGGTTTTCCCACATTGGGTTTTTCCGGGGGCAATTGTTCAAAAATAATTGTGTCATCATGGTTGTACTTGTGCTAGTATTTTTCTTTGCATTCACTTTCCCCAGTATTTTAATTGTGAAGACTGCAGTAGAATTTATTTTGATATTTGTAATAGAAACACTGTGAATAACTTATTTCCGAGTTAATAAGTAGAAGAAATAATATTAATCACTACAATTGGATTTCTATTTAGAAATTTTCATAGCACATAGGTCATACATAGTTTTCATTGCTTGTTGGGCATTTATACTTTTTCTACAACTCACCCACAACATTTTTTCTTTCCGGGCATTTTTCGTTTAGCCATAGGCCACCCACAAAACTCTAAAACTTGATGCACTATGAGTTAAGTGTTGTATTGAACGATGAAGCGTTGAGTCTATGCAATCATCTGCAGTGAAGCCGTTTTGGAGACTGTTTATATGTGATTTGTGCAGAAGTAGTGAATTAGTATTAGAGTTGGTTATCGAGACTTTGTGTGTTGAGTTTGAAGTCCATGTGTACATTGCTCCCTTGGATGAATATATCGTGTATTGAACAGTGAGTTTATCTCTGGCATGAGATTATATGTGCATTGGTTATACGTTGAAATGTGAGTGCATTGAAAGATTTCACTATGCATTGTTATATGTGTTGAACATCGCCATTGTAAGAATCATTTGAGTTGGAAATTCTTTGAGCACAACGCCACCACTGTACTCAATCCTACAAATCGAAGGTGCAAAGTTGAATGTCAACAAATTTTCACTGCATATTTGAATGTCAAAATCATGAACTCTAAAGATTCTACATTCAGGCGACTGTTTAGCATCTCCATGCCTAGTGTATGCACAGTTATTAGAAGACTAGACGCAAAACTTTCAGGATGTGCAGATCCATCTCTCTTTGCAGATTTTCCACAAGGGTTTGATTATTCTAGCAGAGATTGGTTGGCGCAAGTTGTGCATTAACATGACATCAAATGTAAAAAAAATGGGAGTGGCTTAAAAGATGTTCCAGCAGCAAGCAAGAGGTGATAAGTAACACCAGCACTACACAAAAACCCAATCAAAGTACTTTGTAGTGAAACAAAGCACCACCAATATGCATAGCCTTATGAGAGATAACTCTCTCCATTGATTTCTATGAAGTAGCTTGTCGATTCATCTCCTGCTTCCTTGCAATTGCATTTTCTCACTCAATTCCAAGAAATTTTTGTGGTTGTAAACACTCCATTTTGGTAACAATTTGTTGTGAATGTCTTCAACGACTCTATATGAAAGGTTACAGTTTGGAAGCCATGTTGTGTTCCTATGGTGGGAATAGAAATCTTTAGATCTGTGTCAATTTGCATTGCAATTTAATGTGTGAAGTTTATTAGTGCTCTTAAAGATAGGTGAATGCAACAAACTTTGGACACCATTGGTCCATGTTTTCAATTCTTCTAGTTAACTGAAGAAGGGAGTAAGTTGTTATTTTGACATTGTTTCAACAACTTGAACTTCAACAACACAATTCAACACACTTCATTTGTTTGAAAAATGGCTAAAATTGGTGAAGTATTGGAGTTGCTAAATACTTTAATGTGAAAATTTATGAATCTAACAAATCAAAAATCCTACTGCAGTAAATGATTTGCATTACCTACTTGTGTTCTTCATTTTAACAAGTTATTTTCAGAATTATTCAGAAAATATGAATGCAAATACACTACAGCCTACACCAATAAACAGGTCAAGTACTGAAGAGACGAAAAAAAATTAAAAATTAAAAAAAATGAGACAACCACACAAAGGACACTTATTTTTGGACTAAACGTCCCCAGAGAAACCCAGTGTGGGAAAACCGGTGAAGCAGATAGGAGGGTTTTATTATTATGCAAATTTCTGAATACAACTAGAGTGCAAATCTAGCTCACCCAATAGAGCATAAACTCGGCAGAAGTACCTCTATTCGGAGACAAATATTTTGGCAGATCTAGCAACTGGATGAACAAACCCCACAGGTGATTGCGTTGTCCCTAGTTCTGTGCAGCAATGGCCGCTCCCAGCTCTGCACTGGGACTGCGTCACCCTCCCGGTGAGCCTTCCCGGCTCAAAAATCAATCTATTGAATTGATGCCCAATCTACCTCACAAAAAACCCAACACGGCCTCTGCGTGACTGCGTCAACCCTCCTGGAGTTGCGTTGTCTCTCCCTGGTGCGACCCTACCTATCTATTATGTATTCTCGGCCTTGGACGAAAGTCTCGCTACCGAACTGCCCCTCTCTGCACTAGAAGCTCACTCTGAAATTCTCAGCAAACAACGCCCCAAAATTTTGATCTCGCTGAATTGTTGCTCTCCCCGTGTGTTCTCCCACTAACCCCAAGCCTTCCTTTATACTTTTCCTATTGAGAAATCAACGGTCGTGACCTAATCTCTAATCAACAGCTAAAATTAAATTAGACTTGATCCTTGTCACTTAGAAGCTTCTCACCCATATTTACATTAATTCACTTTAATTATTTTAATTTCCTAAATTTTAACTTAGACACCATTAAAAATAATTATTTATTTGAATAACATGCACTCTGGGTGGAATTTCTCCAAACGAGCACTCTAGGTGGAATTTCTCCAAACGATTTCTGGATCTTGGAGATCTCATGTGTTCTAGCCCCTCCACAAAATTTCAGAGCTAGAGCACATCCGATGCTACCCAAAAATCAACATTCAATACACACCATTGTTCATGATACAGTTAAAATTGGCAAGGGCAATCTCATTGACATTCAAACATATTTAAAAAGTGCACAAGATAAGATTGAATTTTTGCAACTTGAGTCACAGCTTCAGCAAGATGAATTACAGCAAAAGAATTGTCATACTGAACTTGTTTTTGTTCAAAACAATCCCTTTTTTCAGTCTACAGTTGACTCCCATCAATAGCTAGAAATTGATCAGATCAATGAGCCCATCTCAGGAGCAGATTTGCACACAAAATGCAGAAATTTAGCCTGCACTTCCCAAGCCCATCATCAGACCTTGGGAAGAGCTTGTCAGCAATAAGAAGATAGCAAGTCTTGGATATGACAAGGAGGTGTCCTTTCATACTCTAGATTATTCAAAACGCATCAAATTTTAGAGTGTTGGATTTCTTCAAGACAACTCATCTTCACGTGCTCCTCTTCCTCCTCCACAACAGATTGTCAAATGCCAACATTGTGACAAAGTTGGCCATGTGAAAGATAATTGTTTTGGTCTTCACCCTTGTAAGCATTGTGGTTAGCACACTTGCCATTCAAACAAATGCTTCAGAAACAAGCCTTCTGCAAGAACGAATATTCACCTTGGATGGATCACTTCTTGGCAATGGTTTTCAACAGCCATGAAGATATTTTGCTCATATCACAGGATTTGTTCTCAAATACTGAAAAGCCTTGAAGTCGAGGCCTCTTCATCTTCTTACCTTGTATCTGATAAGGGGGAATTTATGGTCATCTACAAGCTCCAAAGATAAATCAAGCGAGCCTGAGCCACAGCCTGAACCTGCTGCCTAAGCCTAGAGCTAGCGTTGACCATACCTAGATTCAAAGTTGTAGCCAGAGACAAAGTGTTGACATTATGGCTAAAATGTGATGTCTTTGAAGGCAACCTGCTTGACAAAGATGTACTTGATGACTATGGAACTAATGTAGATTGGTATAGATGTTACAAATGATGTGGACAAAGAAATGACAGATTGATGATAAATGTGATGTTTAAGAAAGTATACATGGATCCTATGAAAAAGGATTGCTTACATACGCAGGGCTTGTAAGTGAAAGTCGCGTACAAAATCTGAACCATGGTAATTTGCATATCTGTGGTCATTACCATGGTATTGGCCCATAGTAATGGTTGCGGCAATGTTTATTTGATCTCACCAATGAATACTAACCACATTACCAAGGGATTTACCTAAGGCTAAAAGTATATAGAGAGATGGAGATCAAAGTGTTATGTGTGCAAGTAATTGGTTTGTTCATGAGTGACTTGATCTAGAACAAATGTGCACCAGAGAGCATGGAGATGGCTCAGATCTATCATAAATACACATTGCTTGATTTGTCTATGTTTCTAGCTAATAACGATAGATCTATGATGATGGTATGATCTGCATATAATGATGTGTGACTCTAATAGTATGTGTGTCAAGATTTGGGTTTGACAAATATTATGATTTGCAGCGAAGGTATGATTCAATAATTTAAGATCTGTACACTAGTTTGCTTCTGGTTAGTCGTGTACATACATAGGTGTAGGTCAGTATTGTCGCATATAAATTTTGTGATAATTTATTCAATGTGTTGAAATATATACGCAAGTGTTGTGCATGGTAATCGCGTACATACGCAAGTGTTGTGCATGGTAATCGCGTACATACGCAAGTCTGGATCAGTATTGTCACGTATAAATTATGTGATAATTTATTTAGTGTGTTGAAATATATACGTGGGTGTTGTGCATGGTAATCGCGTACATACACAGATATGTCTTAAGGAAATCGCGTACATGTACTAGGGTTTGAGTGGTTGTTTGATGTTGATAGTTGACGATGTCTATTCTATTTGTTGTTTTCTCTCGATGATGCCTTGATCATGCTGATCTATGTCTGGCAATGTTGATTGAGTCGAATTTGTTGTGAATTGAAACATTGATCAATTTAATGATGCAAAAGTGTGATTGGGTATGTTTCAATGATCTGAGAATGGTTCAGTACTTGATTCAGAGCAGGTTTGCAGGGGAGCGGCTCCCCCCCTTCAAACCTGCTCCCGAATCGTGCTCCCTTTGGGAGCGACTAAGGAGCACACTCCCGAAATCACTCCCACATTAGAGCGAATTTCGGGAGCAAAATTTTCGCTCCCTAGCCTTTTTTGCAATTTTTTTTTGTAGTAACATTCCAAATGCAATTTTTTTTCAAAGAAATAAATAATTTTTTAGTGGGGCAGCCTAATTATCAAGCCTATGGCCCTAGTATTGATACGCAATTCATGGTAATGTAAAGTGACATTCTCCTTGATCTTCATTTTCATCATTTTACTTAAATTTTTAACATTACCATGAAATGACTCAAGATGTTTGAGAGTGGTTCCGACCTCATTGGATTTCATATGGAGAAAGTAGAATTTTAAATCTCATTCAAAATCCAGCAGACTTATCAGTTTTTCAGGATTTCAAGATTGGGGGGATTGCAATGTTTCCATTGGATTTTGTCATGTATTAGGGTATGGAACTCGTATTTAATGAAGAGCATCAATCCCTCTATGTACCTTGATGTTAATGACATTGGTTGTCAAACTCCTCTATCATGACCCTACTAAAAATGTAACCATCACTCGAACAAAATCTTGACTTGACATGCTATGTTTTTTCTATCTTATGTTAATGAGGGTGACATTAATGACAAAGATCTTGATTTTCCAACAAGACTAAAAAATTAGACATTTCTCGCGGCGGCAAGAGACCCAAGCATTAGCAATAGATAGATTTACAAGTCTTTTCTAGTTTCTAGTAGTTTTTATAATTGTTGACTCTTTCATATTTATTATGATATTTTTTGTACACAATATATGACAATTCAAGTTTGAAGTTGGCAATTATAACTCATTGGTAATGAATTATGAATATGATGCTTCGTGAAAGTTGAAAGTTCTTTCATTTCATTTCATTTTATAACATTTCATTTCATGTTAGATATTATTTGTTGTAATGGTTACACTTAACTTACAAGTACAACTTTGGTGATCAATAGTGATAAATGTTATATATTGAATTTTGAAAGCTTGAAACTTTAAGATTGATGAATCATGATTCAAGAGACTCAATATGTTGTATGTTACTAACTTGTGGACGTGGTTGATGACAATTATAACTTCTAGATGATTGTTGTTATATGGTTCAATCTATGTATTTTATGTTTTTTATATCTAATTCATCATTATACATGTTTTTGTTGACATATATGCATCAAAATATAAAATAAAAAAAATATATATATATATATATATATATATGTTATATAAAAAACGCTCCAGGATTCGCTCCCAAACTGGTAGCTTCTGAAAATGTCACTCCCGCTCCCAAATAACCTTGATTCAGAGGTTGATTCATGTTGATTTTGGGTAGCATCGGATGTGCTCTAGCTCCAAAATTTTGTGGAGGCGCTAGAATACTTGATATCTCCAGAACCCAGATATCGTTTGGAGAAATTCCACCTAGATGATGAGTTATTAAAATAATTGATATTTTTAATGGGTTCCTAAGTCTAAACTTAGGAAAATAAAAATATTAATGGGTATTAATAAGAATATGGGTGAGAAACTTCTAAGAGGCGAGGATCAAGTCTGTTTTAATTTTAGTCGTTGATTAGGGACTTAATCTCGACCATTGATTCATCAACAGGAAAAGTATAAGAGGAGGCTTGACGGTCAATTGGAGATACACCAAGTGATCAAAGAATTCGATTTTCTGGGGTGAGGTTTACTGAGGAAATCGAGTTAGAGATCAGAGTTGCAACGAGGGGCAATTTAGCAAGGGGTTTTCATCCGACGCTGAAGAATACATAGCAGAGAGGCATCGAAGTGCCAGAAAAGACAACGCAGGCCCTAAAAGGGCTGACGCATGGCCTTAGAGGCAACGTTGGGGAGATTTTGTGGGGCAAACTGGGAGCAAATCAGCAAAATCGAATTTCTGAGCAAGGGAGGCTCACTATCGGGGTGACACAGTTCCAACGCAGTGCTTGGAGCAACCATCATTGTCCAACACAGGGAACAGCCGGAGTCAATGTGGGGTTTGAGCATCCGTTTGCTGATTTGTCGGAATATCTGTCTCCGGATAGAGGTACTACTGCCAAGGATATGCTTTGTTGGGTGAGCCATTTCTGGCACCCTAGTTGTATTCAGAAATTTGCTTAATAATACAAACCCTCTATATGCTGCATTGGTTTTCCCGAATTGGGTATTTCCGGGGACGATTGTCCAAAAATAACGGTGTCCTTTGTTTATTTGTCTCATTTTATTTCAGTTCATGATCTGTATGTATGTGTAGTCTGCAATAGTGTTATCATTGTTGTTTAAATAATTAAATAACTTGTTGAATGTACAAACAAGTAGGAGATGATAAACCAATGATTGCAGTAGCATTTATGATGTGTAGATTCAGAAATTTTCACATGGTATCATAGCATTGTAGATCATAGGAGACTGAAGACACCAGCCGAGAGATCCAGAGAATTTGTTGTAGAAAAGCAGCTATCCCAAGTGACAGCGCTATTTCAGAGGCAGAGAAGCAGCTGCAGGAGTGACGCAAAGACTCACGCAATGCCTGCGTCAACATTTCAACCCTATAGAGGGTGACGCAGAGCTAGAGAGGAGCCCACACAGTGATTACGTCAGCTCTCTAGGCCAGCACAAAGCCTGAGAGGTTCGAATCAGTGAGTTGTCGGAGCTAGAGGAGCAGATTCGATCTAAGGAGCTGGTGGGACATTATTGGTGCATGACAGTATTTATGGAGGCAGAGCCAAGGTAGAGGGAGTCACAACCTTGATAGATTTCTAGCCAAAGAAATCTAGATTCGGGTTGCAGTAGCAAAGGAGAATTGGAGAGGCATGATTCGACATTTGGCCAGAGGATTTCCGTGAAGGAAATCAAAATTCAGAGGGAGCTTGTTCCTTAGAGGATTTCTAGTGCCAAAGAAATCCAAATCCGAGTTTTGTTGGGGCAACGGCGAAAGAGGGAGAAGAGATTTAGAGTTGTAGTTCGAAAGAGCTACAAAAGGGGTAGGATCCTTGAGGTGTCCAAACTCTTGGATCACATACAGCTACATGAGCCCTTAACGACAATAGCAAAATGATGGGTGTCGATTGGAGCGAGGTGTGATGGAGCGACAGTGGCATAGCGAGAGTGCCACAATCTGGCGTAGCACAGTGGATGTTGTAGCAGTGCGAGAGGCACAGAGCAGTTTGCAGCAGCGCAATAGCAGCAGAGAGGGAGCACAGATTAGCAGCAGAGGTAGCTTCAGCATCACGAGGCATCCATACTGACCAGCGTGTCAGTTTTGGGTGAACTTTCAATTGTTTACTTCTCAACAACTGAGTTGCAGTGCAGCAGTTAGCAGTGGCATTGTTATGGGCAGCATGAAGCAGCATTTTGAGAGGGAGTTGTAGTACAAATGTTGCAGTAGCAGTGACAGATTCATGGACAACAGTACAGGAAGCAACAGTGCAATGGATGAAGGGCATCAGGCCAAGCATCAACAGCGCAGAGGACCGATGCAGTAGATCAGTGTAATTCTTCTATGTGGAAGTATTGCTAGAGCACATTCCTCGCTAAGAGGGAGTGTTGATTTTGGGTAGCATCAGACATGCTCTAGCTCCGAAATTTTGTGGAGGGGCTAGAACACATGAGATCTCCACAACCCAGAAATCGTTTAGAGAAATTTCACATGGATGATGAGTTATTAAAATAATTAATACTTTTAATGGGTTCCTAAATCTAAACTAGGAAAATAAAAATATTAATGGGCATTAATAAGAATATGGATGAGAAACTTCTAAGAGACGAGGATCAAGTCTATTTTAATCTTAGTCGTTGATTAGGGACTTAATCTCGGACGTTGATTCATCAACAGGAAAAGTATAAGAGGAGGCTTGAGGGTCAATTGGAGATACACCAAGTGATCAAAGAATTCGATTTTATGGCGCGAGGTTTGCTGAGGAAATCAAGTTAGTGATCAGAGTTGCAACAAGGGGCAGTTCAGCAAGGGATTTTCATCCAAAGCTGAAGAATACAAAGCAGAGGAGCAGTGAAGTGCCGAGAGAGACAGCACAAGCCCTAGAAGGGCTAACGCAGAGGCTGACACAAGTAGCGCAGAAGCCGTAGAAGCTAACACTAGGCCTCAGAGGCAACGCTAGGGAGATTTTGTGCAGCAGACTGGGAGCAGATCAGCAAAATCGAATTTCTGAGCAAGGGAGGCTCACTATCGGGGTGACACAGCTCCTAGAGGAGTGACGCAGTTCACAAACCCTCTATATGTTGCACTGGTTTTCCCGAATTGGGTTTTTCTGGGGACAATTGTCCAAAAATAACGGTGTCCCTTGTGTATTTGTCTCATTTTATTTCAGTTCATGATCTATATGTATGTGTAGTCTGCAATAGTGTTATCATCGTTGTTTAAATAATTAAATAACTAGTTGAATGCAAACAAGTAGGAGATGATAAACTAGTGATTGCAATAGGATTTCTGACGTGTAAATTCAGAAATTTTTACAATTCAGTGTGACAATGATTCAATTAGTTAAATGATTCAGTGTTTAGTAATCTGAGATCTACACGTAGGTTGTATGCAGAGGAAGCACGTATATAAACATGTTCTCTTTAGAACAATAGTGCATACATTCTGAAGTAAAATTGATCAAGGTTTGCAGTAAGAGCACTGGGTTTCTATGATGACTAACAATGTACGACTTACTACGTTGATGAATGTTTGTGCATTGGTATGATCTGGTTATGGTGATTCAGTATTCTATCATTCAGTATGGTATCTTGGTTTGTTCAGTGATTGGATGAATTGATTCAGTATTTGATTTCAAAGTTGTTACTTGGTATTGAGCATAATGTTGGGTGTAGGTCCAGTTTGAAAATATGATGAAAAATGGCCTACTGGTTTTGATGGTTGTTTGAGTCAGGTGGATCCAATATGAAATATTATGAAACGGAGTCCACGAAGAGATGTCAAGGGTTGTAGCCTTAAGTGAGGGAGTTGGAGCTCTCTTCCAATCGTAGCTAGTAAATTTGTTCAGGGGGTAGGAGCTCCCTTCCAGTAGAAACCGTAAACGAAATCAAGGGGTTATAACTCCCTTCTAGTGGGTGTTGGAGAACGAGTGGAGGTTGTACCCTCCTGCAGGTTGGTGCCAGCATGCTGGTAAGAATTTGTGCCATTACAAAATGTAATGAAGGTTTTCTTGATAATAAAAGAAGAAGACAAAGACGACGGCAGCAGTGGTTTTCTCCCACATTGGGTTTCCACCTAAAATCATGGTGTTCTATGTGTGTTGCTTATGTGTTATGATTTATCTATTATTTACTGCATACTAAATGGTTAATGAATTAATAATGCAATGGTTAAGCTAACTCACTAATGGAAGTTATGATAAATTAAGTATTCTGGATATATGTTGTTTCCATTCACTAAAGTCGCGTACATACACTGGTTGCACAAAGAATAGTAGCGTATAGAATTTTGTATACGAAATTGAAAGATAAAGTGAATTTAAAAATAGATTCACTGCACCCTCCCCCCCCCCTTCCCGCCTTCAGTATCCTCCTAACACAGAAAAGCCCCAGAGCATACCTTTGGTTTGTGTCCTTCCTTAAACCACCACAAATTGAGACCTCAATGGCCTCCCTTTTCAGAACACTTACTCTAGCAAAAGACTTTAACTTCTAGCCAAATTGGGGAGAGTTCTAGGTTGAGGCCTGTTACCCACCACCTATGGGTAGTATGCATAGGAGGAAAAATTTCTCCTAGATGGTCCTCAATCGGAAGCCAGCAACCCCTTGCAGCAACCAGATAACTCAATGTGCCATTATCTCCACCACCTGAGCCAACCATGTGGTCCTTCGCCCATCTGTTATGATCGTATGTTTGAAGGTGGACCTCCCGACGTCGAAGGTGTGGATTTTCATTAGTATAGTTGAGTAATTTTCCTTACTTATCATCGACCCTTTTAGCATGGATTGGTGGGGGAATTCGGTGGAAAGAGTGGGCTAGGTCTGTACCCTTGTCTCCTCCACACAATTTGGTGGTTACCCTTGTATCATAGTCCCATAGGATCTCCTTTACTGACCATTAGCTTTTAGGTTGACACTACATGGGAAATCCTTATTTTGGTTGCGTGGTCCCACTTCCTGGCACCTTATACATCAGTCCCTTCCGCTCATTCTAACCCCATTCATCATTTTTCCCATCCGGGTCCACATGTGTCCACTTGGTCCACATAGGATTAGCATCCCCCTCCCCTTGTCCACATCTTGGGTTAGGCCTAGAGAGATTAATGAAGCAAAAAAAAAACACAAATTGACCACTCGCAACAGGCATAAGGCATATGAAGAAGGGTGGAAAAACAAAGGCATAAGGCATATAAAGAAAAATCAATCAAAGGCAAAACGCATATGAAGAAGGGTGGAAAAACAAAGGTCAGGGTAACTCATGTACCATGATTTTCTCCCTCCTACACTCGTATACCCAGGTGTGGGCTTCCCTTATTATAGCTAGCCTTGTACCATGTAATGTGGCTTGGAGCAATCCCCTGATCCCCACTTTGTTCCATCATTATATCATTTGCCACCTACCACCTGATGGATGTACCATGGACATGTCACCCCCTTTAAAGGTTGAAACTACCTAATAAGGTCCTTGATTAACCCCCCCCATTGAGCTTAGAGACACTTGTACATGACAAATCCCACTATAGAAGGGCATGCCACCATGAAGTGCCATATTGATTCGATGATTTGTTGTATTAGCGGGCAAGGGAACGCATTGGATCTTATGCAGGATTGCAGATGGGTCTCCATTTGGGGCTTGGTCTCCCTATACGAGGTCCTAGCCGTCCAAAGATCCACATTGGCACTTGTAAGGTGAGAGATGACAGCCATGGGCTTCCACCATAGCAAAGAGTACTTCATGGATCCCCAACACCACTCATTGATTGCTCTTGTTCTACCTTTGGGATGAGGATGATGCACCTAGTTCACCATGCCTGGCCGGCTCCACACTTGCACCATACACTTGGCAAATGTTCCAGGGTCCAGATGAGGATGTGTCTCACTACAGGAGACAAAGGGAAGGCTTATGTCATCATCCTGGCCCTTACAGATGGTCTACAGACAATTTCGATCCACTTGGAGACCCATGAGGATGTCCTTGTGCCCCTACACCCACTTAGGAGCACCACAAGGATTTGCTCACTATGTTTGAGATCTATTCTTTCATGCACACTTTGGACTTCATCAAGCCTTCTCAATGGCCCAACGATTCATTATATTGATCATTTTGCCCTCTTGAGAGGCTTATTCTTATGTTATTGAACTATCTTGGTGGGCTTGACACCAAGGGATGTTATTATTGCACATTATTGTATTATCTGGGGCTTAATTGGGCTAAATAGGCAAATCGAACTCATTAGATATTGTATAAATAGAAGTGAGGTGATTCATTTTGATCATCATGACTTGGATTTGTGTTTAATAGCTACTTGAGAATTTCGCATTCACTTTGGAGGACGAGCTTGGTTTGATGGATGAATATTGATGTATGGATTTTATCTTCTTGATCTTGGAGCTTCATTGTTGGCATAATTTGATGATCAGATATACTCATTTATACATGTAAGTGATATTTTTCAATATACTCATTTTTACATGTAAGTGATCCTTTTCATGCTTATTGAGCCGAGAGGCTCATTCTACAGCCCAGTATGATATGTAACCATGTCCGTCCATCATCAAAGTTGAAATTTTGCTCATGTCAGCCAAAATAAAAAAATCTACAAAAAAATATTATACAAAACATTTAAATAATATCTGCTCGTAAAAAAATTTGCAAGAGAAGAAATTGGATCCCTCTCGCCTCATGTTAGATCCGTATTTAAGATGGATATATGTTGGTTGTTATTATTTACTGTCACATGAAATGTTGCTGGAATTTCTACTATATAAGTCTGAAATTTATTGCTTTTCTATGCGAAATTGTCGAAATTTTGATCTTTTGTAGCGTTACATCATTGCATGGGCCATGTATGAATGGAATCTGGATGAATGTTCCTAGATTATTGTTGTTCAATACATCTTTATAAGTCATCAATTATCGCATATCGAAGTATAAAGCCCTTAAGCAACGACTCTCATGCCCTAATGTCATGTGAAGTTGCTTGAAGGCCTCCTTGATTGGGTAAATCCTTTCCAAACGATAAATTCCCTTTGACTCCATCTCTCACAAAGGATAAGGCACTAATCCTTCCATAGGTGATCACTTCTAAAGAATATTTCTCTCACCTCTCCTTCTCTTTCTAGGCCTAGCCTCCATAGGTCACCTAGGGTATCATTTTTCTCCTATTGTAGCCATCAAAAAAATTCAATCTCTTGTCCATAACTACGTTAGGGCTTTCTCTAGAGGCCCTCAAAAATTCAAGAAATTCGAATGGTGGGATCTTGAGATAAAGCAAGCCCTAGCTCAAGGATAGTTTCTTGCCCTAGGTTTTCCTTGGCTAGTGTCCTCATTTGGATCATTGCATTCAATTCTCCAAAGAAAATTTGTCCTTTGATCCTCTTATGTTCCATAATTAGGTCAATCCCATGCTTGGTTGATCAACCCCACATCCTTGACCTAAATTTGGTTCCACTTGGTCCCGTGTGCTCCCACGACCTTACAACTCTAATTTCACAAAGATCACATAAAGGTCAATTCTCTATAAGGAATTTTAGGTCTAGGAAACCTCTTGACAAGTTATATTCCCAAACCCTAACCTAAAATATCCTCTTAGCCCTTCCTAGAGACCATATCATCTTGCTTCTCAAGTAAGAAAGCCATATAATTGAGTCTCTCTTGTGAATAGGCCTTTGGAATCACTCAATTTCCTCTTGTTGATCCATTCATCTAGTGCTTCGCCTTATACCGGGTTTCCTCCCATCGGTGAAAGTCCGTAAAGAGCAAGGAGCCTTAGTTGAGGTGACAGTGGGCTATCGCTCCATTATTGCCCCTTGACCTAGTAGTTGCTCTATAGGATCCCCTCTTAGGACCCCTACTAGTTTGAGTGGTAACATTTTGGCGTTGTTGCCAAGGACACAAGACATGTGCCTTGTTCCCCATACGACAATATCAATATCTCATTTTTGGCAATTCCATTGGATGAACAAAGCCCTAGTTCCTCATCGAACTTCAAAGTCAATGCTTGTAAGGTGAAGCAAGCATCTCTCACGACATTTCAAGTTCACCCCGGCGACTCCAAATCTAGAATTTTATAAAAATTTGCATGGCAATAAATGGATGATTGGAGACGCCTATTTTATATGTTTCAAGATGATGACCCTAGACCCAATGATCATGAGGAGTTTGATTCCTCTCTTGATGAATCTCTTGGGAGCCATGAAATTAAGGAGCCTTCCCAATGCCCTAAAAGGGTGTTGTGGTTCTTCCCAAGATATGAAGATTGTAGTCCACCTTGTTCCTTCCTCGATAATCAAGATGATGTGATTGTGGATGTGTATGAGCCTTCAATCTCTTCATGCCATGAGGAGGATATGCCCGAGCTTGCTATTCATCGGAAATTTATGAGCTTGGTTCTTGAGTTATCCATATGCTCATTGAAAGAAGGGTTGCACGATTTGGATTCTTATCTTCTCTCTTAATCTGTGACCCTTGATGCATGGTCCTCAAATGTTCCCGCCCCCCACCCATACCATTCCTCTCTTGATGAATCTCTTGGGAGCCATGAAATTAAGGAGCCTTCCCAATGCCCTAAAAGGGTGTTGTGGTTCTTCCCAAGATATGAAGATTGTAGTCCACCTTGTTCCTTCCTCGATAATCAAGATGATGTGATTGTGGATGTGTATGAGCCTTCAATCTCTTCATGCCATGAGGAGGATATGCCCGGGCTTGCTATTCATCGAAAATTATGAGCTTGGTTCTTGAGTTATCCATATGCTCATTGAAAGAAGGGTTGCACAAGATGGATTCTTATCTTCTCTCTTAATATGTGACCCTTGATGCATGGTTCTCAAATGTTCCCGCCCCCCACCCATACCATTCATCAGGCAAATCGTGCGATGGGAAGAGTGATATTTGGGAACCTTGCCGCATGATGGTTCATAAGGGAAAACGTTTTTAGATTGATTTAATAATAATTTGGTTAAATTCGATCTATGATTATACTTAGCACTTGAATAGTGTTATATGCAGGTTAGGGTAAGATGCATTGCATGCTCATTTCCTCATTATAACTAACATCATATGATATTTTCATAATAGAGTAGTTGTAGTTAGATTAAATTTGCATTTTAATTTCCTGTTGATTTTATGGCCTAATACTGAACATGGGTGATCATAAGACACCACAAAAACATGTTGCCCCGTGTACTTGGTCTTTGATATGTGCAAGTAACAAGTCTGCGGTAACAAGAGATAGTTAGTGTTCTCATGACCCCCCATTCGAGTAGATTTGTGCACCTTTCCGAAAGCTCATGTCCTAGTTAGAGCCAGATGTTACCCACCCCCTGTGGGTAGTATGCATAGGAAAAAAAATCTCCTAAATGGTCCTCAGCTGAAAGCCAGCAACCCCTTGCAGCCACCAGATAGCTCGATCTGGCATTATCTCCACCACCTAAGCCAGTCATGTGGTCCCTCACCCATCTGTTATGATTGTATGTTTGAAGGTGGGCCACCCAACCCCGAAGGTGAGGCTTTTCATCCAGGTAGTTGAGTAATTTTCCTTACTTGTCAAGGACACTTTTGAGTATGGATTGGTGGGGAGATTCAACGAAAATAGTGGGCTAGGTCTATACTCGTCTCCTCTGCTTGATTCGGTGGTTACCCTTGTATCCTAGTCCTGTGGGATCTCCCTTACTGGCCATTAGTTTTTGGGTTGACACTACGTGGAAAATCCTTATTTTGGTTGTGTGGTCCCACTTCCTCACACCATATACATCAGTTCCTTCCGCTCATTCTAACCCCATTCATCATTTTTCCCATTCGGGTCCACATGTATCCACTTGGCTCACATAGAGTTAGCATCCCCCTCCCCTTGTCCACATCTTGGGTCATGCCTGGAACGATGCCTTGGCAGTTGATGCAGCTAAAAAGAAAAGAAAAAACACAATTTGGCCAATCTCAACAAGAAATGTACCACAAAATACAAAAGATGGCCAAGACAAACAAATTTAGCACGTGGGCAAAATCCAAACATGAGCTCTACCACTTATTTATGGCCATCACCCTGGTTCCTATGGGCCTTAAATGAGCCTCCTTCAACATTAAGGAACCCATGATTATCCCAACCCCTGGTGGGCAATGAAATTCCCCACTTGAAAAGGGGGTACCTGCTAATTCATCATACACATCATGCTCTCACTCCCTGCAGCCCCGCGCAGTCATGAAGAAAAAATAATCAAAGGCAAAAGGTATATGAAGAAGGGTGGAAAAACAAAGGTCAGGGTAACACATGTACCACAATTTTCTCCCTCCTACACTCATATACCCAAGTGTGAACTTCCCTTGTTATAGCTACCCTTGTACCATGGCATGTCACTTGGAGCATTCCCCTTATCCCCACTAGGTTCCATCACTATATCATTTGCCACCTACCACTTGATGGATGTACCATGGACATGTCACCTCCTTTAAACGTTGAAATCGCCTAATAGATTCCTTGATTAACCCCCCTATTAGGCTTAGAGACACTTGTACATGCTAAAACCCACTATGGAAGGGCATGCCACCATGAAGTGCCCCATTGATTCCATGACTTGTAATCTCTTTTACTTGATTGTTTCGATGATTTGTTGTATTAGAGGCCAAGGGGATGCATTGGATCTTATGCATGATTGCATATGGGTCTCTATTTGGGGCTTAGTCTCCCTATACGGGGTCCTAGCCCTCTAGAGGGCCACATTGGCACTTGTAAGGTGAGAGTTGAGAGCTATGGGCCTCCACCATAGCAGAGAGTACTTCATGGATCCCCAACAACACTCATTGATTGCTCCTGTTCCACCTTTGAAATGAGGATGATGCACCTAGTTCACCATGCCCGGTCGACTCCACACTTGCACCCTACACTTGGCAAATGTTCCAAGATCCAGATGAAGATGTGTCTCATGGCAAGACACAAAGGGATGGCTTATGTTATCATCCTACCCCTTACAGATGGTCTACAAACATTTTCGATCCACTTGGAGATCCATGCGGATGTCCTTGTGCCCCCACACCCACTTGGGAGCACCACAGGGATTTGCTTGGAAAACAAGGGGCCAACCCCTTGTCCACTATGTTTGAGGTCCATTCTTTCATCATAGCACACTTTGGACTTCATCAAGCCTTGTCAAGGGCCCAACAATTCATTATATTGATCATTTTGCCCTCTTGAGAGGCTTATTCTTATGTTATTGAGCTATCTTGGTGCGTTTATCATTCCACATTATTTTATTATTTGGGGCTTAATTAAGCCAATTAGGCAAATCAAACTCAATAGATATTGTATAAATAGAAGTGAGGTCATTCATTTTGATCATCATGAATTGGATTTGGGTTTAGTAGCAACTTGAGAATTTCGCATTCACTTTGGAGGACGAGTTTGGTTTCATGGATGAACTTTGATGTACAAATTTTATCTTCTTGATCTTGGAGCTTCATTGTTGGCATAATTTGATGATTGGATATACTCATTTATACATGTAAATGATATTTTTCATGCTTATTTTTTTTATTTAGTTTGTCACATGAAATGTTGTTGGGATTTCCGTTATATAAGTCTGAAATTTACTGCTTTTCTATGCGAAATTATGGAAATTTTGATCTTTTGTAGCGTTGCATCATTGCATGGGCCATGTATGAATGGATGAATGTTCCTAGAGATTATTGTTGTTGAATAAATCTTGATAAGTCATCAATTATTGCATACCGAAGTATAAAGACCTTGAGTAGCTTCTCTCATGCCCTAATGCAATGGGAAGTTGCTTGAAGGCCTCCTTGATTAGGTAAATCCTTTTGAAACAATAAATTATCTTTTAATCCATCTCTCCCAAAGGATAAAGCTTTAATTCTTCCATAGGTGATCACTTTTAAAGAATATTTCTCTCACCTCTCCTTCTCTTTCTAGGCCTATCCTCCATAGGTCACCCAGGGCATCATTTTTCTCCTATTGTAGCTATCAAAAGAGTTGTCCAGTGTGCTTGGTATTTGATATGTGCAAGTAACAGGTCTGTAGTAACAAGAGATTGTTGGTGTTCTCATGACCTCCCATTCGAGTAGATTTGTGCACCTTTCCGAAAGTTCATGTCCTAGTTGAAGCTAGATGTTACCCACCACCTGTGGGTAGTATGCATAGGAAAAATAAATTCTCCTAGATGGTCCTCAACCAGAAGCCAGCAACCCCTTGCAGCCACCAGATAGCTCGATGTGGCATTATCTCTGCCACCTAAGCCAGTCATGTGGTCCCTCACCCATTTGTTATGATTGTATGTTTGAAGGTGGGCCTCCCGACCCCAAAGGTGTGGCTTTTCATTCATATACTTGAATAATTTTCCTTACTTATCGTGGACACTTTTAAGTATGGATTAGTGGGGGACTTCGACGAAAAGATTGGGCTAGGTTTGTACCCTTATCTCCTCCGCTTGATTTGGTGGTTACCCTTGTATCCTAGTCTCATGGGATCTCCTTTACTGGCCATTAGCGGTTGGGTTGACACTATGTGGGAAATCCTTATTTTGGTTGCGTGGTCTCACTTCCTCACACCATATACATCAGTTCCTTCTGCTCATTCTAACCCCATTCGTCATTTTTCCCATCTGGGTCCACATGTCCACTTGATCCATATAGGGTTAGCATCCCCCTCCCCTTGTCCACATCTTGGGTCATGCCTGGAACAATGCCTTGGAAGCTGATGCAGCTAAAAAGAAAAGAAAACACACAATTTGGCCACTCTCAACAAGAAATGTAACACAAAATACAAAAGATGGTCGGAACAAACAAATTTAGCACATGGGCAAAAGCCAAAAAAAAGCTCTACCCCTTATTTATGGCCATCGGCCTAGTTCCTATGGGCCTTAGATGAGCCTCCTCCAGCATTAAGGAACCCCTGATTATCCCAACCCCTGGTGGGCATTGAAATGCCCCACCTGAAAAGGGGGTACCTACTAATTCATCATACACATCATGCTCTCACTTCCTAGAGCCTCGAGCAGTCATGAAGAAAAATCAATCAAAGCAAAAGGTATATGAAGAAGGGTGGAAAAACAAAGGTCAAGGTAACACATGTACCACAATTTGCTCCCTCCTACACTCATATACCCAGGTATGGGCTTCCCTTATTATAGCTACCCTTGTACCATGGCATGTGGCTTGAAGCATTCCCCTGATCCCCACTCTGTTCCATCACTATATCATTTCCCACCTACCACTTAATGGATGTACCATGGACATGTCACCTGCTTTAAATGTTGAAGATGCCTAATAGAGTCCTTGATTAACCCCCCATATTAAGCTTAGAAAGACTTGTACATGCCAAAACCCACTATAGAAGGGCATGCCACCATGAAGTTCCCCGTTGGTTCCATGACTTGTAAGCTCTTTTACTTGATTGTTTCGATGATTTGTTGTATTGGAGGGCAGAGGGGTGCATTGGATCTTATGCAGGATTGCAGATGGGTCTCTATTTGGGGTTTAGTCTCCCTATACAGGGTCCTAGCCCTTTAGATGTCCACATTGGCACTTGTAAGGTGAGAGTTGAGAGCCATGGGCCTCCACCATCGCAGAGAGTACTTCATGGATCCCGAGCACCACTCATTGATTGCTCCTATTCCACCTTTGGGATGAGGATGATGCACCTAGTTCACCATGTCTGGCTAGCTCCACACTTGCACCATACACTTGGCAAATGTTCTAGGGTCCAGATGAGGATGTGTCTCACTGCAGGAGACAACGGGATGGCTTATGTCATCATCTTGGCCCTTATAGATGGTCTACTGGAAATTTCGATCCACTTGGAGACCCATGAGTATGTCCTTGTGCCCCCACACCCACTTGGGCTGGCTCCACACTTGCACCATACACTTGGCGAATGTTCCAGGATCCAAATGAGGATGTGCCTCACTGCAAGAGACAAAGGGATGGCTTATGTCATCATCCTGGCCCTTACAGATGGTCTACAAACATTTTCGATCCACTTGGAGACCCATGAGTATGTCTTTGTGCCCCCACACCCACTTGGGAGCAACACAGGGATTTGCTTGGAAAACAAGGGGCCAACCCCTTGTCCACTATGTTTGAGGTCGATTCTTTCATCATGGCACACTTTGGACTTCATCAAGACTTCTTAGTGGCCCAATGATTCATTATATTGATCATTTTGCCTTCTTGAGAGGCTTATTCTTATGTTATTGAGCTATCTTGGTGCATTTATCATTGCACATTATTTTATTATTTGGGGCTTAATTAAGCCAATTAGGCAAATCAAACTCAATAGATATTGTATAAATAGAAGTGAGGTGATTCATTTTGATCATCATGACTTGGATTTGGGTTTAGTAGCCACTTGAGAATTTCGCATTCACTTTGGAGGACGAGTTTGGTTTCATGGATAAACTTTTATGTACAGATTCTATCTTCTTGATCTTGGAGCTTCATTGTTGGCATAATTTGATGATTGGATATACTCATTTATACATGTAAGTGATCATTTCATGCTTATTCTTGTTATTTACTTTGTCACGTGAAATGTTGTTGGGATTTCCACTATATAAGTCTGAAATTCACTGCTTTTCTATGCGAAATTATGGAAATTTTGATCTTTTGTAGCGTTGGATCATTGCATGGGCCATGTATGAATGGATGGATGTTCCTAGAGATTATTGTTGTTGAATAAATCTTGATAGGTCATCAATTATTGCATATCGAAGTAGAAAGACCTTAAGTATCTTCTCCCATGCCCTAATGTAATGTGAAGTTGCTTGAAGGCCTCCTTGATTGGGTAAATCCTTTCCAAACAATAAATTCTCTTTGACTACATCTCTCCCAAGGGATAAAGCTCTAATCCTTCCATAGGTGATCACTTTTAAAGAATATTTCTCTCACCTCTCCTTCTCTTACTAGGCCTAGCCTCCATAGGTCGCCTAGGGCATCATTTTTCTCCTACTGTAGCTATCAAAAAAGTTCGATCTTTTGTCCGTAACTGTGTTAGGGTTTTCTCTAAAGGCCCTCCAAATTCAAGAAATTCCGGCAATGGGATCTTGAGATAAAGAAAGCCCTAGCTCAAGGACAGTTTCTTGCCCTAGGTTCCCCTTGGCTAGAGTCCTCAATTGGATCACTGAATTCAATTCTCCAAAGAAAAATTGTCCTTCGATCCTATTCTCTTCCATAATTAGGTCAAGCCCCTCCTTGGTTGATCAACCCCACATCCTTGACCTAATTCTAGGTCCACTTCGTCCCGTGTGGTCCCACAACCTTATTACTTTAATTTCACAAAGATCACACAAAGGCCAATTCTCTATAAGGATTTTCAGGTCTAGGAAACCTCTTGACAAGCTATATTCCCAAACCCTAACCTCAAAAATCCTCTTATCCCTTCCGAGAGACCATATCACCTTGCTTCACAAGCAAGAAAGCCATATAATTGAGTCTCTCTTGTGAATAGACCTTTGGAATCACTCCTTATCCTCATGTTGATCCATTCATCTAGTGATTTCCCTTATACCAGGTCTCCTCGCATCGGTGAAGTCTGTAAAGAGCAGAGAGCCTTAGCTGAGGTGACAATGGGCTATCGCTCCATTGTTGCCCCTTGACCTAGTAGTTGCTCTATAGGATCCCCTCCTAGGACCCCTGCTAGTTTAAGCAGTAACAAAACCTCAATGGTCTTCTTTTTTTTAGATCATTCATCTAGCAAAAGACTTCAGCTTCTAGCCATATTTGGATTATTCGAGGAACTACACTAAGCATTCCAGTGTTGGTGGTCATCTTTAAACCACCACCGGTTGAGACCTTGAGTTCTCCCACCTTATACAATCATCTCAGAGAGCACATTCAGCCTATTATTGTCATACATTGTTGTATTTTTGTATTATAGCTCTCTTCTTGGACTCGTATATACCCCTTTGGATTAAGGGGGGGAATGTTGGACACCTAATCTGCTAAGAGTTATGGTGTGGAATACAAACACTGATTGGAGCCCAAGTGACCTTGGAAGATGAATCCAACTGTCATGAAAAAAGTATTTATATGTGTATATTTGTAAATAATAATGCATTGAACGATTTATCATAATTTGTTGTGTATCATTTCGTTTATGTTTAACAAATTAATTAAATAAATGCTTAATTGAGAAAAAGGCCAAGTGACTAAAATAAAATAATAAGTCACTTAATCTAAGGATAAGTAGAGAAGCTTCTAGAGCAGGAAATAAATAATAAAAAAGTGCTTCTAGAGACCAATAGAAGGATCCATCAAGCCTTTAAAAGGAGGGAGAGCTAATCATTTGGGACATTTTGGGGTTGAGTAATTTTCTTATCAAAGAGGTTTGGGAACGAGGTTCTCAGCATTCAGCAAGCCCCAAGACGAAAACCCTTGGGCTTTTTATTGTGAGTTGGACAGAAACCCAACCCACCATTGAGGAGATTTCACCCAGAAATCTTACAAAGCTTCAGCAATATTATTGGAGATTAGATCTGCAGAAAATCTAAAGATTGGAGTGAGGATCATTCAAATTCTCAATTTGGGCTTCATTGATGTAATAGCTATTGTCGGCCATTTGCTGGGCTTATTTAATACAATAATAAGGCTAAATTTTGTTATGATTTCTCTTGTTAATTCCGATTTGCAACATTTCATTCAATTATTGGGTTCTATTGCAAAATTGTTTAATTTACTTGGAGTGAGGATCATTCAAATTCATTGATGTAATAGCTATTGTCGACCATTTGCTGGGCTTATTTAATACAATAATAAGGCTAAATTTTGTTGTGACTTCTCTTGTTAATTCCGAAGTTTGCAACATTTCATTCAATTATTGGGTTCTATTGCAAAATTGTTTAATTTACTGACAATATTTATCGTATAAATTTTTATGATGTAATTTTGCCGAGATTATTTTTAGCTAAATATTCTGAAAGGAATATAACAGTTATACATCCAAAATCAGCCTTTATGTGTAACTATATGTGCTGAAAATGAAATAAAACATGAACTAAAGACAAGTACATTTACATATCTGAATACTCCTTGTCAACAAAAAAGAACAAGGTGCTTTTTCCGCAAAACCAGGTCATGGATTGATTAGATATAAATTTTAGTGGTAAATTAGATTTGTTTTGGCCATAAAGGGCCCCACACCCTTGTTGGGTGCTTGAGTGAGCCCACACAAGCAAAAACAACCATGAAAATGGGGCAAATTTGGGCAAAACGTTTCAGCAATGTTTCCAAATTTAAAAAAAAAAAATGTCATACAATTGTTTCGACCATGTTTCGGCAACATTCAAGATTTCTAAGGGTTTCTAATACAAGTACACCAAGTTGGGGACCATTTCTTGCGACATGTAAAATGTACCCTTCACTCTAGTCAAAACCACTGATAAGGCATGATAAGATTTTTCCCTCATTTTAATGCATGGTTCGCCAATTTCATCAAAACTAGTTAAACAAACAAGGTTAATAGACTTGTACCCACAAATAGCACTACTACTACAAGAAGCATGTTATATACATGAGTAAACTTCGCATAATCAATGTTGTTTGGATTTACATTGATGTACTAAATGAATGAATATATGTGTGTGTGTGTGTGAATGGTAGACCCTAAGAGGCTTGTTATGGACGATGTACTTGAGCGGTTACATGAAGAGATAGAGGAGCATGATTGTCAACCATTGGCTAGGAGGAAGACACTAAGTAAAGAGATTAAGGTGCAAACCTCAACACCACCTTCTACACATAGTGGAATGTTGAGAAATGGTACCAAGGAAGTGTTTCCTAGTGCTTTGAGCCTAGCGTGGGAAAAGAGGTAAAGTGAACCCCTTGGGAAAAAGTGATTTTATTTATAAAGTGATTTTATAAAGTACCTTCTTATATTTAATTACTAAAGTCTAAAAGTGACTTTAGTGATTTTAGAAAGTGATTTTTTCTAAAAGCGATCTTATAAAGTGAGTGACTTAAGTGATTTTAAAAAGTGTTTTTTCTAAAAGTGACTTGAGTCATCTCAATGAGAGATTAAGTCACAACGGTTGATCTTGATATGGCAAGATTTAATGGTTTTAGTAATTAATGAGTTTATAAAGGAGAAGGGGGAGTGAAGAGAAATTTTTTATTTTTATTTTTAATTCTTCATGAGATTTGGAAAAGTGGAGGAGAAAAAGGGTGAGGAAAGGAGAAAAGGAGGCTGAGAAAGCAAAATCCCAACAGAGAAAGAAGTGTACAGCAATAAAAACAATAGCCAGCCAACACGAATTCCAAGACAGAGAGCAGGCATGAAATTCGAGGCAAGGATAGCGTGATTTTTGAGGCAGTTGAGGCTGCATTTATTGCAGAGAGGAGGCACAAAATCTGAGATTGTTTGAGGGTGGCTGAGCACTCTTTTTTAGGCTGCTAGAGTGCAAAATTCAAAGCAACCTGTGGGCAGTAATTTCTAGGGGCAAACTATTGATTTTCTAAGTGTGAAGGACATGAAAATCAAGGTATCCAGCTCAAGAATTCAAAGAACAACTAAAGCACTTTCTCCAAGCAAATTTTAGGCACAAATTTCAAGGTAGATAAGTGGATTTAATTGCTGTTATTTTATGATGTAAAATTCTCTGATAAGAATAAAATTTCTCTCACTAGTTTTCCCTTCAAGGTTTTTTTCCAGAGTCACTGGACCAAAAAATCATTGTGTTAAATTTGTGTAATTGTTGCATTTATTCTCAAAGAAAGTGAAAGAGTAAAGTAGGCTTATGTGTTTCATATTTTAGCAAATATTCATGTTTAAAAAACAGCAGCAAAAATCTATGTTGGGTTGGGCATTAAAGTGATGTGATTCCTAAAACTGAAACCTAGTTGGGCCTACAATTTTCTACATGGAGCACCCACCAATAGCTATCTGTCTCTAGCCACGAGACTTCGCTATCAGGACAACCCATTCCTTCACTAGGGGTATGAAAGTCAATGGTTAGTTGGTAGATTACTCATTGTAGTTGATTCATTATGATGAGCTACATTTTGATTTATAATTCATCATCCATTACATCAGATATATCAATGTTTTACACACACAAATATAGATGTCTATAGTCATGGTTTCCCAATGTTGTCGATTTTCCTAAAGATTGAACCCTTGAAATTTTTGTTCAATGGCTATTTTTCCAACAATAAATCTTGTAGTTGTCAAAAAGTTATATTCCATGACAGCGCAAGATAACCTAAAAATGAATATTTATCATTTAAACATGTTTCTCATTTCATTTGGTATTTTTCATTTCTAGTAACAATGAATTGAATTGTAACTGTAGTTCTTAAATTTAATTCACATTTGTAATGTAAGAATTAGCATAGCAACAAACAATTGATTTCTTCCTAATTTCCAAATAAAGGAGAAGGCCAAGATTTTTTTGGCAGTTTCACGTGTCTCATGGAAAAAATATATTGTTGGAAAAAAAAAAAAAAAATCACGAAAACCTCATAAGGAAACCCCAATCATTTCCCTGAATTTTGTTGATGGTATCAAGAATAAACCCATTGACATCAATTACAATGATGGTTTTGTTGATGGTATCAAGAATAAACCCATTGACATCAATTACAATGATGGACCGGATAGGGTCAAGTGGGGCACTTCGTAGTGACAGCAAACACAATGGATAGACCTTAAGAACTACGTGAAGAAGAAAGAAAGAAAGTATTTTAACGTCCACGAAGTTAAAGACAGCCTATCGGACAGATTGCTTCTTCGACTAAAGATAGCCTATGGGACAAATTGCTTCTTCATCTGCTTGATGTATTAAGCCCTTTTTCTGTGAAGTTTCAAAATAAATGCTCTCAGCTTCTCGACAAACCCCTCACTAAATAGATTATCCCAAGAGCTAGTTGTCAGCCTATCTGCATAACTTTCCCTGTTGTCTTTGAAAACCTCACATTATAAAATGAAATGTTTTTCTGTTTCCACTTTTCCGGAAGAACAAAAACTGCATACTCTTTCTGCCCACACTTCTTTTGGCCTTTTCCACACTTCTTCTTCTTTTGGCCTTTTCCAACACTTCCCCTGTTGTCTTTGAAAGCCTCACATTATAAAATGAAATATTTTTCTGTGTTGTCTTTGAAAGCCTCACATTATAAAATGAAATGTTTTTTGTTTCCACTTTTCGGAAGAACAAAAAAAATGCACTCTTTCCGCCCACACTTCTTTTGGCCTTTTACAAAGCCCCTACCAATGAACTATGATTGACTTGTAATTTCAAGTGCTTTATGGGGATTTCACATGCAAACTTAGTGCCAATAGAGTGAGTTGATTATATGTCTAGCTATTAAAAAGTAAAACATACATGTCAAGTAAAATTAAAGAATTTAATAATAAAACATAAACTTCTTTATTGAGCATTAAATTTCTAAATTTTCATGTTTAATAATCTTTCCTAAAGAGAAAAATTGAAAATAAGTTTAAAATTGATATCTGCTAAGTTATGGTTTTGCAATATTCTGAAATAATTGTTGACGATGACTCAAGTTAAATTTTCAATTTCAAACTAAGTTTTATATTGATATCTGCTAAGTTATGGTTTTGCAATATTCTGAAATAATTGTTGACGATGACTGAAGTTAAAACGGTATGGATTTGAAACACGTTTGATGACGTTTTTTTGAAATTTCCCGGCCAGCAAGCCTTGGTTTAATTTGTGATTTTATTTCTTAACAAAAAAATTATGCAGTTTGTAGGTTAAAAAAAAAAAAAAACACACCAAAAATTTCAGTGTTAAATTAAAGTAAACATGTAATTAATTAAGGTAAACATGTAATTAAGTTAAATGGGAGAAAACATAAATACCAAAACGTAATTTGACCTGAAGGGTTCACAATGTATACAGGTTGGCCCATGGACTGCAAAATTTTGTTATAGTGTTTAACCGCCACCCGTTCGAAGGAAGAACCGCTTGCCTCTCCTCTATTCTCAGCAGAACCCTCTCTACACCAAGGAGAGCCTCCCGGCTCTTCATGTTGGCCTAGAGCTGATCTTTCACTGCCCTTTTCTCTTCTTAAATCGAAGTCGGCTCTCTTGGCGGCGACCAAACAGGACCTCTGAGGAGAAAGCAATTGCGCCTCCGGAGGGGATTCGAACCGCCGACTTCTCTGAGCCCCATTTTCAGGTAAATGAAAGGCTGGGGGTCTATTATGATGACGGTGGAGGTGGTGGCTGTATGTGTCGTCCAGCAATTTGGACATTTCTTGTCGCATGTGCTCATGGCTCTCTTCCAGTTCACGAATTCTCTTCAAGAGAACTCCAGGGGAATCCTCTTCCAGTGCTGCAGGAGGAAGCCCTGTGACATGACTCATGGTTGTGGTGAAACTCTTAAAGAAAGCATAAAGATTGGAGTGCCGACATGTCCTGAAGTCAAGAAAATGGTTCAAGGATTGTTTTCATTGGTGTTGAACCCAGGTCTTTATAATTCAAACTCCAGACTTGAATTGTGTGCTAATGCAACGCAAAGTTGCAAGCGGCAGAAAAGGATTCGAAACCGACACATTCTCCACCTTCTCCATCCAAACCCTCACCTTCCTCCGCTGCTACGCATCGTCTTTCCCCCACCTCGCACCACCCCCCTCCTACTCCTCCTGCTGCTCCTCCGTCCTTTCCCTGAAAAGAATTCAGATTTCAAATTGATCACTGGCACCTCTTCTTTCCGCTTATATATTTCATTTTAAACCAAACTATCGACGTCGAAAAAGATAGAGCGGTTTGCCGTTTCGTTTCTGTTATTGTTGGATTCAACTCCATGAATATCTGCTAAAATGATGATGATGCTGTGATTCGAAACTAATTACTAAAATGGGTGGATATATACAAAACATATATTTTGCTTTTACATAAACTTTAGGAGATAAAAATTATATTAGTAATAAGTTTGTATATATAGAATTTTTATTTAAAAAGTTAATGAAAAAATATGTTAATTTCATATTTATGTGTTTAAAAAATTAAAATAATTTAACACGTAAAATATTTGAGTGTGAAATTTTACAAAATTTATAACTGGAAAAATACCTATTTATAATTTAATAAATTTATTTTCTAAATAATAAATAAAAATTCAATCTTTTCATTTTTTTATACTTTGGCATGATTTTTTTAAATACTTAATAAATCTAATTTCTAAATAATAAACAAAAATTCATTTTTTGACAAATTATTTATAATAAAAATGATATGTATCTTTATTTTAGTACTATTAATTTAAATCTAATTTCTTAATAATAAATAAAAATTCAATATTCTTTTTGAATTTAATTATTTGTATTTATATTTAGTATTATTATTATTAATTATTTTTAAATATTTTTTATTCCATAATGCATAAGTTGGAAAGAAACACCCTACCCATACCTAGCTACTGATTATGGTACCCAACTCTCTCTGTTCACACATCATATGTGGATTGGTGGGTTTATCATAGTTGGCGCTGCTGTACATGCAGCGATTTTTATGGTAATATTAATTTAAATCTAATTTCTTAATAATGAATAAAAATTCAATTTTTTTTTGAATTTAATTATTTGTATTTATATTTAGTATTATTATTAATTATTTTTAAATATTTTTTATTCCATAATGCATAAGTTGGAAAGAAACTTTAAACAAATTAATTTATTGTTGTAGATGTAAGGTAAATTATGGGAGGGATAGAGTTATTCAACTACTTTTCCCATTATAAAGAACACAAAAATTCATAACTTGTAAAAAAATATGAAAAAAGTTACCATGTATAATGTAAATGTAACATATTTGAAAGTGCTAAAGTATTTGGACATTAGTGTGTATATGTAGAGATATTTTTCATTCCTCCCACTCAATAAAGGTAAACTATCTAATGTAGGTCTAAAATATACATTCAAAAATGTTGGAGTAATTAAACATTGATGTGTGTCTTTCTATAGAAAGAAGTCTATTTCATTCCCCCTTCCTTGATAACATTTCTTTTCAAAAGCTCACTTTAACTATCCCCAAATTGTATTGAGAGACCTCTATTCCATTTCAAAAGCTCACTTCAACTATCCCCAAGTTGTACTTAGAGACCTTCCTTCCTCTTATTATTATTTTTATTTTAAAAATAAAAATAATAATAAGTTTTACACAGTTTATATTTTTTTAGTACAATTTAAATTAAATCTAAAAATTAAAAAGTAAATTAACAAATAGATAAATTTATTTCGTTTTCTCTGCTCCATGGATAGACTAGTAATTATTGCTACTGTCTCGATGGACTTCAGGGAGGTAGTTGGCTCGTGAGTTTATCCAGACCCAGAGCCACCGACACGGGTGGCAGACAAGCAGAGGAAACTGATTCAGGAGAGTATGGTTGTTGTGCGATCATGGAAGAGAAGCCACCGTCCTAAGACACCTTGTAGTTGCATGCCACAGGTCAGGTGTCAACCTCGGGCTCTGAGTTTTGTTTTTTTGTTTTGTAGTGGTTAATTCTAGTAGGCTCTTTTGAACTTTACAGTGGTCAATATTGGCAGCCTTTTTTGAATTTTGCAGTCTTTTTACAGTGGTCAATTTTGATATTAAATTTTGAGTTCTGGATTTGTAGCCCCTGCTTGGGTTAAATGAACCTATCTTTATCTCGTTCTCGGACTGGTTTCCCCATCTAGGGCAGTCTCAATTTTAAGTCTTGATGTTTAAATGGGCATATGGTTGACCTAGACCCGCAAAGGTCGGAGCCTCATTGTATATTATGTTTTCATCAATAGATTTAGTTTTACCTAGAAAAAAAAGCAAATAGATAAATTTAATTTTTTTAATTAAGAAAAAATAGTTTTAATATTTTTATGAGTAAATTATAATAATAAATTAATAAAATAAAATTATATCTTATTTAATTAAAAAAATGATATAAAAATAATGAAATTTAATGCCTTACTCATTTAATTTATTTTATTTAATTTTAATTTTAATTTTTATATATAACAATAATTATAAATACTAAATTGTAAAAACCAAATCAATTATACTTATTCAACATCGAATTTGATTATGAACTAGAATATTATTAACAATGACAAATTGTTTCATTCATTATAAACTAGTTTAAAATACGATGGTAAAATTTCATTGACCATTTTTCATTATCCGTCCCAAACAACAATAGTGTATATAATTTTACTTATGTTACATTGATTTATCTAATTAATATATCCAATTGTAAAATATATGATCACCACGTTGATTTATTAAGTTAACCTACCCAATTACAAAATATGTAATCATCACGATAAATATACTAATTAAAAGCAAAAAGAATCTAATAATAAGCATTTTACATTTGTTATAAGAATCTAACTCTAATTATCTAATAGTTATAATAAATAATTCATTTAGATATTAATATTTTATTAATTAAAAAAAACTAATAAAAAGATTAGTTTCTTTATATTTATAGTTTCCAAGACTTCAAAAATACAAGTTACGAATTTATAAAGGAATCAAGTTATTTATTGAGAATTAAGTCACTTAGAATTGTTTAAATGACTATCCAAAATAAGTTAACAATAATATAGTTATGGTATTAAAAATATAAAATTATTTTTTCTTTTTAATTATTTTTTTAATTAAATTATATTTTTGAATAAAACTAATTTTCATATTATATATATATATATATATATATATATTTAACATTATAGTTATGATATTAAAAATATAAAATTATTTTTTTTAATTAAATTATATTTTTGAATAAAACTAAAATATATATATATTCATTTCTAAAAATATTAAAATATATTAAATTCAATTACATTTCAATAGTAGGAATGGAATTTGACTTGTGTTTGGGGTGATTTGTTTATTAAATATGTTTAAAAATTTATGGAACCGTCAAGATTTTTGCTTAAAAATGTGAAGAAGGGTTAGAGAGGTTTGAGGAGATTTGTTTCTCAAATACATTTTAAAAATTTATAAAACCTTCAAGACCATTGCTTAAAAATGTGAAGAAGAGTTAAAAAAGTGTGAAGTGATTTATTTCTCAAATATAGATATCAGTGAAAGAAAGAAAACGTGGATGAAACAAAACTACACATGGATGGAAAAATGGAATATCTACCTCAATGCATGTCCCACAAATAACAAGGAGCTGAAGGATTTTGTTATGGAGAAGTTTCGTAAAAAGGTATGGGGAAAAGAGTTGGGTAGAAAGAAGAAATATTACATTGAGGAATTGAACCCTACGTGTGATTCACAACAAAAAGAGTTCATTGGAGCTAGCATTTAGTGGAGGGCAAAAGTTCTTATTGCTCAATTAAGGACCAACTCACATCAAAGGCCTAAAGACGCTTGGGAAGAAAGGGTGTGTATATTTTGCACCTAACGTATTTCATTTTGGAATGTGATGCATTGCACCTAAAGTATTTCATTTTGGAATGTGATGCATTCAAAGACATGAAAGAAAGTTATGAGAACACGTTAGCATCAGTTTCTTGGCATTGTTTTTTAGCGAGGAGATTGTTGGAAGGTTGGGTCGGCTTCTCATCAATTTGAATCGAAAAAGGACTGAATTGCAAAGAGCGAAAAACAGGAGACTAATGGTCTCATAGACTATTTTTAGTCTCATGGACCTTAAAATATCATTTCGTTTCGTGTCATTTACAGTTTAAAAATTTATGAAACCGTCAAAATCGTTGCTTAAAAATGTGAAAAAAGTTAGAGAAATGTGAAAACTTGCAAATAAATATGTTTTGAAATTCCAACCGTACTCAATACTTAAATATTCCATAAAATAATTTTTATGCTATAAATAAATGTATCATCAACTTCCCTTATATTTGAATTTGAATGGGGTTAATGGTTATAACTTTCCTATGTTTAAATTTTGAATTGGCATAATAATTAAAGAGGTGTCTTTCCTCAAAAACCAGAGAAATAAAATATTTGCTAAACTGAACTTCATTTATCACAACCTTTTAAATCTTTAAATATTAACGGGATCTTTATTTGTCTCGACCTCTTCCTCTATTTGTATAAGAGCGACGACAGGTCGTTACCCCGGAATTCAAGTTCCAGCGCATTGTAGTCCTTCATGCACGGGGACGGCGATGGGGGCGTCTGAAGTTACAACTGGTGCAGTGCGAGAAAAAAAAGGACGATACACTGTTCAAGTGCAATACCAACTCGAATTCCGATAAAAGATTACGTCCAAAAACAGCGGAGAAACTTTAGGCGACGAGACAGATGCGGGGGACAATGATATGCCTCAAGGATCCGATTGACCACCAGAAGATCGCTCCCATGGTCGTGGTTCCCGTTGTTCAAGGAATGAATCCGAGTCGAATTCATTGAAGACTGAAGCCAGGTTAGCTCATATTTTTACTTCCACATTTTAATTTTCGTAAACCCTAACTTGTAGTTAAATTATTTTTCCTTACCACAAACCCTAAATTATAATTAAATATGGATCTGTGCAGTATAAATTGGATTTTTGATTATATATATGAAATTTAGTGTTTAAAATATAAAACCGAGATTTAAAAAGAAATTTAACTGTAAACCAGAAAATTGAAACGTAGGCTAGATTATTGGAAAGTTTTATTTATTTATTTTAGGTTTAATTAATTTAGAATTGGAATTTATTGGAATCAGGTAAATTTTTCACAATTTAAATGTTTTAGGGTTTTTCAAAACACTAAATTTCATATATATAATCAAAAATCCAATTTATACTGCACAGATCCATATTTAATTATAATTTAGGGTTTGTGAAAATTAAAATTTGTAAGGAAAAATAATTTAACTACAAGTTAGGGTTTACGAAAATTAAAATGTGGAAGTAAAAATATGAGCTAACCTGGCTTCAGTCTTCAATGAATTCGACTCGGATTCATTCCTTGAACAACGGGGAACCACGACCATGGGAGCGATCTTCTGGTGGTCAATCGGATCCTTGAGGCATATCATTGTCCCCCGCATCTGTCTCGTCGCCTAAACTTTCCAATAATCTAGCCTACGTTTCAATTTTCTGGTTTCCAGTTAAATTTCTTTTTAAATCTCGGTTTTATATTTTAAATTTGTCAGATTCGAAAATGGTTGCCACTTGCCCGGACTGTCCTGCAGGCTGCTTATACTTCAATCCTACGGATCCTTATCCTTTTCTAGTGAATAAAAGCCCTTTCATCATTACAAATTATAAAAAACAGTGATGGGAAAGCGCGTTTGACATGTGGAATGCCGTAGAGTTCATGTACGTGCGCAGCGTGTGAATGCTTCTTGCCGTATGCGCGTTGTGGAACCGCCTTTGGGGGCTTGGCAGGTGGCACGGTGCCGCTGATAAATATAGTCTTCACTTCAGTGATTTGCGACCTTCAGTTACAGCAGGCAGGTTTCAATAAATATATTGGAGCACCAGTGGTTACGTACTATAGTTCGTCTTGGGCAATGAGCATTGTAGTCTGATTAGTCGTTTGATGTGTTTTTTTTTAAATGCGGAATTTATTTTATTTTATTTTATATTAAAAAATTAATAAAATCATAAAATATTATTATTTTAATTATATCATCAAAATTAATTACTAAAAAAAACTTTCACAAAACTTAATCTATTTCATTGAAAGTTATTATAGAGTCGATGAAAGTCAAGGTATTTCATAAAATTTTAATGTTTTTAATATGAAATGCACTTACTGATTTATTTTTTTTACTTATTTTTCATAATAAATTATTTACGAAAAAATTTAGTAAGTACTATAGAGAAAAGAAGAGTGAAATACAAGCACAAGAATCAATCACATTAACACAATGGTTTTTGGACAATAGCTCTCGGAAAAATCCATTGTGGGAAAACTAGTGCAACAGATGAGAGTTTATTTATTATTCTTCAGCGACAATCTCTTTACAAGGGATGATTTGCAGAACATAGAGAAACCTTTGTGAAAACACCTGAGATAATTTTCCTCCAATCACTGGAGAAATTCTGACACTCAAGAGACCCTTCAGCCTCCATTGTGTCACCTCTGCATCGTTTTCTGCGTGAGGAATGTGTCCTCTCCTATGCTGCCTCTCTAAGTTGTCCCTCTGATGTATTGCGTCCCCTCCTCCTTAGTCTCTGGCTGATGCTAATACCCTCCTCTTCCTTCACCCTGCAACTCTCCCTCTGAAATCAAACTCTTAGATCTGGAAAATCGACTTCCCTTGGGTTACTAAGTATTTGCTCGGTGTGTCTTCAAATGACCCTCAAGTCTTCATGTATACTTTGCCTGTTGAGATATCAATGGTCGTGATCAATTCTCTAATCAACGGCTAAGATTAAAACAGACTTGATGCTCGTCTCTTAAAAGCTTCTCACCCATATTTACATTAATTCACTTTAATTATTTTAATTTTCTAAGTTTTAACTTAGACGCCATTAAAAATAATTAATTATTTGAATAACATGCACTCCGTGTGGAATTGCTCCAAACGATTCTGGGTCTTGGAGATCTCATGTGTTCTTGCCCCTCCACAAAATTTTGGAGCTAGCGCACATCCGATGCTACCTAAAAATCAACATTTAAAAGTGATAATGGAGTCAAACAAAGTTGCCCTCTATCCCCTACTCTTTTTGGTTTATATATTGATAAACCGGAAGATTGCTTAAATCTGCAAGGTGAAGATGGTGTTCGGTTGGGGGAGTTTGTGATAAAGCTTCTTTTATATGTTGATGATCTTATATTGATTTCTAATTTGGCCCATGGATTGCAAACGCACCTATATGCCATTGAGCATTTTTGTAAAGCAGTGAGGATGCAAGTCAATACTAGCAAGACCAAAATAATGATTTTCTCTAATAAAAGGAAGCAAATCGAGCATATGTTCTTCTTTGAAAGCAACATTCTTGAAGAAGTAAATGAGTACAAGTACCTCGAGATTGATTTCAACAACAAACTTAATTGAGAGGACTACAAAAAGAAGAGAATTTTAGGAGGGTGGAAAGCATCACATACTCTTCAAAACATATGTAGAGAGACAAAGTTATGGAATTGGAAAACAATTAAAGTGTTTTTTGGACTCCTAGTTTGTCTAGTGATGCTATATGGGTGTGAATTGTGAGCTAGCAGCACCCCCATCTCAAAATGGAAACAAATTGAGAAAATCCAAAAACGTTTCATCATGAGCAAGTTCAAAATAAAAAGTTCAGTACCTTATGAGATTATGTTGAGTGAAACAGGAGCAACTCCCATCAAAGCAATTGCTATGGTGCGGCTCATACGATATCTAAAAGATTGAGCAAATGGGAGTAGGTAGATGACCTAATGTTATCTTCAATGAAGGCATGAGTGAAAGAAAGAAAACATGGATGAGACAAAACTACACATGGATGCAAAAATGGAATATCTACCTCAATGCATGTCCCACAAATAGCAAGGAGCTAAAAAATTTTGTTATGGAGAAGTTTCGTAAACAGGTATGGAGAAAAGAGTTGGATAGAAAAAATAAATACTACATTGAGGAATTCAACCCTACGTGTGATCTACAACAAAAAGAGTTCATTGGAGCTAACATTTCGTGGAGGGAAAAGGTTCTTATTGCTTAATTAAGGACCACCTTGCATCAACTTCAGTGTGAAACAAGACGATGGAAAAGGCGTAAAGAAGCTTGGGAAGAACGCTCGCATCAACTTCGGTGTGAAATAAGACGGTGGAAAAGGCCTAAAGAAGCTTGGGAAGAGAAAGTGTGTACATTTTACACGTCAGGGGCAGTGGAACCAAAAAACATTTCATTTTGGAATGTGATGCATTCAAAGACATCATAGAAAGTTATGGGAATATGTTATCATTGGTTTCTTGGCATTGTCTTTTTAGCGAAAGGAGCGTTGGAAGGTTGGGCCAGCTCATCATCAATTTGAATAAGAAAAGGATTGAATTACAAAAGGTGAAAGGTAGGGAACCGATGGTCCCATAGACTATTTTTAGTCTCGTGAACGTTAAAATATCATTTCATTTTTATACCTGTCACAGGTAGTGTATAACCCATCAAGTTTTTCATTGACTTGCTATTAATCTATTTTTAACCAAAAAATTTTGAAACTATGATATAGTTTGACTTTATAAATTAAATTATATTATTATTTAATAACATTTTAATTTATTTCTCTCATTTAATTGGTTTATTTTGTTGACATCTTATTTCCTCATGATGGCTTTTGTTGCTATGGTACTGTTGCGATGGTACTACATTGACGTGATGTGATAATCATATGGCAGATCGCTTCTTCACTTCATGGGACTTACTTCACGAGTCAACAAAACACCCTTCGTGTTTTGCGCCCCCTCACCGCCCAACGAGGTCCTTCCGGTGACCGAGTCCCATCCCTCCCCAACGTTAACAATGATCAACTCCGTCCTCTCCATTAACGTTAACAACTATGTTTCCTTGCGGCCCTTTCGAATACTTCGTTTGCGGAGCTCCCGTTTGCAAGTGAGCTCACCGGATGACACGACCTGTCACCTAACTCACATAGCCACCCCACACCCTGAATTCACTCCATTTGCACCTTCATCTGTCTAAATTCCATTCCATTTTGAAATCCCCTGTACCCTCACACGGAGCTGCTTGAAACCACCTACAAATATCAGTCCAATATTCAACGTGAGCAACATGACGGAAATTTGCAGGATTGCAAATTGATGGTCTGGTTAATAAGTGTTGAGAAATGGAAACAAAAAATTCCAGTTTAATTTGTCCTTAAATTAAACTATGAAATAAAATCGAATTCTATTCTCTTAGCAACTTGTAAATAATTAATTAAGTTTAATTAACTTAATTAGCTTAGGAATTTCGAGTTGGAAGTCTTTATGTAGTCATGTATATGTTCTCCCTAAATTTTAGGGTTCCAGGATGAGTTTATTTGAGTTGTAATTAGATAACTCAGTTTATGGTAAGTTAAACTAATTCTAACTATTGGAGGAACTAGTAGAGGTCTAGTAGTGAGTTGGTGCACTGGTGCATCCTCGATGCTACTCCAACTAACTGGATATTCACTCAAGAGACACTCATGCATGTCAGTTCAAAGAAAGACCCAGTTGAGACTAGAGTGCAAGGATAGTGTACTATCAGTTGTAGAATGATCTGAGTTGTACAAATCAGGCATGTAATCAGAAGAGGACCTAGATTTGGATTGCGCTGTTATGAAAGAAGGAATTCCCAATTAAATATGGGCTATTCCTCTTAGGAATTGAGCACGGAAATAGGGGCTCAGCAAACAGCAGAAATTGGCCAAGTGTTGGTTAGTGTGGGCTTGTGAGGCAGAGAGTTGATCATACTTATGCAGGAATTGTTCTTGTGAGAACAAACATTATATTATTACTCAGGTTTCTGATTAATGCAATAGATAGTCGGGGTTTTGAGCAGTGGCTTTCCCTAGAGAAACAATTGCATTATGTGTCTTTGATTATCTTCCTTTTGTCGATTATTATTTTCATCGATCATTGGTTTCCACTATTTAAAGAGTAGATTCTTGTCTTGTGTTTTAGTACATTACATGAGATGTGAATCTGCAAGAAAATCTACAATAAGCATGCAATGTTGATCATATTCGCGTTTAAACTAAAACATTTAAATTGCCTGTGTTGATCGGATTGCAAATATCATTCCAATATGTTTAAACTACTTGTGTTGATCATATTCACGTTTAAACTAAAACATTTAAACTGCTTGTGTTGATTGGATTGCAAATATTGGTCCAATTTTCAACGCGAATGGAGCTTAAGCAATGCAACAGACATTTATACCCAAATGTCTCTCATATTGTAAGTTCAAAATAGGAAATGTCAAAACCTACACAAATTCCAGGTCTTGTTAATAAACATAATGTTTGTATTTCTGTTGGTTTTTGTGGTGTTGGTCAAAACCCAATTTGTAAAACTCGGAATTCTCCACATTACTAAAACCCATTTTATTTAGATTATTATATAAAGGAAATGTTGTTATGGGTTGCACAGTTGGTTGTTGCTTGTCCATAAAGGCTAGGAGAGCACCAAAATTTATTCATACTATTATATAAAGGAAAATTTGTTATGGATTGCACATAGCTAGTTCTGACCCAAAATTGCTTGTTCAATTGTTGCGGCAACTCGCTTGTTAATGCTGGTTAACCATTGCAGCAACGCGTTGTTTCACCGTTGTGGCAACTCACTATCTCACCGTTGCAACAACTCATTGGGTTAAAAAATGGTAAAGCAAGTCAAATGGGAAACAATCATTGCCCTTCCGGTGCAAGACCCTAAAGAAAAGATCATCTTTTCTATAACATATTTAGATTGGTCTAAAGTACATGGAAAACACATGGAGATTGATTGGATTGCAAAAATCCATTCAACTAGAATTGGAGACTTTATTAGAGGAGAGGAAATGAACCCAAATGCTCCATGTTCTTTCATCCGAGTACAAAATAAATGCCCAAGCTCAAGGCCTACTGCTTCCTTGCTATATGAAGTGTAAGTTTTTTAGAGATGCATTGTTTAGATGTTGGTATTAATAGTGCTCGATCATTTTTCATGGATTCATATGTATTGACTTTTCAAACATTTTTATGCAATTATGCTTGTACATATGGCCCCGGGGACAGAAGAGAACAAAATGAAATTAAGCATAGATACTCATTTGTGAAAAAGAGGGGTTTCCAATGCCATTTCATTGTAAACATCATGGTTCAAATTCCTGAGATAGTGATAATAACATATAATATGTATGAGCTTGTAGATAGCCAAGGATGGCCTTGTCATGGCCAACAGGGCAGTTCGGGTCATGCTAGGTCGTTGCATCAACCAAAGTTATCAAGGGACATGATTTCCTATGTAGAGAGTTGTTTCTTCTTAGAAGTGCTAGTTGACTCGGTTTGCATAATGCATGTTAAAAAATATGTTGACATGGATGTTGCAACTCAAGATAGGGATTTCTTTTTGTGTAGGAAAGATGTTGTTAACATCTATAATCGTCTAATGAAAGGAAATTATCAGTTGCATAAGAATAATGAAATGAGTGTGAACCTTTGGTATAAAAAACACCTAGATGATTTTTTCTTTTATCAAAAGCCCAATGGTGTAGAGATCCTTTCTATAGTTGGAATTCAAATGAAGTGGATGTTGGAGACCATGGTGAAACTATCGAATAATAGCCTAATAAACATGGATTCAACATTTAGCACGAATAAATATGGGGTGAGTGTATTAAGAATGATTGATCTAGATTTAAGACCTCTGTGGTTTATTTCTTTTTACTTTGTTACCAAAGAATCCACAGTAAGAACCATTTTCTGTGGATTCTCCGGTAACAAAATCAAAAAAAAAAAATGATTGATCTAGTACAATAATATGATTAGTAATGTTTTATAATGATTAATGAGTTGAAGTTTACTTCAAATGTTTTTTTAATGTGATAGTATCAGTTGTACATACTCGTGGTGTTTGATGAGCAACAAAGTGGGGTGCCAGTTGCATGGGTGGTGGCATCACGTAATACATCACATGACATTTCACTATGGTTGGAGCACCTCATGCATAGGTGTCACCAAGTTGATCATAGTTGGAAAGTTAATGCCTTCACGGTTGATGATGCATTGGCTAAAATCGGTGCTTTAAGATAACTTCAAATCAATAACTAATTAAAATAAAAACAATCCTGCGAAAAGAAACAATAAACCTTAACAAATAATTGACTTTTAATTAATTAAAAATGAATATTGAAACAAATTTAATTATAAATTAAAATCAATAATTAATTAAAACTAATATAACAATTAAAATTAATAAAATTAATAATTAAGAATTAAAATAAATACAATGAAAATAATTAAAAAGAATTAAAATAAATATAATTGAAATAATTATAGAATTGATTATTATTAAATACAAACATAATTAATATAACCCTAATAAAATTAAGATAACCATAACCCTAATTAAGATAATAATAATCAGATAATGAAATTAAAATCCCTAAACATCACAAAATATAATTAAATTAGCAACAACAAAAAAAACATAATTAATATAACCCTAATAATAATAAATAAATAAAAAATTATTTAATTAGTTAAATTCTAATATCTGTCGGCTAAGCATCTCATCTCTATTTATTTGGAAAAATGAGAACAGTCTTTCAATAATATTTCACATCCTGAAGATGAACCATCGTTGCTGGTTTGAAACGTCGATCAGAAAAGAAACCTAATGCGATATATCCGAAAGATTATCTACATAACTTCAACCTTCTTATTTTACAATACAACTTGTATTTATTACAAAAATAACATGCTTGAAATGAATTGAATGTGGCAGGAGAATCACAAAGTGCAATGTTATATTGTGTTTGGCACGTACGTCGAGCATGGCTAAAAAATGTGAATTGATTGGCCAGTAGTCCAGAAATAGCAAAAGAGATGTTTAGTGATTTGGGTTTAATTATGAATTATTGTTCCAATGTTGAAGTGAGCAATGCAATTAATTATTTCTTCAACAAATTTGCTAATGAGGAGAAGTTCCTAGACTATTTCCACAAGAATTGGGTTATTGGTGACAAGATTTGTAAGTTGACAAACTCTTTCTTACATTTCTCTTTTTGGTTTTCATACGGATGAAATATCTTCATTAACCCAACTTTTATTCAATTAGGGATGTGGGTAAAAGGTTGTCGAGATTTTCCCCATGCAAATCAGGAGACAAACAATGTTGTGGAGTCATATCATTGTTACCTAAAAACAAACTTTCTATCTGATAGAAGAAAGAAATGCTTTCGTAGGATGGATGGTTGATATATGTTCTTCTAACAAATGTTGAACCTTGTTATCAGTTTAAGGAAATTCTAAAAAGGGAAGGATTTTTGAATAATTACAAGAAAGAGAAACAATTTGAATCATCAATGGAAAAAGCAAAAAGAATTCCAGATAGTGATTGCAGCCCTCATGAGAAAATGTCTCATGCTTTTTGGGTGAGGAGTCAATCCAAACCTAATAAGCAATATCTTGTCACTTGTCATCGCACAAATTTCTTAACTTGTGATTGCCCATGGTCTATTCGTGGCAACATTTGCAAGCATGCCATAAAGGTGGGTTGGTTGTCTTCCCGTTCAATGGCTTCAAACCAATTACTAAATCATCAAAGCACAACTTATTCATACAATGACCCTCCTAACCAATTACTAAATCATCAAAGCACAATTGATTCATACAATGACCCTCTTGAGATAAATATAGAGGCAATATCAGATCTTGGTGAAAATGCAAACACATTTGCCATGGATAGTCACAATGTTGATGTAAATGTTGAAGGACTTGAGTTGGCCAAAGAGGAGTTATTTGGCTACATAGACCTGGTTCGAAAAAGCCGTCTTGCTATTTTGACCAAGATTGAACAATCAGTTGCTTTGTTTTAAAAAATGTTGGATGACGCCAACAATCTTCATATTATGGATTATGAATTCACATGTGGGTTGGGTGCTTTTGAGACATCTTTGAAGAGGAACAAGAGTTTCATGAGCCCCAAAAAGAGAAGAAAAACAAGAAAACAAAATGCAATATTGGAAATTGACTTGAATAATGTTGCAGATGAAGATGAACCATTTGAATTTGATCAACTAAACAAGCGAGGTTGCCCTCACTATAACAATGCATTGCTTTCTAGGTGTATTGTGATGCATTTGTTTTCAATTTGATTTTAATATTTATTAGTGTATTACATGTGTTTGATGTATTATAGTTTTGTTGAATATGTTCATGTATGTTTCATAGGTGGTCAACATATGTTTGTTGATTTCTCTAATTTCTTTGAATTGGCGTTTAAGGTCAATAAATAACTCCATGCATTTACACTCAGTCTTTCAATACATTGATTATTTTGTATGTTATGGAAGATAGCTTTCACGGGGTTTTCCATACTTGCATTATGCTTGCATACATTGGTGTCTAAACATGAATCTGATATATAAATTGGAATAAAAACAATGGAAATGTAACAAAAATTGTAGAGGAAATGCAACAAAATTGTAACTAAACATGTAAAACACAATTTTACCAATTTTTTTATAACTGCTCAATGCTAATGGTGATATATTATTGGATAATCATATATATTACAACATCAAAGATTATATATATTACAACATCAGCAATAGTGAGGGAGTGAATATTAGCAAGAACACAGGGTTCAATCTGAAACTGAGAATGAAGGAGGATTTTCATGAATATTGCCAATACAATAATCACTGTGTCCTACTTCACCAGGATGAAGATACCCTCATGTTTCCATAATTTTATTCCAGCATTAAAAGTCTTTTTTTTTTTAATCCAAGATATATGACTTTTTATATATCCTTGTTGGCAGCCAAATCATTGGATAGCGAAATCTAAGACCAATCTAGTTAGCCCCACAATGTTCCATGGAAATAATATACTGAGCAACCCTTGTTAAGGCTATATTTAAGTTTAGGTAGTTAAATGGATCTTTATTTCAGGTTTGTTTTCCCGAGGCATCCCACCTTGCTTTACATCCTTCTTGTGCGGCAGTCTCCAATATTTGAATCTAGGCTGTGCAATATGCAATGGTCTGTTGCCTATTCCTGGTGATATACTCTACTACCTCTGACGAACTGGCCAATTGTTGTTGTTCTTTTATCACCTCTACAGGTATTTCATATTCTCCTCTAACCCACAGAATTCTCTCGAAATTACGTTTAAAAATTTTAAGAGCTTCCACCCAACTGGCCTGATTTCTCAAATACGATACAAAGGCTCTCAATTGGACATCCCCTACATCAGGGTTGGGATTCCATTTTTTGTTAAGAGATACCATAAAATTATGTTGGTACAGTTCACAGAGCAAGTATTTTTCTAGATTCGTGTAGGCCCTATATGCTTCTATGAAACCATGTTTGTATTCAACCTGGAAAGGCTTATTGTTGATGATAGCATTCTTTTTAAACATCAACAATCTTTCTGTCAAGTACACGTTGTAATTGGTTGAAGGAGCCCTGCAACTAAGCACACCGTCCATTATCTATCCGAGTTGTTTCTTATCATTCTCCATCTTTTTCACCTTGCTTTGTAGCTCAGCCACTGTGTTTTTATGTTTTCCTTCAACTTTGTTTATATATTGTTCGCATTTCTTGCAAAGGTCACGAATTAAGTTTTCGTGCAAATGGAAAGGTATTAGTTTTCCCTTATAAGAGGGTATACACATGACTAAATTATCCTTTTCTTCCTCATCCTCTGTTTGCACAACAACTTCTTTGGTCAATTTGATCTCTAGTTCTCGATCCTCTGCTAGTTTCATCTTTCGTTCCTGTTCCTCAAATTGTAGAGTAGTTTCTTTTGTTAGTTTCATCTGTGATTCATGTTCCTCTGTTTGCACAGTTGTGCTTTTGGTCAATTTCATCTCTGGCTTTTGGTCCTCTGTTTGCACAACAATGTCAACAATCTGTTTTTTTCCAAGGGGTATATTCTCTTGGACCCCTGGAGAAGGTATATCTATGACACCAATGGGTAGGGACTCTGCAACTTGGGCCAAGCAATTTAATCTATCAAAAGTTTCTTTTTGTCTCATCTCATCTGTTAGGGTTTTAACTTTGATTTGTAGTTCTCTGTTTTTCATCAGGAGAATCCTATTCTTCCTTAACAATGAAATATACAGAGGAAGATTTGTAGGGGTACTTATTGTTCCAACATGCTTCTTTGTCAATTTGAGTGGTGCAGTTGGTTGGTCCTCCTCATCATCCCCATACAATTCTTGTGGTGCAGTTGGTTGGTCCTCCTCATGATCCCCATACAATTTTGGTGGTGCAGTTGGTTGGTCCTCCTCATCATCCCCATACAATTTTGGTGGTGTAGTTGGTTGGTCCTCCTCATTTTTGGAGGACAATTTTGGTGGTGTAGTTGGTTGGTCCTCCTCATTTTTGGAGGACAATTCTGGTGGTGCAGTTGGTTGGTCCTCCACATCATCCCCATACAAAATTGAAATTGAGTCAAAGCCCTTTGTTCTGTTGGAGGACAATTCTGGTGGTGCAGTTGGTTCGTCTTCCACATCATCCCCATACAAAATTGAAATTGAGGCAAGGCCCTTTGTTTCGTACCATTCAACTACTCCTTGTATGTACTCATAGTCAGAATCAAGAGAGGGAACCTTATCAACTTGTTCTTTTGTGTCAGCAAGGTGGCCTAATCCTTGTTCCATGAATCCTTGTTGCATGCATCCTTGCTCCATGACTGCTTCTTCCATCAATACATCCTGTGGATGCTCTTTCTCTTATGTTGTTTCTTTTGTAACAACAGGGAGGGTTTCAGGAACTGGAGCAAGATGACCTCGCTTTCTCTTGTTCTTCTTGGCTTTTGGCACTATTATCAGGTGTTTCCTGTATCCTCTCAATATTCTGGTGGTAGGTTTACTCCCTAATATTTCTACTTCATCATCATCATCTTGTTCGTCTCCTTTCTGTGGGGATTTAGCAGCAGAATCCTTAGCAACCCTAGTTTGAACAATGGGTGGCTCGGTTGCCATATGGAAAGGTTCTGTGGGAATTTATGCAAATGGGTGGTCATGGGGCGGAGTTGTAGCTTGGGGTTCATCAGGTGGAGTTGCAGCTGGGAGGTCATGGGGTGGAGTTGCAGCTGCTAGGGCATCCTCTGGCAGGGTAACAACTTCAGCATGCAATGGCCTTCCAACTATTTCATCCCAAGTTCTCCCTTCCCTTTACAGCACAACATCCTCCAAAAGTTTAATGAGGCAATGGTAGAACATGATTTTGAATGTCTGTTTTGCTTCCTGCACAGATTAGGCCATATGCTCTAGGGTTTTTGCAAGAAATAAAGGCATGTTAACCAACCTGCCATGACACAAGTGGTCTAACAACCAGATGTGCTAGTAATAAATAATGACATACCTTCCTTCGCATGTGAAAAATCTCTGGATAAGGAATGCAACATCTTTCCAAGGTTGTGGTAATGTCCTCCTATCAAATCATGTGCTTATCTTCTCCAGTTGTTCGCCTGCCTCAAGGAATTTCGCACAATATCAAGTTGGGGTTTTCGGGGTGTGTTGAAGCCCCGAAAATCAGGTCTACAACAATGGGGATACCCACCTGGTCCGGACCTTGAAAGCAGCTCATTTTCCATTTGGGATGGTGGGTCCGACTAGGCATAATGGGACCAGTTTCCCAATTTGTTTGTGATGACGCTAAGGGTTGATGTTTCCTTTTCTAAAAGTTTCTAAATAAAATGCTTTTAATCTAATTCTAATCTAAAACATGCATTTTTATTCTAATAAATAGAAACATCTAATTTTAAACTATCCCGGGATTAACTCTTCACTTATGCGATCTAAAATAGTTTCTAACAGCAATTGGTAATAAAGATCATTCAATTGCTACAAGAAAAGAATTCATTAAAAGTGAATTGTCTCGTATAAGAAATTAGCCGAAACAATTGTGAGAAACATATCACATAATAAGTTATTCATACATTAAGCATAAACAGAATAGTCACCACCGTACAAAAGTGCCAAATGATAACTTAAACATTCAAGCTTTCATATATAAACAACTGAACATAACATATTACTTGACACATAAGCAGAAATCATTAAGAGATAAAAGTACCATTGATAACAAGTCCTACTCATGAGCTTCAACAATATAGATTTATCTTCTCATAATTCAATATCTACTAAGAGTACAGAAGTGCATTTCAGTAGCAGATATTAAACACAGATATCAATAAATCTCGTTCCATTCATTCATCAAAACCTCCTCAGAGGGTGCAGAAGTGCATGTTCTGAAGAAATGTTTTTGACAAATTTCTGGACCCCTCTCTAAATGCATGAGAGGGGTTAAAATACTACTAACTAAAGACTAAAAATAGTTTATTACAAAAATATAGGAGGAGGTTTAAATGACCGTCCTCATCTAAGGCAAAAATAAATAAAAAATAAAACTAAAATTGTATCTGAAAATTAACTATGCATCTGTTCTCTTAGATCGCAAGCATTCAACATCAGCTTCAGGAGCATCGATTGGCCGACCTCTGATTTTAGTTGTCCTGCGAAAACAGAATTGACAAGTGCTGGTGCTATCTTTTCGACAGAATTTGTGAGGCATTTCAGAGTCATACATTGACTGTGCGGTTTAACCAAGTATTGCCAGTAAGTGTCCCAATTCAACTTGGTTAACTTCTTGATTGACTCTGCCTTTTCTTTAGCTCTCTGTCTCCAAGACTTGAATTGCCTGTTTGTTATATCAGCGCTGTCCAATACCCACTTGACCATGTCTGTATAGGGAAGTATCTTAGGCCTTGCTGCTATGAGGTGTAGGAATGAGCATGCAAGTTCAGTAAGTGATGCTTCAGATGACCCGCGTGCGTCTGTTGTAACTGTAACTTCCATAACTCTGGGGTTTTCCTCTTCCAGCAAATTGTACATGCCTTCCCAAGTGGATATACCGACTTCTCTGGTACAAGTGGTGTTTGTGAATAAGGGCGTCATCTCTGTTTTCTTAGCAATCAGAGCTTTTCCTTTTTTCCCCATTACATTCTGCACACTGGTCTGTATATTATTCCGCTTGCCGCTCCTGCAAGTTTACAAGTAAGGAACGAATAATGGTAAGTGATAAGGTGACAGGAAAGCTCTTAATTTCAAAATCATATCAAATATATCACCCTACGTGAAACAACCTTTCGATCATATCTAAATCTTTTCTCATAAATGACCATCAATAAACCACTAAGTTGACATTAATGTCCATAACGCGGTATCGGATTACGAGAAATATTTCATTGAACAATGAGCCCTGTTGATCTGCGATAAAGCGATTTTGCGATTTGCTTCGCAATATCGCCAATCCTTCTCTTTATCAATCATTTGTTTCTTTATGTGACTGCGAGATGTGATTGCGAGATGCTTTATCACATATCACAAGATCGGGATGTTTTATCTTAGGTGTTGCTTGCGACATATGACATCCGCAATGTGCAATAAATCTGTAAAGCACGCGATCTCGCATCATCGCGTTTTCACAATTTCGAAAGTTTGTTTATATGATATTCACCTTTATCCTTTTGCGATGCGATGTTTATTGTTAAGAGAACAATTTTATTTGAGACTTATCATAATACTTAAGTTTTTTGCGTTTGCAGATGTTTTTCCTAAGCTTATGATTGCGTGTTTTATTCCAAGGGCAATATAGGTGCTAGTTTTTATTTTTTAGAAGGGTCCCCATTTATTTAGTGTTATTACTAATACTAAATAAAAGGGGGGGTTGTTATCTTTTGAGTTTTCTAAAACTTCCAAAACAGAAAAGTTTTCTGGAAAATCAAACTTTATTATAGAAATATAAAGTGCATCATGCTCATAGCCATTAATAATAGTTTGTTTATTTCGTGCTAATTCTAATTATTTTCTTCCCAAAGCTAGTCATTATATTTACATCAGCCACTACTTGGTTTATAAAGATAAAAACAAAGAGATCTTTGTAGATCAGTTTTAAGTATGCTCATTTGTCGTAGGTAGAGCCTCTGCTGCGAGCAGGCGTTCATAGCCTCAACAGGGTTACCTGTTACCCAGCAATGATCCTGTATCCTATTTCGAGAAATATACAATTTTCAAAGATAAATTCATATCCCAACTTATTGCTTTTGTTTTCTTTTAACTCTTAAAAAACAATGTCTTGGTTTGGTAGCCAAATTATGACAGTGCCATTCACTTGATTTATAACTTTGCTGAACAAGCTGGCTCGTGATGAGACCCCTTGTCTTTTGATTGCAACAATCTTGAGTCATTGCCCTGTTTTGGTATGCAGTTTTGGTAATGTCAGCAATTTATAATCTCTATGATCATGATAAGTTGGCTCGTGATGAAAACTCTTATTCTTTAAGTCTATAGTGTATCATTGGATTACTCCTTGAAACTTGTAATTCCGTAGGTGGGGATGAAGTCATTGGTTCCTTAAGAATAGCTTTGGATGACAATTATAGAGTTTTTGAAGACAACTTTTCTACAGAGAACCTTCATTTTGTTATTGATGCTTTTCATGACCGATATAAAACAAATTCCCACTAAAGGTTGTTTTTATCAAAATTCGTAAGGCTGAAACTAATAAAATTTTCAAGCTTGTAGCATTTGCCTGTATCTTTCAATAATAATGATTAATTTTCCAAATCAGTTCTATTTATACAAGCGAAAAACAAAATTTAAAAGAAACACTGATCTTTTTCGTGAAATATAAAGGTAACCATTTACTACCTGTTTTATTATCAAACTAAAGCTATAAAAAATAATTGACAAAAATAGAAGAGGTGATCTTCTATGGAAAGTATTTTTTAAGGATCTGCCCATTAACAGGTAAAGATTCTCTTTTCCCTGCTAAATCTTGGACCTATCATTTCAACAATTTGGAATGGTCCAAGCCACATTTGTTGGAATTTAGAATGTTTGCCTTTTTCTTCGTGAGCCTTATCCCATTTCAATACTAAATCTCCAATTTGAAAATCCTTCCTAGATACCATGTTTGAATCGAAGGAAGCCTTTACTAATGCTTGATGATGAGCATGTGTAATTTTAGCATGTTCTCGTTGCTCTTCTAGCTTAAGGATCTGCAGTTGTCTTGGTTGTAAAGATGAAGATGGTGTTTCTTTTATAAATTGAACTAAGGCCAAAGAAGGGATTGCTAGATGAGTTGGGAGAAGTACTTCTTTCCCATAAACTAAATTAAAGGGAGAAGTGCCAATTGAAGCCTTTTGAGTTATTCGATCTGCCCAAAGAGCATACATCAAAGATTTGTGCCAATTTTTATGATTTTGATCAATGGTTCGCTTAATGATTCTGATTAAGTTTTTATTTGTTGATTCGGCCAACCCGTTCCCTTGTGGGTAATAATTGGCAGAATATTTAAGCTTAAAACCTCTTTTAAGTGCAAATTCAGTCATAGCATTGCCAAAAAAATATGATGCATTATCAAACATTAAAGCAGAAGGTAAGCCAAACCTGGTAATTATGAATTGATCTATGAAATTGATGATATGTTCAGCATTAGTTGTCTTGAGAGGAATTGCTTCTACCCATTTAGTAAAATAATATGTAGCTGTAAGGATGTACCTATGCTGTTTAGAAGAGTGAGGAACGATCTCACCTATTATATCCAATCCCCATTGCTCAAATGGTTGATCGATATTGACTGGTTGCAATGGCAATGATGGTTTCTTCTGTCTTCCAGCAGCAGTTTGACAAACTTGACATTTCCTTACGTAGCTATGTGCATCTTTAAATAGTGTAGGCCAATAGTATCCTGTGCGTAAAATTTTATGTGCTGTTGCATCTCCTGCATAATGTCCACCTGCTGGTCCATCATGGAGTTCCTGCAACACTTTTTCAGCTTCATATTTCTCAAGACATCGAAGAAGAACAGAATCATAATTCATCCTAAAAAGCACATTGTTTATGAGTTGATATTGCTTGGCTTTCAATCTTAGGGCTCTTTTCTTTGTATAATTCAGATTTGAAGGAGCATATCCATTTTTTAGATAAAACATGATATCAGCATATCTCGATTCAATATCGTTTAGGCTTACCTCATACATTTGTACCTCTTGATTAGGAGATGGTATTTCAGAAATAAGCGATGCTCCAGCCAACATCTTGCAAAAGCCTTGACCTTTTACAATATTTGTTGGCTTGATCTCAGCGTTGTATTCTTGTAGGGCAGTGACCCAATTTTCTCTCTTTTCACCCACGTCTTTCTGCACTAAGAGATTTCTTACTGCTGGAAATGGCACTATTATCTTTGTATGGGTTTTAAGAAGAAAGGGTCTAAAATGTTTGATCGCTTTGAAAACAACATAAGCTTGTTTCTCAACGTCAGAATAATTTAATTCAGCCCCTTGCAAATTTGAACTAAAGAAGGCAATTGGGGCTTCCGCTTTGTCTTGATTGGCTTGCGTGAGTATTGCAGCATATGACTTCTCAGAGGAAAATGTATACAAAATGAAAGGATCGGAAAAATTTGGAGTTGCTAGGGATGGGGCATTAACAATCGCTTGCTTAATCAGATTGAACGCTTCATACTCTGCTTGGCCCCATTTAAAGAGTGAATTCTTCTTGATCATTGCTTGTAATGGTGACACAATCCTTGAGAAGTCTGGAACAAATATTTTAACAAAATTAATTTGGCCAAGGAAGGATTGCATTGCTTTCTTATTATGTGGTAAGGATATTTCGGAAATTTCCTTAATTCTATCTGGATCAATATGAATTCCAGATTTTGACACTATAAATCCAAGAAGTTTTCCTTCACTTAATGCAAAAAAGGACTTTTTTAGATTAAGTGAAATTCCATACCTTTGACAACGTTGGAAGATCTGCTTTAAGTCTCTGAGGTGATTACCACATTTTTTAGAATATACTGTTATGTCATCCAAGTAAATCACCACTGATTTGTTTACTAATCCTTTAAATGCGATATCCATGGCCCTTTGAAATGTGGCGCCAACGTTAATCAGCCCAAAAGGCATCTTTTGATATGCATAAGTACCCCATTTGGTTCTGAATGTGGTTTTTAGCTGATCGTCCAGATGGACCAAAACTTGGTTGTAGCCGGAGAAACCATCTAAAAAGGACATCAATTCTGATCCCACAACTGCTTGCAATATTTGTTCCATAGGAGGCAGAGGAAAATTATCCTTTTGGCAGGCTTTGTTAAGATTTCGAAAGTCAATACAAATTCGAATGTCTCTGTTTTTCTTTCTAACTGGAACCAAGTTGGAAACCCATCTAGAATGTCGAACGGGAAAAATAATTTTGGCTTTCAACAATTTATTGAGCTCAGACTTAATCTGACTTTCTAAATTAGGATGGATCTTCCTCAGCTTTTGCTAGACTGGTTTTTCATCAGCTATCATCGGGATAGTATGCTGAATGATTGAAGTGTCGTAAGTCTTAAGGTCATCGTAATTCCAGGCAAAGACACTTTTATACTGTTTCAGGAGCCGAACAAAGGCTAATTTTTCTTCTGGGGCTAGGCCAAGACCTAAGTTGATATTCTGTGGCTTAGTATCCATTCCTAGATTTACTAATTCATAGTTTAGAGTTGAACTTTGAAGTTTTGAATTGGTAGACCTTTTGAATCTGTCTTTCAAATCGTATAGGTCTTCCAACTTGACTACAGATTTTGGTATGGCATTATTATTGCTCTTGTTGTAACTACTTGTCATGTTGGTCCTCATCAATTATCTGATTAGTGTAAGATCCTTCTGATGTCAGGAAACTTACAATATCAGGGTCATCGTTAAAAATTCTCCAGTTGGTAACATTATCAGGGATGGAGGGCCTAAAGATCAATTCGATTGAGAATTTGTCTGGGCTATAGTCTTCTGAGGGAATGAGCTTGGAAGCTACATTAGCCAGGAGGTCAACACTAGCATTTTGGAGTCTGGGAATGGATGAAATATTGAATGCTATAAAATGTTCAGTCAGATCTTGCACTAAAGATTGATAATGCTTTAAATGACCTGATAGACAATGTATAGTATTTCGTACCTGTTTAATAACAATCTCAGAGTCTCCAAAGACTTGTAGATACTTGATGTCTAGTCTGATTGCCTTGTACAACCCTTGTACTAGAGCTTCGTATTCTGCAGTGTTGTTTGTGCAATCAAACTCAAGTCTACAGGTTAGCATGGTTTTATTCCCTTCTGGACTAACTAATACACATCTTGCTCCTGCTCCATCATTAGACTTGGAACTGTCAAAAAATAATTTCCAAAACAAAGAGTTATTTACAGGACTATCTACAAAATTAATGCATTTAGAACTATCTGTTTGAGAAAAGTTTTCTACTTGAGACAAAACAGAATGTTCTAAATAAGGCGAAGTATGAGCATTAAAATTTCCTAGGAAAGAGTCAACAGAATAGTTTCCAATTATATTGTTGTTGTATGCTATAGGTTCATTTTCTCCTTCCAATTCCGTCACTATGTATTTTTGGTGTCTTTCTTGCTCAACCTTTATCTGATTTGGTTTACCATTGTAAGGGAGCCACATGTGTGACCAGTCGGTCGCAAAGTATCCATGAAGCTTTTCAGACCAATCCCTGCTAAGAATTAAACCATAAAATTTAGGAATGTCTGCAACTAAAATATCAATGACTTGACATACCTTTGGATTCGATGACAGCCTTATGGTCACTTGATTTAGTTCACCAATTACTTCAACCTGCGATCGGTCCAGCTGAACTATGCGTACTGTAGATTTTTGAGGTTGGACGTTTAACTTTGCACAAATTGTTTTAGGCAAAATATTAGATGAAGCACCTGAATCTACCAAACAATTATGCAAATTTTTATTGAAAATTTCGTAAGTAAGAAGGAATGGAGGAGTATGGGATTTTGACCTACCTCCAATTAAAGCAATATCATTTGGGTCAACTTTATTTGCCATATTAGTTGGAGGTCTTCCCATCTCATGAGAAGCTTGCGAGATTACAGCGGCAGGAAGAGGTGCAACGGGTATTGCATGTAACTCTTTCAAAAGTAATTTTTGTTGATGTTTTAATTTGCTCAGTTCATGAAAAGTAATGTTAGCCCTAGTCTTCTTCATGTCTTCAACGATATTATACTCCATCTCATCAGAAACAATCAGTGTTTTAGATGGAGTTGATGAATCAGATTGGACTGGGCTTGTTTGAGTCGCTTTTGGTGATGATTTCTTACCTGCGACTTTATCCTTGGATATCGAGCTTGCGCTCTTCTGTTTAGAACTAGGCTGTGGGGGATCAAGTTGATTTCTACTTCTGGTACTAACTGGCGATGCCTCTTGATCCTCTTCATCTGGAAGAATGAAGTCCCACATTCCTTGTAGCTCTACAACTTCATCTTCATCAATAGATTCTTCATTAGAAACTTCCTCTTCTTCTCCTTCAGACTTTGCATTTGTTATAGCATTGGGAGGTTTTGAATCAATTGAAGGATTTTTTCTATAAGGCTTGTAGGGTTTCTTAGAAGAAGTCTCTGCTACTTGTCTTTTAATGTCAACCATTTCGTTAGACATGGTTTTTAAAACTTTCTGCAATCCTTCTAAATCAAATGGGTCCTTTGATTATTTTTTCTTAGGGTCATCTTTAAAAGTAACCTTCTTAGATTTTCTCTCATCAACAACGTTTTTCTTTTCTAAAGCTAAGATATGTTTTTCTACCGCTATCGCTTCCTTCATGTTTTCGGCCAATGTTGTCTTGGTAGCCCTATCAACAAAGATTGCTATGTTTGATGGTAGAGCAGATATGTACCATTCACTTCGAACTTCTTCGCTAGGCTTGGAAGCGGTAGGGATTTTATTCAAAAGTTTGTTGAAACGCGAGTTAAAATCTTTGATAGGTTCTCTTGATTCAGTCTTAAGATTCGATAGATCATTGATCAATGTTGCTGTAGACCTATCATCACCGAACTTTGTCAAGAATTGCTCTTGGAAAATGTCCCAACTAGTAATGGATCCTGATGGTAATGAAAAATACCAGGACCCGACTGCTGCTTGCAAAGTATAGAGAAAAAGTATAACAACAGTGTCTTCATTTGTAACCCCTTTTAAATTTATTGATAACATAAATTTATTTATGTGTTCTTCTACTAGCATGCCTGCTTCAGGGTTAAACTTGGGCAACCATTTCTCAGGATGAGCCGGTAATTGACTCAAGGGTGCAGGCGTTGAGACTGCCCATGGATTGCTTCATGGGTTTTGAGCCATCATTGAACTACTAACAGAGGAAAGCGCAGACGAAGTTCCTTATGGTTGGGAAGAAGAGAATATTACAGTTCCAGATGGTTGAGAAGCAGATGTTGAAGTTCCAGTACCCTGTTGTATGACAATTTGGAGTGGGGGAGTGGATGGTTGACTTCGCAATGGAGAAGATGATGAAAGAGTCTCACTATCAGACTCTTGAGGTGTCTTCCTTGCTCTTTTCCTTTTAGGCAGAGGTAATTCAGTTGGTTCGATACCAAACTTTTCACTCTGTAATCTGGTAAGAGGATGAGAAGGATTTGTTGGCATTATGATTCAGGTGTTGTACTTGATGGCAAACTCTTTCAGATGGTAAATCAAGAAGGACGCAGGAAATTTTGTTCAGTAAGTGCGTCCCCGCAGGTATTCCCTACAGAACCCGCGTCCAGGGACGCTGGCCAGCCGTTCAGAAGGTGCGTCCGCCCAGTGCACACATTTCAAGGTAGAGAAAAGCTCGTGGGGGCTTCTTGTGTGGTATCTAGCCGACGGTTGCGTGTTTCTATGGTGTCGGCTCGTGGTATTGTTCCACGCTTTGGGGAGAAGCTTGCCTATATAAAGCAAAGGAGTTCATTTGGATTAAGCATCATCTTGGTTGATCATCTCTTGGTGTGATCTAGTCCATATCTTTAAGGGTAAATCTTCTAATGGACTACGATCTATATGGCGCATGATCAGATCTGTGGATCTGAGTGTTTGGGTTGGTTCTGAAGTCCTCTTATCTTCTATATCTAAAGGGACGCAGATTCAGTGAAGGGAAAGTGCGCCGGGACGCAGTACAGTAAAGGATCAGGTGCGTCTCTGAAGCGAAGGACGCGGCGCGTCTGTGGTATTGGGTGCGTCTCTGAAGCAAAAGACGCGGCGCGATAGTGTTGATGTGTGCGTCGGTCGCAGACAAGCAAAAGTAACAGTGCGTCTGCACGCAGAACAGCATAAGGTATACTGCGTCCAGTCGCAGGCCACAGAAAGAAAATATGCGTCCCTGTCTCAAGATGATCTGTTAACTGTATATTTCTGTTCATAAGGTGTTCTGGGTTGTTTCTGTAATTACTGATCTGATATTTGTAATAGACTGTATCTGTTGTATACTTGTTGATCATTTTGAAAAGAAGTAGGGGGTTGTAGCTCCCTTCCAGGAGAAGTCTGGAAAACGAGAAAGAGTTGTAGCTCTTTGCAGGTTGCAGCCTGCGTGCTGGTAAAGGACTGCACCAGTACAAAATCATTGTAAAAAGAATTTCTTGAAAGAAGATAGAGACATTATTGCAGCAGGTGGTTTTTCTCCCGCATTGGGTTTCCACCTTACATCTTGTGTTCTTTGGTGTGACTGTCTATTTTCTTTATTCATGCTCATTGTTTTATGGTACTGATATGCAAGAATATTTCAAAAGACCAAATAAGGAAGATTTGGTAAATTGCTAGATAATACTGATTCCCCCCCCCTCAGTATTATTTCCAACAATTGGTATCAGAGGAGGTCCTTCAGAACAGCTTGATCGCTTGAAGGTAGATCGTTCATCATGAGCAACTACGAGAGAGAAGCATCAATCAGGCCACCCGTCTTCGATGGAACAAACTTCAATTATTGGAAGGTAAGAGTTACTGCATATCTTCAATCTCTTGGTACAGAAGTTTGGAACATTGTAGAATCAGGCTATGCCTTTCCTTCAGTTACTCCTACAGATCCAGCTGAGAAAAAGCAGTATGAAACAAATGCAAAAGCAGTCAGTACTCTATTAGGAAGTATATCTCAAACAGAGTTCATGAAGGTCATGCACTTCAAATCAGCAAAAGAGATATGGGACAAAATGATCACTAGCTATGAAGGAGATGAACAGGTAAAAGAAGCTAAACTTCAAACTCTCAGGATTCAATATGAGACTCTCAAGATGTATAATGATGAAAGTGTGGCTAATTATTTTCTTCGAGTAGATGAGATTGTTAATTGTATGAAAAATTTGGGTGAAGAAATAAAAGAGACTATAGTAGTTCAAAAGATTCTAAGATCTTTATCTCCCAAGTTTGAATCTAAAGTATCTGCAGTAGAAGAAAAGGAAAATCTCCGTGTTCTCACTATGTCTCAGCTGCATGGAATTCTAACTGCTTATGAAATGAGAAAGGGAGGTCCATCAGACAGAAGGGAAGCTGCTTTTAAAGCATCAGGCAAAGAAGATCACTATGAAGCATGTCATGTTCCAGAAGAAGAGGAAGAAGAATCAAACTTTGTCAGAAATCTTCAAAGGGGTTCTGGAAGGTTCAGAGGTAAGCTACCTTTCAAATGTTTTGCTTGTGGAAGAGTAGGTCATTATGCTGCAAAATGCTCTTATAAGGATAAAGGAAAGGAACCAGTTAGATGGAACAAGAAACAGGGTACAAATAAGAAAAGCTACTACACCCATGAAGATAGCGATGGCTTATCAAACAGTGATGAAGATGAACAAGGTAACAAATATAGATTGTTAATGGCATTTGAAGATGATAATTATGAGGATGCTATAGATGTGGATAACCTTTATGATGAAATTACTAGACTCAAGAGATGTATAGAAGAAAAGAACATGATTATTGATACTCTACAATTTCAGATTGATGAAAAGGAAAAACATCTTGAAAAATTAGAAGGTGAAATTGTTGGTCTTAGAAAAGAAATTGAGAAAACAAAAACTATTAATCTCAAGTTTGTCAAAGGATCTGAAACGTTGAATGAGATTATCAGTGTGCAGCGATCTCCTCTAAATAAGACAGGTCTGGGCTACAATGGAGAAACTTCTCAAGCCTCCACTTCAAAAAGTTATCTTGATGCAGCAAGAAGAAATGAGCAAGAACACAAGGAAGATCATCAGGTAAAGCAGGGACAAACTTCAAACTATCAGGGGCAATCCAGCTTAAGGGTGAACAAAAGCCACAAGCAGCCACAGGAAAAACCTTCTCAATTTGGTTCAAGAATAGATGAAAATAGAAATTACAATCAGTCGGCTGGTAGATTCAATAATCGCAGAAACTTCTTCAATGGACAATGCTTTTCTTGCCATAACTTTGGTCACAAAGCAGCCCAATGTGTTGCGTATAAAACAATCATGACTAGGGAAGCTCAAAAACAAAGAAGCATGACAGGGAATACAAAAAGGACCTATAACAATTTTTCAGCTCTTGAAAATGAAGTTGAAGCAGGTTTCCGGAAAGAAAGGTACAAGAACAAAAAAGGGAACAAACCTCAGGCACCAAAACATGGAAAATAAAGGAACCTCAAACAGAAAGATGTGGGATAGCATTCTATGCAGAAGGACAAGAAAATCTATGGTACATTGACAGTGGATGTTCAAAGCACATGACAGGTGATAAAGAAAAACTTGAATCTTATTCTAATTTAGAAAAGGGAAAGAAAGTCTCTTTTGGAAATGATACTCCTGCAACTATAAAAGGAAAAGGTATTGCTCCTTTAAAAGAAGATGTTAAGGCTGGAAATGTTTTGTTTGTTGATGGACTAAAGCATAATCTTCTAAGTGTAAGCCAGATGTGTGATCAAAGAACCGAGGTTATATTCAGATCAAATGGATGTCTTGTTCGTGATCTTGATACAGGTAAAACAGTTCTCAAAGGAAAAAGAACTTCAAATAATCTATACATTTTTGATGAAGAACAACAACAATGCTATTTAAGCAAGGATGAAGAGCACTGGTTATGGCATCGAAGATTGGGACATCTAAGCTTCTCACAAATAAGGAAAGCTTGCAAATATCAGGCAGTTCGCGATCTTCCAGATATCAAAATTCCTGACAACACCATGTGCAGATCATGTCAGTTTGGAAAACAGACTAGAACTAACTTTCCAGAGAAAGAAGGATCAGCCAGTATGCCTCTTGAGCTAGTACATACAGATGTATGTGGACCATTCAGAAAAAGAACACCTAGAGGAGAGGAATACTTGATATTATTTATTGACGATTTCTCCAGGTTTGTTTGGTTAGGACTTATGAAGCACAAAGATGAAGCTTTCGAAAAATTCAAATCCTTCAAAGCCTTGGCTGAAAATGAATCAGGTCACAAGATTAAGTGCCTCAGATCCGACAGAGGTGGAGAATTTACTTCAAATGAATTTTTCGATTTCTGTGATGAACATGGAATAAGGAGAGAATTTTCTACAGCTAGAACTCCTCAGCAAAATGGAGTAGTGGAAAGAATGAACAGAACAGTCCAGCAAATGGCTCGTGCTATGCTTGATGAATCAGGAACTCCTGCAACCTTCTGGGGTGAAGCTGCACATGCGGCAGTTATTATTCTCAACAAGACAAATGTCCGAGTGAACAGCACTCAAACTCCTCATGAGCTCTGGAGTGGTAAAACTCCTTCAGTAAAGCACTTCAAAATCTTTGGGAGCAAATGCTATATCAAAAATACTGAGGAGCAGCTTGGCAAACTTGATCCTAGAGCAGATGAAGGAATTCTTCTTGGCTACTCTCCACATAGCAAAGCATACAAATGCTACAATAAAAGACTTGGCAGAATTGTTGAAAGCATTGATGTAGTGGTTGATGAGAAAGGATACATTCCTAGGCAAATACATCGTGAAGACATTGAAGAAGATGAAAGCTACCCTCAAAGACAGAATGATGAAGAAGAAGAACCGCAAGAACAATTTCAAGACGGACCTCACGAAGAAGCAGAAGAAAGAACAAGAATAGAAGAAAAGACTCCATCCAGATATGTTCAAAAGAACCATCCAGAATCTCAGATCATGGGACAAAAGGAAGCAGGTATACAAACTAGAAGAACAGTTGCAGAAGCTTCAAGTTATTTGGCATTACTCTCCTCTACTGAACCACAAAATGTGAAAGAAGCATGCAAAGATGAATGTTGGGTGAAAGCAATGGATGAAGAACTTGAGCAAATCGAAAAGAACAATACTTGGGAGCTGGTTCCTAGACCAAAGGATAAGAATGTTATCGGAACAAAATGGGTTTTCAAAAATAAATTGAATGAAAATGGAGAAGTAATTAGAAACAAAGCCAGACTTGTTTGTAAAGGGTATGCACAGCAAGAAGGAATAGACTTTGAAGAAACTTTTGCTCCTGTTGCAAGACTTGAGGCCATCCGAATGTTTCTTGCTCTCTCAAGTTGTCAGAACTTCAAAGTATTTCAAATGGATGTGAAATCAGCTTTTCTGAATGGAGACTTGGATGAAGAAGTATACATTGAACAGCCAGATGGTTTCATTCTTGGAAACGATCCAAATCTTGTATGCCGATTAAAAAAGGCTCTCTATGGTCTCAAACAAGCTCCAAGGGCTTGGTACTACCGGTTGGACAAATATCTTCATCAACAAGGTTTTTCAAAAGGTTCAGCAGATAGCAATCTTTATATAAAAGTTGAAAATGACAAATTACTAATACTTGTTGTGTATGTAGATGACATTATTTTTGGCAGTAATGAAGAAGCTATGAGTCAAAGCTTTGCCTCAGTCATGCAGAAAGAATTTGAGATGTCCTTGCTAGGAGAACTGACATACTTTCTTGGTTTGCAAATCCAACAAAAGAAAGGAGGAATCCTTTTATCTCAAACCAAGTATCTCAAGCAGATTTTGAAGAAATATGGCATGGAAAATGCAAAACCAGTATGTACACCCATGGTTACAGGATGTAGTCTCAGTGCAAATGACGAATCTGCAGCAGTTCATCAACCAACCTACAGATCTATGATTGGAAGTCTACTATATTTGACAGGTACCCGACCAGACATCATGCATGCAGTTGGAATAGTTGGAAGGTTTCAGGCAAATCCAAAGGAGACTCATCTTCAAGCAGTAAAGAGAATCTTCAAATATCTTCAAGGGACTCAAAATTATGGCCTATGGTATCCTAGAGATACAGATCTCACTCTTCATGCTTATACAGATGCAGATTGGGCCGGAAGCGTGGATGACAGGAAAAGCACAAGTGGTGGTGCATTCTTTATGGGTTCTAGACTGGTATCTTGGTTCAGCAAGAAACAGAGTTCAATTGCCTTGTCTACAGCTGAAGCGGAATATGTTGCGGCTGCATCTTGTTGCACCCAACTTCTTTGGATGATGCAGACCTTGCAGGATTATCAAATCACTTGTACACCTCCTATTCCTATCTTATGTGACAACACAAGTGCAATCAGCATCTCAAAGAATCCGGTTATGCATTCAAAAACCAAGCACATACCAATCAAGTACCATTTTCTCCGGGAACAAGTACTTGAACAGAAGGTCAAGTTGGAGTATGTTCCTTCTAAGGAACAAGTTGCTGATATTTTCACCAAACCGTTGCCCAGGGACACTTTTGAATACCTCAGGCAAAAGCTGGGGGTTGTTGATGCATCATCTCACTGTTGACCATCTTCCTATTGATGGTATAGGCTCAGGGGGAGCACATAATGCATTGTTGGCATTATGGAGAAAGAGATCTTGGAAATAGCTGCTATATGTCTCTGTCTCCTTCATGATGGATTTCTGGTTACAAATCTGGAGAAGCATGAGCATAGGGGGAGCATACCCTTTGCTCTTGATGTCAAAGGGGGAGAATGATGAAGCTGAAGATTATGTGGTTGCCATCAAGTCCAAAGGGGGAGTTTGTTGGCATTATGATTCAGGTGTTGTACTTGATGGCAAACTCTTTCAGATGGTAAATCAAGAAGGACGCAGGAAATTTTGTTCAGTAAGTGCGTCCCCGCAGGTATTCCCTACAGAACCTGCGTCCAGGGACGCTGGCCAGCCGTTCAGAAGGTGCGTCCGCCCAGTGCACACATTTCAAGGTAGAGAAAAGCTCGTGGGGGCTTCTTGTGTGGTATCTAGCCGACGGTTGCGTGTTTCTATGGTGTCGGCTCGTGGTATTGTTCCACGCTTTGGGGAGAAGCTTGCCTATATAAAGCAAAGGAGTTCATTTGGATTAAGCATCATCTTGGTTGATCATCTCTTGGTGTGATCTAGTCCATATCTTTAAGGGTAAATCTTCTAATGGACTACGATCTATATGGCGCATGATCAGATCTGTGGATCTGAGTGTTTGGGTTGGTTCTGAAGTCCTCTTATCTTCTATATCTAAAGGGACGCAGATTCAGTGAAGGGAAAGTGCGCCGGGACGCAGTACAGTAAAGGATCAGGTGCGTCTCTGAAGCGAAGGACGCGGCGCGTCTGTGGTATTGGGTGCGTCTCTGAAGCAAAAGACGCGGCGCGATAGTGTTGATGTGTGCGTCGGTCGCAGACAAGCAAAAGTAACAGTGCGTCTGCACGCAGAACAGCATAAGGTATACTGCGTCCAGTCGCAGGCCACAGAAAGAAAATATGCGTCCCTGTCTCAAGATGATCTGTTAACTGTATATTTCTGTTCATAAGGTGTTCTGGGTTGTTTCTGTAATTACTGATCTGATATCTGTAATAGACTGTATCTGTTGTATACTTGTTGATCATTTTGAAAAGAAGTAGGGGGTTGTAGCTCCCTTCCAGGAGAAGTCTGGAAAACGAGAAAGAGTTGTAGCTCTTTGCAGGTTGCAGCCTGCGTGCTGGTAAAGGACTGCACCAGTACAAAATCATTGTAAAAAGAATTTCTTGAAAGAAGATAGAGACATTATTGCAGCAGGTGGTTTTTCTCCCGCATTGGGTTTCCACCTTACATCTTGTGTTCTTTGGTGTGACTGTCTATTTTCTTTATTCATGCTCATTGTTTTATGGTACTGATATGCAAGAATATTTCAAAAGACCAAATAAGGAAGATTTGGTAAATTGCTAGATAATACTGATTCCCCCCCCCTCAGTATTATTTCCAACAATCAACAACGTTTTTCTTTTCTAAAGTTAGGATATGTTTTTCTACCGCTATCGCTTCCTTTATGTTTTCGGCCAATGTTGTCTTGGTAGCCCTATCAACAAAGATTGCTATGTTTGATGGTAGAGCAGATATGTACCATTCACTTCGAACTTCTTCGCTAGGCTTGGAAGCGGTAGGGATTTTATTCAAAAGTTTGTTGAAACGTGAGTTAAAATCTTTGATAGGTTCTCTTGATTCAGTCTTAAGATTCGATAGATCATTGATCAATGTTGCTGTAGACCTATCATCACCGAACTTTGTCAAGAATTGCTCTTGGAAAATGTCCCAACTAGTAATGGATCCTGATGGTAATGAAAAATACCAGGACCCGACTGCTGCTTGCAAAGTATAAGGAAAAAGTCTAACAACAGTGTCTTCATTTGTAACCCCTTTTAAATTTATTGATAACATAAAGTTATTTATGTGTTCTTCTGCTAGCATGCCTGCTTCAGGGTTAAACTTGGGCAACCATTTCTCAGGATGGGCCGGTAATTGACTCAAGGGTGCAGGCATTGAGACTGCCCCTGGATTGCTCCATGGGTTTTGAGCCATCATTGAACTACTAACAGAGGAAAGCGCAGACGAAGTTCCTTGTGGTTGGGAAGAAGAGGATATTACAGTTCCAGATGGTTGAGAAGCAGATGTTGAAGTTCCAGTACCCTGTTGTATGACAATTTGGAGTGGGGGAGTGGATGGTTGACTTCGCAATGGAGAAGATGATGAAAGAGTCTCACTATCAGACTCTTGAGGTGTCTTCCTTGCTCTTTTCCTTTTAGGCAGAGGTAATTCAGTTGGTTCGATACCAAACTTTTCACTCTGTAATCTGGTAAGAGGATGAGAAGGATTGTATTGTGAGGTCACACTACCTTAAGATAATTCATATTTTTCGGTGATATGGAAAATCCTTGAAGTTTATGAATTAAAGACTCAACTTCAGGGGGTTTGATAGTAGATCTATCTAAAATATTTGGGTTTATGGTAGTGGTTGTTGTTTTCTCAACTTCTCGCTTAAGATTTAAATACTTGGAATGCAATGGAGAAGTCGGGGGAGATGTTGAGGGCGATTTACTCTCAGAATGGTATTTAGATTTAGATTTACTAGCCATTCACAGTTCGGGCCCTCCTTCTAGCGCCAAATATGTTGAAGCCCCGAAAATCGGGTCTACAACAAGGGGGATACCCACCTGGTCTGGACCTTGAAAGCAGCTCCTTTTCCGTTTGGGATGGTGGGTCCGACTGGGGATAATGGGACCAGTTTCCCAATTTGTTTGTGATGATGCTAAGGGTTGATGTTTCCTTTTCTAAAAGTTTCTAAATAAAATGCTTTTAATCTAATCCTAATCTAAAACATGCATTTTTATTCTAATAAACAGAAACATCTAATTTTAAACTATCCCGGGATTAACTCTTCACTTATGCGATCTAAAATAGTTTCTAACAGCAATTGGTAATAAATATCATTCAATTATGGTGGACTGATGGAGGCTAGAAGGCGAGGGTTTGGATGATGGTAGGGTAGTCGAAGGCACGACCGACCAGGCCGAGGGCCTAGCCCCTGGCAGGTTGGGTTAAGGAGAATGATGACGAAGGAATATAGTACGACTCAGGACAACGTGGATGCTTGCGAGGTGTTTGACAGTTGAAAGGTGTGACAGAGATAGCTGGGGGAATTTTTAATAAGAATTTTGGTGAAAGTAAGGGTTTTTCCAGGCGAAGGAGACGAAAACTAGTGCGCTGGCACCATACCCGGAAGACTCGAGCTGCTACTGTTTTGCGTTGGAAGGAGCAAGCCGCTTGCGGTTTTTTAGGGTTGCCTGCAAGGATTTAACCATGGTTAACCAGAGGGAGACTGTTGACCTTGAACCAGCTCCGGAGGATATATTATCTGTGTGGGGGAAGGACCTAACTGCGCAAAATGTGGATTGGTATTTTGGAACCGTAGGCAGCCATGGACACGAGAAACAATCTGCGGGAGAAATAGGCGATAATAGGTTCTCCAAAGGTTCACTGGAAGGGCGTCTAGATTTGGCCGGTCAAAACAATCTCGACGCAAAGGGATTTCAGGAGGTGAGCCTTCAGAATGAGCCCCATCTTTTTGTAACTCCTCGCTCGATTCAAGGAAGTAAAGGGAAGACCTCGGCATCGGGTTCCCTCTTATCAGGAGGTCTTGAAGATATTGTAAATTTCGGGTCGATTCGAGGGTTTCGAACCAGTGCTGAGAATGAAAGGGGACCGGCAGTCATCAGAACCGTTTCTGCCAAAAATCTGGTAAGCCCTAGTTGGACTGTAGCTCGGGTTGAATCAGGAGGGTTTTTGGAACCGAGAGCTAGTCTCAGCGATTCAGGTTATGAGAGGCAGGATGTGGTGCTTGATACCTCAGTAGTGATAGGGAAAGATTCAGGTAGCAAAGCAATTCCAGACATTAGCGCCCAGAGAAACCCCACAGCGGAAAAAGAAGTGCAGGAGCAGCAAGAAGGAATAATCAAGAATGTCGCGAGCACCCAAACCAGGGAGGAGGGTTTTGAGGTAAAAAAGACAGGGGAAAAAAGGAAAAAACCGAAACCCATCAAGAAGAAGGACTTTGCTAATTTAGTGCTTGGAATGGATGTGCAGGTGGATGAGGCCCTAGAAGTGGCCGAATGTACTCTGGTTGGAAGAGCGAGGGGTAAAAAACACACAACCCAATTCATTAAAAATTGGGGAGAGCAGAAATGGCCGTCGAACATAGTTAAAAATTTCAAGGTCTCGGTCTTAGCTAAGGGATGGTTTATGGTGAGATTCGAGAACAAAGAAGCGGCGGATTGGGTAATGGAGAGGAATTGGGCATTCGGAAATCTCCCAGTTTTATTCAAAAGATGGAGCCCGATGTTTGATGCATTGCATGAAAGAACAGATGAGTTTCCAGTTTGGGTTCGAGCTCCAGGACTGCCCTCCTTTCTCTGGGTGGAATCGGTGTTCAAGTCTATTGGGAATATGTTAGGCACTTATCTGGAGGCGGACATGTCTTTCCTTCAAACTCAAAACAAAGCGATGGCCCGGATCCTGGTTAATCTAAACCCTAGAGGTGGTCTTGCGGAGACAATTAACATTCAGTACAGAGAATATGTGTTCGAGCAGCCCCTAGACTATGAACATCTTCCTTTTAGGTGTCATAGATGTCACGTCTATGACCATCTAGCAAGAGATTGCCCCCTGGGGAAACGTCGAAGAAGGAATCAGAAGACAAATGAAGTGGAGGACATGGAAGCAGATCAGAATCAGTCTTTTCAGAAAGTGGAGACAAAGGAGAAGCAGGAGGTGGAGGCTATGGAGGTGGACAAAAATCCAGGGGAAAAGCAACTAGATCAGGCCTCAATCGTCCCTCCAGACAGGGAAGAAACGACCGGAATAGGGCTCGGCAATGAAAGTTCGATCCAGGAGCCAATCAAAGGACCATCAGCTTCCACAAGTACCACTCCTATTGAAGACATAACGGGTATGAGACTAGACTCAAGTAACCCATCTTTATCTCCTTCTGAAACTAAAGATGATTGCTTGATTACTAGTACACTTCATAAAAAATGCATGCTTGATGACCAAATTCATATTGAAAACCTCACGGCTGCTATCCCCTCCCTAGATCTGAACCATGATGATGATCTGAATGAGGAAGCTAAACCACATCCTGCCTCTCATACATGTCACTATAATCTTCGGTCTTTAGATAAAAAACCTGTGCTTTTAGGATCGATTGGCGGAATAGGTCGAACATCCCCTCAAAAAAGAAAAGGGAGGGGCAGGAAATCCTTATTATCAAAAGCACAGGTTAGAGCAATTTTTGATGTGGCAGACGGGAAACAGATGTCAATCCATGGGGCGCTTAGAGTAGTGAATCCCCAAGAGAATGTTATCAAATGATTTTGTTATCCTGGAACTGCAGAGGTTTAGCCAGTAAACCCAGAAAACTGGCCTTAAAGGAGATGGTCATGAGTTCGAAACCGGATTTTATTCTATTACAAGAGACCCTAGGTAAAAGTATAGAAGTAGAAACAACACTAATGTCTCTGCTCCCGGGCTGGCTTTTCACAGCAATGGATTCAGTCGGCCACTCGGGAGGTTTGGCGATTGGATACAGAGAAGGAAGAGTGAGAACCATAAACCAGTGGGGCTTGGATCATGCAATGGGAATGGAGATTCAATCTCCAGAATTTGGCTTCCCTTTCACGATCCTAAACATTTATGGGCCCTGCCAGGGGAGGATGAACTTCTGGAACGATCTTCTGTCAAAATCTATAATGGGAAGCCACAATATGGTTTTGGGTGGAGACTTAAATTTCTCAATAGGAAGCGCCGAGGCCTGGGGACCTGCGGCAAGAGAGGACCCTCTATCAGACTTTTTTCTGAATGCCATAAATTCCCATAATCTGATAGATGTTAATCTTATCAAGCTAAAACCAACTTGGAGGAATCGAAGAGTGGGAGAAGCCAGAATTGCTAAGAGATTGGATCGTTTCCTCTTAAGTGAAGATCTGGCTACCAATATTCCTATGTTTCGGCAATGGGTGGGAGAGGGAGGGAATTCGGATCATTTCCCAATCTTTCTAGAGCTATCCAAACCTCCTAGGAAACCAGCAGCGCCGTTCAAATTTAATGCATCATGGCTGCAAGAGGAATCCTACAATAAGATGTTTAATGAAACCTGGAACCATCCAGATGGAAGTTCCCAGGAAGGGAAAGGATTCCAGTTCATGGAAAACTTAAAAAGGCTAAAGAAAGCAACTATCGAATGGGAAAAATCTAGGAAGCAAAGACAGAACGAGGAATTATCCCAAATCAATGAAGAGCTCCGGGGGATGGAATGTATGGAGGCAGATGGCTACACATCGCAGGAGTCAAAAGAGAAGATATTACTGCTTGAAAAACATAGGGACCAAATTCTACTGGCAAGAGAGGAGGAATGGAGGTTGAAGAGTAGGGCAATATGGTTGAAAGCCGGGATGAAAACACGAGATTCTTTCATAACTATGCAAAAGGGAGGAAAAATTCAAATACAATTTGGAAACTAAAGAATGAGGAGGGCAGAGAGGCAAACACCTTTGAGGAACTCTCGATTCTGGGGAGAAATCACTTTCAGAACCTGTTTGCAGAGCAAGGTGAGATCACAATAGCAGAAGTAATCAGGACTGCCCAATGTTTCCCTAGGTATGTAGAGGAGGAAGAAGCGGAGATTTTAATGAATGAAGTTTCAAATGAGGAAGTTGAAAGTGTTATCAAATCAATGGCAAAAGACAAGAGTCCAGGCCCGGATGGGTGGACCATAGAACTCTTTCAACACTTCTTTGATCAGATTGGGATAGAATTAACAGAGGTAGTGGAAGAGTCAAGGATAAAAGGAGAGGTTTACAGTCCATTCAATGCAACTTTCATAGCACTTATACCAAAGAAGGAAGCTCCAGATTCTTTCGAAGACTTTAGGCCAATCTCCCTCTGTAACTGTATATACAAAATCATTGCCAAAGTGATTGCAGTTCGAATAAAACCAATCCTTTCAAGATGTATCTCCAATGAGCAGTTCGGTTTTTTGGATGGTCGTCAGATTCACGAAGCTATAGGAGTGGCACAGGAAACTATTCACAGTGTCAAGCAGATGAAGAGGAAGGGAGCAGTGATTAAGATTGACTTGTCTAAAGCTTATGATAGAATAAACTGGGTTTATATAAGGATGCTCCTCACCCATTTAGGATTTAAATATGATTTCATCAGGTGGATAATGGGATGCATCTCTAGTGTCAGTTTTGCAATCCTAATAAACGGTGCAGCCTCGCCTTTTTTCAAAGGTCACAAGGGATTAAGACAAGGTTGCCCCCTGTCACCCCTTCTCTTCCTTCTGGTGGCAGAAGGACTAAGTCAGCTGATCCGCTTGGCCAAAAGGGAGGGAAGAGTAAAAGGATTGGAAGTAGCAGTCAACATGTTCATATCACATCTTTTATTTGTAGACGACATCTTATTGTTCACCAGTGGAAACCTAAATGAAATTAAGGAAATAAAAAACATTCTTGACCTGTTCATGAAAGCGACTGGAATGCAAATAAATTACAGGAAGTCCCAGCTAATCACGGAAGGATTAGACAGGCTTGAGAAAAACCAGATCACCTCAATTCTTCCCTTTGATGTGCTCAACATGGAGAATCCTTTCAAATATTTAGGTTTTTGGCTGAAACCTAACGCTTACAGGAAACAAGACTAGAACTGGCTGGTTGCTAAAATTGAAGCCAGAATCTCACACTAGAGCTTCAAATGGCTCTCCAGAGCAGGAAGACTGACCTTAATTAAATCGGTATTACTAGCCATGCCAGTCTATTGGGCTGCATTAACATGGGTCCCAAAAGGGATTTTAGAAAAGATAAAAAGAATCTGCAGTAGATTTCTCTGGGCAGGCTCAAAGGAGGACTCTGTTCTTCCATGGGTAGCCTGGGAAAAAGTGGCAAGACCTAAAGAATGGGGAGGATGGGGGATAAAAAATCTCACTGACTTCAGCATCTCTCTGGCAGCAAAATCAGGTTGGAGAATAATCACAATGGAAAATCTATGGACAAAAGTGGTGAAAAGGAAATACATAGACCCTTCTCCCTTAGAAGAATGGATCAGGAACCCAGTCAAGAAGGAGAAAAATGCTTCGGTGGTTTGGAAAGCCACGGTGGAGGCATTCAAGGTGATCGAACAAGGTCTGGCCTGGCAGATTGGAAATGGGGAAAATCTGAGGATAGGGAAAGATCCTTGGGTTGGATGCAATGAAAAATTTGCACTTTCCCCTGGGTTAATCAGACAGCTAGAATCAAAAGGCATCTTATTTCTAAGCCAGGTCGAGAAAATTGGTTTCTCTTCTATATGGGGGCAAGCTTGGAAATTTGGAGAAGATCTAGGTCTACGGCCAGCCTGGTGGAATGAGTGGAAGGTATACACCGAAGAGCTAACTCGATCAAATGTAAGGATAAAAGACAGACAGGATCAGCTGGTTTGGGCACATGCGGAAAATGGATCTTACTCCCCAAAATTTGGGTACAAATTTCTAATGACAAAAAAAGGATGGGGAGATCCGGAATGGTGGGTCAAGCTGATTTGGAAACTCAAATGCCCAGCAAAAGCCAGACTTTTCTTTTGGTGTATTCTAAAAAGGAAAATTCCTACATGGGATATACTTCAAGCCAGGTACAAACAAGGGCCGGGGAGATGTCCTCTATGCAAATCAGAATCTGAAACCATAAGACATCTGTTTCTAGCATGCCCATCTGTCAAAAAAGTTTGGGCGGAGGTCGGAAAGCTTATTGATAAACAGGTTGATTGGGAGGGGGAAAATTTTCAGGAGGTTTGGGACAAATGGTGGCGCAACTATCCTGAGGGGAAAATGCGAAATTTGCCACCCATTATATGCTGGGGAATCTGGATTGCAAGGAACAGGAGTATATTCATGGAAAAGGAAACCACAGCTGAATCAATAGCGATTCAATGCACTTCAATCCTGTCAAATATTCCTGAATCGGAGGAGGAAAGAAATCCTAGGCAGATAAGGGAGGAACAACTCAAAGAAGGAATCCCATGGGCATATTTTGACGGGGCTTCACAGAACAACAAAGCAGGAGCAGGGATGATCATCCACCTAAATGAAAACCAGTCTTTAAAAGCTTCAGTGGGTTTAGGCATGGGGACAAACAACTTCGCAGAACTCTCAGCCTTAAAACTCCTTCTATGCTGGCTCATCCACAGAAACATCCTTACGGTTCAGATCTTTGGAGATTCTTTATCTGTCATAAAATGGGTCAATGGTCAAAGTAGATGTCACAGTTATATGCTCAGACCATTATTAGAAGAAATTCAGTCTTTGAAACTCTCTTTTAATGTGTTTTCAATATGCCATATATACAGGGAGCGAAATGTTACAGCGGACAACCTTTCTAAGGAAGGTCTACAGCAGGTTATGGGCAGTTGGAAAATAGCGGAAGAATCTCATGGACAGATCTGATTGTCGGATCAGCCACCTCACACATAGTGCTTTTCTTTTATCATTACAGTTCTAAAAGACTTTTATGTTATTTTAAAAATGCTTGAAACATACTTATACTTTGAGACATAATGGGAACAAGTTCTCCATAGTTTTTTGAATGGTTCTTCTATTTTCGTTTTGGGCTGTTTTCCTCTTAAGAGGAGGCCCAGGAAATAGAAAAATTGACATCTCTAGATGGATAACATTTTTGGACTGTTTACAGTGACTGTTAAGCTGGAAACGTAAACTGTTATGAGTTTTCTACGTTTTCAGAAGATACCTTAGTCAGTTTTGAGATGCAGAAAAGACTGTCTTTTTTGTAGCAGCTATATGAGATCATCATACAGCAAACAGAATGCCCAGGCATATACTTGTAACTCTTTATTATGCTTAATAAAAAGTTCGCTTTTTTCCTTGGAAAAAAATAAATATCATTCAATTGCTACAAGAAGAGAATTCATTAAAAGTGAATTGTCTCGTATAAGAAATTAGCCGAAACAATTGTGAAAAACATATCGCATAATAAGTTATTCATACATTAAGCATAAACATAATAGTCACCACCGTACAAAAGTGCCAAATGATAACTTAAACTTGCAAGCTTTCATATATAAACAACTGAACATAACATATTACTTGACACACAAGCAGAAATCATTAAGAGATAAAAGTACCATTGATAACAAGTCCTACTCATGAGCTTCAACAATATAGATTTATCTTCTCATGGTCGAGCACCTAAAGGTCCTTATCAGTCGAGTCATGCCTACGCATCCTCTCCCGTTGGTCGAGTCATGCTTACGCATCCTCTCCCTCACCCAAGGGATTGGGGTGAGCGTTAACGCCCTTTGGTTAAGAAAAGATTTGGTAAGTGAGAACCTGATCTTCGACAATGCTGCTATTATATATGTCATTATGGTCATTACCGCTAGGGGCAAGGCAATATAGAGTTTGAAGGGGTAAGTTATTCAACCGCGCTTTGCTTTGGGCGGGTAAGAGAGGCACATTATAGATAATGCTGCGGAACTCAAATACTTGGTAAACTTGAATGGGCCAGATTATGTGACCAGTAGAGGAGCCTTTTGATTAGGGTTGAAAGCGATCGTGACCAAGATGCAGCAGATCCATATTCAGATTTTCCAAAGCCAGATGCATAAGAACCTACATAATTCAATATCTACTAAGAGTACAGAAGTGCATTTCAGTAGCAGATATTAAACACATATATCAATAAATCTCGTTCCATTCATTCATCAAAACCTCTTCAGAGGGTGCAAAAGTGTATGTTCTGAAGAAACTTTTTTGACAAATTTCTGGACCCCTCTCTAAATGCATGAGAGGGGTTAAAATACTACTAATTAAAGACTAAAAATAGTTTATTACAAAAATATAGGAGGAGGTTTAAATGACCGTCCTCATCTAAGGCAAAAATAAATAAAAAATAAAACTAAAACTGTATCTGAAAATTAACTATGCATATGTTCTCTTTGATCGCAAGCATTCAGCATCAGCTTCAGGAGTGTCGGTTGGCCGACCTCCGATTTTAGTTGTCTTGCGAAAACAGAATCAGCAAGTGTTGGCGCTATCTTTTCAGCAGAATTTGTGAGGCATTTCAAAGTCATACACTGACTGTGCGGTTTAACCAAGTATTGCCAGTAAGTGTCCCAATTCAACTTGGTTAACTTCTTGATTAACTCTGCCTTTTCTTCAGCTCTCTATCTCCGAGACTTGAATTGCCTGTCTGTTATATCAGCAATGTCCAATACCCACTTGACCATATCTGTATAGGGAATTATCTTAGGCCTTGCTGCTATGCGGTGCAGGAATGAGCATGCAAGTTCAGTAAGTGATGCTTTAGATGACCCGCGTGCGTCTGCTGTAACTGTAACTTCCATAACTCTGGGGTTTTCCTCTTCTAGTAAACTGTACATACCTTCCCAAGTGGATATACTGGCTTCTTTGGTACAAGTGGTGTCTATGAATAATGGCGTCATCTCTGTTTTCTCAGCAACCGAAGCTTTTCTCTTTTTCCCCATTACGTTATGCACACTGGTCTGTATTTTATTCCGCTTGCTGCTCTTGCAAGTTTACAAGTAAGGAACGAATAATGGTAAGTGATAAGGTGACGGGAAAGCTCTTAATTTCGAAATCATATCAAATATATCACCCTATGTGAAACAACCTTTCGATCAGATCTAAATCTTTTCTCATAAATGACCATCAATGAACCACTAAGTTGACATTAATGCCCATAACACGGTATCGAATTACAAGAAATATTTCATTGAACAATGAGCCCTGTTGATTTGTGATAAAGCGATTTTGCGATTTGCTTCGCAATATCGCTAATCCTTCTCGTTATCAATCATTTATTTCTTTATGCGACTGCGAGATGCTTTATCGAATATCGCAAGATCGGGATGTTTTATCTTAGGTGGTGTTTGCGACATATGACATCCGCGATGTGCGATAAATCTGTAAAGTGCGCGATCTCGCATCATCGCGTTTTCGAAATTTCGAAAGTTTGTTTATATGATATCCTCCTTTACCCTTTTGCGATGCGATGTTTATTGTTAAGAGAACAATTTTATTTGAGACTTATCATAATACTTAAGATTTTTGGGTTTGCAAATGTTTTTCCTAAGCTTATGATAGTGTGTTTTATTCCAAGGGCAATATAGGTGCTAGTTTTTATTTTTTAGAAGGGTCCCCATTTATTTAGTGTTATTACTAATACTAAATAAAAAGGGGGTTGTTGCTGGCCACAACAGGGTGCAAACCATTGTTTTCCCATCTGGGGTAACCCTGTCACTTCCGCAATTGCTTCTCTTGTCACATGCACCACTGTCCCTGCAACCTCATATCTGCCCTCCCTGTAATGCATGACAAATTCTAGAGCTATGCTGTCGTCATACCCCTAAAACCTGTGAATATACTCTATCCAGCCAACTTGTTCAAAAAATGGTTTAACGAGTGGAAATTTGTGTAGCAATAATTCGCTACCTTCTTTGCGAATTCTTGAGCCTCGAATCTTTATTCAGAGTCCAGAGTGTCGATGGTTGTGTTTGTTCTCTGCAATAGTTTTGAATGTGGGAGAACGACGCAATGGAAGATTTGAGATAACGAGTCCAGTAGGTGTCGTCTATTGCGACGATAGTACCCAGTCAAGTGTTGTCGCAACGGTTACAACCCCATTTTCCATCGACTGTTTGTTGTTTTCATTATCAGGGGATCTGTAACCGTTGTACATAGTCAGGTGTTGTCGCAACGGTTGCTTGACATTTGGTGCCAACCATTTGTTGCTAACGTGGTCAAGGGAGATTTTCATCATAATAGTTTAAAGTTTGATTATGTGCAACTTTGTGGGCCCATGTAGCATTACACCCACTCGAATTACATGCCTTCAAAAGTATTGGTTATAGTTTATTATTTATCCTTTAATGCATATTATAATTTTGCATGATTATCAATTTAAATTCATTGATTTGCAGGGTGTTCATATTATTTTCACTGTTTGTAGGCTTAGCTGTTGTTGTTGTCATGTATGTCAGAACGTGCTTCAATTGAAATCACATGATCTTGTGGCTATAGCTGTTGATAATGGATAAATTCACAACAATTGAATTGTTTGTTTGGATATTTATACAATTCTGTCCCTTGAGGTTGGATCTATGGATTGGAAAAATGCAAGATATCACAATTGCATTTTGCATTTAACCATGTATAAAGGGAAAATCATGATTGATCTATAAGCTATCTTGGTTGGCTTGTAACCAAGGGTATCTCACATAATTTGTTATTGAAGGGACTTCTTTAAGAATTTGATCTCATTAGACTTTTATTAGAGACTTGTATAAATATTGCATGTGGTACTCATGGATAATGAATGAATGAATGTTACTAGAAGTTGGAAATGTGAAGAGGTATTGAAGGCATTCTAAGGTCTTGTTTTGTAACATCTTTTGGAGTCCTCTATTTGATAATAAAAAGATTTATTTTTCTATTCATTTTTGGGTTCTGTTTAAAGTGTTCTTAAGTGATAAAATAATATTTGTAAAAGGAAATAGTGATAGACAAAACTGAACTGTAATGAAAATGACGCAACTGAACTGAAATGAATTGTTAGACACAACAGAGCTATAATCAGAATGAGACATCTGAATTGCAATCAAAATGTAGTTCCATTAACATCATGACTGAAAAATACATTTTTTACACACACATAATGAGATATAAAAAAAAGTACCAAAAAATAAATTGAGCCCATCTATGAAAAACATAGCTCATATAAATACATAAAAATGATGGACATAATGGTTGTTTATCATGCTAGAATCTATCACAAGATGCAAGAACACCATAATAGGACTCCCACCATAATAACCCCAATAACAATCACAAGAACAATCCATTCATTGACACGCCACGTATATCGATGCATGTCAATGACAATTGGTGGAGCACATGTTGGCTCCTCCACATATCTTGCACATCCACATCCATTGGATGCTGCTTCAATGAGTATATCATCAACAACCCTTTGGACATCTGATCGGTAAGTTATGTTAAAACTTTGAAATTGTGCAACAATGTTTTTGGCTTGTTTGTGGAGGGGTTTCAAATTTTGTTTTCTAACTTGGTAAATTCCAATCATTTGATTGGTTATCAACTTTGAATTGGTGTAAGTGACAATGTCACTTGCACCATAATTCCTTGCTTCTCTTAGCCCATCAACTAGGGCAAGATAATAGGCTTCATTGTTTGTGGTTGTCCCAAGTATTTCTCTACTATTTTGATACACTTGGCTTAGTGCTTCATTATGAAGCACAAATCTAGTCCGTGCTTGGCCTGGATTTGGATGGCACCAAACCTGGATGATCAATGTCCACTTTTGCACCATCTGCAAAAGAAGAAAACAATTAAATGAAAAAAACAATTTAATGAAATATTGTTATATTGTTAAAACAAGGTTGCAGCAACTCACTGTTGCAGTGGCGGAAACTCACTGTTACAGTGGTGGCAACTTATTGTTACAGTGAAGGCAACTCACTATTACAGTGGCGACAACTCACTGTTACAGTGGCGACAACTCATCGTTATAGTGGTGGCAACACACTATTACTCAACCATGAAAATATTAAAAAGAATCTTAAAATGCTTTAATAAGTTAATTTACTTTATGTATTAAAAAAACATCTTAAAATGGTTTCATGATAAGTTAATTTACTTTATATTTTACTTTGTAGTTGTACATCAAAAAAAAAATTGGACTTGGTTTGGTGCCAACAGTAATACCAACTTAGGATCACACACTATTAATTTCATTTTACTCTTTTAAACCAAGTTGCAAATCATTCATTCTCATAGTTTAATTTACTTTTATCCTCTACTTTTTAGTTGTGCATCGAAAGAGCTTCTTGGAATTGTTTTCTACAACATAAGTACCAACTTAAATCACAAAATATTTTTTTATTTCATTCTTTTAAAATAAGTTGTAGAGTCATTCATTTTCGTATGTTAATTTACTTTATCTTTTACTTTGTCGTTGTGTATCAAAAGAGCTTCCTGGATTTGGTTTGCTGCAACCTAAGGTCACTATTATTTTATTTCATTCCTTTAAAATAAGTTTCAGATCATTCATTGTCATATATATTATCTATTTTAATATTATTTCATTTCTTTAAAATAAGTTGCATATCATTCACTACCATCTATCTAGTTGAGCTCACTGAGAAAAGAAAAGAAAATCAATGACAAGTGACAAGCGAGTTGCCGCAATTACCCTTGACCTCTAACAACCACTACTAATAATAATGCTCCACAACATTGACTAGTGAGTTGCTGTAATGGTGACCTAGATAAGTGTCATAGTGGAAACTTACTGGTCACCGTTGCGGAAACTCCTGGAACAACATCCCGAAGCAAAATTTATGAGGTAAAATGCATATAATTTGTAATTTACAGCTCTAGAGCTAATTTGTAAATTCTAGAGCTAAAAAATAATAAATATACCTCTGCAAATGGTCACCTTGTCTTGCTTGGCATAAGAGAAATGCACTCGACAGGGTTGTTGAAAATAGTAGGAAACTCTTCCTCTGAAAATAGTAGGTGACCTAGATAAGTACTGTAGTGGCAACTCACTGGTCACTGTTGCGACAACTCCTGGAAAAACATCCCGGGGCAAAAATTCTTAGGCAAAATGCATATATTTTGTAATTTACATCTCTAGAGATAATATGTGAATTCCGGAGTTAAAAATATAGTAAATTTCCTCTGCAAATGGTCACCCTGTCTCGCTTGGCAGAAGAGAAATGCACTCGACAGGATTGCTGAAAACAGTAGGCAACTCTCCCTCTGAAAACAATAGGCAACCCAGATAAGTGTCGTAGCGACAACTCACTAGTCACTGTTGCGGCAACTCGCTTACCACCGTTGTGGCAACTCCTGGAACAAAATCCCAGAGCAAAAATCCTAAGGTAAAATGCATATAATTTGTAATTTACAACTTTAGAGTTAATTTGTAAATTCTAGAGCTAAAAAATAGTAAATTTACCTCTGAAAATGGTCATCTTGTCTTGCTTGGCAGAAGAGAAATGCACTCGGCAGGATTGCTGAAAACAATAGGTAACTCTCCCTCTAAAAACAGTGGGCAATAGCAAGCCTTTGGGAAAATTTCTAAAAATCGCCTGCAACTCTCCCCTGTTTTTATTTCACTCGATGGAGTGGTTGCACTCTCCCCTATTTCCTTGGGAACTATGTTTCCTCGCTCGATGAAACTCTCCCCTATTTTCTCGAGAGCTTGACGGAATGATTTCACTCAGAGGTTTCCTCTTGATGGAATGGTTGCACTCTCCCCTGCTTCCTCTCAACGGAATGGTTGCACTCTCCCCTGTTTCCTCTCGAGGAAATGGTTGCACTCTCCCCTGTTTTCTCTCCTCACTCGACGGAATGAAAGGTTGTCTCCCTCTCCCTTATTTCCTCTCCTCGCTTGACAAAATGAATGGAATTGAACGCTGAAACGAAATGAACGCGACAAAACTCGATTGTACGCGACCTCATCTGACCTTCCACGTGCAACAGATTTGAGGATTTACGTACATTTACTCCCCACCCTCCTCTAGTTAATGGGGTTAATTGCTAATGGATTTGGGTGGATTTTCTTATTCAAATTCGAAATCCATTCGAAATTGGAGTCATCACTCTGTATACAGATCACAAGTCGCCATTGGTGAAGACGGGCTACTTGTCACTTCGACGAGTGTGTGTGGTTGTGTCCCTTCAGTGAGTTGTCGTGTCGTTGTTGGCCTGCAAATGGGTGTTGGATGACGAACCCTGAAACAACCATTAATTTCCAACGAGAGCTGGACACAGACGTTAACTTTAACGTTTGGACGTCAACTTCTCATTGTTAACGTTGGGACCGAGTCGCTGGAAGGGCCTCACCGGCGGCGAGGCAGCGCGAAACACGAAGGGTGTTTCGTTGACCCATTAGCCCACTCCATTTTAGTCCGTTATCCAAGGGACGATGACAGGGCATCTGAAGTTACGACTGGTGCAATGCGAGAACAAAAAGGATGATACATTGTTCAAGTGCAATACCAACTTGAATGCCGATAAAATATTATGTCCAAAAACAACGGAGAAACTTTAGGCGACGAGACAGATGTGGGGGATTTTGATATGCCTCAAAAATCTGATTGACCTCCAAAATATTGCTCCCATGGTCGTGGTTCCCCCATTGTTCAAGGAATGAATCCGAGTCGAACACATTGCAGTCTGAAGCCATGTTAGGTCAATATTTTTGCTTACAAATTTTAATTTTTGTAAACCCTAAATTGTGGTCAAATCTTGATTTGTATTGTTTAAACTGGGTTTTTGATTGCATATATGAATTTAGTGCTCTGAAAAACCCTAGGACATTTGGATTGTGAAGAGTTTGCCCATCAAACTTGTGATTCCAATAAATCTCAATTCTACAGAAATTAGACCCAAAAATAAGTCGAAATACCTTCAATTAATCTAATAAATAGCCTATGCTCAACTTGTTGGTTTGCCGTCAAATTTCTTTTTGCAATTTTATGGTAACACTTCCAATTTGAAGTTGTCGCCTAGTCAATCTCAATTTTATATTTTTAAATTTGTTAGATTATGAATTGGTTGCCACTTGCCCCACTCTCCTGTAGTCTGTGTATACTTCAATCATACGGATAAGTGTGCAACATGTGAATGATAATTGCCATATGTGCATTGTGGAACCGCATTTGGGGGCTTGGCAGGTGCCATGATGTTGCTGATAAATATAGACTTCACTTTAGTGATTTGCGACCTTCAGTTACAACAAGTTTCAATAAATATATTGGAGCACCAGAGGTTATGTATTGCATTGGGCATAGTTCGTCTTGGGCGACAAGAATTGTAGTATGATTAGTAGTTTGATGAGGGGTTTTTTTTTTTTAAATGTGGAATTTATTTTATTTTATATTAAAAAATGTAATCTAAACAATAAATTATTATAATATTATAATCTTAATTATATCATCAATATTAATTACTATAAAAGTGATCTGAACTTAAACAAGAATGCAACAAATTACAGATATAATCATAAACACAGAGATACAACAGAAAAACACTTCATTTCATTAATAGAAAAATATTGAACTATGCTTACAAATAGGATGGAAATAAGATAGCTCAGGCGATGGTAGCTTATCTCTGAGAAGAGATGTGGCGGATACATGCATCTGAACTGAGTTACAATGAGGCTCAAGGGCCTTTTTATTATTGAACAATAAGAGAAAACCCTTTTTTATTATTGAACAATAAGAGAAAACCCTAACCCGAGGAGATGTAACACCAAGAGTTTATGGGCCCCGTTGGGGTTATTTGGGCAGCTAACTTCTAGGGGTCGTAACTTGATCATATTATCTTTGTTTGACGCATATGATACCTCGTTGGAAAGATCTCTTTGAGGACTACAGCTACTAATGTGATTTCCATAGTAATAACTAAAGAAATTTTTCCAAAAGAACATCATTTAGGCCCTCAAAACGACTCCGGAAGTTCAGGACACGAAGAACTGCCAAAAATAGTAAATTGTGCTACAATTAAGGAAACAAATGAAACTAACTGGGGAGTCTAGGTGGAATAGGCCGGTGGCCACCAATATCCACCTGGATCATTCCTCCCCCCTTAGGAAGCAATGGTCCCCATTGTGTGCAGAGACTCCATGAGGTGAGGAAATTTCTGTTGAACCTGGAACCTGGTGAACCACTTGCCCTAGTGAAGGAGTTGGCTTGCTTTAACAAATCAATATAGTTGTATCCTTTGTTTACGAGTGTTCTTGATCTGTGTGTCCATGATCTGATTAGTTGTGGCCTGTTCCATGCAGTTCAGGTTGAGCTCTGTTGGTGTGAGTTGTTCTGCAATGTCACATGTGTCCAACAATGGTGAAAAGTATGGCCGAAGGCGATCTACATTGAACACTAGGTGCAAACCAAGGAACATTGGGATGCTGAGCTCGAAGGTATTGTCTCCGACGACCTTGGTGATGGTGTATGGCCCATATCAGAGGGGGCGAAGCTTGCCGTGGGGTCCAATGAGGCGCTCCTTCTGCAAATGTACCCAAACTTTATTGCCCACCTGGAACTTGTGCGACACTCGATGGTGATCATGACGTTACTTGTACTTAATATTGGATATGTCCAATATATCATGAAAATGTTAGCGGATGTGTTGAATGCACTCAATGAAGTTGTTAACCCTTTAAGCTTTAGACTGCACATGAGTCGAACCTACCTGAGTGGCTGCAAATGGTATGGCCACATCAATGGGGCATAATGGCTGAAATCCCAGCCCTACTTGAAAGGGGTTGTGGCATGTTGAGCTGTGGAGAACTCTGTTGTATCTATGTTGGACATAAGGGAGACTTTCATCCCATGTGTGTGGATGCTTCGAATTGTACATGCGTAGAATGTGTATGATCATCCTGTTGACAACCTCTATTTGGCCATTAGTTTGGGGATGGAAAGTCGTGGACTTAGTAAGTTTTTTATCCAGCATCGACCAGAGACTTGACCAAAATGCACTCAGGAATCTACTGTCCTGATCTGAGATAATGGATTGTGGGATCCCAAAGTGTACCCACACTCGCTCAAAGAAGAGCTTAGCAGTGGCCTCTGCTGTGACACTCTTCTTGCAGGCCACCATGATGGCCATCTTAGATAATTTATCGACGACCACGAAAACAAAATCCTTTCCGTGCTTAGTAGAAGGAAGGCCCGACATATAGTTCGTGGAGACAGATTCCCAAGGCCGACTAGGAGTAGGTAGAGGAGTATACAGGCCTTACTTCTTGATGGTTGGTTTGGAAATGGCGCAGGCGATGCAGGATCTAATGTACTTCCCAACATCCTAACGAAGTTTCGGCCAATAAAAGTACTTTTGCAATACTGCCACTGTTTTCTCTACTTCGAAATGTCCAGTGACCCAACTGTAGTGCACGTCCCAAATCATTTTGGCACACTCACTTAAAGGAACACATATGTGTCCCAAGTGGCATAACAATGCATCCTTAAGGTGAAAATTTGGAACGTGCTTCCCTTCCAGGAGTGTTTGGTATATTCTGCTGAATTCTGAATCACTCTTGTAAAGATGCGGCCACCCCGATGTCTCGTGCCCATAGGAGTCGAGCACAGTGATTAGCGCCATGACTGGTGGTTGGCTAAGGCAATCAACGGCATTATTGGTGCTACCCTTCTTATACTTAATGTTCAAATGGAAATGTTGCAGAGAGGTGGACCATTTCTGATGGCGATCGTTTTGAAACTTCCCTTGTGTTTGTATGAACTGTAGAGGCCGGTGGTCTGTGTGGATGACAGTTTCCTTCCCGAGAGTGTAATGATTCCATTGAAGACAAACCTGCACAATGGAATACATTTCTTTGTCGTAAGTGGGTACTTTCAGACTGTGTCTGAAAGTGCCTCACTGTGGTAAGCCACTGGATGCCCATGTTGAGTAAGAACCGCACCAATAGCATAGTCGGAGGCATCTGTCTCAATCTCAAATGGTTGTTGCAGGTCTAGTAATGTGAGAACTAGTGCAGAACAGAGGAAATTCTTCAACTCGGAGAACGCTTGTTGTTGGGTTTTTGACCAAAAGAACTTTTATTTTGCTCCACCCTTGGTGACTTGACTTAAAGGCCAAGTGATATGAGAGAACCCCAACACAAACCTACGGTAGAAATTGGCAAGACCCAAAAAGTTGTGGAGCTCTGTTAGAGTGGTTGGGGCTAGCCAATCTTGAATGACTTGTATCTTGGATGGGTCCACATGTACACCCTGCTCATCAATGATGTACCCCAGATATTGAACCTGGGTCAGGCCAAAGGTGAATTTCTCCAAGTTAGCACACATCTTGTGTTGCTAAAGGGTTTGAAGGACCTGTTGAATATGGTGGAGGTGCTCTTCCCAACTCTGGCTGAAGATTAAGATGTCATATAAATACACCACCATGAATGCATTGGTGAAGGGCCACAAGATGTTGTCCATCAATCTCATGAAGGTTGCAAGGGTGTTTGTCAATCTGAACGGCATGACCAACCATTCGAAAAGGCCCTCCCTGGATTTTAAGGTATCCTTCCACATATCAGAGGGTTCGATAGGCACCCAGTGATAACCTGACTTCAAGTCAATCTTGTTGACATATTTGGTCCCCTTGAGCTAGTCCAAAAGGTCATCAATCCGCGGGATTGGGTACCTATTCCAGACAATGATCTTGTTCAACACCTGATAGTCAATATAAAGCCTCTAGGTCCCATCTTTCTTCTGTACCAATACAATTGGGCTCCCACAGGGAGATGAGCTTGGTATGATGTACCCTTTATGTAGCTTGATCTTGTCGTTCTCCATAACAGAGCGTCGATAGATCGGTCCATTGGGAAACGACGCACCCGGGGTTAGATCGATGGAGTGCTTGACCTGACAGTGCAGAGGTACTCCTGTGGGTGAGGCGAAAATATCCCTGTACTCCTCCGTGACCTTTTCCATTTGTTGTTTTTGTGCAGAGGAGCCCTGCTTAGAAGCCGTGGCCACAACCTTCTTTTTGCCTTGGGGGCGAATCATAAGGAAAACATATTTCATGGTCTGGGAAATAATCTTACTGCATTGCTTTGCAGTGATTAAAGAGATGGCGGTAGGCAGGGCTACCTCCGGTATCCTGTACAACTTATTCGCCAAAGTAATAATCACATAGCGAGGTCTAGACTCATATACAACATGTCGCTTCCACAAGTATAGTTGTTTTAACAATACATCAAAAAATTCAAGAGGAGCAACGTCACACAGTACCTCATACATGAAGGGATTGATGTTGTAGGGAAGGAAACACTGTTGGCTGACGCGAAGATCTCATCCTTGGTGAAGCCACCCGATGGTGTACGGTTGTGGATGTGTTGTAGTCTTTTGGCCCAGCCGCTTCACGACTTTTGCTGAAATGAGGTTCTTTTGGCTCCCGCTGTCGACAATGAATTGCAGCAGAGAACCCTTCACCCACATCTGTGAGTGGAAGAGGCGTTCCCCCTCCTCTAGATCTTTAGGCTCAATTTTTTGGATCTTTGTGGTGACCATGGTGGCACTGGGCTTCACATAAATTATCTTCTTCCCTTTGTCAGTCCCCTTATTGGCTTTTGATTCAGAGTCGAAACCGGTGTCTGATTCAGAAGCCTTCAACTTGGCCACCAGTGACTGCTTGGCCCGACACTCACTTGTATTGTGAGTGGAGCTCTTATGGAACGAACACCATTTTCCCGTGTCCTTCTTTGTCTTCGTGGTGTTGTTCTTTGCTTGCAGCTTCGACGGTCTATCCTGGGTAGCTCGCCTTGGCTTGGTCCCTTGTTCTGTGGTTTGGGAGCGCCTTTTCCTTGCTTTTGATTCGCAGATCCAAAGTCCCGTTTCTTTTGTTTAAACTTCTGCTCAATCTTTACAACGTACCAATATGTCGTGCTAAGCAAGGAAATGTCTAGGAACTCCATTGCGTCCTGGATGTACTTGTGTAGACAACCGCGGTACTTGAGCACCAAATGTCACTCAATATCCTTGATACCTAGCTTCGTGCGAAGGGTATGGAAAGTATTTGTGAACTTTGGCACATCTTGGTCCCTTCCCTGCCGTAGCGTGGTCCACTTTATGTATTTATCTTCATAGCTCCCAACAGGGTAACAATGTTCCTTGATGGTGTCTCACAAGTGGGTGTAGCTGAAAACAACGAGGGTTCACTCTCATCCTTTTTTTCACAGTAGGTTTCCCACCAGTCCTTGACGTGTGGGGCTGCTTTGAGAAGTGCAAAAATAATGTTTTCTTGATTGGAAAAGTCATGAACTGAAAAATATCCTTCCAATATATTTAACCATTTATCTACGACGTCTTCAGCTATCAGGCCTTCGAATATGGGAATATCGAAGTTAACTTGTACCTTAAAAGGAGTGGTGCCTCTAGAGTGGCTGCTAGATGAAGATGCATCGCATGTGGGTAGTCGTTGAAGGATCTAGGCAATGTTATCCATCATCGTGTGCCTCTGTCGCTCGAGGGATTCCTCGAGCAACATTTTGAAAGGATCTCCTAGCCCCTCGTCTTTCTTTTCTTCCGTCATGTGAGGTTGTTAGGTTTTGCGACCCTGATCCTGCAATGCTTCAACCAGATCGAGCCCTAACTCCTTATACCCTGACCTCATTGGGGACATGCAAAGAAAAATAGAGAAAGAGTAGACCGCTCTGATACCACTGATCCGAACTTAAACAGGAACGCAAAAAATTACAGATATAATCATAAACACAGAGATACAACAGAAAAACACTTCATTTCATTAACTGAAAAATACTGAACTATGCTTACAAACAAAATGGAAATAAGATAGCTCGAGCGATGGTAGCTTATCTTTGAGAAGAGACGTGGAGGCTACATGCCTCTGAATTGAGTTACAATGAGGCTCAAGAGCCTTTTTATTATTGAACAATAAGAGAAAACCCTAAACAACCAAAACCCTAACCCACGGAGATGTAACACCAAGAGTTTATGGGCCCCATTGGGGTTAGTTGGGTAGCCAACTTCCTGGGGTCGTAACTTGGTCATATTATCTCTGTTTGACACGTATGATACCTCGTTGGAAATATTTCTCCGAAGACTACAGCTGCTGACGTGATTGCAATAGCAATCACTAAAGCAATTTTTCCAAACAAACATCGTTTAGGACCTCGAAACATCTCTGAAAGTTCAAGACTCGAAAAACTGCCGAAAATAGTAAATTCTGCTACAATTAAGGAAACATATGAAACTGACTGGGGGATCTAGGTGGAATAGGTGGGTGGCCACCAATATCCACCTGGATCAAAAAGTTAAAAAAAAAAAATCTATTCTATTGAAAATTATTATAGAGCTGTTGTCCATAGAATTTATGAAGAGGTGAAAGTCAAAATTAGAACCTCAACGGGTATTTCAGAAAGCTTTAAAGTAACATTGTAGTCAAGCAAGGTTGTACTATATCCCCTACTCTCTTTGGTTTATATATTGATAAATTGGAAGTGTGGCTAAATCTGCATGGTGGAGATGATGTTCGGTTGGGGGAGTTTGTGATAAAGCTTATTTTGTATGCAGGAGATATTGTATTGATTTCTAAATCGGCCCATGGATTGCAGATGCACCTATATGCCCTTGAGCATTTTTGTAGACCATTAGGGATGCAAGTCAATACTAGCAAGACCAAAATAATGATTTTTTCTAATAAAAGGAAGCAAAGCTAGCATACGTTCTTCCTTGAAAGCAACATTCTTGAAGAAGTAAATGAATACAAGTACCTCATGATTGATTTCAACAACAAACTTAATTGGGAGGACTGCAAAAAGAAGAGAATTTTAGGAGGGTGGAAAGCATTATATGCTCTTCAAAACATATGTAGAGAGGCAGAGTGGAGTTGGAAAATTATTAAATTGCTTTTTGGACTCCTAGTTTGTCCAATGATGCTATATGGGTGTGAATTGTGGGCTAGTAACACCCCAGTCTCAAAATGGAAACAAATTGAGAAAATCCAAAAACGCATGATCATGAGTAAGTTCAAAATAAACAAAGTTTGGTACCTTATGAGATAATGTTGAGTGAAACAAGAGAAACTCCCATCGAAGCAATTGTTATGGTGCGGCTCATAAGATATCTAAAAAGAATTGAGAAAATGGGAGTAGGTAGATGACCTAATGTTATATTTAATGAAGGCATGAGTGAAAGAAAGAAAACATGGATGAGACAAAACTACACATAGATGCAAAAATGGAGTATCTACCTCAATGCATGTCCCACAAATAACAAGAATCTAAAGAATTTTGTTATGGAGAAGTTTCGTAAACGGGTATGGGGAAAAGATTTGGGTAGAAAAAAGAAGTACTACATTGAGGAATTCAACTCTACGTGTGATCTACAAAAAAAAGAGTTCATTGGAGCTAGCTTTTTGTAGAGGAAAAAGGTTCTTATTGCTTAATTAAGAACCAACTCTTATCAACTTCGGTGTGAAACAAGACGATGGAAAAGGCCTCAAGAAGTTTGAGAAGAACACTCACATCAACTTCGGTGTGAAATAAGACGGTGGAAAAGGCATAAAGAAGCTTGGGAAGAATGAGTGTGTACATTTTGCACGTGTGCGGCAGTGGAATTGGAAAAACATTTCATTTTGGAATGTGATGTGTTCAAAGACATCAGAGAAAGTTATGGGAATATGTTAGCATCGACTTCCTGGCATTGTCTTTTCAATAAGGGGATTGTTGGAATGTTGGGCCAACGCATCATCAATTTGAATAAGAAAAAGATTGAATTGCAAAAGGCGAAAAGTAAGGAACCAATGATCCCATAAACTATTTTTAGTTTCGTGGACATTAAAATATCATTTCAATTTTATACTTGCCGGTAGTGTATAACCCATCAAGTTTTGCATTAACTTGCTATTAATTTATTTTTAACCAAAAAAAATTGAAACTATGATATAATTTAACTTTATAAATTATATTATATTATTATTTAATAGTATTTTAATTTATTTTTTTCTCATTTAATTGGTTTATTTTGTTAACATCTTATTTCCTCATGATGGCTTCTGCTATTAAGTTATTGTTGCGATGGTACTACACTAACGTGATGTGATAATCATACGGCGGAACGCTTCTTCACTTCATGGGACTTGATTCATTGTAAACCTAGGCAAGCCATATTTCCTATGCTATAGGGTATTGAATGCCTTAACAGTACCATGACAGTGACCGTGATCGTAACTATAGCGGAGGATTCAAGGATATATTCATACGTACATGAGCATACAGGAAGGGTCATCCATCCCGCCGCCATGTGCTACAGAAGGACCGCGATAGGTAAGGATGATTTAAACGACGCCAATTTAAACAATGATGGGTTCCTGCTGACGTTATATAACATTATTGTTCACGTGATAGTAAGTGCATTAGTGGGTTGCATTAGTGGCTACAGCTGGAATGTCGCGTTAAATGATAAATGTTTGGTATTGGGATTTTGACGTAGATTTTTTCATAACTTTCAATATATTTTAAATAATAAAAATATGATTGTTTTTATTTAAAATTCTATTAATTTTATTATTTAATTTTAATTAAAAAATAAAAACATGGTATGGTATAATTAGATTTGAAATAAAATTTAAAAATGTTATTTAAGTTTGTAAGGGGTTAATTTTTTATGGAATCATAATTCATTAAAAATAATTATGTTTTTTAAATAATGAGTGTTAATTTATTATTGTTATTGGAATATTATATCACTTAAAATATACTTAAATTAAATTACTGATGGTTGATAAGGGGATTTAATTTTCAGTTTTTTTAAATGTATGTGGATTCATTATTGTTATTGGAAAGTAATATCATTTAAAATAATTTGTTAATGATACATAAATAGATAAACTTTCACTTTTCCCAAAAAATTATTTGTAATGAAATTATATATTTTTTAATCATATCCAATCTTAATTTTATATCCCAAATTAAAATTATTATTTTTTAAATAACAAATTCTATCTTATTCCTTTGACTATATATTTATATAATTATAATAATAATAATTAAAATTAAAATATGTTTTTTTATTTTTATTTAAACGATAAAAAAATGAAATAGATTTTCAATATCTTATATAAATTTTTAAATTCAATTTTCAATTTGAATTTATTATAAAAAAATTGAAATGTTATATATATATATATATATATATATATATATATATATATATATATATTAAATGAGAAAATAGTCTTATTAAATGCTTTTTCTTTTTTAGTTAATTTTAACCAAAATTCAATAGAGATTTTTAAAAACTTGAATTTAAGTTGTTTAATTTATAAAATGTTAGTGGCCCTATTCTGGTGAGCATGTATATATATATGGTTGTTTTGGATTAAGAGTAACTTGAAATAAGTTAATGGTCCAAGATGGAGAAACAACTAGTAAAAATGAAAGCTTACCCTTAAGCATCACTAATAATTACACCGAGAGCCCATTGCACTCTAGGCTCTCTCCAACCCATTACCGTATTTTGACTCGTTCTAGATCCATCTCAACATCTCTTTTCACTCTAAAAGAGGTTTGCATCTCAAGAGATTTGATCAGTCTCGTGGACAATTTAATTTCAACCTTTAAATAAGATGTATTCCACATGAATACCATGAGTCAATACCTTGGGTTCTCATACCATGGGTGAAGTTATTTTTATTTTAATGTTATTTTTTTTATCATTTTTTATTTTATTTTAATCCACTAAAAATGTTTTCATGTAGGGTTAATTTTATTTTAAAGGTTAAGCAGGGTTGGAGAGAGCCTCTCGACGCAATAAAAAACTTAAATAAAATTAAAAAATTAATAATTATAATTATCAATAAAAATTAATAATTAAACCAGCCTATATCTATCTTAACTCCGAAGAGAGATCAAATTTATGTGTGTTTGGTAGATCCAAAGCTAAAATAGATCTAGGTTGATTTATTTCAGATAACATGATTTTCTTTCAATAACTATGATGAATTATCTTATATTTCTGAATAACAACAACAATAATTATCCCTAATATTAATGGACAACTAAGGTATAATAAGTATTCCCACTATTTTAAAAAATATTTTCCTAAAACTTTACAAAAACTTATAAAAATTGTATTAAATTAAGTATTGAAAATGAATTTAACCACTAATTTCTATGAAGATTCTAAAAAACCACCCATAAACTATATACTTCTATTTTTATTTTTTAAAGATAATAGCTATTAATTATCCATACTATTAATAAACAACTAAGTTATGATACTTCATTATTTTAAAAATATACTTTAAAATTTTAGGAAAACTTATAAAATAATATATCAAATTACCTATTGAAGATGAATTATGAATTTAGATAAAATTGTGGAGAGGAGAAAATATTGCACACACAAACTACTCTACATATATTAATATCATCACAATCACAATATTGATAAGTCAAGCTCGGTTTTAGGATAGATTGACTATCTTAGGCCCACAATCTATTTAGTTGAGAGAATATATCAACCACAAATTGATCTAGGAGGTATTTTAGTTGGACAAATTCTCTTAAATCCAACTAAATAATAATCTCCTAAATAATACAAACAAAAAAGTCACTTAGAGATTACACTAACCAATACATATGATGAGGGACACCAAATATTAAGCATAAGAGAAGTAGGAGATAATATCTCCAACACCCTTCATTAATGAATATTTGTCTTGATCTTTGTCTGGTAAAGTTTTCATCAACATCTCTAATCATTTTGAAATCTTTGAGATTGAACTCCATCGAGCTTTCTTGTAACCTTTGTAAAGGTGTAGCTCCCAAGTTGAATTCATGAGTTCTTAGATTCCACCTTCTTGAACTCCTGAATCATGGATATCTCAAAGTCAATTATTGAACAACATTTCACATTCTATATCATAACCTCATTAGTAGATTGCAATCCACATGCAATTCTTTACAACTAATGAGGGATCCTTCCCTAGATCCACAACTTCCAAACTAACTAGACAATCATCCATATTGAGCTATACTTCCACTTGATTCCTTGAAAATATAGTTTCTTTAGAACTTTCTTCTCGTTTTGGTTTTTTGGAGGACATCTTAATCAATATGGGTATTCAATTCAACATCTTCCCTACCATCAAGTATGGGATACTTTGAGCTTTCATCACTCCATCCCTTTCCTAAGCTCCATGGATTGTTCCCTTCCTTAGAACTTGGGGCATTTTGTGTAGATTTTGGTCATTGGATTATGTCTCCCCTTGGTTTAGATGTTTCATTGTTTTCATTGAAGTGTTGTTCCCAACAAACGTTAGAGACGTGAGGGAGGTTCCTCACTGTGTAAACGATTATTCAATAGAATTGACAATGAGGAAGGCCACCATAACAATGATAATTGAGAAAAAAGAGACCTGAAGATCCCAATTCATGATGAGACCAATATAACTAAGGACCTCCTTTATTTGAAGTTGTTAAATACAATCTATTTCTTCATGAATTGGAATGAAATCTAACAATGCCCTCACCATCTTAGGAGGCATATGAATGAATTAAATGCCTCTCTTTAGACTATTGTTTGGGCCTTGCTTACTCATCTTGCAAAATCATGTGAAGCTCTCTCCATTGGAAGCACTTCTAAAATACTCTACTAGCCTTGGGGTATATATCAGATATTAGGTGGAAGTTGACACTAACAATGGAGAGACCTTAGTCATTACATCAAAATGATGTAAGTTTTGAGTTACTTTCTATTTTGTTCTTTTCCCCTTAATGTTTTTTATAAGAAGCTAAACTTGCAAATTTTAAGGTAGAAGAACTACAATATTTTTAGCTTTCATTATTTTTAAAAAGTTATGATTCTGATTCTCTATACTTATAGTTCTATATGGAAATGGAATTTATTGACACTATATAACAATATCTCATTTATTTTTCTTATTAATACAAACACTCCTTTATAGATATATAAATAGATAGATAGATAGATAGATAGCCTCATGGTTTAGTTCATGTTGTTTGACTTGCCATGTCAAAGTTGTCATGCCCAACAAGGTCATGAGGTCAAATCCACATGAGTGCCTCATGGTGAGTACATGTTGTATTATGATGACATTTACCCTAGGCGCCATTCACATAATGTGGGAAAGTGCATAAAGGATTTCTCTCAGTAAGTTTTTGAAGTTTAGCAGTTGAGATTTTATCCATAGAAAATGAGGTTATCGTCAAGTGCTAACTTTACAAGCACAAGCTAATCAACATGAATAATGAGAGGATTCTTAGCATTGCTTCAAGACAAACCAAAATGTCAATTAAAAATATTAGTTTTTTACTTAAACATTAAATTTAGATAAATGAAGAGCTCTGCTTTAAAATTATTATTATATCATTAAAAGTATTATCATAACAAAATTTAAATTGAAAAAATGATATGAAGAAGAAAATGAGAATAAGAGATAGATAATATACTATAAGAAAATAAAAAACAATAAGCTAAAATATCAAAATGATTTATCTATTCTATCAAATTTGAAGAAGAAATTTTATAGTGCTATAAAAAGAACAAACTCTCGCGAGATTCATATTGAAATTGGATGGAAGGCTAGATATACAAATGATTAATAGAGAAGAATGAATGAAAAGAACTTGAAGAAATATTCAGTATTAGCTCTAGTTCACTTAATACAATAGTTTTTGTTTCTTTTATTCGAGAGGAAGTGGTTGAGTGATTATCTCAACCATCATCCAACAATAAAAATGCCTAACAATTTGATATCATTACCTAACTTGATATTGTTGCATATTTAAGCCATAAATCTAAGAAAATATCTTAAGGCTTACACCATTGAAAGAAAACAAACATTGACACGACTAGACATTCTTCAAATGTTTTGTCTTTGAAAACCATGCTTGGACCAATAAGACTCCTTCAAGCTACTCCCTATTCCACCAAAAGGTATAGTCTTCTAGGTGTGACCCAAAATTTTCTAACATCATTAGCATTTGAAATGACTTGTAAACCTTGTGAAAGTATGATGATGAACTTTGAAATCGCAGATACAATCCCCACGTACATGTTTCATAACTCCAATGAGATATTGTCTCTTCGTTCCATCAACAAAATTCTAACTTTTAATATTATCAAATTTTAACAATGAAATAAAATTTATTGTAAAATTAAACAACTTCACATCTTTATATTATAAAGTCAAACAATTACACTCCCATTAGAAAAACACAATAATACTATTTTCTTTTAAAAAATAAGAAGTTTTTTAAACGGATTAAATTAAGATAAGATAAGGTCTTTATAATACATAGTCAAATAATTGCTTTGTAATTTAAATAATATAATTGTTTTTTCAATTTAAAAAAGAACAACAATGAATATTTTTAATTAATCACAACTATGGATCAAACTGTTTTTAATTAATCACATCTATGGATAAAACTATCTAAGCATCATGTTTGAAAAATATTATAAACAATTGCTCAACTATGTATAACAATTGCTCAACTATCTTGTATTGTAGATGCACATGGTGATGACAACTATCTAAACATCATGTTTGAAAATTATTATAAATAATTGCTCAACTATCTTGTCTTGCAGATGCACATTGGAAATCATCACCCAGAATAAGAAATTTTGTTCAAATAGGAAAAGGCGGAATGTAGATGAGTTGAAGCAGTGTCATATATCATACACTAAATCATGTATGATGGAGGATCCACGTTATGGATAAGTCTATGATTGTATGAGGCTATACTTTAAGGAGTGTTCATTTCAGGATTTGAGTATGTAAATTGGAAAGCACATTTGATGAGTATTCAGAGAAGTGATCAAATTTGAAGGGCAGGTCTTAATTTCATTTAGAAGGGCATACATTCAAGTCACCCTTCCATAATGAAAAGCATAAAAAAAAAGCAATTCAATTGACAACAATAAATTATCTTCATTTTTTTTTTAACACATGGTGAATCGGTAACTGTTTGGACTAATCTAAGGGAGACCCCAGATCAACCCCCGTGGCTGCCACTATAACACCAAGAGTATTTCTAGCAACCTGCAAGCCAGGTATACCAAATCTTATGATTTAGCAAGAGCTGAGACTCACGGATAAGGGGAGTCTACTCCTTGAGCCGAGATCATAGCAGGACACCAAGAGTATTCTTATTTCTGGTGAAATTTTTGAAAGATCAAAGGGTGTGTTGATTGAACAATTTCGAGTTCCCCACCAGGCAATTCAATCCTTAGATTCTACACTTCCTTGAAATTCTTTAAAACCTCACCGAGAGAATGATGGGAAACCTCTGCAACCATGCATTTCTTTGGGCCCAAAACATGTTGCAATGTCTGCCATGATCTAACAATGTTGCCTAGTACCCATCATGATTCCAATCAAATAGCTCCATATCCCCCTGTTTTTACCACTATTGTTAAGGTTTGTTTTTTCACTGGATATAACACAGTCCACCTTAACTACCACAATCTGCACTTGGGGGACTATACTAGAGAACCTCTTTGAAACTGCACAGCATCGTCCCAAGGCCTTAATATCACCAAATTTGTTGAATATAAGCAGCAAAAGTGAATCTGGGAGCCTGTCAAGGTGGTCTATCGATGAATTAAACCCCATGTTTGGATCAATATAGATATTCCTCAATATAGCACATAACCACGTAAAACTCAATTGATTTAGGACTTGATCAGAAACTACTTCACAATCAAATGAAATCTTCAAATCTTTGATACATCTTAAATATCATGAATTCTCATAATCATTTACACAAAATCTCATACTATTCTGGCTAGGAAAACCTATAAGAACCTTCAGATTTATACCAAAACAAATAACAGTCAGGCTCATTCTAGTGCAAATATTCAATCTTGGTTCCATCTCGTGCAACCTCATATTATCCATTACCAAACCCAATCCCTTAAAAAAACCACAAGAACCTCAACACAATGATTAAGCTCCAAATTTCTATGAATTCCCACAACGATTCATACTAAACTCAATATCATTAGAGCCCAGAAAACTCCAGAGTTAAGATGGGTCTAGGCTGGTATTTTAGTAGAGATCATATTATGATAATAGTTTTACCCCTTGCTTGTTGTGAAAGACTGAACACCAAAATCTATAGTATTTGTATCTTGGAGTATTTGTTTCTGAGTTGACACTTCACTTGTTGTTTGATTGGCAGATTGATGGACATGAACAACAAAGAATATTTAGAGGAACATACTGCACATTTGGCATGAAACAAGGATCATAAAAATTGCTTCCAGCAGCTTTGAAGGAGAATTCAATCATTGCAAGAAGATATAACTTATATTCAGAGAAAATTATTCAAATTTTCCATCTCTGTCGTTATCAGTATGGCTGTAGCTTGATCAAATTTTTAGAACTTTCTCTACCAAATTGCAATTCCAGACTTTTTCAACAACTATAAATGGTAGAATTTGGCAAGAGTTGTAAATCGGTTTGTCTTTGAATGTATAATAAGGCCATTTTCATTTTGTAACCTTATTTGGGATTATATACACTTGTAAAGCAACATCGTATATGACTTGCAATGTACTCATTCCGACATAATCTTGAAAAATCCATGCTAAAATTTTTGGATGAGCTTCAATATAGCTTTCATGGTTCAGAATTATGGCTTCTCAATATTTTTTCACTTCTAATTCAAGCGGGATATTGTTTAAGAATGTGTACATCAATCTAAGAAAATAAACCCTGAAATTGCCTGCATTTGAGAAACAATTTTCAAATTCTAGCCAGAAATATTCATGCCTGCTTATGCTCCTACATCATCCAACTAACAAGAAAACATCAGTATAGTACTTCCATCTGCAGAATTAGACGAGGATCATTGATGCCTCCTTGTTGAAAGGTGATCCACATAAGTATTGATAGACAAGAAATGTTGTAATTAAATAATCATTTTGTTAGGTAATATCTACTCAACTAGCTTGGCCAATCACCAAATACATAATCAGTTGTGTTTAAATATAGTTTTCCCTTTTACTCCTATCATCTATGTAGCTTATCCCTCCCCTATGTGACTAATGCAAATTATATCTATTGTGTATCGTACTTGTAATTGTGCATTTGTTCTGTTTATCTAACAGTCCATGTGCTTTCTAATAAACAAATTACTTAGACATGTAACCAGTTAGCTCACATGACATAGAAGTACGTTTAAGGAAATTAAGGGTACTTGCACTTATCTACTTAGTATTTACCATTCTTTATCAGTTGTAAGCAAAGATGTGGTTCATGTACACTCATCAGACATTAATCAATCCTGGCATGCAATGATAGCCATGATCAGAAATTCCAAGATAAAAAACAGAGGCATCCTCATGATATGATGAATTGTAAAGAGGGGAAGATTGAAAATAAGAAATTTCACCCTCTATTTCTTGAGAAAGATCAAATGACTGATTAAAAAGATATGGAAAAGAAGATACTTCCTCTCCGTGTTCGAATGTAAAACTGACATTCTGTGAGTTTTGAGTGTGATTAGAAATAAAATCATCAGAAACTGATTCTTCGCAAGATTCAACAAGAATGATAGAATCGCGGAAAATGCTAGGGTAATGAGGGAGAGTTGTGGAAGGAGAAAAATCAACCTTCATCATAGATTCTTGTTTAGATGTAGACTCCCACACATAGTCATTGTAAATGATATTGTTGGTTTGCTGCTCAACGCTAACTCCATCTTGAACTTGATCCTTATGAACATCAAAAGAAATGGTTGAAACAAGCGAACCAAAAAATGTACAATCAGGAGGATCAAAGGAATCAACGGATGGAGGACAAGGAGATAGAACATCATTGCAAACATCAAATTCGCAGTCCAAACCTGCGCTGAAATTTTGAGTATGTGGGGTGGGAGGAGATGGTGGTAAATCAGCGGATGAACTCTCAAGTCCTCCCATCTCAACCTGTGGAAATGGAGCTGTTTGATGAGGAGAATATGAAGAGTCAGTTGGAAAAACAACTTCGTTCATCACAGATTTAGAAGCTCTATAACTGAGGTACATTGGGAGACTTTCCAAAGATTCATATTCGTGTGGATTCATTGAAATGTGAAAAAGGAATTCAAACTTCTCTTTCATTAAATTCCAATCAATATCATCTTCAAAAAATTCAAAACAAAATTGAATGAAACGATCGTTAAAATCATCAAGAGATTCACCATGTGCTTTTCGTAATCACATGATTTTCTTGAAATAGATTTGTAGTTATACCTGTCAAAGGAGCGAAAAATATCTTTGACAAGATGTTCGAAAGAGTGTATGGAAGCGACTGGAAATTTGTAGCATCATTCCTTTACGCATGCTTTGAACATGAGGACAAACAACCTGCACGCAATATCCTCATAATGGATATTGTGTTTAGTGAAAAATTCGAAGAAAAAAAGCGGTATGCTCGAGAATGGTTGTTCCACCCTTGCCATTGAATTTCAGATTTTACAATTCACTGATAATTCCCATGGGCACTTTCAGATTTTGGGTTCTATAAAAACATGTCAGGGTTAAGAATTGAGAAGAAATCATTAAATTTGCAAAAAGTTCGAACAAACTTCATGGGCTCAGCTTGTCATCGGGTCCTCCTAGCACCAAAAATGTTGATGGTGCTGGACCCGCCAACATTCATGGGATCTCCATATGAAGTCCTAATTATACCTCACACCAATTGGTGTAGGAGTCCCATCTGAAATACGACTTGGTTGCCAAAGTAGTGGGTTTTAATGACATGCCTTGGCTGCAAAAATGCATAAAGCGGTGTAATCATGACTTTGGTGAACAAGTTTATGACTCTGTAGAAGGTCAAGTGTAATGCATGGAAGGTTCTAACACACGAGGGGAAAATGAGTGAGCCCCTTAGAAACCTGTAATAGTATGCAACTTGAAAGGGACACACGAGTATAAATACATCACAAGCTAATATGAAAAATAGTTCACAAGTTAATAGTGATGGAATTATACAACAACATGCATTCAACAATATTCATACTAATGCAAATGAAATAGTTCATAAGCATAAACATAAGTGAAATAACATACATTGCAAATACAACAAGAATAGTCCTACTATATTCACAACATATGCAAGAAAATCCATCGACTCTGAGCTTTTATTAAATTGAAAGCTCTAGCCTTACATATACCATTGACAATCCACTAGCCTCAATAGTGGAACTTGAAGTCGACACCTGCTCCTCTAAACAGATATACTCCCTTTATGCTATGGAGAAGCCAAGGCTCAAAACTCCAAAGCTCTTTATTCTAACCCTAAGTCTAGCTAAAATCTTGCCTCGTACAAGCCCTTTACATGAGTTATGAGGATGCATTTATAATAAAAGGGGGTGACTCTTCACCTTCCCCTTTGTGACTCTTGGACTTCCCTCACGACTCTTCAACTTCTTTACAAATGACTATTCAATTACATCATGACTCTTTACATTCCACAATTGACAATTTCACTTACAAATTATTTACAAAAGAATATTACAATTTACTCATACCCATATAGGACAAACTTGGGTAGAGCCAACTAGACAACCTAATAGGAAAAAACATATCATGCTTGCGTTTGATGAAACTCTAGCTCAACAACCTCCGCTTGATGTTTCTCGCCAACGTAACAGTGCCAAGTTATGTACTGCACAAGCTATCTAGGGCTCTAGAGCCGACTATCTCAACCACAACCTTTAGGGGACCCAAGCTATTACAGGGTTATAGAGATTACATCCTAACCCACAACCTATAGGGATCCAACCTATTACAGGGCTCTAAAGATAAATAAAGGAATTGTTAAAATATATATAGAATAAAAAAAAACTTTAATAATACTACACCACTTATCAATAAAGTTTTCATCTTTAAATGTTAGTATTGAAGTGGTAAAGGCTCAAATATTTATCTATTTTTGCAGATTTTCTTATAAGGTAGGTATGGTGTACTTTTCTTTTTCATAAATTCAACTTTAGTTTTATTTTTTCATAAATTAAAAATTAAAATAAAGCTCTCTTCATGTACATGATACATCTATTATTATAACTAAGAAAAGTTCCTTGGTAATGATATGTTTGTTCATGCATGCGACATTGAGTAAGATATAAATATAAAAGTAACTTAACTTGAAAACTTGAAAACTTTTAAATGAAACAAATAAATCCATTCTAACTACATTCATCAAAACTAGTGTAACATTGATAGAATATAACATCAAATCCACATCATGAATTTAAAAGTCAATGGAGACATTGTCATACACACAAGTGTCGTGGCGGAAAAAGTCGTTTGTGCGGACACAACTGACCTCCCTAGGAGTCTAAACTCTCTAGCGACAAACAAGACAAAATGGAGTGATCTTTCTCTAAATATACCTTTTAAAACATGAAAACTACAAGTGTTTAGGCTTACCTTATTCCAAAACGCTGTTGTTGTAGTCCGTCCTTGCCGATCCGGATGAGCTCCTCCTTCAAGTCAATTCCTGCAACCACAAACAATCAAACAATTACCAAGCACTTGCATTTCATATAATAAAACATATATTCAACATGCAGACCAAGGAACACATGAAATAACTCATTAACACAAGCTATTGAGAAAAATAAACCAGTTTGTATTAATAATGAAACAAAGAAACTCTTACAACCTGGCCTTGGTGTTGTGCAAGTTCCTCCCAGGGTCCATCAAGGGTTTTCCTCTACTTTGACAAAGCTCACCCACTTCCAAGTAGAATCAAGCAAAGACAATCTCTCCTCACAAGGTTCTAAATGGGAGTCCTAATTCCTACAACATTTACCCAAAGAAAATGTATAGCTCCAACCTCTCCCTCCTTCTGGCTCAATGCCTTTATTTATAGTGCTGTAAAGAGGTTATTCAGGTCCACCATCAATGGGATAATCCCCCTCTTTGGGTGGGATAGCTCCCTTATTGATGGGATAAGTTCCTCCTTAATAGGGATACATGAACCAACTGGAGGCGCATCCATTTCATCAAACCGACCTCTAGAAAGTTCTAGAAGTAACCACAAGTAACTTTTTTAAGATGAAACTTGCGCATTTTGCCTTTTACAGAAGGACGCACCTGTCCCTTAACATACAGAGCGTCCAAGGACGCAGCCTTTGTGAACATTGTGAGCGTCCCCGCAGGTAAGGCTTGAGAGAACCTGTGTCCCCAGAGATAAACACATTTTTTACAAGACTTTCTCTCTTCTTTGAGTTTGAGATGGATAGCAGAGGCATGAGACTTGCCTAAGAGGGTAGCATGACTGTTGATTGAGCCATACTAACTGTAAATAGTCATGGTGACATTTTTTAGTGTAACAGATTGCCCCCTAAAGTGCGAAGCCTGGAATAGATTAGGGTTTTGTAATTCTAGGAAGGGTGAAGCGCTTTATCATTTCAAGGATTGTCTTGTGGATGACCTGGTTGGAACCTGCAATTTTCAACACAAAATACATGTATAAGATTATATCATCACTGAGGTAGGCATTCCCATACTCAGATTCAAAACTTTAACTAATGGACTAACTACTCTGATACAGGAATGATCTTGCAGTACATCATTTTTATAGACTTTTGTAGACACAGTATGGACGTAGCCATCTGTTTATGATTAGTCTACATAGATAATGAATACAAAACTCCTCGCAGCCTGGATGGTAGAAACTAGATCCAGGGTCTTCACTTCTACTTCCCGAATTGGTACGATTCTAGCCATGTGATTAAATGATTTGATGTCGAACATGTTAGAAACCACATGATTACCAGTCGATGATGTAAACTGTTAACAAGCATGAGAGAGACCACCAGTAATGTCAATGGTTCTCAAAGTACCAAGCACAACCCGTGAAATGTGAATAGATGTTTTGATGTCGAACACTTCACGGAATCCTTTGATCGAAAGTCAATGATGTAAACTGACGTCAAAGGCGAGAAACCTGCCATTGATGCATGCAGACTTCAAGGTACTGTCGATTCCTAAGTCATCTTTTTAGATAATGTGCTGATGTCGATAGAAAGCGACCCGTTGCAGGGCAGGCCCGCAACACGAAATCATTGTTCAAGTTGAAGAAATGTTGCTGTAAGGACTGACTCAGGGATGGTCAAATGGATGACAAGTATTTTGCAGATGAAAGTTTTACTTGCAGACCTCTTGAACACATAACGACACGACAGATGGCTTGGTGACGAATAACTCAAAGTTAATCCCTGGAACCCGGTTAAAGACTTTCAAAGTGGTTTGATCAACTGTGAGGTAAAAGATTTCCCAACCCAGGTGAATGAAAAGTGTCGTGTTCAAGAGTGGTAATAAAGTTTCTTTTGAGACAAAAGGTAACAAACAGGTTCATTCTTCTCTCTTTTCCCCCACCATTTCTGGCAAGTACCTCTTTATTTTTAACAAGCTTGAGGAGGATAACATATGCTTGATTATAAGCTCATCCTTCGGACGAGTCCAACCTAGTTTAAATTCGAACCCTAGGAAGGAGTGGTTCGTTCCTGTTTGTAATTGAACAGGTCCTCTACTGTAAAAGTTTAACGAGCCCAGTATAGGAGAAACTCAACGTTTTTCAATTTTAGAGAGTCTGAAAAAACTAAAGGAGACTCCACGTTGAACTTTTTCGTACATTTGTGTCCCTCAAGCCCGAAAAAGTATAAAATAATACCTGGGGGAACTGCTTGATCTTGCGACCAAGGAGTACTTTCATAATAGTGTCGTTGACCTGAAAAGTAAAAAGCGATCAAGGACACGTCGTTTTATTTCCTTATCGAGTTTGAAACGACAAAAACCCGGCAATATTTTCCTGATTTTGCGGTCAGAAAAGAGCTAAAAGGGGACCGTCTTTTAATTCCGTTTTAACGAGTGTAAAAGAAATGCTCGGCAATCTTTTCATGTTTTAGGAGTCAGAAAAGAGCTTAAAGATGACTCTAAGGTTTCACTTTTTTGTAAGTTTTAACGAGTCCGAAAAAATGATAAAAATGTGCTCATGGTTTTCACTTTTTCATAAATTTTAATGAGTTCGAAAAAGGGATAAAAATGTACTCATATGACCGACTTTCAATTTAATTTACGAGCAGGAAAAGACGGAAAGAACTCGGCGTTTTCATTTGTTTTACGAGAATGAAAGATAGCAAAATAATCTCGGGATTTTCATGAGTTTAACGAGTCTTGAAAATAACTGAAATTGACTCGATATAGGTTTCATTTTTACAAAAGCTTGAAACAGATAAAAACTATGCTTCAAAGTAGTTTCATTTTTACACAAGCTTGAAACAGAGAGAAAACTGTGCTTTGATGCCCCCTAAGCGTAACTGCTAGAGCGCATGCCCCCCCAGCTTCCTTTCATTCAACCAGTTGGATGAAATGAAGTTTGAGTTACGAGATTATTTGAAAGACTCGACCTAAAACTATAAGAAAATTATGCAAAAAACTGAAATAACTAACCTAAATATACGACTTAACACTTATGAGATCTAGTCAATCTTTCGACTCAAGTAGAGGAGGATTTGTTTCATTTTTTTTTAACGAGCTTGACACAGGAAAAGAACTATGCTCGGATTCGGTTTCATGTTTACGCAAGCTTGAAACGAAAAACTATGCTTGTTATAAGTTCACATGCCCCCAACATAATGACGCAAAACGAGGTACATGCCCCCCAAGCTTCATTGCATTCAATGAGTTGGATGGAATGAAGCTTTACTTTCAAGATCTTGGAAAGACTTGTGGGAGTTGTTTCATTTTTTAGGGAGGTTGACACAGGAAAAGAACTATCCTCAAAACCCTTGTTTCATTTTTTAAACGAGCTTGACACAAGATAAGGAACTATGCTCGTAACTACTTTCTACAATCTACCTAACAAAAACTCTACTCTAAAAACCTTGATTCATTTTTTAACGAGCTTGACACAAGACAAGGAACTGTGCTCTAAAATCCTTGATTCATTTTTTAATGAGCTTGACACAAGACAAGGAACTATGCTCATGACTACGCTCTACAATCTACCTATTTAACCTACCCTTGTTTCATTTTTTAACGAGCTTGACACAAGACAAGGAACTATGCTCAAAAAGTTCGCATGCCCCCAGCATAATGATGCGAAATGAGGTACATGCCCCCCAGGCTTCATTGCATTCAACCGGCTGGATGAAATGAAGGTTTACTTTCAATATTTAACTTGAAAAGGGAGTTGTTTCATTTTTAAAGAGGTTGACACAAGAAAAGAACTATCCTCATACCTGATTCATTTTTTAACGAGGTTGACTCAGTAACAAGAACTATCCTCAAACCTGATTCATTTTTTAATGAGGTTGACTCAGTAACAGGAACTGTCCTCAAAACCCTTGTTTCATTTTTTAAACGAGCTTGACACAAGATAAGGAACTGTGCTCATAACTATTCTCTACAATCTACCTAACAAAAACTCTACTCTAAAGGCTTGATTCATTTTTTAATGAGCTTGACACAAGACAAGGAACTATGCTCTAAAATCCTTGATTCATTTTTTAATGAGCTTGAACTATGCTCATGACTACTATCTAGAATCTACCTACTTAACCTACCCTTGTTTCATTTTTAAACGAGCTTGACACAAGACAAGGAACTATGCTCAAAAAGTTCGCATGCCCCCAGCATAATGATGCAAAGCGAGGTACATGCCCCCCCAGGCTTCATTGCATTCAACCAGCTGGATGAAATGAAGGTTTACTTTCAATGTGTAACTTGAAAAGGGAGTTGTTTCATTTTTAAGGAGGTTGACACAAGAAAAGAACTATCCTCATACCTGATTCATTTTTTAACGAGGTTGACTCAGTAACAGGAACTATCCTCAAACCTGATTCATTTTTTAATGAGGTTGACTCAGTAACAGGAACTGTCCTCAAAGCTGATTCATTTTTTAACGAGGTTGACTCAGTGACAGGAACTGTCCTCAAAATCCTACTTGCTACAATCTATCTACATATCCTAAAATCTAGCTGATTCATTTTTTAATGAGGTTGACTCAGTAAAAGAACTTTCCTCATACCTGATTCATTTTTTAACGAGGTTGACTCAGTAAAAGAACTATCCTCGCTACAGCCTATTTCATTTTTTAACGAGGTTGCTACAGGAAAAACTATCCTCGCAGACACCTGTTTCATTTTTTAACGAGGTTGGCACAGGAAAAGGAACTGTCCTCGCTCTCCTTGTTTCATTTTTTAACGAGGTTGATACAAGAAAAAACTATCCTCGCACACACTGATTCATTTTTTAACGAGGTTGACACAGTAAAAGGAACTTTCCTCACCATCCAGTTTCATTTTTTAACGAGGTTGAGAGAGGAACAAACTATCCTCGTAGACACCTGTTTCATTTTTTAACGAGGTTGGCACAGGAAAAGGAACTGTCCTCGCTCTCCTTGTTTCATTTTTTAACGAGGTTGATACAAGAAAAAACTATCCTCGCACACACTGATTCATTTTTTAACGAGGTTGACACAGTAAAAGGAACTTTCCTCACAATCCAGTTTCATTTTTTAACGAGGTTGAGAGAGGAACAAACTATCCTCGTGACATTGATCATGGCTTCCAACTGGAAGAAAGACATGTCAATGGACACACCTTGATCATGGCTTCCAAAACGTCTTCATCCGAAGGAAGAATAGTTTTTTGGAAGGAACACACGTCAAGGGACTCAAAAGGGATAAGAACATCGTGTTCAAATAATCCCATAGAGTTTTCCATGTCAATTACCGGATCTAAAGCAACAGTGAGAGGCTCACTTACATCGGTAACTGAAAACATGGGACCAGTTGCCACATAATTAACCCGTGGCAGGGTAGATACCACTTTAGAATCAGGAACATTTAGGGGTGTCATATTACTGGTAGTTGAAACAAGACTAGGGAACGAAAGCTGGTCTACAGTCACAATACTGCCATTGTGAGGGAAAGACATCACGCGAAAGAGTGTCGATACGACAACTTTCATTGCATAAACATAGTTTCACCCAAGGAGTAAATTGAAATCCAAGGGACCTCGAACTACCATAAGATCAACACAAACAGTTTTACCTTCCAAGGTAATAGAAAACTTAGGAAGGATCCCTAAAGGTTCACTAATTGTTCTGTTAAAAGCTTTCAGATTCTGCGTAATAGGCGCAAGCTGAGGGGAACCCAAAGCTTTCCAAACAGCTGAGGATAAAATACTAACAGAAGCACCTTCATCTACCTGAGTACGATGTATGTCCCTACCACCAGCCTTGACAATGATTTGGAAAGGGATGGAGGAAGGAAGACGAGGTTCTGTCAGTCTATTCCAATCAAAGGAAAAGACCTCAGTACTTGGAGGGGGTTCTGTAGAAACAGGTGAAATGCCCCCCGGCATAGAAGAATCCGATGTAACAAGAAGAACATCAGCGGTATGAAATTTACTCTCGAAAAGGAGAGTGTGATCGACCGAATGTGAAATTGAATCGACCACTTGATCAACTAATGGATCATCAACCTGAGTGACATGAGTTTCACTCTCCAATGGGAGAGTGTGATCGACTGTACTTGAATTTAGATCAATCACTCTGTCAGTTGACGGTAGGTTGGGAGAAAGTTTACGGTAACCAGTTGGAAATTCTTGCTGTGGAACAGTAAGGTTTTCCAACAATGTTGAGGCTTCATCCATGTGAGGGCAAATGTGAGTTTGATGACTCCCTTTGCATAACTTACAAGGAAACCTAACTTTACCCTTTTTCCCAGGAACCTGACTATCACTGGTTGATGGATCAATGGAAAGTTGATGAGATTTTTCTGACCATACTTCCAAGACCTTTGGAATACCAGGACAATTGACAAGGAAGTGGTCACCCTTACAAAGCCTGCAAGGGTATTTGGGTTTACGATGCATGTCGGAATTTTCCTCAACACAACTAACACTTACAGCCATCGTTGGTTGGTTGACTTCTTTCTTATCTTGCTTCTTCTTCTTCTTCCCTTTCTTCTTCTTCTTAGCCTCCTGGTTACTAACATCAAGGCTTTTACCAGGCGAAGAGGAAGAAATGGAGGAAGAAAGATTAGGCGAAGAAGGTAAAGGGTCAACAGAAGGTTGGTGATGTTGAGATGGTGAACTCTGTTGAGGTGAAGCATCCGGTTGAGATGGAACAATTGGAGTATTTTGGGCCAACGAAGTTGAAAATAACCATATCGGTAAACCTATTGTAAATCCAGGTAATGACAAAGTAGCCATATAAGGAGGACCAACATTTCCAAAGTAAGGAAAAGTACTAGGATTCTCATTAGGAGGGGTTCCTAGGTTGATAAATTCCGGAACATTTGCCATTATATTCAACTTCAGTGAATTTTATTAACAATTTAAAACTAAAATTAACAATTCACAATTCTCACTTAACAACTAAAATTCACAATTCACACCTATGGTCTCTAAAAGTAAAAACAAACAAATTAACACGCGCTATCAAATCTAGGAGTCAAACCACACACAAACAGTAAGCTCTCCGGACCGAAAACACTAGTTGGTGATGAAGCCCAACCTCGCAGAATTCAGTACAAAAATGGCGGGTGGAACAGTTACCCCGGCAACCTGCTTAATGAATAGACCGGCACAAGTTCCTCCACTTTAACCGTCTCGAAGTGAAGTGAACCCCCTGGAAAATCCAAGTGAGTATAACCGACGTCTGCTCCAGGTACAGTGGGACCTTCCCTCCACCGTCACCTCGGTAGAACCCTAAAGATTATGGTCACTAAGGTCACCAACAGTCACAAATACACCTGGGGGAACAGTCTAAACTCCGACAGCACGCAAGGGCAGAGTAGCAAGCTCAATCCCCTTACCGGCTCCTTGACAACAATCCAAGGTTTACCGATAAGTGACCCCTGGCTCCTCGACAATGGTTAATCCGAGGTTTACCGTTTGTAATACGTACTGTCTGGCGTCGTTCCCAACGAGGGGGGAATGATCCCCTCACTGGTTCGGACACGAGCTCGTGCTTCTCCTTTAAGAGGAGCTTTCCGAGAGTGCAATTGAAACAATTGGATTTATTCTACTCAAGATAAACTATCTGTTTGGTTTTGTAGTCTTGGAGAGTTAAGTACTCACCTACTCCAAGACCCTAGCCTAAGCTATGTTGGTGTTTCAGAGCCCTAGAAATGTAAAAATTACTAGATGAATTTTAATTAAGCGTTGTGTTATTAAGGCTGTTATTACTCAAATGGGTAAATGGAGATGAAACCAATGGTGTTATGACCCGACTCAACTGAATGCAATCGAATATGATAATGCAATCCTTTCAATTCGATGAATCCTAACTAGAGTAAGGAGAGAGTTTCCATTCACTTCCAACAATGCAAAAAATTGATCATTAAGAGAAAATTTAACAAATTCTCTAATGCACTAATTTCATCAAGAAAAACTAATGCAAATCAATTCCAAACCAATTTTTATTTTTATTTTTATGTAAATTCAAATCAAAGAAAGCTGATCTAAATCTACGATTGATTTTTCAGAATGTAAACTATGCAATTGTAATCTATGCACAATTCACATGAAAAGTATGCAAATGTAATCTATGCACATTTTTCATTCATATTCTGAAACTGAGAACTCTAATTATGCAAATGTGATCTATGCAAGAGAATTCTCAAACACAAGATGACTCTAATGTAATCTAAGAACCAATCAAGTGCAAGTCGAGAAAATTGGGTGAGAGTTCCAAAGATCAAAACATAAAAACACTCAAAGGCGATTAACACTCATACACAATTTAGCCCCCCCCCGGCGAATGAGGGGGAAATTTTTTTGCAAAAACAAAAGCAAAAAGATGCAAAATTGTGAAAAGACTGAGAGAAACCTCCAAGTAATGACCAAAGGAAATCAAATTAAGAATTTCTCAAAAAAGAGACTTAAAACACCCAATTGATGAAAGCTAAAAGCAGGAATGCTAATGAAACAAGTTCAGGTGAAAATTTTTGACAGGGTACTAAAGGATCTGGGCAGAAAACACTAAGAAAAACCAAAATCTAAAAGCAATTAAAGCAAAAATGGAGTTTTCCTAAATTTTTACAGGAAGACGCAGGCAACCCGTTAGAACAGGCGCGGGCCCGCTCTGTGCAAACGGCAACAGCGCGTCCAAAGACGCACTGTGCAGTACTCAGAGGGTGCGTCCTTCTGGAAAAGTTAAGAAAAACCAAATCTAACTAAATCTAAAGCTAAGCCACCCAAATACTAATTCTCACAGTCAAAAACCAGAAAATAAAAATGATTTTCTCAGAGCAAAGTTCACACAAAGGAAAAGACTTTCACATTAATGGATTCCCCAGCGGAGTCGCCAATTTGTCGTGGCGGAAAAAGTCGTTTGTGCGGACACAACTGACCTCCCTAGGAGTCTAAACTCTCTAGCGACAAACAAGACAAAATGGAGTGATCTTTCTCTAAATATACCTTTTAAAACATGAAAACTACAAGTGTTTAGGCTTACCTTATTCCAAAACGCTGTTGTTGTAGTCCGTCCTTGCCGATCCGGATGAGCTCCTCCTTCAAGTCAATTCCTGCAACCACAAACAATCAAACAATTACCAAGCACTTGCATTTCATATAATAAAACATATATTCAACATGCAGACCAAGGAACACATGAAATAACTCATTAACACAAGCTATTGAGAAAAATAAACCAGTTTGTATTAATAACGAAACAAAGAAACTCTTACAACCTGGCCTTGGTGTTGTGCAAGTTCCTCCCAGGGTCCATCAAGGGTTTTCCTCTACTTTGACAAAGCTCACCCACTTCCAAGTAGAATCAAGCAAAGACAATCTCTCCTCACAAGGTTCTAAATGGGAGTCCTAATTCCTACAACATTTACCCAAAGAAAATGTATAGCTCCAACCTCTCCCTCCTTCTGGCTCAATGCCTTTATTTATAGTGATGTAAAGAGGTTATTCAGGTCCACCATCAATGGGATAATCCCCCTCTTTGGGTGGGATAGCTCCCTTATTGATGGGATAAGTTCCTCCTTAATAGGGATACATGAACCAACTGGAGGCGCATCCATTTCATCAAACCGACCTCTAGAAAGTTCTAGAAGTAACCACAAGTAACTTTTTTAAGATGAAACTTGCGCATTTTGCCTTTTACAGAAGGACGCACCTGTCCCTTAACATACAGAGCGTCCAAGGACGCAGCCTTTGTGAACATTGTGAGCGTCCCCGCAGGTAAGGCTTGAGAGAACCTGCGTCCCCAGAGATAAACACATTTTTTACAAGACTTTCTCTCTTCTTTGAGTTTGAGATGGATAGCAGAGGCATGAGACTTGCCTAAGAGGGTAGCATGACTGTTGATTGAGCCATACTAACTGTAAATAGTCATGGTGACATTTTTTACTGTAACAACAAGTTCAAATTCATGTATTTGTATTCCAAATTTGTCTAGCTATACATTTTTCTTTTCTACAAAATGGAACTTCATTCCCAACATAGATAGTGGAATTTCATGCCCATGAATGACATTATGGAAAAACGGTCTCACGACTAATCTAGAAATTGGGTGTATAAGTCACCATTGCCACTCTTGGCACTCCCAAGTGCATTTCCAAATTGATATTGCTGCAAAAATTCAATAACCAATTAGTTGTAAAATCCAAAATGCATATAATCAATTTCGTTAATTAATGATAAGTTTTTAATGAACTACTCATTTTCACCGTGAAGATCCAAGGCAATGGAGAAGACTGCCCTTCCTGGGTAGATGGTGGAGCACTTGGTGATGTATATAGGCATGGTTCAGGGGTGATGGATAAAGGCATGGTGGGAGAAAAATAGGAAAAAGGTAGTGGGTTTGGGCGATGATACATCCCCATCGGTTGTACGATAGTGGGAATAACCCTAGGGTGAGGGATCACCCTGGGGGGGAAATTGGAATGTTAAGGGTGGATGATTGGAACAATGAGAAGGGTGGATGGTTAAAGGGCAAGGGTGGGAATTGGGAAGGGTTTGGGGAGGCGGTTATAGGCATGGGAGAATTTATGAAGGAAAAAGGTGGTGGATGTGGCCGACAATACATCCCCATTGGTTGTACAATAGGGGGAAGCACCCTCGGGGAGGAAATTGGGATGGTACTGATTGGAGAATTGTTCCCAATGCTATACTTTCTTTCACCGACATGCTCATCAAATAATTGAAGTCGACAAGTTGGCCCGTCAACTGTAACAACAACAAAAAAGTTCATATAGTTATGCCTATGCATTGAAAATGATAGTATATCATATTTCACTTGAAAAAATGCATAACATCATATTTCCATACCATTTTTGTGTATAATAGAATGTTGCACTAACGCAGGCATGTGGTCCACATTTCTTTGTTGTTGAGAAGAGAAATCCAATTGTTCATTCATGCTCTCTTTTTTTTCACGAACTCGTCCAACCCTTTCAAATTGTAGTTTATCTTTCCTGCGTTTGACTTGCGACCACAACGCCTTTTCTTATTGATTAGGCTCAAGAAACTATGTTTTCTCTTCGTAGTGATCTTGGATGGAGTTATAGTATTGAAAAACATTATGTTGTATTCTTGACATGCTTTGTCTACCAAGTTGTTTAATGCATATTCCTATTCCAAATTTGAAGGTATTCTGGATCTCAATTTCTTTGAGTTGATGAGTTAACACGTTTCATCTCATCATCTTCAAATAATACAATATCTGGTCGTACAATGGTCGATTCAACATTATATGAGAAATTATCTAAATCATCAATGCTTGTTTCATTATGATAGTTTAGATTGGGAAGAGAATCAAAGCTTGCAGAAGCTCTGTTTGGATTCTAGGCCCAATATAGGTGATTCATTCAAGTCAAATAAAATTCTAGGAATTTCTATAGTAGGATTAGTGACATTAGGCAATACATTTTCACCCAAACTAATGTTACTCGCCAGCATCTCAACTTTCAATACATGTTTACAGACATTTCCATTTAGGGCCCACTTGCAATTACAGAAGTGTAGATTGGAATCTTTATAAATGACATTGTACCCAATATCACGAGTATTCTTATTTTGGCTACGAACCCAATAATTGTTGTTACTCTTTTCATTAGGCACTGTAGTGTCCTATCTAGGGTGCTAGACTAGGCTATATTTATTATCGACCAGGATGCGTAGACTTAGAGGCATGCGTCTAAAGTATATAGACATAAAGGATTATTAGCTAAGTGGTTATGATGGTAGGTCACAGGACTTCTTTACGGAAGATTGAGGTATGTTACCTATCACCCAAACACTTAGGTCACTCAATTAATCTACCTAATTACCACACTGTCACTCAATTCATTTATCAAATTAAAACACTGTGTATCACTTCAAACCAAGATTTCAATCTCCTTACAGAGACACCATGCACGAAACCCCTATTTAACAAATACTCAGCATTCACTAATATTCATGCAAGATAAAGACATATGGAAATCATAAACATACTTTGAAATGAAAGCAGAGTTCATGACATTGCTTTAAAAAACAACAAAGGATCGAATCCCTTACAGGATACGATTCACGATCCCAGTGATGAACTGTTCAAGCGATATCATAAACATAAACCATACGCATTCTATTGAAATCAACAACCAATTCTAATTACTGTGCATGTCATGTAATACCCTAAGTTGCGAATGAAAATGAAATAACAGTATACCAGTTTAACGCAGGGCCCGTCCGCGTTCCAGAGGTATACTGGACTGTGGTCAACCGATTATAAAATCAACGCAACAAGACAAAGATCGTAACTGCAACTGTGTTCTTGATATTAAGTTCAAACTCTGTTTCAAATGATACAACGATTACCAAACATTGATTACACAGGACTGTATTTACATATGTTTTTACAACCCTTACATTTCGAAAACGAATGTACATTCTTGATATGGCTGTTGCCGCTTTTATCATGTCGAGATTTTTAAAATGTTTCTATCCTAAACTAATTTCAAAAAGGAACAAAACTAAATCAATTTAGAATGCTTTGCTGTTGTTGCCTTTGTCGCCAACATGCTATACTTTGACCATTGTTGACCGCGCATGTAGGAGGGTCGATTCTGCTGTAGGATAGGTATTCGTCCATGCTTGGACATTCTACTTTTCATCCCTACCCTTCGTTCTAGCCCAGCTGTCATGCCACATGTCAAACAATGAACCAATTACAGGATGTTGGAACTTCCTGTAGCCATTTTACCAAAAATCCCTAATTCTTTAACATAAAACTCCTAAATCAATTTCAATGCATTTTAATAACTATAGGACTATTAACTAATCAATTTTCAAGGGATCTAGGAGATATATTGTTGGAGAGGTAAATCCCCTCTGCGGACAGAGGCGATCCCACTAGCCCAAAATGGGTCTAGCAACAATCAATTCACGCTACCATGCAAGTTCCTAGTTGCAAACTGAAAATGGATTATGAGAACCAACCAGGGGTCCAACGCTAATGTCGAAGAAGAGTTGATACTCCTGTTCCCTTGCTTCGGCAGGTCACAATCCTCACGATCCCCGCGAACGGATACCTGCACATGCAAAGAACGAAGCGAATACAAGCATAAAATCCACTAAAATACAACTATATTTCAGTCAGAAAGGAAATAGATCAAACATTATCATCATAAACAGTAAGATCGGAACCATAATGATAGTCGTTCATTAATGAATAATCAACAGAGAAAGATACAACCAAAGTTCTGACGTTGATTCTCTCCTCTGGCTGGGCGAGCAGCTATACATGTCTTGCAATAGACCTTCTCTCTCTCAGACTTTCGGCAGCATAACCTCCCTATGCTCCAAGACTCTTACTATCACTCAAGACAAGCGTTATCACAACTAGCATCACTCCAAAAACTAGCTTGTCAAATGCATGAGGACAGACTTTTATAGATGGAGAAGGGGAAGAAGATACAATGCATCAGGACACCCATTGTGGATTGGCATTATCTCCAAAAGCCGCTGTAGATAGATGTCAAGGATAGATGATGACTCTTCGACATCTAGAAGATGAGATTTATCCTCAAAAGACTTCGTGACTTGAAGGGAAAAAACATCTGGGCGCGCGTTTGTCAAAAATCATTACCAAACTTGGTTGGCGCGGGTGTTGTTCTAAGACAGAGCGCCAATGGTCGCACCCTCTTTTGAGGATCTCATTGATTGGCGCGGGTAGGACATTGTGGACCCGCGCTAATGGAAAAAGGGCAGTTTTCAGGGATATTTTGCAGGAGGTGTCTTCAGGGAACATGAAGTACATACTTAGGGGAACATAATGCAAGTGTTTTATGTTATGTCACTGCTCACAGGTCCCGGAATGAGTCCTCCAAAGTATGGGGAAGGGGTAACAGGGACGGTGACCAATGGTGACAAATTACTGTGTAACAGATGCCCCCTAAAGCATGAGGCCTGAGAGAGAGAGAGGGGTGAAATGCTTTACAAGAACACATGTAGCTGCTGTCAAGAATCCGCATTGAGAGATACAACTGATAGCTCAAGTACATAATGTATGTGGTATGGTCGCAGCCATCCATAAGAGAGTACATAATAATCTAGATCCATAGTATGGACGCAGCCATCTGGTTAGGATCAATGAATTGACTCAGGTATGGTCGCAACCATCCAGTGAATGAGTCATGTATCAAGAATCACGCCTGGATTACAACAGACACAATCCAGGGTCTTGCGCTCCATCTCGACCCGAACAAAAGTACAAGTTCAAGCATGCGAATATATGAGCTGAAGTCGAACATGCATGAACATCGTCTCATTAACAGTCAATATTGAAAACTGTTAACAGACGCGAGAGGTACCACCAATAATGACAATGGCCCTCAAGGTACTATAGGTACAATCTACGGCATGCGAATTAGTGATCTGGTGTCGAACACCCGTAGAATCATTCAATTGGAGGCCAATGATGAAAACCTCACGTCGAACACGAAGAACTTGCCATTGAGGCATGCAGGCTCCAAGGCACCGGAAGGGAGTCTCTAGATCAGCTTCCTGGATAATGAGCTGAAGTCGACAGGAAGTGACCTTGATCGAAGGTGGGTCATAATGTTTCCCACATCATCGACACGAGACAGAGAGATAATGTTTGTGAATCAGGATTATATGAGCTATCAGAGGGATGTTGTTTCTTTGCAGAGGTCAACTTCTCTTGAACATATCGGCGGCACGATAGTGGAATTGGCAGTATTTGACATCAATGGATCAGAGGTCATGGTGACGAGGCAATGAGCAGATGAGAGGTCAAACAGGATTACCCAAGTCCACGGAGGCAAGTGAAAAATGAGATGAGATATCCCCACCCAGACACGAAAGCAGACAAGTGCCATGTTCAAGAGCGACATACTGCCGACACGACAATAATTATGGTTCCTTTTTTCCCCCGCCATTTTTGGCGAGTACCCCAATTATTTTTAACAAGCTTGATGGGGATAACATATGCTTGTGGTGCGTCATTTCGACAAAATCCGATGTCATCAGGTTTTAACGAGTCTGACAAAGGAAGAACTCGACGTCTTTTCATGTTTAGAGAGTTTGAAAAGACAACAGAAAAGGAAACTCCAAGGGTGTCCTTTTTCGTAAAGTTGTGTCTCTCGAGCCCAAAAAAGTATAAAACAATGCTCGAAAGAACCGCTCGACCATTACGATTGAGGAGTACTTTTCATAAATAGTGATTTCGACCTGAAAAAGTAAAAAAGCGATCAAAACCACGTCGTTTCGAAACCGTTAACGAACCTGAAATGACAAGGGTCCGACGATCTTTTCGTTTTTACACAGTCGGAAAAGAGTTTAAAGACGACCACCTCTTATTTTCGTTTAACGAGTCAAGAGGGATAACTCGGCAATCTTTTCGTCTCTAACCGGTCGGAAAAGAGCTGAAAGTAGACCTCCATTTTATTCTTTTTAACGAGTCAAAAGGGAAAAAATACTCGGCAATCTTTTCATATTTTACGAGTCAGAAAAGAGCTTAAAGGAGACTCGTCCTAGAGGAACGAGTGGTATAATGGGTAGCAACTGGTTTCGGTAATGGCGGAACTGCTCAAAACATATGATGGTCGAGAGGCTGGCTAATAAAACCACTCATCGCTGCGGTTCCTCAGGAAAGGTAAAACAACCAAGTGAAAGCATATGATTGGCCAAAGAGATGGTGACGATGGAATGAAACAACCAAGGCTCATCTAACAGAACTTAGCGGATAAACTCAATGGGTATGGGTTCATTTTTACACAAGCTTGAACCATGGAGAACTCTGCTTGGATTCGGTTTCATTTTTACACAAGCTTGAAACGAAAAACTATGCTTGTTATAAGTTCGCGTGCCCCCAGCATGATAACGCAAATCGAGGTACATGCCCCCCAAGCTTCATTGCATTCAACGAGGTGGATGGAATGAAGGTTCACTCTCGAGATCTGTGAAAGACTCGACTTGTATTTTACGAGATCTTAATCAAAAGACTCGATTTGGAAAGGAGGAGATGTTTCATTTTTTAATGAGGTTGACCTAGGAAAAGAACTATCCTCATAACCCTTGTTTCATTTTTAACGAGCTTGACACAAGACAAGGAACTGTGCTCCAGACATAGTGTTTCGTTTTTTAACGAGGTCGTCACAAGATCAAAACTATCCTCGGACGCCTAGTTTCATTTTTTAAGGAGCTTGACATAGGAAAACGAACTATGCTCCGCCCGATCCTCGTTTCATTTTTTAAGGAGCTTGACACAGGAAAACGAACTATGCTCCGCCCGATCCTCGTTTCATTTTTTAAGGAGCTTGACACAGGAAAACGAACTATGCTCCGCCCAATCCTCGTTTCATTTTTTAAGGAGCTTGACACAGGAAAACGAACTATGCTCTGCCCGAACTTCATCATAATGAACAGGAAGTCAGTGCTTCCGAGAGTGCCGCTCCTGGTGGGAGGACAACATTTCGGAAGTCAGGACCCCAGGACACTATGCACAACGGCGGCATCACTGGATATAGGCACGGGATAGGTGGCCACGTAGTTGATCTGTGCTGGGGCAGATGCAGCTGGTGGATGAAAACCAGGAGGGGTTGACAACTGCGCAGGAGGGACCCGTGGACGAACGAATGATAATTGATCGATAGTCACAATTCTTCCATCGTGTGGAAAGCAAACCACACGGAAAAGTGAAGAGACAAGGGCCCCCATGGCATAAACATAGTCACGGCCAAGGAGAAGACTGAAATCTAAAGCACCTTGGGTAACCGATACGTCTATATAGATGGTTTTGCCTCCCAAAGTAATAGGGAACTTTGGAAGGATCCCTAATGGTTGACTAGTTCCTCCGTCAAAAGCCGTCAGATTCGGCGCGACTGGCACAAGCTGTGGGGAACCCAAAGCTTGCCAAGTAGTGGCAGGCATAAGACTGACAGATGCACCCTCATCCAAAATAGTGCCAGGTATTGCCCTATTATAGGCGTGTACCATGACCCAGAAAGGCACATGGGATGGAAGGCGGGAGGTAGTCAAACGACTCCAGTCAAAGGAAATGACTGAACTACTTGGTGGGGGAATCGTATGATTGCCCCCCTGCTCTAAAGGGACCGAAGCAGGACTCTCGGGAGCAGGACTCTCTGGGATAGGAGAGTCATTTACAAACACAGGAGAATCTGAGGAGACGAGAAAAACATGGGAATTATGCTCTTCCAAAACAGAGCGGTCGACGGGTGGTGAACTCGAGTCGACACTCTTTCCGACCAATGGTTGGTCTGGAACAGGCTTGGCAGAGCCAGGTTCAGGAAGAGGAGGCTGGACAAGAGAGGAATCTTGGTCGATCTCTTTGTCAGCAGGGCAACGATCTGCGGCTGCAGAGAGACGTTGATAACCAACGGGAAGTTGGGGTGAGGGAGCTGTAAGACTTTCCAAGATAATAGAGGCTTTATCCATGAGCGGACAAAGGTGAAGGGGATGATTGCCTTCACAAAGTCTACAGGGGATTCGAATCTTCCCTTTTCCCTTAACATTTCCAGCTGATAGTGTAGCATCGCCGTGAGCTTCAGAGGACGATGAGGGGCGGGCCGGATCGCGAGACCATACTTCTAAGACCTTGGGAATGCTAGGACAATCGCGAAGAAGATGGTCCTCCTTGCACAACCTACAAGGAAATTTGACCTTCCGCAGAGGAGCAGAAGGTGGCTCGACTTGAGTTGTACTTTTAACCTCTCGCTTAGGAGTCTTCTTCTTCTTCGTCTTCTTCTTCTTCTTCTTAGCCACCTGGTTACTTGAATCCAGACTTTCGCCAGGTGAAGTAGAAGATGAGGACGCAGAAACAGGCGAAGAAGGGGAGAGGTCCACCTTGGAATCAACATGATTTCGTTCGGGTGGAGGAGACGGTGGAACAGGAGTCATCACACTTGGGACCACCGAGGTTGAAAACAACCATACGGGCAAACCGATGGTTAACCCAGGCAAAGACAAAGTTGCCATATACGGAGCACCGACATTTCCAAAAGAAGGAAATGGACTAGGGTTTCCATCCGGGGGAACACCTTGGCCGGTAGACTCAGGGAAGGATGCCATTGAAAACGAGAAAGAACTCTACTCAAGCTAACGCAAACAAGATCTAACTGGGTAAATGTGAATCGTGGCCGAATAAATTTTAAGACAAAGGAACTGAACTTGACCTTTTCATGTTTTAAGAGTCGATAAAAGGAGGAAAAGATGACTCTAGTCTCCTTCGAATGTTTAATGAGCACGAAGTGACAAGACGCTCACTGGCACCTTTTCTTTTAAGGAGTCCGAAAAGGATCAAAAGTGACTACTATGGAGATTCTAGGCAAAGGGTTTACCAAACAATCCTTAAAACTGCTTATACACCTTGGCAATCAGATGAAAACCAAGGACTTCCCGTACGGCAGTCAATCTTCCCGAATGCCGTGTTCAGTGCATTACGGCTTGTAAGGCGGTAGACATGGCTTCCTGTGGATAAAGGATGATAACCTAGTGGGGTCTCCACATATACTCGACGGTACGTGGGAGCACAAATCCGTGCTAGACCACTATCGAGTCACAAAAGGAGGAATCACCCAACCGTAATGTGAAACAATAGTGACTAGGTTTAACGACGCCGGAACACGTCTCTAGCCTAGACCTCTAGAATGTATGCGTTAAGTTCCAATGCGTTGTTAGATTCATTCAGTTCATTTTACAGTTGATCTTTGATTAGGTTTCGATTTTCAGGCCTTACCGTATGTAATATCTCAAAATTTCCTAGATGCAAACTATATGCCAAAATATATCATTTCATTCGATGAATGCTAACTACGAGAGAGTTGAGATCTTTCAATCGAACAAAATGATCATAAAACAAATAATGATAACTCTAATGCAGCTAATGGCAATAAAAGAAACTTTTCTTTAAAGTCATTAATCACTAACAACAACGAAAAACTTTAATTTCCATTAACTAATATAACGCAAAAGAGATTGTTCGTTTTTCTTTTATTGGCAAAATGCACTAAGTAAATTTTGAGAGATACGATAACAGAGAGCAAAAAAGCAAATTTCACTCAATGGACACAATCAAGTCTTTGAAAAGAAAGGCAATCCTTCAAACCAAGAAAAACTCCAAAATCTCAATGAGCCATGTGATCTAGGCTCAAAACGAAGCCATATGGAAATCAAGCAAAAAGAACTAAATTGCTCGAATAACCCAAAAACAAACTTCAACAACCACCAAACAGATGCAAAAGAGTATCCAAAAAGTTAACTGGGTCAAGAGAAGACCGAAACAGAAACTGGCAAACACCCAAAGTATGCAAATGTAATCTATGCACACTTTTCATTCATATCCTGAAAATGAGAATTCTAATTATGCAAGTGTGATCTATGCAAGAGAATTTTCAAACACACGACGATTCTAATGTAATCTAAGAACCAATCAAGTGCAAACCAAGAAAAACGGGTGAGAGTTCCAAAGATCATAAACTAAAAACACTCAAAGGCGATTAACACTCATACACAATTTAGCCCCCCCCCCCGGCGAATGAGGGGGAATTTTTTTTTGCAAAAATAAATGCAAAAAGATGCAAAATTGTGAAAAGATCGAGACAAACCTCCAAGTAATGATCAAAGGAAATCAAATTAATAATTTGCCAGAAAAAGACTCAAAACCAGTCAAAAAAGACTCTGATACATTCAGATGATTGAACAAAACAGGAAACCCAAGCTTGGAAGGCTGTAAACAAGCAAAATGAACAAGTTCACAGGGTTGGCGCGACTGTCAGGAAGAAAACTGCGCTAATTGAGCATTGGCGCGAGCTGTACACTGGAAAATGGCGCCAATTGGCGCGACTGTCAGGCCTAAAAACGCGCTAATCAAATTTGTCGACTTAAAAATAAAAACAAGCAGTTCAGGGTCTGATCGACAGTATCCAGGTAGACTAGGCAGTTCAGGGTCTGATCGACAGTATCCAGGCAGACTAGGCAGCTCAGGGTCTGATCGACAGTATCCAGGCAGACTAGGCAGCAAGAAATAACTTAAAAACTGGCCCAGAAAGCTTATTTACGCAAGCAAACAAGAGAAAACCAAAATGCAAGACAAACTCCAAGCTGTTCGGTTCATAAACCAAACCGGAGATTGACTGAAGTGGCGTTGATCTACTCCGCTAATGCAAAGCAATAGCGTTTCGAAGGCTACCTGGCCGTTCTTCAGGCTCCGTCCAAGGTTTATGAATCAAACATCAAATAGCTTTCCCTAGTGGAGTCACCAAATTGTTGGAGAGGTAAATCCCCTCTGCGGACAGAGGCGATCCCACTAGCCCAAAATGGGTCTAGCAACAATCAATTCACGCTACCATGCAAGTTCCTAGTTGCAAACTGAAAATGGATTATGAGAACCAACCAGGAGTCCAACGCTAATGTCGAAGAAGAGTTGATACTCCCGTTCCCTTGCTTCGGCAGGTCACAATCCTCACGATCCCCGCAAACGGATACCTGCACATGCAAAGAACGAAGCGAATACAAGCATAAAATCCACTAAAATACAACTATATTTAAGTCAGAAAGGAAATAGATCAAACATTATCATCATAAACAGTAAGATCGGAACCATAATGATAGTCGTTCATTAATGAATAATCAACAGAGAAAGATACAACCAAAGTTCTGACGTTGATTCTCTCCTATGGTTGGGCGAGCAACTATACATGTCTTGCAATAGACCTTCTCTCTCTCAGACTTCCGGTAGCATAACCTCCCTATGCTCCAAGACTCTTACTATCACTCAAGACAAGCGTTATCACAACTAGCATCACTCCAAAAACTAGCTTGTCAAATGCATGAGGACAAACTTTTATAGATGGAGAAGGGGAAGAAGATACAATGCATCAGGACACCCATTGTGGATTGGCATTATCTCCAAAAGCCGCTGTAGATAGATCTCAAGGATAGATGATGACTCTTCGACATCTAGAAGATGAGCTTTATCCTCAAAAGACTTCGTGACTTGAAGGGAAAAAACATCTGGGTGCGCGTTTGTCAAAAATCATTACCAAACTTGGTTGGCGCGGGTGTTGTTCTAAGACAGAGCGCCAATGGTCGCACCCTCTTTTGAGGATCTCATTGATTGGCACGGGTAGGACATTGTGGACCCGCGCTAATGGAAAAAGGGCAGTTTTCAGGGATATTTTGCAGGAGGTGTCTTCAGGGAACATGAAGTACATACTTAGGGGAACATAATGCAAGTGTTTTTAGGTTATGTCACTGCTCACAGGTCCCGGAATGAGTCCTCCAAAGTATGGGGAAGGGGTAACAGGGACGGTGACCAATGGTGACAAATTACTGTGTAACATATATGATGGAAAGAAGTAGGCAAATGATATGTTTTAGGAGGAAAAAGGAGGTCATAGGATGGTACCAACATCTCTCCCCGACTTAATGAATTAGCATGTCCTCATGCTAACCCCGAAGTGCTTCCCTTGAACTCTGTCCCTGCCTGTATCTCTGCTGCCTTTAGTAATGTATCCACATTCTTTTTCACCTAGGCATCTTTCTGACCATGGAGCTCCTGCTTTAATCTTTTGTATTTTTCTTTGAGGGTCTTCTTCTGGTTGTACCACTTGGTGGCCCATTTACAAATATCCGTTTGCTTAGCCTCAAGTTCACTGATTCGCTCCCTTAACTTTTCATTCTTCTGTTGAGTCTCTTTACTCTGCGCTCGGAGCATCTCATTTTCTTTCTTGATAACCTTTTCTAACATATTAGCCTCCATGAGTTCTTCCTTTAATTTCTCAATTTGTTTCTCCAGTTTCTTCTGTTTCTTAATGGGAGGTGGTGAACCTTTTTCCTGCCTGTTATGGCTTTCAACCTCTATATCAGCTCCTGGTCCTGGTGGTGAGTGGTCACTACTCTCAATATCCATCGGTATGGGTGCATTGGATTCAAGCTGGTCTTCTTGTAACTGGGCTTTCGGTGCTCTCCTTGTTCTTCTTGAATAAGTGGTGAAAATTTTATCTTGCTCTGCCTTCTGAGCATCTTCTTTTCTCATTTTCCTAGTCCTTATGCTGCTCATAGGTGGAGGTACCTTGTTGGCTTTGGATACTGGGATCTCTTCATCGATATCCTTCATGAAACCTGAGTTCTCCTGCAGTTCTTCTTTGTCTTCCTCATCTTTAATTTGATTAGCAGCTAAGAACTCCTTCCACGGTTTCCCTCTTCTCTGCAATTCATGCTCAATAAGAATTTTAATTAAGCCAAAATGATATAGGCTCTTGTCCTCATTTCCCTTCTGCTTTTGGATGGTCTTCGACATCTTGGTTAAGCTTTGTAATAGAAAATATGGTAGGCTGATAACACATTGCCTTTTCAAGTGTAGCAGTAACTTAATATGGTATATATAGACAATACTATAACGGCCTTCGCAGGTTACGAATTTTTGGAGAATATAGACCATCTCATCCCAGGGATGCATCAACCAACTCCTTGGGACACCTTTCTTCCAGTTAACTGATGAGACTCTGGATCTAGACATAAATTGAGTCCACGACTTCTCTTTAAATTGCTTTGTTTTAAAGTACTTCTCCCCTTCTGGGCTAATCCCTATTGACTGGGCTATGGTGTCCTCCGAAACCCTGAATGAGAAGTTACCTATCAGGGCTTTCTCTCCATTGAATGTGAAGGCGAATTGTTTGGTAACCTCTTCATTACTTCCATGAAATTTCTCTAAAAAGGGCAACCACTGTATCTCTCTGAGAATTGAAATGCAATCTTCATGATATTGAGAACTGTCGAACATGCTCGGCTCGACCCTATTGGTCATTTTGGCAGAGGGTCGTGCTCTATCAATTTCAACAAAGAAATTTCGATTTATTACCTGGTGGTGTCGCTCCCTTAATATCCAGTATGATGCTCGGTCGACTGTCTTGTGACTTTGGTGGGAGTCGAAACCGAATGGTTATATTTCCCTCTTGTGGCGCTCACTGCTTTCAATCCTTGTCGAAACCGAATGGTTATATTTCCCTCTTTGTGGCGCTCACTGCTTTCAATCCTTACTGTGGAAGTCACGGGAGTCAAATGCTAGCGTGAAATAACTGAGAATGATGGTGAAATAACCACTATACTTACTTCATAGCGTATTCATCCTTTGGAACAGAGGAATGGTTGTACCGCTTGTATAGATGTCATCATAGGAGCGCTGGAAGCGTATATGCAATACTGGGGTATGATTTCAGGGAGTCCTCTGAATCATTTGGCTACGTCGGGTGGTGGAATCATAATTCGGCCGTGTGGAATACAATGAATAGGCCCGCTTTAACATTTGTTTCTTTCCCTTTTAAAAAAAAAAAACACAATCCACCACGTGTCCTGTTTCTATTGGTACTCGGCCAAATGGAAGATGTTGGTATGACTGTAGGGTGCGATTGGTATAACAAGGTTGATATGAAAAGGGGTAATGGATTTAGAAGTATGAAATAGGTTGGGGTATGAAGAATGATAAGAATTAACAGTGAGATAAGGGATGATGGAAAATGTAGTGCCCTTGAAATCGATCATAACAGTCACAGTCATTAAAATTAACATTAAAAATTAATCTAAGAAATTAAATGTTAAGAATAAGGAACATATTACACTTTTGTTGGTTATTGTTGCATTGGCATGCTGAGTAGGATTGGCATTGGCATTGGCATTGCTGACTATTCCTTGTTGTTCATCACAGGTCCCCTGAATAGATTCGAATGCAACAGGTCCCTCTGAAATCTTGAAGATGTTCATGCAGCTCCTTATATGTATACAGGTTCATTGAGCTTGGGTATTTGATGGAGTCTTGGTGCCCAGCAACCTATGAATCCTTGTAGAAACTTGATGAAACTTTGTTGAAGTAGCCCTGAAGTATCAATCTCTTAACATGTCCCTTCTATGTGTCTTAAACAGGTCCCATTACTGCTGGTGTTGGTAGCATGGTCTTCTGGACAGAACAGGTCCCCCTGCATAATGTTTATAACCAGGTCCCTCTGAGATAAAACAATGACAAAACAACTTATTTATTGAAATCTGGAATGCTGGAACAAACTGCTTTGAACATGTACAGTGAGGAGATGAGATAAGAAATCTTTAAGAATTTACAATGGAGAGATAAGAGAACAAAATGCTGATGCTTCTCTCCCCGACTAAAGTGTTGACTTGTCCTCAAGTCATTATTCGGTTGATAAATCAAACAGTGAACAAAAGAAAGAGAATTCTTACCCGCCAACGAATTGGTTTTCAAGTAAGAATTCGGGGTTAGAGTGTGCCAGAGGCTGGTTTTCACATCTAACCCATTGTTATTATATTTATTTTTATTTTTATATATTTTTTTTAGTTTTTGTTTTGTATTTTTTTTTTTTTTTTTTTTTTAAATTTATTTATTTATTTATTTTCTTTTTGAATTTCTAAATTGAAAGGAAATGAACTAAGGCAGGGATACTGCAGCTGAGGGCTGCAGTATCTCAACCTCTCTTTGTTGAGACACTGTTTGGAGAAAATCTTGCTTGCTGATGGGCTTAGTGTATAGTATCAGGCGATGACCATTGACAGTAAAGGAATGACCTTCTCCATCAATAGTTTGAGCTTGACTGAACCATTGTCGTAAGCCTGAATAATTTGGTATGGGCCCATCCAATGGGTGGTAAACTTGGCTTTATGATCTCTGAATTTAGAGTCAAAAAGTAAAGCCCAGTCACCTTCCTTGAACTGCTTCTTCTTGATATGTGCATCATGCCACTGCTTCCTTTGTTTTTGCATGAGGATTGTGGTTTCCTCTGCTTGCTGCCTCATTTCATCCAGCTGGTTTAACTGCTGAATTCTTTCTTGCTGTGCTTGGTCCAAGTCAATTTGCAAATCTGCAGCCAGTTTAAAAGTATGTATTTGAAACTCAATAGGAAGCATTACCTCTTTGCCGTACACCAACTGATATGGTGTAAATCCTGTAGTATCCTTCCACATAATTCTGTAAGCCCAGAGTGCATCTTTGAGCTTCTCTTCCCAATTCTTCCTGTTCATTGCCACAGTTTTAGTAATGATCCCTTCCAAAGTTTTGATTGTGGATTCCACCTGCCCATTGGCCTGTGGATGGTAAGGGGTACTTTTCCTATGCTTGATTTGGTATTTGTCTATGATGTCCTTCACTAGCTTTGAGGTGAATTGAGTACCTTGATCAGTCACTATACAAAAATCTCTTCAAAAAGGAAATTTACCACTGTGTGTTCGGTGGCTCTAACCAGTGCTTTTGCTTCAGCCCACTTTGTGACGTAATCAGTACATACTAAGATGTACTTCTTACCATTGGAGGTTGGGTTAATGGGTCCTATAAAGTCTAGAGCCCATTTGTCAAATGGCTCTAGGTGAACTTGGGGCTGGAGGGGCATCTCATCTGTAGCTGTTGGCCTGCCCATTCTTTGGCAGCTGTCACAACTCTTCACATACTTCTTGGCATCCTTGAAAATGGATGGCCAATAGTATCCAAGAGTAAGAACTTTGAATGCTGTCCGCTTAGCTGCAAAATGCCCACCACACGGTTCATCATGGCAAGATTTTAAAATATCAATTACCTCATCATTTCTTACACATCTTCTAATGATCATATCATAACCAGTGTAAAATAAATCGCCATTAAGCCATGAATATCTAGCACTTTGTTTGACTATTCTCTTCTTTTCCTTTGCAGTAAAGTGTGGAGGTGTCCTTCCTGTAGACAAATAATTGGCCAAATCAGCATACCAAGGATTTACTATGGAAATTGCAAATAAATTTTCATCTGGAAAAGAATCTTCAACTGGAACAACCTCACCTGGATTTTGCAGTCTAGAAAGAAAATCTGCCACCTGGTTCTCTTTGCCTGGTCTATCTAACACTGTGATGTTAAATTCCTGTAACAATAATAACCATCTGGTAACTCTGCCACTAGTTATTGGTTTATTCATTAAATGTCTAATGGCAGAATGATCAGTATGTACAAAGACCTCATAAACAGTTATATAATGTCGGAATTTATTCACAACATATATGATGGCAAGTGTTTCCTTTTCTGTGACTGTGTAGTTTAACTCTGCAGGTGTTAAATTTTTGCTAATGAAATAAATGGAATAATTACAAGATTCCTCTTTTTGGCCTAATGAGGCACCCACTGCAGTGTCAGATGCATCTGTAAAGATATGAAATGGTAGGCTCCAATTAGGCCCTCTCAAGACTGGTGCGGTTGATAACTTCTTTTTGAGTAGTTCGAATGCTTGTTGGCAGTTCTCATTCCAGTTGAAAAGTACATCTTTTGTTAGAAGTTTAAACAAAGGTAAAGCTATTTTACTAAAATGTTCAATAAACCTTCTGTAATAGCTTGCATACCCAAGGAAACTTCTTACCTCTCTTTGATTCTGTGGAATTGGCAAATCAACAATGATCTGGATCTTTGCTGGGTCAACTTTGATGCCTTGAAAAGAAATATAGTGGCCTAACACTATCCCTTCGTTTAACATCATAAAGCACTTTTCATTGCTGAGGGACAGATTAGCTTCAATACATCTTTTCAAAACTCTCTCAAGGTTTTCTAATGCATGTTCAAATGAATTGTCGTACACCGAAAAATCATCCATGTAAACTTCAACACAATCATGAATTAAATCAACGAAAATAGCTAACACAGCTCTCTGAAATGTAGCTGGAGCGTTGCAAAGTCCAAATGGCAAAACATTGTAAGCATAAGTGCCCCAAGGACAGGTGAATGTGGTTTTGTCCTGGTCTTCTGAGGCTATCCTGATCTGGTTGTAGCCACTGAAACCATCAAGAAAAGAAAATGATGATTTCCCAGCTAGGGTGTCTAACACTTGGTCAATAAATGGTAGTGGGAAATAATCTTTGAGCGTTGCTTTGTTCAGCTGTCTGTAATCAACACAAATGCGCCACTTACCATTTTTCTTGGGCACTATAACCAATGGGGATACCCACTGAGTGTCAGAAATAGGATATATAAAATTAACTCTCAAAAGTTTTTGCAATTCTTCTCTGACAATATCTTGGAGCATGGGGTTCATTCTTCTCTATGGTTGCCTCACTAGTTTAATGGTGCTATCCGTATAAATATTGTGAGTGCATGTGTCGGGGTGAATCCCATGCATATCAGTGTAGTCCCAAGCAAAGGCTTTCTGGTATTTTCTCAATAGTCGAATCAATTTCTCTTGCTCAGATGAGTCTAGGTGATTGCCTATGTTCAGAGTTTTCCCTAGACTAATCTCTATGATCTGACTCTGTGTGTTGGTGATGGATTGAACTGGAAAAATATCGTGAAATGTGGTTTGCAAAGATTGAATGGTGCATGTTTCCTGAAAGTTTTGGGCCAAAAGTACATTTGCAGCATGATATTGGTCATTTCTCAAATTTTCGGAAATATCAGGTTGAGAAAGGAATAATTCTACCAAATCATTATTGTCTTGTTCTTGGAAATCATAGATTTGGTCAATGCTAAAAACAGATTGTACTTCTTCTTGATCATTAAATTTATCATCAAGCCACAAATTGTGTGTTACTGCTGGTGATTGTGCCGATGGATAAAGAGTGAGTTGTTTTCTTTCAGTCCCTCTTGAAATGATCATGTTGCCCGATCGACATCCTATGAATGCATCAGCAGTCGCTAACCATGGTCTACCAAGGATGATAGGGTGCCCTCCTAAATTGGATTTGGGCTGAAGAACTAAGAAATCCACTGGATACTCCCAAGAGTCCAGTGAGACAATTATGTCCTCCAAAATCCCTTTCGGAATCACTTTAGACCTATCAGCTAGTTCTAGAACAATCGTTGTATGTTGCAAATTTATGAGTTGGAGTGTTCTCATGGTTTCAAGAGTCATGACATTGATTGCAGCCCCAAGATCTATCAAAGTTTGTGGAATTTGTATGTTGTTAATGATGGTGGTCACTTTGGGAATGCCAGGATCAACATACTTTTCCATGGAGATGGTATTGGTCATAAGGCCTGCTAAATGTCCTATAACATGAATGGTTTGAGGATCAATCATTTTTCTAGGAGGCTTCTTGAGGCATATGTCTTTGATGGCTTTAGTATAGATGGGAATGTCTTTTATAGCTTGCAGTAGTGGAATTTTTATGTAGACATTCTTGAGTTCATCTAAGACATCAAACTGTGGTATAGAAAGTGGAGGTTTTATTTGGACCAATCGGTCTGGAAAAGGTGGATGCAGTGGTTGCATCTGTTTATCTTTGGTATCATCGTTTGGTTTTCTTTGATTTGTCATTTTATTTTCATTTTCTGTGTTTTCTTCTTGCTTATTTGTTATTGGAGAATCTTTGTGGAGTACCCTACCAGACCTCAAGTTGATATTTTGCAAGGGTAGTGTGGGATATGAGGTTCCCTCTTCTACATTGTAGGCTGGCCTCTCTGCTCTATTATTTGGATTTGGGACAGTTTGAGCAGGAATTTGAGTGGGTCTGGGAGGTTGTGAGTTAGCTGGAAATTGCAGTTGTGGTGGATTTATTGGTGGAGGAGCAGGCAGTGCTTGTTGAGTAGGTTGAGGCTGATAAACAACTTGCTGAGGATACTGTTGATATGGTTGAGAATGTGATGAATACGACTGTTGGTATTGTTGATATGGTTGTGAATATGGTGGGTATGATTGAGGATATGTATGATAAGATTGAGAGTACTGTTGAGACGGTCTCCATTGTTGCTGTGGTTGGTTTTGGTGCTGCCATGGCATGGGTACATTCCATGAGTTCTGTGCATACATTTGATCATTTATAGGAAATTGCAAATTTTGATTTGGAAACATACCTTGAGGTGCTGGGCTTGGCTACCATGGTCTCTTTATGCCCATGTAATACACGTTTTCCATCTCTGCATTGCCTGCCATATTACAGTTCTGCAAAACCTTAACTTTCGGACAGTTAAACATATCATGATGTTCAGTACAGAAAGCACAAACTTGGATGTTTTCTAGTGGACAATCTTTTAATGCATGTTTCTTCCGGCATTTTGGGCAGAAGATAGCCATTATCTAATCTTCATCTTCTTGTTTCTTCTTAGCTTTTAAAGTGTCAATTTGGTTCCCTAGAGTGCTCAACAGATCTGTTTTAAACTCTTCTAACAGATTCCCTATTTCAGCCCTTGTGACACTTGCAGAGGCAGATTTTGTGACTTTGGATGACAGGGTTCTTTTTCCCATTTTAGCTTTGCTCCTTGAATACTTTTCACACAACTCAGTGATTTCTTCAAAGGGTAAGGCAGAAATGTCACCTTTGCCCATCAAGTTAAGATCATCCATGTATTCCTCTCGGATACCTTTCAATAATATTGTGCGGATCAGATCAAGAGGCATAGTTCGGTGTTTGGATTTTTGTAAGTTGTAGACAAACCGTTCTAAGTATTCCTCTAAGGTTTCATCCTCTTGTTGGCTCATTCTAAAGATATCATCTTTAGAATCTTTGGATCTACAATAAGGCTGATATTTCCTTAGAAATATTCTTCTCATGCCATCCCAATCAACTATAGCATGCTCACCAAGCCTCATGAACCATCTTAAGGCTGATGCCTTTAATGTCGCTGGGAAGAGTCTAAGCCTATGGGCATCATCTGTATAGCCATATGTTCGACATACAATGTCAAACTCGAACAAGAATGAGTCTGGATCTTCCGAAGCCATACCATAGAAGTTTGGTAGCACGGATGGAGGTATGTTTTTCATTTTGATCTCATCATCTTCCTGTGGTTCATGTATAGGAAACTTAAAAGTTGACTCCTCTTCATCTCCCTGTCCTTGATGTGGTACTGATCCAGCTCCTTCCTCAGCCATTCTAATAGGTCTCTCTGTGTCAGTGTCACTTGTTTGAAAGAGGAGATTAAAGAAAGATTGTTCGGTCACTGTGCTACTTTCTCCTTGTGTGGAAGATCTAGGAAAGTGCTTCTTCTGCGATTTATGTGTGAATAAAGTTTTCCTTTCGATGAGAGTAAGTCTTTGTCCTGACTTTTGTTTTTCTTCTAATGCTTGGATGACTTCCTCAGCTGGTGTTGTATTCCCTAAAGAGTCTGCTCCTGATGATGATGGGTTAGTTTTTAGATGGTGGGGGGTTTTTACGAATCTACCCTGACTGTCTCTAAATCTAGGCATAAATGAACATGATTTCTAACTGTTTTTTTGTTTATTGAATTTTTTTCTTTTTTTAAATCCTTTAAGTACGCCTCCCCGGCAACAGCGCCAAAATGTAGTGTCCTATCTAGGGTGCTAGACTAGGCTATATTTATTATCGACCAGGATGCGTAGACTTAGATGCATGCGTCTAAAGTATATAGACATAAAGGATTATTAGCTAAGTGGTTATGATGGTAGGTCATAGGACTTCTTTACGGAAGATTGAGGTATGTTACCTATCACCCAAACACTTAGGTCACTCAGTTAATCTACCTAATTACCACACTGTCACTCAATTCATTTATCAAATTAAAACACTGTGTATCACTTCAAACCAAGATTTCAATCTCCTTACAGAGACACCATGCACGAAACCCCTGTTTAACAAATACTCAGCATTCACTAATATTCATGCAAGATAAAGGCATATGGAAATCATAAACATACTTTGAAATGAAAGCAGAGTTCATGACATTGCTTTAAAAAACAACAAAGGATCGAATCCCTTACAGGATACGATTCACGATCCCAGTGATGAACTGTTCAAGCGATATCATAAACATAAACCATACGCATTCTATTGAAATCAACAACCAATTCTAATTACTGTGCATGTCATGTAATACCCTAAGTTGCGAATGAAAAGGAAATAACAATATACCAGTTTAACGCAGGGCCCGTCCGCGTTCCAGAGGTATACTGGACTGTGGTCAACCGATTATAAAATCAACGCAACAAGACAAAGATCGTAACTGCAACTGTGTTCTTGATATTAAGTTCAAACTCTGTTTCAAATGATACAACGATTACCATACATTGATTACACAGGACTGTATTTACATATGTTTTTACAACCCTTACATTTCGAAAACGAATGTACATTCATGATATGGCTGTTGCCGCTTTTATCATGTCGAGATTTTTAAAATGTTTCTATCCTAAACTGATTTCAAAAAGGAACAAAACTAAATCAATTTAGAATGCTTTGCTGTTGCTGCCTTTGTCGCCAACATGCTATACTTTGACCATTGTTGACCGCGCATGTAGGAGGGTCGATTCTGCTGTAGGATAAGTATTCGTCCATGCTTGGACATTCTACTTTTCATCCCTACCCTTCGTTCTAGCCCAGCTGTCATGCCACATGTCAAACAATGAACCAATTACAGGATGTTGGAACTTCCTGTAGCCATTTTACCAAAATCCCTAATTCTTTAACATAAAACTCCTAAATCAATTTCAATGCATTTTAATAACTATAGGACTATTAACTAATCAATTTTCAAGGGATCTAGGAGATATATGATGGAAAGAAGTAGGCAAATGATATGTTTTAGGAGGAAAAAGGAGGTGATAGGATGGTACCAACAGGCACACAATCTTCATTTGGGATTTGGTTAGCTCTACACTTGGATGAATTCAACCGTTCCTCAATTTTTCTAGGTCGTACAAAACCAGCTTCTTTTAAACGTTGCATATGATTGTAATATAATACAACCTTTGTCAACAACACATAAATCAACCAATCAAGCCACCTATGGCATGCATTGTTCTTCTCACTTAGGTACCTTTGCTTGATATACCGATGGTGAGACTCAATTGCATTATTTGTATTTTGATTGGAATGTGGAAAAATTTTGTACGCTTTTGCCCACATATCTGTAGAAAGAAATTTATTGGTTATGAATTAATAATTATACATATGACATGCAAAATAGAGTCATTAAAGCCACTTATAAGAAACTTACATATTTTGTTGTTGGCTAACCAAGTTGTTTTAAAATATTTCAAAAACTTTGTATGGTCACTGAATCCTTCAATTAAATTTTCAACTTCCTTTTTACAGATTCATCATCTTCACATTTGTGCATGATTTATCCTAAAGCATGGAAAATGCGGATTTGGTTTTCCCTTCCTTGGACTTTATTTCCAACATTCTTCAACCATGCATGACGAACATGCCACACACATAATAATATTGTACAGTTGATTGAAGACCTGGAATAACATAATTTTTAGAGAGAATGTACATTAAGAATATTTTTATGTCTCTTATAAAAAGAATAAACACATCACCTTAACACTTCAATTTCAGTAGTAGCATCATTTGTAATCAAGGCTTGAACATGCCAACCTGGTTGCTCTTTCTTCCCAATGGCAAAGAGAGTTGACATCCATTTAGAAATATCAGCTATAATATTGCGTGATGATATCACCCAAGCTACTGGAACCCCATTGTGATGTTTGTCGAAAACCATTAAAGTGTAAAGTTGATACTACATTACAAACAATGTACATAATTATATTTATATAAAATACAAGCATTAAAATGGGGTTGAATAAATGAATTAGATTTAGGATAATACTCACCCCATACTTATTTGTACTAAATGTTGAATCCATTGAGATTATATTGTAGTGAGAATATTTTAGCATCATTGAACGCATCCACTTTGTCTGTATGCCTATGATAAAAGGGATGTTTTCAGCAAGATCTTGTTTCTGGTAGAAGAAAAATCTCTCAGCGTGTTCCTTATACCAACATTCTACATTGATTGGATCACTTTGTTCTTTAACATACTCTAGCCTTATGGTATCATTGTAAATGTTTAATATATCTTGTCTTGTCATGTATGTATCTCGACATGTCCCTGTGTATAATTCACCGAGTCCATCCTTCACATCAGAGATAAACTTGTCCCATATCATTGTAATATTAAAACCTCTTTGGGTTAAAAGTTGGACAATAGATCACATATCCCTTGTTAAATGTGGTGCATAACTGAATATCATAGGCCTACCGATTGCATCTTTTCCATGACTAACAACATTGGATTTATCAATATGCCTACATGCAGTGTATATTATTACAGCATCATTTGGTCTAAGTTGAAGTCGTCACACAATGAAGTGACATTGGCAACCAACTTTAATACTTTCATGTCGATTGTGTTTTTCGTTTTAATATGAGGATGCACTCATAATTATGTTTTTGCACTTCAAACCATATGCACACCAATAACTATATATAAAACATTTATGACAAATTAGATATAACATTTATGGATATTGAAAAAAATTATACGTATATTGAAAAAAGATATAAAGACTCACATAATGTACTCCAGATATGTTGAAAAATATGTTTTCCTGATATCCTCTACTTTTTTACTTCATCGAGAAGTAAGAAGAAATTGAGTGGGCACGTTCACTCGATTCCTCTCCTCTTATAAAATCATCAAGTCGACAATATGGAATAATTGCAACTTGGTCCCCATCAATCTCTATCCATGTTAAGTCTTCTGCTGAAAATTCAATCATATCCTCTGGGTCTTCAACTTCCAACCCATTAATCCTCTCCCACTTCTTCATTCTTCAAATACCTATAAAAATTGCATTGAAAATAATTTGGTTTGAGTAGATATTATGGTCTTGATTAATGCATATCACTAAGAATAGAAATCACATTTTTAGCTAAATATTTTATACTTTTCAGGTAAACCACTTTGGTAAAGGTAATATTTGGGTCACTAATCAACTTAAAGATTTCTAACAAATTTAGACTAACCATGTATGGCATATGATGTCTTTATGGAGGTGGTGTCACCATGTTGGTCTCATGGTACAACTTGTGATGAGTAATTGAGGTGGAAGGGGTCGAAGGGAAATACCTAACATGCAAATCTCATAAAAGCAAGGATGTGCCTAACATCGCGGCTTGAGATTGTGTGCTAATAGAGGCCCTTCAAAGAGGGACCGAAGGGAGAGACATAACACCTCTCTCAAAGGAGGAAGGTTTTGTAATCTCCTAGATTGACGGTTTGGGTCAAAACTAATGTAGGAATGTCACACCACTTTGAGTTTGATCAAGAAAGAACTAAGTTTACTAAAGGGAGCAAGACTCAACACATTCTCCATAGAAAAAGTGGGCATTCTGAACAAAGTTGATTTAGACAATTTAGAGGCTACATCCATATGAGGGAAAAGGTGATTTTGATGCCTCCCTTCAAATAACCTACAAGGAAACCTAACTTTACCCTTTTCCCCAAGAACTTAAGAATCACTAGTCAATGGATCAACCATAAGTTGACGGGAATATTTATACCACACTTCTAAGACTCTAAGTATACTGGAACAATCCTTATGAAGGTGAGCACCCTTACAAATCTTGCAAAGGTATTTGGGCGTGCATTCATGTTGGAGGGTTCCTCGACATTACCAACACTCACGACCATGGTTGGTTTGTTAAACACTTTCTTATGTTGCTTCTTCTTCCTTCTCTTATTCTTCTTAACCTCCTAGTTACCAACACTAGGACTTTCACGAGGAGAAGAAGAAGAAAGGGTAGAAGACATGATGGGAGAAGAACTAATTTATTCATGATAAAATAATAGTAAAGTTTAATACAAGATTAATCAACATCCTACTCACTTGGCCCTTGTTCTCGTAATGGTGTATTTTATTAATTTTGTTAAAAGTATAAATATGAACATTCATGTCATATTTTATTAATTTTGCTAAAAGTATAAATATGAACATTCATTAATCAACTAATTAGCTAGGGGATGAGTTGTTGAAATAATGGCTAACAACACAAACATTCAGTAAAATCTTGGAAGTGCCATGAAGCTTCAGAAAGCAACGATGTTTGTTTCTTTTACCGTTAATCAACATATGAAGAACTACTACTTTGCATTTCACTATGTAGTCTTGTAAGGTCCTTCACTCTATAGAAATTTAAAAATATATTTAATATATTTATGTGTTATTCTTGTTATAGACATGATTGAACAAAACAAAACATTGTTGAAGAAGGTTTATACCTTGATGAATGTCATAGATCCATTAATAAATTTTGTTCATATTAAAAAAAACCATAGTAAGTAGATACTAATTAGTTAGTTTCTGTAAAGACAATGTGCATTAATTTTTAATATTTATTATTTATCGTATACCACTTTTTAAAATGCTAAATTGGAATGTCCTAATGGGGACCCAAATTTTCTTTCATATAACCTACTAGCTAGAGTCTACAATTATTTCCTACACTGATTTCTTTACAATGCACATGAAATTATTTTTATTTATACAATAAGTTGCATTTATCATGGGATGATATATTGTGCTTTGTTTATCATATACTTGTGTTTTATGTTTTTTTTTTTAAAGAAAGTTTCTAATATTTTTCGTTTAAAACAAAGAATGATTATTTATGTATGGTACTCCCAAGTGAATTTCCAAATTGATAGTTCTGCAAAAATTACATTAATTAATTAGTTGTAAAAAATATAATGCATAGAATCAATTTTATTAATTCATGAAGAGATTTTGATTAACTACTCATTCTCACTGTGAAGATCTAGGGCAATGGAGAAGACTGCCATTCCTGGGTAGATGCTAGACCACTTGGTGATGGATATATGCATGGTTTAGGCTTGATGGATAAAGGCATGGTGGAAGTGAAATAGGAAAAAGGTAGTGGGTGTGGGCGATGATACACCCCCACTGATTGTACAATAGTGGGAATTAGTGTGCTAATTGGGGCCCTTCGAAGAGGGATGAAAGGGAGAGACATAACACTTATCTCCAACAAACCCCCCAATATCGAGAGTAAAAACACTAAAAACTGTTGTGAATTAAGATAAGAGGCAATCCCCTCTATTAAATATTCTTTGAGAAAACAAGACACAATGGTGGTGACTAACTAATGTTATAGAATAGGATAAGGATCATGCAAATCAAGTAGCTCCGAAAGTTAAGACTCACCAAATCAAACTTTATTTTGCAATCTAGTTCCTCTAGCTAAAAATCCAAAGCCTATAACCATAATCCTTGAAGAATAAATGGTGGAACCTCTCGCCAGATCAAAATTGTGTGGAACCAAATAGTTGCTCACGTAAGCAACATGCGGATTGATTTGCATATATCTCGATCAAAGCATTATGCTCCGTTAAAGCATGCAAGAAGTTAACCCTAGAGAGGTCTTAGATACCTTCTTCACCCACTTTAGTATTAAAGCCAAAAGAGTGTTCAATGGAGTAATGTGAACCATACACCTTGTTACATTCTAAAAATCCATCACCACCTTCAAAATTTGAAAATCAAAGTTGATGGAAGCCTTCAAACCTTTCCATAGTGTATAAGATTCAACATGATTATTTATTGAAATATCAAGAACCCAAACAAATGCACTTTCAATTAATCCTATAGGATTTGTAATAACCCCTCTATCACCCACCACCCCACTCTATAACATGCTAATTAGTAAGTTAAGAAAATTAGTAGAGTTTTTAGAATTTTAATTGAATCATCAATAATTATTAGTGGTAGGAATTTAATTTTCGTGGAATGTTCTAGAATATTTATGTTTTTTTTGTCTTTTTAATTAAATTGATTAATTAAAAAAAATCCATACAACCAAGTGTCATATAAAACAAGTTATGGTTTTTGGTCATGTGGTATTGATAAGCCTTGATATTGTATCAAAGCTTATTTACATTAGCAAATCTCCATTATAAAGTGAGCGCAAATCCTCATGATTAAAAATCTAGATACATGTTGTTGTAACTGTATAGATGTTTAATTTATGTATTACTTGTTTTTGTAATTAATAATAATAATATAATTTAAAATAAAATTATAATTTAGTTAAGTTTTATGTTTTTTTAAATCTTAATAAAATGAGATATACTAAAGTAGTGTGTATTGTTATTGATTATGAATTGATATCTATTATTTACTAGTCATCTAATTTATATGGTTGCACTAGTTTCATTGAACTTTTGTAATCAAATATATTTTTTTCAAAAACAAAAGCTTTGGAAGTAAATTTTTTACTTTGATATATATTGAGAAAGGCATGTCTCCTTGAAAATTGATATCTACCAATATTTATTAGCCATCTCATTTTTATGGTTGCACTAGTTTTATTATTTTGAATTTTTCTAACCAAACATAAACTTTGCAGCTAGTTCTAAGAATTAGAATCCTACTTTTGTCATTTCATTTGATGAACTTGGTAGGTTATTTATTTATTCAATATGCCTGTGCTTTTATTAAAATGTGTTAGTTGTATTTCTTTCTCCACTTATAAATAAATGTTAAGAACATTGATTTGGCTCCTAAGACATAAAACTTAATAAACCATAACTGGTTCTATATCATTTGGTAACAAATTTCAAAATCTCAATGACAAGTACGTTTATTATTTCCATTTTAGTATAACAAAATTTACATTTAGATATTAACAAGAGTATTTTGGGAACATATTTCAATTCGTACAAAATATATTATGAAGTAAGTTTACACTTCTTTTCATTTTTTTAATGGATCATTTGAATTTGATTAAATTATTAAATTTTGGTATTAATAATAGTATATTTTACAATCGTAATTACATTTCCACAATAGTTAATGGACAAAAAAGAAACATTATTTATAAGTAATTAGAATTTATAATTATAGTGAATGAAATATAGTTAATGGTTTCAATTTTCTTAATTAATTATAATTTGATTAATTATTTTTATTATTTAAAAATATTTTGTTTGTAAACTTAAATATTTTATTTCAATTTTTATTTGTAGAATTTATTTTAATGTATATTTAGGTGAAACAGGAATTGGAATGTTTTGCCTATCATTGTCTTATTATTCTTAATATGAAAAAGTAAGGTATTTATGTATTCTTAAATGGATTGTGTGTCACTTTTGTGGTGAGGCGAGGGATATGTATACAAAAAAATTTACATACATAAAACAAAGTGAAAAATAATTTGTTACTTTCCCTTTAAGTTAAGCTATGTGATCAATCAAACAAGAAAAATGGTTTTAGTTTGTTTTGCGTATGATAAAAGATCCTATGAAGACCTATTCATCCTTTCCACTATCAAAGTAGTTGGGCCTTGTTGAGATATCTTTTATGACGGGTGTTGGGGCTACGTCTCAAAAGAACTAGTGACGGTTCCAGCAGTCAAAAGAATCAACCAAGGTAATGAATGAGGCTTTAATGCTTCCCGCACCTCCACCTATAGGGAAAGATGCCCTATCGTTTGGCCAATAAGATACCTTCGTCTCACGGGGGGCAGTCGAGTCTTTAGCTTCTTAGTAATCAGTGATCAGTACTGAGCACTATACAAGTCGGGTAGCCCTATATAATACCGCACGCACTGAGCCTAAGCCGAACCCCCTCTGAATCAAGTCTCTGTGTTGCCCGGTAGTCTTTTCCGTGGGATGATTGAAGGATTTGAAGCACCTTAAAAGACAACTTATATGTTTCAAAATGTAACATGACCATGGTAGCTTATTGGATGCCTACCCCCAACAGTCCTAACCTAACCTATAAATTATTTTATGACCCCTGTGGGGAACTTTAGTTTTTTCAAGTTATGATTGCTTTTAGGTGTCTTCCTTCACTTATGGTGTGAAAAAGTAAGCTCAAATAAACTATGTACAAAATCTCTTGAAACTTGATGCCCTTTGTTCAAAGTATAGAGTAGCTTTGTGTGCGTAGTGCAATGCGTGTGTAAGTGACAAAGTGAACATAAAAAGTGTGAAGTGATGTGGATATACAATGATCCTTTACAAAATCCCCTACTTACACTAAGTTATGTTTGTTCCTTATCTGCAAATAAAATAATGTGTGGTTGATGGGCCACTTATTACCTTCCTATTACACTATGTGAGCCTAAAAAGGGAGATGGAAAACCAAGTGCTTTGAGAAAGTTTTCAGATGCAAGCCTAGGATCGTCTAAAAGACGCAAGGGAAGCAGGGGCTACTCCCTTTCTTTAATAACACTTGGTTCCTAGTCCCAATGCTAATGAAGTAAAAATGCTTTGGTTAGTAAAAAATATGTGTGGATTATGGACCACTTACTCCTTTACTAATTAAGTTATGTGACTTGTGAAAAATAGCAAAACAAATTGAAAAAGATGTCACTTCATTTCTCTTAAGAGGCTAGCTATAAGCTTTCATTCACAAATATATAGTCTTCAATTAAATAAACAAAATTATATCTAATCTCATAGTTATTTTCGCAAATGTGTATTATAAATTGAATGTATCTAGATAAATATGAGTAGATATGCATCTTTGAAACCAAAATCATAACAAATTCACATGCAAAACTAGGCCAAATTAAATTAAATTAAATTGAAAAAGCATGCAACCCAATATGGTAGAGATATAATGTCATGCTCAACTCTGTCAAAATAAAATAAAATAATAAAACATAAAATTAATAATTATAATTTAATTAATTATGAATAATAATTAAATCCTAAATCTATTTCACCTCTGGATCTACCAAGCTCCTATTATGCAACTTTGAAACCAAAATCGTAACAAATTCACATGCAAAATTAAATTAAATTAAAGAAACATGCAACCCAGTATGGTAGAGATTAGGATGTGCACCCCTTTTAACCTATTATTATTATTATTCTACAAATTAAAAATAAATAAAATAATATATATAGTTTAGATTATAAATCATTCTTTATAATCCATCTATATTTTATAATTAATTTGGCAGCTCGCTAGATGAGCTTGGTCAGTGTTAGGTGGAGCTCTTAATAATGGGTGTACTACAAAGTTTCTTAATAATGGGTGTGGGTTAAATTTGACGGGTGACCCAAGGAATTTTTTTATGACTTTTTTATTTTTAAACTGCCCATCATATGACTTTTAAAATTTATTTGTACAAGTTTCATCTAATTTCAAATTGTACTCATAATTGTTCAAATTTTTCATTTTTTGTTGTACAATTCGGCTCAAATCTCATTGCTACACTTTGTTTTGAGACCTGCTGATCAAATTTTTCTGCAAATTTTCCAGATTGTTCAAATGTTCTGAGTTTTTTTGTTTAAAATGGAAATAGATGGGAAATATATATAGAAACAACAAAAAATAATATTATGAAGTGAAAAAATATATATTCATAATTACTTTCACATGAAAATAATGAATGTTAATATTGTTGCAATAAATTTGACAAAAATAATTCACTCACAGCTATCATGTTTTCCATTTGAGTCACTACCAATTTACAGTGACAGAAATTCATGTCAGCTTCTGGACACACAGAAATCAATAAACCCTGACCACACATGTACATGATACTGATAAATTTGCATGCAAAATAAAAATACTGGTGTGTTTTTTTAATCATGGAAGGAATGAGTGGACATTGAGAAGGCCGACAACACCGAATGTAAAGATTGTGGACGGTAAATCCACAATTTCCGGTAGTGGATGTTCAGCGAAATCTCAGAAGCAAACAAATCCATTTATGGCTGTTTACAGGCTTATAGGTGAGCAAATCAAACTGCATTGAAACCATTTTTATCTTATATACAGATTCGGCTCTATAAGGACAGTTTGGCTGAGTAACATGAAAACACTGTTAAAAACTTAAATATGTATTTTAACTTTTGCAAATTCTCGAAATGCTTCATCGGTGAATTTTGAAGAATTTTTTTCATTACTTGATCAATAATTTGTCCAAAATTTTAAAATTGCACCTGTAATTCCTTCAATTTTTTGCTATTTCCGCAATGACTGCACTCTAAAAGATACAATGCATAAAGTAAATCAAAGATACAATGCATGAAGTAAATCAACATCTGACCCTAGTGGAGAAGAATTTACAAAAGCAACCTCTGATAGGTTGAAAGAGTAGCCTGACTGTTTAGCATGTGCAGCAGACAAGATGGGAGGACATTACAAAGTAAATATGGGCTATAAATCAGAATATTTGCCATTCTCATGATGTTGGAAGTGAAACTTTAGGGTCCTCCCAAATACAGAATTTTCCTCTGGTTGATCCTAAAATTATCTGGGATTACCTACAAAAGGGGTCTTGGCAAGGACCTGGTATTTACTGTTTATGTAAGAAAAGCTCCAAAAGTGTCATGCATCTCTTCTTGAACTGTCACTTTACCAAGGAAGTGTGGAATCTGGAGTGACTCTGGAGTCTGGACAGCCTCACAATGTCACAGTTGTGGAAAAAGAAGCTGGGAAGGAGAATCAATTCAAGCAACCCTGGAAACCTGGTTCAAACACAATGGGGCCAGAAAGAACCACCAGTCCCTGCCAGCTTTTGTCCTATGGGAAATCTCGCTGACAAGGAATGAGGCCTTGTTCCAACTTCCAAGACAAAGTAATCTCTGCTGGGAACCTTCCCTAAATTTAAGACAGCCTACCTTTGCTACCAAAAAGTCTCAAAGCAAGAAAAACTAAAGAAATCTAGCAGCCCCAGACAGCTCTCCTAAACTTTAATACTCCTCATGGATTCTTCGATGGTGTAGCAAGCAAAGTGGAGGTGGGGGGATTCTGATTCTTCCAGAGAATCTGAACACAAAGCCAATCTCCTTTGAATGTGGATTAGGTGCTGCCACAAATACTTTTGCAGAAGTAAAGGCTAATGAACCTAGCAAGAGGAGGAGGTCTCAGAAACCTAAACATATATGGGGATTCCAAACAGGTTATTGACTGGATGCAGAGCTCCAAAAATCAGGTGTTCAATTACAGGGGTGCCTCGAGTTTGCAGAAGAACTAAAGAACACCTTCATTTCTGTATCCTTTCACCACATCTACAGAGTATAACCAGGAAGCTGATACTTTCTCAAATCAGGCACACAGAAGAGAACATGGTTCCTTGCCGATCAAAGGATCAACTGTGGGTGGGGGAGAAATCCATCCACCTAGACAAATCGAATACTGTTAAAGAATACTCCAGTTGAGCATGAAGCTATTTTCAGTCCATCTCTGATGATTGCAGGTTTTCAGAATCTTTCTTTGAGGCCAAAGTAGTAGCTCACAGACTAGTACTTTATCCAGTCTGGCAATACTCTTTCATTGTATATGAAGAAAATACCAGTGCCGCCTTTGCAAAACGTGTTCCTTGAAAGACTGAATAAACAAGTCATATATATATACTCACTCACTCTAGATTAATGATGTGGAGTAGACTTCTGATAACTTTCTGTATTTTAAGTAAACAGACGGTCACCGTAAAGGGAACTTCTGTTGGTGTGGGTAAAGGATTAGTTATAAAAGATAAACTTAGTAAATTTCCAAGAGGCAGACCAGTGGAGAGGAGAAGATTGGAAGTGGAATCTGACGAACAGTGGTATTTCTTCGTCTTTTCACGCGAATTAATAAATGCCTTACAACATTGTCAAATTTACAGGGATTTTGCATTGCAAATCATAAACTTTTATAATATGCGAAATTTCAAAGGAAACTTGACGTCTTGATACGGTTCAGGTCAAAGGTTCGAATCAGAGAAAAAAGATTGAGATATTTCATTACGGAAAAGCATGCCTGTGCAAGAATACTGGGACAAAGAGAGCTCAATGACAAACTACGCTTAAGGAAATCCGTTTGGCAGTTTACTTTGAACACCTTAGCACTCAGAAGGCACATATCAAAGCTTTAAACTGTGAAGTGAAAAGGTCGTCTGTAAATGCATAACACTTGTCATTATATTGTATTTCGATACGGGAAGAAAAGACAAACAACAAGCAAGCAAAATCTTTATTGGCAGCTGAAAGCAAAGCGAGGAGCATAAAATGATGTTTCTACGATCTGGGAAAATGACAACGAATCCTTCGTTCTGCATTTGTTAGCAAAAGAAGATCAATATTAGACGAGACAATGCATTTATGGTTTCCCATGGAAAATGTGTATCGAGTTGAGTAGAGGAAAGATGTTCGAAAATGGGCTATTATATTAGCTTTTCGAAAGGGTGAAAACTTTACAGGTGCAAATATGGTAGCCGCTTTTCTTCCCACAAAAATGTTCACTGGATTTCCATTTATAATACAGGTAAAGTTTTTACTAGTTTCGGTCATCATTTCAAACACAAAAGAAGGGAAAACTCACGAATAATGCATGTTTAAAATATGAGACGACTTACCAGTCAACAGTTTTTCGTCACGAGAGAATTGGTGATCCCTTGTTTCCCAATCGCTTGTAGAGAAGCCGAAACAACTCTTTGCAGAAGCTCTGAACCACGTTTTAGAACCGGCAACGAGGTGCGTTCGATGGCAACAAATATTTGGTCTGAACCACGTTTTAGAACCGGCAACGAGGTGCGTTCGATGGCAACCAATATTTGCTCTCAACCACGTTTTAGAACCGACAACGAAGTGCGTTCGATGGTGGGAACGGGAAGTAGGTGGGAATAAACCACTGTGGCTTTATGGCATTAAACTATGTCATCGCATCGCAGATTCGCAGTGCCGACGAATCTGTACTTCATCGATAGCCATATTTTCAACGTACAACAATGCAGATGCCTGGATGCGGATATATATATCAAACAATTATTAAAAAAAACTTAAAACTTTTCATTTTCAAACATGCCCGTCATATTGACGTTATTAAAAATTAATAGCAAGTTACACCTGACGCGCATATTTGAAATTAGAACGTATTTTACGTGTAAAAAACCTAAAAACGGGCATACGGGCGTCAAATTTAACCCCTGATGGGTGTACTACAAAGTTTCTATCACGTATAGTTTTAATGTTTTCCAATCTCTTCAATATCTTTAAGGGCAATATCTTAAGGCGAGTCCTATTTCCACCTCTATAGCAAAGTTAATACTATAGAGGTACCCCTCTGACAGCCTTATAGAGCATCATCGACCATACATCATCGGACCATGCATCGTAAACTTTATCTGTCTCCGGCATCCCGCTCCGGCTGCCCATCGAAACCCCTGGCGACCCTGCCCGCAGCCTCCCATCAGATCGTATTTGTTGCGGCAACAGTCCCTCTATTTCAAATTTCAGATTTGAGTTTTGAGCGGGATGCACCTTTGTATACGATACATATACGATTGAATTTTGAAAACCCTCCAAACTTTGAAATTTGAATTTCAATGCGCGCTCAAATTTTTGGAATGAACTGATGACAGAACCATTGTTGGGTTTCCACCATGGTTTTTGTGTTACATTCGCCCAGCGCTGACGTTTCATGAAGTTTGTGGTGAAAGTATCAAAACGTTTCTGAACGAATGCCTCCGCCTCCTCCTCCTGGTTTGAGGTCCCAATCCCCGCCGTGGATGAACGGGGTCGAGGACTGCGTATATCAGCGTAATGACCTGCTTATCCTGTTGTGATAATTAGCGTATCCTAATTACAAATAGCATATAGCTTGCATATCCTTTGGGAACTCGCGTATCTGGTGGTAACTCGCCGATATCAACCGATAACCCATATTCGCGTATTTGGCAATAAGTCGCGTGTATCAAGGAATCCCATATTCGCTAATGATAATAAATCGCATACGCAGCAGTGTAATGAGCATATTTGGCTTATCAAAACTCGCATATCTGACACTGGTAATCTGCAAAGACGGCGAGGGCAGAATAGTGGCGCCGCGGCAATGATCTGCGGAAGAGGCCGCCCCTGCACACCCTATGGTGGCCGGTTGGAATGAGAATGGGCGGCGATTCAAAGGCTAGAGTAGTATCTTCTGATAATAATGTGTAATGAGCATATTTGGCTTATCAAAACTCGCATATCTGACACTGGTAATCTGCAAAGACGGCGAGGGCAGAATAGTGGCGCCGCGGCAATGATCTGCGGAAGAGGCCGCCCCTGCACCCCCTATGGTGGCCGGTTGGAACGAGAATGGGCGGCGATTCAAAGGCTAGAGTAGTATCTTCTGATAATAATGTTTGGGCCTCGTGGCCATCGACTTCCCGTTTGTGAATAATGTTTGTGTTTATTATGACTTCCCGTTTGTGAATATCTGACAAATTTTAAATGTTTGTGTTTATTATGACTTTGTCTAATTTATGTGGGGGAGGAGAACGCGGACTAAGCAATTTTGGCTATCACCTGGCTACTAGACAGCCCTGGGCCTGGCTATTAGATTAACAGTGAATACTATCCTATTAAATATTACATTCTTATTTGGTTGTACATTTAACTTTGAGTTTACGCCTAATGGCGTTTCTTTGTCAAATCCGGTGCTTGAGTCTTCATAACAGCATCGAGGAAATGTTCTGGTCGGTGTATCGTTAGTTTAAAAAATCATCCTTCCGCCTTTAATTTTTAACTCTTTAGCGCATTTCCTCTTCAATCCTCGGGAAATAGAGGGCGGATAAGAGCATTTTTCGGTCTATGATAAAAACCCTCTGCACTCAACGGACCGACAAAATTAAACCTGATATAAAACGCTCAAAATCACACCTAGAAGTTTTAAAATGATGTCTACTTCTTGTTGTGCACTTGTAAGTTGCAGAGTTTTAAAATTATATATATTTATTTATTTCGTGCACATGTAAGTTTCAGACAAGATGCATAGAGCACCAATGAGAGAGATTATTAATAGGGTTTCAGTTTGAAAAGCCCTTCGCACATGTACAACGTTCAAAATCAAACCTAAAAGTTCTAAAATTATATCTCCTTATTGCTGTGCACATGTAAGTTGCAGAGTTTTAAAACTATATATATTTATTTATTGATGTAAGTTGCAGACAAGATGCATAGAGAACCAATGTGAGTGATTATTAATAGGGTTTCAGTTTAATAATTTATTAGATAATTATTCACGGTTTCATTTATGTTGATAGCCGTCTATCTCAACTTTGGTATGAGGTTTAAGGTTTTAATGATTTATTTGGAAATAAATTATCAGTTAAATTTTTAATTATAAGTATTGTTGTCTGTGTAAATATGGTAGCAAAATTATTCATCTAGTGTGTTTTTTTTCAAAAATATATATTTGAAATGTTAATTATTTTATGTGGTATATGATTAAGTATATTTATTTATACCTATAATATTTATATATTAAATTTTAAAAATGTTTTTTTAATGTAAAATTAAGTTAAATTTTTTCTATGTTTTGCAATGTAATGTAAGAATTAATTGTATTTTCAAAGATTTTATCAAAACTGATTGGTATATTAGGATTGGTATACAGGAGTTCACATGATTTGTTTTTTTGGATTTGATGTTAAAAATAAGTTTTAAAACTTCTTATTTTATTTTAAAAAAATTGAAAATAACAAAGTATTTGGATTTTATTTAGCTTGTGCCAAAAATGAGAAGAAATTTATTTAAAAAGTTTATGTTTTAAAAATATGAAATATAAAAAGCTTTAAGAATCATTATATTTTATTTTTACCAAACAGTCATTATAATTAATAATTAGTACCATATAGTATAGTTAGGCTAAGTTTTCAAATATGCATATATTTTAATTATTTTATTTCAAAATAAGAGACTTTAATATTTTTTTATTTTAATTTTGATGAAAGCATTGCATTAACCCTTTTGTTGGGGATTAGGAATTCCAACTAATAATTATTATGTCGTTTAGACTCTTCTTGAAGGCCTAATGATAGCTAGTGAAAAGCCTATCCCTAGCTTATTTTTCATAGAAGACCTTAAATCTTGGTCAAGAAAACATCCCCAAAGATATGATTTTAAAGTGTATCCACTAGAAAACTATGAGAACATTGAGTAAATTCAAATCTTATGAGATCAAATAGTCTAGGACAACATGGTCAATTAGCTAATTTTTTGTCTAACTCAAGTGAATAATTAGCATAAGGATTATTTAGGATTAATTATAATGAGCAATTGAGACCCATTGCATATTCCAATGAACAATAAACTCTTCATTAAATAAGAATTAGCGAATTGGTGCCAAATGCCACATTGGAGGAGCTTTAGTCATGCAACCATAGTATTTAGAGTTTTGGGAGTTTGAAGGCCTCTAGTTATTAGTATATATGGCAATATCTCTTTCACACAATCTCACCGCAAAGAGCATGTCAAGTTTTGTCTCTCATAGTAACAATGAGGTCATACTTGGGTGGATATCAATCATATGTAATCAATTCAAAGAAAGTTGGGCTCCTTGTACGATTGCATGCCAATTATGAATGAGGGACATTGCTTGGAGGGTTGGACCATCAAATGTAGGATAAAATGCTTAATATTCCCATTGAATTCGACACTCTATACATGGAATGCAACCAAACATTTTTCCTCTCTTCCAATTATTTATTAAAAGTGAGTATGAAATTTATGAAAAGGAGAAGTTTCAGTTTGTCACAAATTTTTATTTAATTATGAAATTTATGTAATTATAAATTTTAAATTTTTATTGGGGGGAGAAGAGATGGAGGGGTAATTCATTACCTCCAAGAACAAGAGGATCACAAATTTCAGTGGGGTCTAGGATCTGCGAAAGAAAAATGAGTTTAAAAACTTAGGATCCTAGGGGATTCAATGTTGGTAACAAGACAAATCTCTAAACCAATGCTAGGAAATTCACGATGTCTCCCCTAAATTGTTTAGGGAATGGAATTGCTATCTTTGAAATTTGAAAAAATTTCTCTACATCACATCCTTAGATCTCTAAACATGAGGTAGATTTCCTAGCCAAGTGGGGTGTCCAATTAGAACAAGCAATAATTTTGGTTGATGATGTGTGATCTATCGTGCCAATATAGTAATTAACATCAATAAATAAATAAAAATTTGATATTGAATTAATCGACCCCAATGTCAGTTGAATTAAGGAGAACTAACAACAAGATAAAGTTTGAAAAACACAATCCCACATTGGATGATGGGAATGGTTGAATTAAGGAGAATTAACAACAAGGGATAGTTGGAAGCACACAATCCCACAGTGAATGATGCAGAAGGATAGATGGAAGACTGGAAAATCTTACCCATGTTACAATCCATGCACAACAATCATCACATCTAGAGATAATAAGAAGGAGGTGGGTTAGACTTACATTCACATAGATATTCCGTTCTATAGAAAATGTGGGGTTCAGATCTAGTTGAGGAGAGTCAATTTAATGCCACAATGTATTCCCTATGGGTGAGGATCGCTTCTCTAATGTTTGAGGTGTTGGAGAATTTAATGTTATAAATGAAAGGAAATGGATCTTGAGAAGAGAAGAACCCATAAATTTGGAAAGCCAAAGATATTAATCAGCACATTAGCTTACACTTGGTTGGAACCCTTCTCTAGAGAATTGGATTCTACCAATGATGGGGAGAAACTATGCTAGTAGGAATTTCAAGAGCTCGAAGACTGTTGTGAGAAAAAACTTCAAAAACTTGATGGGAATATCTGAATTGCTAAGAAGGAGAATGGAAGTTTTAGAAAGAGGGATGACCTAGCCTAACCGGTTGATTACAAATGGGTATGGATGCATGCAAATATGGAACTTTATCTCATTCACATGGAGATAGAGTTGCTACTAAGGACGAAGGAGACTGCCTGGAGCTAAGAGGAAGAAAGAAATTAGGACTTCCTGGGACCCACCTTGTCTTTGAAAGATATGATCAATGCAAGTGTGGCACACAATGAAGGAGGAGCACACAACAAGCAGGAAGAAACTATGGACAAGTGAGACCCTAGCCCTTCAAGGGAGAATTAATAAATAATGTAGTATGCTATGTAAATTTGAAAACTTTTTGGGGAAATTCTGTAAAATTTATGGGCATTTTCATTGTAATATTGTAGAGCAGAAGACCTACGACACTAAGAAAGTTAAGTTGTGGCTCTACTAGAGTTTTGGACCCACTGATGTTACTATTGAATAGTTATAAAATTTTAGATAATTTTGAAAATTATATGATTTAAAAGATTGACTTTTTCATTCATTAAATCCTTTCATATTTTAAGTCATTTTCAAATTAGAAAACGTTTTATGACATTTTGTCATTAAAGTTATGAGGAAATTTTAATCCTTTAAATATTTTAATTTAAGTGAAAGATATATATATATATATATATATATATATATATATATATATATATATATATATATATATATATATATATATATATATATCTTTTTTTAAGCTTGGTAGGTCCTCTTTTTTCCATTCATTTATAAGCAAATTTACACCACATAGATTGGCTAGGTGGCCTCAAATTTCCCATTGGGAAACCAAGTCTGTTGGCCACCTATCCGTGTTGTATGCCATTTAAAAACAAAAAAGTTTTAGACTTTCTATCCAAGCTATATAAGCCTCTGTTTCATGACCATATTCTAGATTTCTACCTATACATATTCTTGCATAAGGAAAAGTAGAAGTTATCTGCATATAAAACAAAATTAGACAGGGGAGATTATCTAATCATTATGTTACTCCGAGGCTAATTCCATCGGTGCAGGGTATTTGACATTCGATCCAGGCATCTCAAATAGTTCCAAGATACATGGAATGTGCCTCTCAATTCTACCCAGCCTGATATCTTGCTTATGGAGTTGAAACTGAACTTTCTGAAATTCTTGTTTGTAGCTCAGCATGTCTTGGATAGTAACAACCATGCTCACTGAAATATGCTCCATATCCTTTCCCATCATGATTTTTATCAACCAATAAAGGTATGAGGTTTGTTTAAATTGAGCGATACTGCCTCTAGTGTTACCAAGATCTGGGACTAGGGTCCTCTAGTCACCCATTTTTGCATCTTTCTCGCTGTCTTGCTTGACTTCCTCTTCCCATTCCTCTAAAATTTTCAAAATACCTTCATCTATGCCCTCACAATATGCCTCTGCAGCCTCGCTGATAAGCCTTTCCACCGATTTTCTACCCCTGCGAGGCTCAGAGATGCTCAATTCCTTTTCCTTTTTAGGCACCTATTCCCGTCTTCCACGACCATGACTTTTTCCATGACGAGCCATGGTGGAGATGCCCTAATCCTATTCATTGCAACAATTCATTAACCAAAAACAATTTAACATGGTATAATAATGATCACACCCCTGGGTTGTATTATCACAGATAATTGTCCCACCTTACTCCTCCCCTTCCCCTTCAGTGTCAATGCCAGAGCCTTTGTGGTCATAGGTCCATTCCCTAGTAGGGTCGACCTACTTCCACTAGCAAAGAGACCCCATCGCCACACCCAACTCGTCATGGTCGTAGGAAAGTTATCTTCCCCTCGCCAATTACCAATTGGTGAGCACTGCCGCATGCCAGCATTAAGCCAGCCATGGTTTTCATACCCTTTCCCCTCTGCCAACATTGAACCAACCATGGTTTGCATAAATTCATTAAATTATTTAAGTAAAATTTCTTATACTAATTAAAATCAAAATTTTAATATTATTGTTATTAAAAAATACAAATTTCTTATTGTAAATTTTAATATAATTTGATAAAAATATGATTAATATTAAACATCAAATTTAATATATTAACATAGTAAATTATAATTTATTATAATATAAATACGAAAACAATTCTAATGCACTTCGACAACAATTTTAATGCATAGAATTATAGGGAGCAAAATATCTACGATTGGACTTTAATTTGTTTAAAATAATACTAAACCTTCATCTCCATGTTTTCCACTTCCTTTGTTCCAACACTTATACAACATAAATTTCAATGTAAAAATTATAATTATAATATATAGGGTTAATTTTGTCATTTTTCTATTTTAAAATAGATAGTTTTATAATATCGGTGAGACGATCTTTCAAACTGCATGTAATTTCAAGCAGAGATATGAACTCGAAACTTAGCGGGGATATGATCTTTCAAATTGCATGTAATTTCAAGCGGCAACCCCTATAGTCTTATGTGGTTTCAATATGCTTGATGAAGGCTTGATCTATGGCCTCTCTGCGATTTGGGCATAAACCATTCATCGATCTAGATATCGATACGATCTGTGGCCTCTCTGCGATCTACGACATAAACCATTAATTTCTATCTACAACATCTATATGACTTAGATATCGATACGATCTACGACGTCTCTGCAATCTGGACATAAACCATTCATCGATCTGGATATCGATCTAGATATTTTGGTGATATGATCTGCAGCCTCTCTGCGATCTAGACATTGATACTCACTTTTGATCTGCCTCTAATCTGTGGTAATATTCTGGTGATACGATCTGCGACCTCTAATTATTTACATCTCTGCGATCTGGACATCGATACGATCTAGATATAGATACGATATGTAGCCTCTAATACGTGCTAATATTTTGGTGATACGATCTGCGAGTGTGCTCTTTTTTTGGAAGGAGGCAATGAAATTTATAAAGGCAAAACCAGATTGTAATGATTTCTACGTAGAACCAAATTTTTCTCACTCTCATCAAGGATCTAGCCACATTTGATCACAAGTTCCCTGCAGAATTGATTATATTCGAATCACAGAAGCTTTACAGAATTCTCAACACTAGGCGCGGATGAATTTTATAGTGAGCCATTTGTTGTGACTAGAAACTCGTGGGATTTTACCTTTGGATCTATGGTCAATCCAATCCGGGGCAAGTGCGATCTGCAATCAGGTTTGCTGATATCAGGTGCACACATTCCTTATCTTTTTCTCATACATATTTGCACATATATTTTCATGTATGAATATTTCACCACAGCTACCAAAGATTACCAAAGGCAGACCTAGCATAGTTACTCTACAAGGCCTTTATAAGTATATAGAGTCTTTATAGAAACGTAGAGAAGAAAGAGAAGTCAAGCTACAAAAAGAGGTAGAAGTCTTGCTGGAAAAAAAAATTACATCTCTTGAAGACATGTTCCAAAAACAAATAGAAAATAAAATAGAACTATTGGAGAATAAAACGGTGGCAATGGAGACTAGGTTGCAGGTTATAGAAAAAAAAACCAAGATACTAACCAAACACCCCAACAGGGAGATGATGATACCTTAGAGAGTCTTAAAATGAAGGACATGATTAAAGAACTAGAAGAAAAAGTTAATAGCCGCCTAACCCTAAATAATGTGGTAGATAAATTAGATATCAAACCAATTAAAGATGAAATGAAAAAATTAATAGAATTAGACCATGAGTGTAACAAAAGGGCCATGAACCTTATAATCTTCAGTTTCAAAGAGGAGTTAGATGAGGATACTTTAGCCATAGCCTAGACAAAATTACATAATAGATTACAAATTGAAACAACATGTCTCACAGAAGCAACAAGGTTGGGGAAATTAACTGAGAATAAAGGAAGACTGATCGGAATAAAGGTGAGCTCTACTGATCATAAGTATGACATACTTAGTAAAACCTCAAGTCTAAAAGGAATAAGAATATTTATAAATGAAGATGTCATTCCAGAAGATCAAGCAGAATTAAGAAAGGAGTTTCAAAAGGTAAAATAAGCTAGGAAGGAAGGAAAATGGGCAATAATCAGAAATAGAAAAGCTTGTATTCGAGATAGAAATCAAAAGGATAGAAATAAATAACAATTTATCATGCTCCAGATTCTTTCTTGGAACTGTCGGGGTTTTCCATGGAACAAAGGCCCCAAACTAAGTTGGATCTCAAATGATGTTGATATTATCTTGCTTGTTGAAACATGGGAGCACGAAGAATCTAAGGTCCCTAACATAGATGGCTTTATGCTATGGTATATTTGGGAACAAGCGGTCCTCCCATAGAGGCATTAGGGGAATAGCTTGTTACATTAAGAAGTACATCTCCCCGCATGCTAGGATTTATAAAAACGACCCTTACAACCAATATAGTTGGATAGAGATCATTGACATTAATAATAAAAAGACCTACATAGCAATATGTTATCCCCCCCCATCAATTCTAACTCCTCTAAGAATAAGAATCCAACTAAAATTATTCCTTACAATGGTTTAGAGAATGATATTTCTAGCCTATGGAATAAAGGTAATATCCCTTTAATAGGTGACTTTAATGCTCGAAGCTCAAGCAACCAAGCTATTATTCTGAGAAATCATTCCAACCTTAATCCTCTTTGGTTAGATGGAGATCCTACTCTGGTTAATAGGTACAAAAGGAGCTCTACAGACCTCGAGGAGAATTTGTTTGGGTCGGAGCTAGTCAAACTCTATAGTGCTCAAGATCTCATAATTTGTAACGGTCTAAAGAAGTGGCCCAATTCTAGCCAGATGACCTGCATCCATGGGCTTGGTAGCGACGTGGTAGACTATGTTATTTCCGATCTCCCTTTATACAATGAAATAATAAATTTTGACATCTTAAATGACCACGAGCCTAACTCTAACCATAGACCTATACTTACAACTCTCAATTTTGTCAATGCATAGAGATCCCATAGAAAATAATCCTTTTAGCCAAAAGAACTTAGTATTCGATAGAAATAAAAACAATATCTTTCTAAATGAATTAAAAACTAATTTTCTTCCTTTATCTAGGATAGACAACATAGAAGACATCTATCACAATTTTACTACAACCCTCTCATATTCTATTAATAAGTTCTCAATTGAAGTTTCAAATAATAAAAGAAATAACAAAACCAACCCATGGTATGACAAAGATTGTATAAGTGTGAGGAGAGAAATTAAGGAAGTTGTTGACGAATCTCTCAAAATGGACAAGATAAAAATATACAAAGCCCTAACTAAAAGGAAAAAGAGGCAGTACATTCGTAAAAGACAAGAGAATCTGTTACACCTCTCTAAGGTAGCTCCTATGAAATTTTGGAAGCAGATTCTGACTAGGAAAACTAAAGATAATAATAAAATTGCTTTACACGATTGGAATTCCTATCTTAAAAAGCTTTATGAATCTCCAAATGTCATGGATAACTTTGAAACCTTGCTCACAAAAAAATAAGTTTTCTCATTAGAAGACATTGATTTTGGGATTAAACACCTGTCAAATGGGAAAGCTAATGATATTGACGGTTACCAGGTAGAAATCTTAAAAATTGGAGGTCCTGTTCTCATCCCCCACATCCACAAGCCTTTTAATCAAGCAGTCAAGCAAGGGTTCACTAAACCATGGACTGAGAACCTAACTATCCCTGTTTTTAAAAGCGGGGATACAAATAACCACTCTAATTATCGTAAAATTATGATCAGCCCCCTCTTAGCCAAGTTATATGGAATTATTTTGGAAAAGAAGTTGAGCATATGGCTTGAAAGTGAAGGTAAGCGAGCTAAAGGCCAAGCAGGTTTTATAAGGCATCACTCAACAACAGACCACCCCTTTACGCTTAGGATCACTGTGGAGGAATGTTGTAATGATAAATCCAATCTCTTTTGTTTCTTTGTGGACTTTAGAAAGGCTTTCGATACGGTTCCTAGAAACAACCTTTGGAATAGATTAGAAGAACTAAAGGTTCCTTTCAAATTGATAGCTGAAGCTATGAGGTTATACGAGAATGTAATTGCCAAGCTAAAAAGCAATGAGGGGTGGTCAAAAGATATAAAATGTAATATCAAATTTAAACAAGTTTGCCCCCTCTCCCTTACCCTATTTAGAGGAAGCAGGATGTGCTGGCACGATCTTAGCTGGGATAGTCATCATCCTTCTTCTCTATGCTGACGATATTGTTCTTCTCGCAAGGTGCCCATCTGATCTTGATAAGCAACTTAGGGTTCTTAAGCTTGGGCTCAACCTGTTAGAGTGGGTGGTGGGAAATTCTTATTGTTTTTGTATGTTTTGTCTATTGTGTATTTGGATGTATAAGGGTTCACTAGATGGTGGAAAAATTCAGCCCCTATAAGCAACCATCAGTCCAGAGAAGTATTAGGCTTGCGATGTCACTAGTGTGGTGGGATGGTTCAACTAGTGCTTGAAGGTGAATGCAGTTGCTGCTCTCATGTAGATGAAGTCCAATGCTCTATGCTTGAAGTTCTTTTCCCTTACTTAGGTAACAAAACTTTCCTCTTTCTCTAGTTTTTTGTAGGTTGGTTCTTTTTAGCTTGCATATATAATATTGTTGTATGCATTGGTCTGTCTATGGTGGGGTGTGTTGGTCTCTTTTCTGAGCTTATTTTTACTCATGGTTGAAGGGTTTTCCTTTTGGATATCTTTGAATTTTTCCATGTGGCTTATTCTACAAGGTAGTACAAAGACCACTTTTGTTATTTGTGCTACAAGAAATATTCAAAAGTTGTAGAAAGGAATAGAGCAACAAGTAAACCTTATCTAATTGCAAGAAGGGAAAGAAAATAATTTCAAGAAATTTTAAATAGGATTAAGTTTACTATAGTAAACCCTAATTTGTAGAAAAGAAAGTAGTTTTGATAGAGCCACTAGGTTAAGGATCCTAGGGGATCTCTGAACTTCTAAATTCCATCCGCAAGGTCTAGTGTGCATTGTAATGTGACATGGAAGGATGAAAATTATTTGTGTGCAAATATGGTGTTGTGATGTAATTTGTGGGTTGTTACAGGAGTCCCTGTGTTGCAACAAGAGATATACCCGAGAGCATTATCATGCATTCTATATGAAATTTAAGAGATGGATAAGGTGAAGGAGGCCTAGATAAGGGTGAAGTAGTGCCTAGGTACCTTTAATGTATTAGTTCATGCAAAAAATAGGAAAATTTGTAGTTTCTTGTATCTTGTCGAGATAGAAATTCATGCACTAATATATTGTAGAAATGTATAATAGTATGTAAGGAGATAATAATCTAAGTAAGCTAAGTGCACAACAAGAGTACTAACTATATACAATATTTTTTTCTAAATCAAGAGCTACTATCTAAGCTTAAATCAAAATACATAAGTGGATTGATAAACTAACTAATTGTAGAAAACAATATTATCAACATAAAGGATAAATTGAAATTTTGACTGAAAATAGTATTATTGAATGAAATAAATTATTACTAAATTCATGAAATAAAGTTGCATAAATAAACTTGGAAGCAAGGCTATTCACTAACACTTCAAATATTTTCAAAGATAGGTTTTTCGAAAATGGATGACTAAACTAATGCATCAAGAATAAGAATAGAAGGGGCCTTGAGCACCTTGGTTGGGCCCTACGGAAGATGTGTGCATATACGGAAGATGTGTGCATATACGGAAACTGGGCATATACGGAAGATGTGCGCATATACGGAAACTGGGCATATACGGAAGATGTGCGCATATACGGAAACTGGGCATATACGGAAGATGTGCGCATATACGGAAGATGTGTGCATATACGGAAACTGGGCATATACGGAAGATGTGGGCATATACGGAAACTGGGCATATACGGAAGATGTGCGCATATACGGAAACTGGGCATATACGGAAGATGTGCGCATATACGGAAACTGGGCATATACGGAAGATGTGCGCATATACGGAAACTGGGCATATACGGAAGATGTGCGCATATACGGAAACTGGGCATATACGGAAGATGTGTGCATATACGGAAGATGTGTGCATATACGGAAACTGGGCATATACGGAAGATGTGCGCATATACGGAAACTGGGCATATACGGAAGATGTGCGCATATACGGAAACTAGACATATACGGAAGATGTGCGCATATACGGAAACTGGGCATATACGGAAGATGTGCGCATATACGGAAACTGGGCATATACGGAAGATGTGCGCATATATGGAAACTGGGCATATACGGAAGATGTGCGCATATACGGAAGATGTGTGCATATACGGAAACTGGGCATATACGGAAGATGTGTGCATATACGGAAACTGGGCATATACGGAAGATGTGCGCATATACGGAAACTGGGCATATACGGAAGATGTGTGCATATACGAAAACTGGGCATATACGGAAGATGTGCGCATATACGGAAACTGGGCATATACGGAAGATGTGTGCATATACGGAAACTGGGAATATACGGAAGATGTGTGCATATACAGAAACTGGGCATATACGGAAGATGTGTGCATATTGTTATAGACATTTTTGTGCCTTACAGCATTGAGCATGAAATGTCCATAATCTAAGGGATCCAAAGTCCCTAGACATGTTGTTCCTACCCCTAGAGGAGCAAGGCTAGCTAACCACAACAATTCACAGAAGTTCTCCACCTGAAACCACTCAAAAACAAGTCAATTCAGGATCATGTCAACTGCTCCACTGAGCATCTGCACCGAATGTCAACTGCTACACTGGCTACCTGCGTTGAATGTCAACTCCAACACTAGCTACCTGCGCTGAGCGAGTTTGGACATGTGGCAGAGTCATTCCTCAAAGTGTCAATGCCCAGGAAGCTTCCAAAATGACACTTGCATCAAGGAATTCGACTGGTGATGAGTAAGAGGTTCCAAATCTCCAAGTGGAAGCAAGAACCTCCAAGTGGACTCAAGAACTGAGAGAGGGAGAGGACACTAGTCAGATCTCAAGCTGACTCATCCTCTCTCCAAACATCTATATATGGATCTCACCTCCATGGGATCTAAAGGCTGGAATTTTGTGAATGTAAATAATTGTTGTTGGTTTGAGACTGGAAACATTGGGTGCTTAATGCTTTGAAGGGAGCTGAAGAAGGAATTCCATTCTGCTGGGAAGGAGATGCTGGATTGGAGCCCTCTGGGTTGTATCTCTTCCTGAACCTTGTTATCAATCAATAAAGCTATCTTGGTTTTCTCCTATATACTGGTGTATTTGTATGATTGCATTAGTGTATTTGATTTGTTTCTAATCCTGAATCATTTATGAATATGTATATTTGCCTTTGTGTTGTGTTCTTCTCTTGTTGCAAGTAGGTGTTCTCTTGTCACAGGTAGCTGTTCTCTTGTGATCTCGTGTGAATCAAGTAGTTGTTCTCTTGAGGAAGCGAGGAGGCAAGTAGCTGTGAACACCCAAAGAGGAGAGGATCTAGATCGAGGGACAAACAGAAGACAACGGTAAGTCTATCGATCTCCCCTCTTTCATATTTCATAAAGGAAAGAACCAGAATAGCTGTATCTGTTTGTTGCTAAGGCACTGTCACACCTTAGGTGGATAGGATCGTCCTGCATAGGCATTTTTCCCCACAACAAATTGGCGACTCCACTGGGGAAGAACTTGTTTATTCATTTCATTTGTGTTTCTGTCATTTTTGTTTACTTCATAGACTTGACAGCAACAATCGAACTGCATCTTTCCCGGATGCAAAGTAGAAAGTTGCTGCTTTGATCCAGTTGCTGGACTTGTCTATGGTCTAAACAATAGATCCCCAAATGATGTGATGATCCTTTGTGATAGTCTTTAGTACCCTCTCAAAGCATCCCTCTGTTTATACCTTGCTTGTGTTTCTGATTTGGCCTGAAACAGTTGATTTTTGAGCATTTTATGACCCAGAACCCAAGGGAAACGAGAGTTTCTCTTTCAGCGCAACTGCTGTGAAGGCAGTCTGCATTTCAACGCAGGTCCCGTGTGGGCTACCTGTGCTGAATGTCAAATCCTCAGTGTTGAGGTTGCGCTGAACCAGTTTAGCCTTGTGCAGCTGGGATTCTCTGTCCTCTGTTGCCCTGTTTTGATCTCTGTTTTTTGCAGCCTTTAACCAGCATAGGTACCAGTCTAATAACTCCTTTTCTTTGCTCAGATTCCGCCTCTTTTTTGTACAAAAATACTGTGAATGTTTTTATGTGTTTGTGGAGTCATTTACAGTTTTCCTTTGCATGAGTGAAGTGGTCATCCTGTAGCCTTTGATTCAGATTTGATTGATTGTGATCTTAGAAGAGAGTTCATTGGCTGTTTGCAGATTGATTATAGATTTGATTTTGCTTATTGGTTTGAATTTGTCTCTTTTAAGTGTCAAAACAAGTCTTTATTTCGAAAATAGCAAAGTGATTGTAATCTCTTCTACCCTTGTTGTTCTCGAAAGAGTGAACTTGTTTGTATTGATCATTTTAAAAGCAAATTCAGAGTTGTGCAAAAAGCTTTCTTTGTAGGCATTTATACTAAGAAAGTGGAAAACAAACACCTGCATTGTGCATTTGATAAGTTTGCATGTTGGATTTAGGAAAAGTGCATTAGAGTGTGCTGATTGCTCTTTGAGAAAAGATAGTTTCTTTTCCCTTAGTAGCTAGGATTTTCAAAGTTGAAAAGATTATAAAGCTTGCTTATCATCTTTAGACTGCATTTAGGAATTTGTATCATACATCTCGTGGTGAACCTTGAAAGGCAAACTTTAAAAAGATCAACCTAAAATAAACTGAATGAACCTAACAACGCTTTGTAACATAACGCACAACATAGAGGTCTAGGCTAGAGACGTGTTCCGGCGTCGTTAAGCCTAGTGACTGTTGATCTCGTGGAAGGTGGGTGATTCCTCCTGAGGGACGATAGCGCTAGTACGGATTGTGCTCCCACGTACCGTCGCGTATATATTGGGAGACCCCTATAGGCATATATCTTTTATCCTTAGGAAGCCGTGTCGGCCGCCCTACTGATCGCAATGCAGTGAACACAGCATTCACGAAGATCGACCGCCCGTACCCTAAAAAGTATTCTGCGGTTTTGCGAAAAGTTTGGCACACCCTCTGCCTAGATCTCCAGATTAGTTTCTTTTGGCCTTTTTCAGACTCTATAACAGAAAAATTCCATCCGAGCATTTGTCACTTCGGGCTCGTTAAAACATCGAAGGAGACTAGAGTCATCTTTAGCTTTTTCTTGACTCTTTAAAAGTGAAAAAGAAAGTTGTGTCTAAAGCGTCGTTAACAATTTATTTTAAACGGAACAATCACCCTTTTATCCTGCGTTGATCTTTAGGTTGAAACGATGGAGCACACCAACCAAGGAGTTCCCCTTGGTGGAAATCCTAGTCCCTTCTCCTCTTGGGGAGATGTTGGTGCGCCCCACATGGCCACATTGTCGCTTCCAGGACTGACAATTGGCCTACCAGTTTGGCTCTTTTCAACCAATGTCGTTCCGAATACTGCCATTCCTGAATAGTCGAGTCAACAGTTAGATCAGACAAGAGTTGCCTCCCAGCCTTCCACTTCATCTTCCTCCCCTCCTTCTTCTTCGCTTGACGGAACTGGTCGAACAAAAAACCGTGTTCCTAAGGAGAAGAAGGAGAAGAAGAAGAAAGAAAGGAAGAAGAAGGAGCCTAAGGCGACTGGGGGCAAACAAGTGTCATCTAACAAAAATCCACACACCGCACTCGTAAGGCCTAAATCGCCATGCGTCATATGCAAGGGAGACCACTTCCATAGAGATTGTCCCTGTATCCCCCGGATACTGAGAGACTGGTCCCCCCGTTTGCACAATTCGGTAACATCGACCTCTGATAGCCATGTCGACTGCTCACCGTCAACTAGCGGGAGTGAAGCCCCAGGACAGAGCGGGAAAGCTAAATTTCCCTGCAGACTGTGTGAAGGCGATCACGCCATCCACCGTTGTCCCTTCTTAGACGAGGCAAAAAGAGTTCTGGAAGATCGCCCGATTTTACGAGCGCAACTTCCTCCTGGATATCAAAAACTCTTGCCAAGTCCCTCGCTAGTTGAGAATCCGACTGACCCGCCCAGGTGGTCAGCCGAAGCACCTGTCATTGAAGATGAACCGTCTGGATCCATGCCTGACGAAAGTCAAAAGGTTGATACGGCAGTTGACCCGGTTTTGCCTTCAGAGGCTCTATCTTCGAATGACACCGTCACAGAGGAGAATCAAGACGACACCGTCCAGATTCTCTTCATCAGCACTGACTCTGATGATCAAGGGGGCAATGCCACCATTCCTTTATCGCAGGAAGGAAGTTCATCAGAGCGCTATCCGGCCGTATATTCGGTCCCACCACCAAGCAACCTAGTTGTGTCCTTTGACTGGAACCAACTAGGCAGACCCCGGTTGCCAGCCAGTATACCACTCAGAATTATTTGTCAAATATACAGAATGGTAATGGCTGGCACTATCATCGATGAGGGGGCATCTGTGAGTATCCTTTCCTCTATTGCTTGGAAAGCGCTTGGTTCGCCAGCGCTTTTGCCTGAGATGAGAAATCTATCGGGCTTTGATAAAGGAACCAGTCGACCTTTAGGGATCCTCCCCAATGTGCCTATAACATTGAAAGGGAAGACTGTTCAAATGAACGTGATGGTCGTTCAAGGACCCTTGGATTATAACCTACTCCTTGGAAGAGACTATATATATTGCATGGGAGCTGTAGTCTCCTCACTCTTTAGAGTAATGTGTTTTCCGCATGAAGGAAGAATGGTCAAGCTCGTGGACCAACTTTCGTTTCCCGGATCACGCATCACAAATAGTCATGTACCATCCCTAAATGGTCTATTCATGCAATAAGTGTCTCAACCCACGGTCCGTCCTCCTGATGAGCGCGAGTAATCCGGGAAGATATGACTGGAACCCAGGGGGCATGCGTCCTGGCCTGCTTCGGCAGGAAAACTTTGGGTATAGAGTAGGTTTCCGCGGGAGAATATGACTAGTCCGTACCCCGTCCGTGGTTGGAAGAGGGGTTGTTCTGGAATAAGATTCGTTTGTCAAAGTTATGTGAGAGGGCAGGGGTCGTCACTCACCTCTTCCTATTTCGGTAGACATTGCCGAGGAAGTGTTTTGTTTGAAAGATTAACGAGACAATATTTGGGTAACCTGAAAGAGGTAAGCCTCTCCCAGAGAAACGAAAGTTTCGATGGTAGAAAAGTAGAGGTGACCTTGAAACTCTGTTTTATACCTGGGGGCATGCAAACCTTTTGGAGTGCAAGCAAGGGGCGACTATTTATTTTTTTTAAATTTTTAGGTCCTTCCTTTAAACCTGTAGGTCTAACCCTTTAAACTCGTAGGATTAGCCGTTTCCGAACTTGCATGAAGAAAGGATGGGGAGCAAAGCTTAGTGAGATGAAGCTCCATAAAAAATAGAATCTTGATGAGACACTCTTATCAAATGACTGGGTAATCGAGCAGTTTTAGCATAAAGTTCATGCTCGTTAAAAAATAAACGCAAGATCCGAGCAGTTTTAACGCGGTCTTGATCCTCGTTAAAAAATAAATATAAGCAGTGAGCAAGAGTTTCCTCCAGTGTTTAAGCTCATTTTTAAATAAAAAATGAACCTATCCCGGTAAATAACCACTGTGATCGTAAATTTATCAGCCATAAAAGCCTTGGTCGTGTTTGCACCTGCCACCTCCACTTTTCATTTGGCCGATCGTTCACCTCCATATGATTGTTTACCCATTTTGAGGAACAGCTGCGAAGAGTGATTTCACCTAGCCATCCTTGTGACACTGCCGTGATTGGAAAATTCCAACTTGTACCTGGAATCTGCTGCTATCCCTGTTCATCACTCGTTCCTCAAAAGACGAGTCTTCTTTAAGCTCTTTTCAACTGACTCGCAAAAAATGAAAAGATTGCCGAGTTTTGGCCTTCCAGCTCGTTAAAGGACAGGAAGAGCTATCCCTCCTCTAGATTTTAATCTTTTTTGACCTGAGGGATTATTGCACAAAAAGGTCGAGCGCTTGTTTTATTCGGCTCGTTAAAGTTATCGAAAACTCATCCCTTCTGTATTGTTTTATACTTTTTCGGACTGAAGGGATTAGATGACGAAAAAGGAATTTTGGAGTTGACTTTATGTATCTTTTCAGACTCTCTAAAAATGAAAAGAACCGAGTTATCCTTGTCGTTAGACTCGTTAAAATTATTAAATAGCGACAAACTTGTCTTTAGACGAGAACGAGTTTCCCTATCGCTAGGCTCATTAAAACATAGCGATGGCCTTGCCCGAAGGGCAGGTTATAGAACAAGAATATGTTATCCTCCTCAAGCTTGACAAAAATAAAGAGGTACTGGTCAGCAATGACTGGGGAAAAATTGGGAGAAAACTAAAGAGAACTTTGATGGTAGCAGGTCGCTCTTGAACATGACACTTTTCCTCCGTACCACAATCGGGTTGGGTTGTCTCATTCACCGGTCACATCACCATGGTCTCGCCATACCATCCATATTTGGGGTAATGCTACCGATCCATCGCATCAGTGTCGCCATATGTTCAAGAGAAGTCGTTCAGAAAGAGTCAACCGGGTCCCATCCACTGCCATACATTATCCTTCATCCATTCATGACCGCCACCCTGAATCATATGTCACAGATCGTTTTCACCTCCATTAAAATCATTAGCTCCGTTCCGTGTCACTGATGTGGGATTCATTAAGGCCCTCCTTTGACGGATCGCTTCTTGTCGACATCAGCTCATTATCCAAGAAGTTGATCTAGGAACAAACCCTTCAGTACTTTGAAGCTTACATGCCTCAATGGCAAGTTTCTCACTTCCGGCAACAGGTATACATCAATGACCTTCGACCAGAAGATTTTGTGTGGTGTTCGACGCCAAGTCCTTTATTCACACCACGTGAATTGTACTGCAGTACCTTGAGGGTCATTATCATTATCGGTGATTCCTCTCGCGCTTGTTAACGGTTTACATCATTGATCGGTAATCAAGCGATGTCTTTCCATGTTCGACTTCAGCGCAATTCTCACATGGATCGACTTGTACTTAGAGTGAAGATCGAACGAGTTTGAAGACCCCGGATCTAGTTTCATCCATCCGGGCTGCGATATATATTCAGGAAAGATAAAGACATTCAACATGTACATCATTGCGGCAGATGATCATCCTACTCAAAGGATGATAATTTCGCCAAAATTATCAGTCTACCATCAGAAGATCGTCTGTTCTATGTACAAAAATGAATTTATAAAGCTGAGCATGGGAATGCCCGCCTCAGCTAGATCATGAAAGCAGTATGAATCATAATGTATTGTATTGTATCTTATTACAGGTCTCCTCCCAGCAAATGGATGAACTTCGGACCCTCCTGGATAAAGCATTTCACCCGATAAACGGCCTCATACTTTAGGGGGCAACTGTTATAGACATTTTTGTGCCTTACAGCATTGAGCATGAAATGTCTATAATCTAAGGGATCCAAAGTCCCTAAACATGTTGTTCCTACCCCTAGAGGAACAAGGCTAGCTAACCACAGCAATTCACAGAAGTTCTCCACCTGAAACCACTCAAAAACAAGTCAATTCAGGATCATGTCAACTGCTCCACTGAGCATCTGCGCTGAATGTCAACTGCTACACTGGCTACCTGCGTTGAATGTCAACTCCAACACTAGCTACCTGCGCTGAGCGAGTTTGGACATGTGGCAGAGTCATTCCTCAAAGTGTCAATGCCCAGGAAGCTTCCAAAATGACACTTGCATCAAGGAATTCGACTGGTGATGAGTAAGAGGTTCCAAATCTCCAAGTGGAAGCAAGAACCTCCAAGTGGACTCAAGAACTGAGAGAGGGAGAGGAAACTAGTCAGATCTCAAGCTGACTCATCCTCTCTCCAAACATCTATATATGGATCTCACCTCCATGGGATCTAAAGGCTGGAATTTTGTGAATGTAAAGAATTGTTGTTGGTTTGAGACTGGAAACATTGGGTGCTTAATGCTTTGAAGGGAGCTGAAGAAGGAATTCCATTATGCTGGGAAGGAGATGCTGGATTGGAGCCCTCTGGGTTGTATCTCTTCCTGAACCTTGTTATCAATCAATAAAGCTATCTTGGTTTTCTCCTATATACTGGTGTATTTGTATGATTGCATTAGTGTATTTGATTTGTTTCTAATCCTGAATCATTTATGAATATGTATATTTGCCTTTGTGTTGTGTTCTTCTCTTGTTGCAAGTAGCTGTTCTCTTGTCACAGGTAGCTGTTCTCTTGTGATCTCGTGTGAATCAAGTAGCTGTTCTCTTGAGGAAGCGAGGAGGCAAGTAGCTGTGAACACCCAAAGAGGAGAGGATCTAGATCGAGGGACAAACGGAAGACAACGGTAAGTCTATCGATCTCCCCTCTTTCATATTTCATAAAGGAAAGAACCAGAATAGCTGTATCTGTTTGTTGCTAAGGCACTGTCACACCTTAGGTGGATAGGATCGTCCTGCATAGGCATTTTTCCCCACAACACATATACGGAAGATGTGTGCATATACGGAAACTGGGCATATACGGACACTGGGCATATACGGAAGATGTGCGCATATACGGAAACTGGGCATATACGGAAGATGTGCGCATATACGGAAACTGGGCATATACAGAAGATGTGTGCATATACGGAAACTGGGCATATACGGAAGATGTGTGCATATACGGAAGATGTGTGCATATACAGAAACTGGGCATATACGGAAGATGTGCGCATATACGGAAACTGGGCATATACGGAAGATGTGCGCATATATGGAAACTGGGCATATACGGAAGATGTGCACATATACGGAAACTGGGCATATGCGGAAGATGTGTGCATATACGGAAACTGGGCATATACGGAAGATGTGCGCATATACGGAAACTGGGCATATACGGAAGATGTGTGCATATACGAAAACTGGGCATATACAGAAGATGTGCGCATATACGTAAACTAGGCATATACGGAAGATGTGTGCATATACAGAAATTGGGCATATACAGAAGATGTGCGCATATACGAAAACTGGGCATATACGGAAGATGTGTGCATATACGGAAACTGGGCATAGACGAAAGATGTGCGCATATACGGAAACTGGGCATATACGGAAGATGTGTGCATATACGGAAGATGTGTGCATATACGGAAACTGGGCATATACGGAAGATGTGCGCATATACGGAAACTGGGCATATACGGAAGATGTGCGCATATACGGAAACTGTGCATATACGGAAGATGTGCGCATATACGGAAACTGGGCATATACGGAAGATGTGCGCATATACGGAAACTGTGCATATACGGAAGATGTGCGCATATACGGAAACTGGGCATATACGGAAGATGTGCGCATATATGGAAACTGGGCATATACGGAAGATGTGTGCATATACGGAAACTGGGCATATACGGAAGATGTGCGCATATACGGAAACTGGGCATATACGGAAACTGGGCATATACGGAAGATGTGCGCATATACGGAAGATGTGCGCATATACGGAAACTGGGCATATACGGAAGATGTGCGCATATACGGAAACTGGGCATATACGGAAGATATGTGCATGCCTTTCGATTATGCACGTCGTTCGTGTATCTGCATTGTATACGCGCAAATTCAATATACAGAAATTGCGCATGTACGGAAACTGTGCATATACGGAAGCTATGCGCGTGTCTTCCGTATATGCACAATTTCCGTATATGCCCAATCTCTGTATATGGAATTTGCGCATCTGCGATGCAGATACACGAACGACGTGCATATACAGAAGGTATGCACATACAGGAAAGTTAGGGATATACGGAAGACATGGGCATGTCTTCCGTATATGCCCAGTTTCCGTATATGCGCACATCTTCCCTATATGCACAGTTTCCGTATATGCGCAATTTCTGTATATGGAATTTGTACACATCTTCGTTTATGTTATAGAAACTGCTCATATACGAAAACTGTGCATATACGGAAGATGTGCGTGTGTCTTCCGTATATGCAGAATTTGCGCATATACGGAAACTATGCATACACGGAAGACATGGCGTGCCCTCACCCGGCCCGTCCAAACGCACGCCCACCCGTTCACCCGAGTCACCACACGACTTCACCCGGGTCGCCCGACGACCTCACCCAGTTCGTCCGAACGACTTCACTCGGGTCGCCCGACAACCTCACCCAGCGCACCCAAACGACTTCAACCGGGTTGCCCGACGACCTCATCCGACTCGCCCGAACAACTTCACCCAGGTCGCCCGAACGACTTCACCCGGGTCACCCGACGACCTCGCTCGGTTCGCCCGAACGACCTCACCCGAGTTTTCTGCCCGACGACCTCGCCCGAGTTTCCTGCATGAGTTTCTTCCACAAGTTTTTCGCCCGAGTTTCTCACCCGAGTTTTTCACCCAACTTTTCTGAACGAGTTTTTCACCCGAGTTCCGCCTGTCGTGCGGGCTCATCCACGCACCGCAAAACTCCTTGTTCGAACTCGTGTTGATCGAATGATGGTTATTTGCCTCCAAACGCCCTCCAATATATACGGGCGGGTGGTGGGTTATGTCACTCGGCCGACCCACACCCAACGCCCAAGCCGACTCGTTCAACATGTTTCCTTCACCCTAGTGGAGGGTCGGCCTGCCCAACTCGTGGGACCGCCTTCTCAACTCGCCCAACATCATATAAACTCGTCTCTTGGTCATTCACTTCGCATTTCGAACGTCCTTCGCATGGTGGAGTCGCCCTGCCCGTCGCACGGACCGCAAGTCCTTACATCCTCCCCCACTTGAAGTCATTGTCGTCCTCGATAATATCTCATCCCGGCAACCATCTGTCACCAAGATATCCATACCAAGGCATACACCCCATCGATATTGTCTCCACCACCTGCCCAACCACAGCTCCTACACTCTGATCCACCCAAGCAACCCCAGATGCCTACCCAACGAAATCTGAACCTTAAAAATAGGCAGTCTTAGCAAGCATACAATGGAAAGACATCATATCCAGCTTATGTTGTGGAAATCCATGAGATTAACCTGAGATCTGGGAGATTTCTCCCGAATAACCAACCTCCCCCTCCACCTAAGGAGGTTGAGGAAGAAAGAGAGGAAAGCAACCTTAAATTAAATCCACTCTTCTGTATATGCACAGTTTCCGTATATGCACACATCTTCCGTATATGCCCAGTTTCCGTATATGCGCACATCTTCCGTATATGCCCAGTTTCTGTATATGCACACATCTTCCGTATATGCCCAGTTTCCGTATATGCACACATCTTCCGTATATGCCCAGTTTCCGTATATGCACACATCTTCCGTATATGCCCAGTTTTCGTATATGCGCACATCTTCCGTATATGCCCAGTTTCCGTATATGCACACATCTTCCGTATATGCCCAGTTTCCCAGTTTCCGTATATGCGCACATCTTCTGTATATGCCCAGTTTCCGTATATGCGCACATCTTCCGTATATGCCCAGTTTCCGTATATGTGCACATCTTCCGTATATGCCCAGTTTCCGTATATGCACACATCTTCCGTATATGCCCAGTTTCCGTATATGCACACATCTTCCGTATATGCACACATCTTCCGTATATGCCAGTTTCCGTATATGCGCACATCTTCCGTATATGCCCAGTTTCCGTATATGCGCACATCTTCCGTATATGCCCAGTTTCCGTATATGCGCACATCTTCCGTATATGCCCAGTTTCCGTATATGCACACATCTTCCGTATATGCACACATCTTCCGTATATGCCCAGTTTCCGTATATGCGCACATCTTCCGCCATTCATCTTCCTATTAGTCTTGTTCGTTCATCTCTTGACTTACACCTCCCACGATAGGATCTCCACCATTCATCTTTCGGCTAGTCTTGTTTGTTCATCTCTTCACTTAGCCTCCCGCGATAAGATCTCCGCCATTCATCTTCTGTCAGTCTTATTCGTCCATCTATTCACGTAATCTTCTGTGATAAGATCTCTGCTGATCATCTCCCCTTAATACTGTTCCCAATCGATCCAATGGTTCCGCTGCACTTCTGCTCTGATACATCCTCCTTTCACTAAATTCAATCTTTGCTTGCTCTTCCACTTAACTCCTTGCATGCTTGATTTTCCCAAAAACACGAAAACAACTTTAGTTTAGTTTCTTTGCTTATTCATTAGTTTAGTTTGATGCTCTTTACTTCTGTAACTTAGATAGCAGCATTAGATTAGTGTTGATTTAGAAATTTTTCTTAGCATAGCTATTTAAATGGTTAATCAGGTTATGGTGTGTGTTAGCATTACATGTTGTTTCCTTCATTACTGCAGTAGAGTAGCTCTCTCTTAGAATAGATTTTCTCTTCTTCCATCAAAGAATCAAGCTTCTTCTAACCCTATAGAAGTCTGGCTTGGAACCCCTGGGGTCTCTTGCCAAATGAACAGTGACAACAAATAGGACCTTCACTTTTACTTGTGCATATAGCATTGTCACCTCCAAGTTTGTACGAACCTCGGGTTGATAAGTAACGATGTTAGCCCTGGGAGTTGCAGCATTCTTGTTGCAATACCTAGGCTCATCACTTTTTGGCGCCATTTCCAAGGAGGTGTCAAAGTAGAATGTGATTACTGCTTTCTTCTATTTCTAGTCTCCAACTTTCTTTTCTTCTACTTCTTATCCTCAGTTTTCTTCCATTATTTTATTTCTGCAAAAGTAATCTAATAGCTTCCTTTATTTCATTTTTCATTATCTGCTTTCCATTCTGCAAGTAGAACTTCAATTCAGAAGGTAGTCTTTTTATTAGTAGTTTTCATTCAAATCAGCAATTTCATTTCTGCAAAGTACTTTCCTACTAAAAAAATCTTCCAAAAACCAACCAAAAAACATTTACTTCATGCCTCGTACGAATAGGTACAATTCAAGGAAATTCTTGCCAAATACCCCCACTGCATCCAACAATCAACCTTCTCTCTTCTTCGATGACTATGAAGTGGAAGAACCTTTAGGTGAGAAACCTTACATATTTGAAGAACCTACAGGGGAAGAAGAAGAGGAAGAACCCATTCCTACTGAACTAATGGCTGAAAACCAAAATGACAGAGGAAATACAGAGAGAATTGAGGGCGTCTTCCCCATCAGGGAGACCAATGGGGACACTAAGATGAAGAATATAAGCCCCTCTTCTCTACCTCATTTCCATGGCCTGACCACAGAGGACCCTAACACTTTCCTATTTGAGTTTGTTGTTATATGCCGAACCTATGACTATACAGATGATGAGAAAAAGTTAAAATTGTTTCCATCTACCCTCAAGGATGCAACATTGCGCTGGTTCATGGGTTTACCTAGAGATAGCATCACAACTTGGGCTCAGATGCAGCAAGCTTTTAACAACAAATATAGGGACTACTGTAGGTCAAAGGATACAAAAGAAGAGATTTTCAGGATGACCATAGGCAAGGATGAATCCCTAGAAGACTATGAAGAAAGATTCCAACTCAGTTACAAAAGGGCCAGGTGCACACTTGACCCTGAGTCACTAAAGTTGGTTATGCTTAGAGGAGTAAGGGAAGATCTTATGGATACCTTACACATGTTAGCAAGAGGAAATATCTACGAATTACCCTATGAGTATATCAAGATTGTCTTTAGAAACCATTCTAGGGCAGCCAAGAAAAAAGGTAGGGGTAGTCAACCTATGGCCAGTACATCATCCTCCAACTCATCCATTAAGGGTGAAATTGGAAATATGCTGGAAGATTTCAAAAGTGATATGCTGCAAACCCTTTCCTTACAATTGGACACCATGAACATCAAAATGAAGCAAGAGGAAGCAGAGAGAGCCTTGGCCATCTTTTGCCCTAGATGCACCAGGAGGCATCCTAGGAACGAATGTTAATTGAACTGTATTGAGATTTGCTCGGTCTGTGAAGAAAACCACTCCACAGAAAAGTGTCCTTCTTTACCTAGACTTAAAGTTGTATATCAAGGAGCTAAAGGGGTCACTGAGCAGCTTTGCTACATCAACCAAAGGAGACCTCCTGGGCCTAGACCATACCAGCAGGGTATGCAAGGGTCATCCCATGCATATTACAACCCCAACCAAACCACAACTATACCTTCTTAGGGAACCCCTGTTCATCCTTTTTGGTCTACACCCCCTCCTTGGTCCTATGCATCTCAGTATCATTCCCAGCCAGCCAGCTAGTCATTTCAAACTTATGTTCAGCCACAACATTAGTGGAATACCCCACTCTAGGGGTGGAGGCCCCAATTCAACAATTTTCCAGCCCTATTGCCTCCACCACCTACCCAACCAAAACTCCTACACTATGCTCCACCCAATCAACCCCAGATTCTTGCCCGGCCAAATCCGAACCTAAACAATAGGCAGGCTCAACAAGTATACAGTGGAGAGACATCATACCTAGCTTACGCTGTAGAAATCCAGGGGATCAACCTAAGGTCTGGGAGAATTCTCCCTGATAACCAACCTCTCTCTCCACATAGGGAGGTTGAGGAAGAAAGAGAGGAAAGAAACCTTAAAGTAAATCCACCCTTTCCTGAGAGATTAGCCCAACCACTCTAGCCTACCCCCGAAGAAACTGAACTTCTGGGAGAATTGAAAAATTTATGTGTAAAGATCCCCCTTCTCCAGGAAATCAAAGATGTTCCCATTTAAAATAAGTTAATTAAGGAAAAATGCTTCAAGCATCCAGGAAGAAGAAAAAGGGATGCTCCTATCATTAATTTCATTGGGCAGTTGTCTGACTTAATGTTGGGGCAGGTAATATATCCAAAATATTTGGACCCTGGAAGCCCTGTAATGGATGTGCACATCAATGGCACCATTTTCCCACACACTCTGATTGATCTTGGGGCTTCCATTAATGTGATGACCAAGGACACCATGCTCAAACTCAACCTCCAAGGGTCATTGAGGAAGACCACAATAGTTCTGCAACTTGCAGACCGTTCCACAGTCACCCCTGAGGAAATTGTGGAGGGTGTGATGGTCTCCATTGACTCCTGGGAGCACCCTGCAGATTTTGTATTTCTCCAGCCTAAGGCTAAACTTATTGGTTACCCTCTCATCCTTGGGAGGCCATGGTTGGCCAAAACTAATGCTTACATTAGCTGCAGAGCTGCGAATACGACCATAAAAAATGGGCATATTTCCAAACTGTTAGTCCTATACCCTCCTGCTCAACCTACCCTAGAGCTGGATGAGCGCGAAAATGTCGGCACCACATCAGCCTTGCCACCCCCTCGATGGCTTGATCGAGCCAATCCAACGTGCTCTCCCACTCCAAAGTCCGACTGTGAACAAAGAGGATAACCATGCCACCAGCGGAGACCATCCCTGGTCGATGAGGCCTAGTAAGGGAAGCTAGCCTTGGCCAGGTGCACATTAGTCCACTTAAGTAATGACTTCCTTTGTTTCTTGGAATCAAATATGTTTAAACCCAAATACTCAAATTTATCTATATGAATATACAGAAAAAGGTAAACCAGAATAGAAGGGTGTCTAAATAAATTAGCAAGTTCTACGTTTTTGAATTGGAATTTGATGGATTGAGTAAAATATGAGGGTATATCTAGAACCACATCTGGTTGCAGCATTTGACTTAAAACCCCTAGGGGTGGTCTACTTACATTCCATGTATCATCTTCACCAGATGATACATATTAACTCTAGATCTATCAAGAGAGGAGAGGAATCAAATTTCTTTAGGTGCAAACCTTTTAAAAAGTGATTTTTAAATATTTTGACTCGGTCAAAATAAAATAAAAATAACTGATAAAATAAAATAACTTCAAAATAAAATAATAGAAATAGAAATTATAAGTTATTACTATTAATTTTTGTTTGACAGTTAATGTAAACTTGACTTGGTCAAGTTTCCAGTAGTTTCCATGGTATTGACTAGTGGTTGTCATGTGGAATATAGCATATTTAAAGGGGAAATTTAGACCAACATAGATCCATATTATCTCTAAATTGAGGTTTAAATCTCAAGAGATTTGATCCCTCCCGAGGCTTGGTAGATCCAAAGTTAATGATGTATCTAGGCCGGTACAATAAATTAAAAACATAAAAAAGTAAAGATGAAAACATAAAGATGAAGAGAGTTGAAATTTCAATACCACACTACCTTTGGCATGGGGGCTTCACTCACGTGTGTTCATGGCATACTAAACAATGCCCCTAATTTGACTACATATTGGAAAATACCTCTAAAAATCACATTATTTAACCTCCTACCAATACCATCCCAATACATCTTTCCAATTTAAAAAACCCCCACTTTCACTAGATATTGTCGGTATCCATTTTTTTATTAACATTTTTATACCCTTTTATATTATTTCAATAACTTTTAGCTCCATTTTTTATACTTGCCAATATAGAAACCCTTTGCCCCCTATTATATACTCAATATATTATGTCATTTATTCCTCAGTATATATCCCCCAATATGAATGCAAGTGGTATGGTATCAGTCTCCCAACAAAGCCCCTGTGACCTTTGGCCTCTATAATATACTAGCATTTTTTAGAAAGGATTAGTGTCTCTTTAGAGAGAGAGAATTTGTCGCTTGGTTCAACTCTTTTAAAAAATGAGAGATATCTAGATGTTATCTAGACTAACATCTAAAGAAAGGGATAGTCATACTCTTACCACCAATGTGATTTTGAGATGTAGAGGTAGAAAAATCTACTAGATTATTCTATCCCTAACTAAGCTTTGTTTTAAAACTAATATGACAAAAAATTTATGTGTAAAATCTCATCAAGTTAAATAATTTGAGATTCTCCTTGAGATGCCATGCCCTTCTTTTCTCAATAGTTTCTTCCAATATCACTATTAGGATTTTAATAATACCTTGTTGTTAGCCTCGAGAATTGGCTAGTTCCCATCGCTAAAGCACCTTTCTATTGAGAGCTCATGGGGTCAATTCATGCTCTAAACCCTTGGGGTTAGGCTCTGAAATGATCTGGCAGGATTAATCCCTTCAGGTGGATCTACCTGGGACCGTTTCAGTGGGTGTAGAAGTCACCAATCTCCAGAGTCGGTGAACCACTTCGAATAATAATAATAATAATACTTTTTTTGTTTATAAGATTTCATGATATTGATTCATTAATTTGTCATTATTAAAGAATGTACCTTTTGGTTATCAAATATTAATGATTTTTGGGTTATGTTTTATAGTTTATGTTAATAATTAATTGTGATTTTTTTGAAGAGATTTAATAATGAAATTTTCAAATATAACATAACTAAAATATTAATAATAATTTTATTTTATTCATAATTATCCCATTACAAAAAATACTTATGTATAGACATATATTTGTAAATTCTTTATTTTCATCTCTTATTTTTATAATAGAAGTATATGTATTGTAAATGTTTATCCTTGGCTTTTTGTGATTAACAACATGCTTAAATTGGTATTTCCATACTCTTTTAAAATATGCATATGTACTCAATTTATCCTATAGTTAAAAAAAATTAACATATTTTATATATAACATTCAAATTTATTTCCTTGCATTATTTTACAAGATATTCATCTTCTCACAATCTAGCATGCACTCTCCATGATTCAGAATGCAATCAAACTTTTTCCAAGGGGAAAACCCATAAATTCTTCTCTTCTTAGAATGTGCTTCAAATGAGATACAAGGACCCAATCCCTAGACCAATTCCTTCTCCCAGTACCAAGTTAGCCCTTCCTCAAGACATTTCTTTCTTCTTCCTTGCAACTTTGACTTGCCAACAACAATCATCTACTTGACCTACAACTTCGACTTCCCATCTACCGCTACTCAACCTGCAACTTCAGCCCAACTACTTCCTCCTTACAACTTCTTGGAAACCCGAATACAACCTCCTTCTGATACCTTCTTAGAGAAATATAGATCTCCCAAGGTCAACGAGGTCTAGATAAAGGTTTTCCCTTTCATCCTCCAACAACTCAAACCTACAATTTCAGCTTGTTTCTGCAGCCTAGAAACCCTATACTTTCACACGTGTGAGAGAGATAGAGCCCAGAAACAAAAAGTTTTGTCCTCCCTGCTTCCCTAAGAACTTCGCTCTCCTTCTTCTTCCTTTCCAACTATAGATCGAACTCTTTCTTGTATATCTAACTTGGGTGAGTGTGTGTGTCCAAATGAGTTTGAATTTCTTTCTTTTACAGGCTTCTTAAGGGGTCGAATTCCCTCCTTTAGGCCGACTTAAGGATCCCAGGGACGAATTGTACTCTTGGAGTTTCCAGGACTTTATAGACTCAAAAATAATTATTTTGACAATTAAAAATTTCTCGGAAGGGCCTTATAAACATGATGTTGACTCCTTTTACTCATGACCTAGGATTAATAACCTGCTAATCCCTAAATGACATGAATTCCTCCACATTCTTGGGAGATTCCCACTCCATGATGGCCCTTATATTTTTTGTATCTACTGTTATGCCTTCCTTGGAGACACCAGCTCCCAAGTAATTCACCTTTGTCTAAAAGACACTGCACTTGCTAAGCTTGGAATACAACTAATTCTCTCTTTAGCAATCTCAACATTATTGCTAAGTGCTCGACATGCTCTTCTTCATTCTTAGAATATATCAAGATGTCATCAATGAACACAATAACAAAATTGTCTAGATAAGGATGCAACACACTGTTAAAATAAATTTTGATTGGTCATGAGGTTGCCTTCACCATATATGATGAAACAGATTAATTTCCCAAAACCAAGAGGCATCTAGCACAAGTGGAAGTTTTCACCATTAGGAACCACCAAGAAGTTATTGTAGGTGACAATTTTCTTGAATAATAGTGATGAGTCAATACACATCTACAAATAGTAGCCATTGTTGGTTGACAACTGAGTTATGATATGTTTTGTCACCTTTAAAAGGAAAATATAGATATATTATATTAAATTATTCATGATGTCGAATGGTTATATTATGTTATTTCCATAAATGTAAAGCAATACAACTTTCTAGTAAGTAAAAATAATGGCATAATGGTACAATTGAAATTATGGATTTAACCTATACAATTAGACTTGGACTTAGTCAATTATTTTCCATGGTAAGGGCTAATTCATAGTTGATTATATATTTCCAATTATATGCTTCTTCCCCATCATCAATTTCTCAACCAACTTTGTTGTAAGGTATCTCATTAGATATTACAAAATGTTGATTGTTGGGCCATGATATGCAAATCCAACCTCACTTTGATTCATATGTATGCTAAATAGTGTATGAGAATGTGTTCCTTAGGTTTACATCCCTATTTCCATATTCTTGGCATAATATTTCTTCCATGAATTCTTGATTTATATTCATCTTCTTGTTTCACAGCTATTAGCCTATGTGAGTTAGTTCTTAGTGGTGATATTAGTTATTGTTTATGCCATGGGATGGTAATATTGAAGTGGAATTGATTTTAAATTCCATTAATAATGGTCTGATGAAGGGTGCATGGGGTGTACAAGTTACAAGGAATATACATATGCTTTGGTAGACTTAGTGATTAACTCATGATTATTTGTGGGATGGTTGGGATGATGTACTAGTGCATAAGCTAGGAGGACCAAGGAAATTTTAAGTAGGATAGATGATCAATGAGGTTTTACATAGGATTGTTAGAGGATGGCACGACTTGGCTATGTGATATATTATTTGTGTTACCCATGGAAAGGCAATAGCGTTGATAAGTGCATCAAAGATATGTGAATTATTGATGAAGCAAGGACATGATATTCATTAACTATCATGTGTTAGTTTAGATGGATGATAACATGGCCTCACATTAGGGAGTTTATTGTTCAAGTATTCTTGTATTATGGGAGAAAACAATAAGTTTCCCATGGTGGGGTCGTGATGATGCAACATTTCATACAGTGAAATGAGCACCTTGGATTTCCATATGGTTGAAGGTTCTTAGCTTAGGTTCCATCCAGACATGTCATATAAGTATATTGTTGATGATACAAACAATATATGGTCATGCCCAACTATTAAAGTTATACTAATGGAACACAATAACTAGGGTTCTTAGTGGTACAAGACACTCGAGCAAAATAAAAAGTTTAGCCTCATGAGAAATGGTATCAAAGCCATGTTTGAATTATGTGGAAATTTCTCTTCACTACCAACCCATTTTATTAGAGGACTTAAAGGTAACGGAGTTGAGGATGCAGATGTGTTGAGCAAGTACCCAGATTTACAACAGTTCAAGGATGTATTTCCTAAGGATATTTCAAAGTTACCACCTCAAAGGGAGGTAGAATTTTCTATTGAGTTGGTTCCAGGGGCCGCTCCAGCATCAAAAGCACCTTACAAGATGAGCATACCTGATTTGGTAGAGTTGAAGCTACAGTTGAAGGAAATGTTGGAAAAGGGATACATTAGGCCAAGTGTATCACCATGGGGCGCACCAGTATTGTTCGTAAAGAAGAAATATGGTACTCTTAGATTATGCATTAACTACAGGAAGTTGAACAAAGTGACCATCAAGAACAGGTATATGTTACCAATGATTGATGACTTGTTCGATTAGTTGAAGGGAGCAGTAGCGTTCTCGAATATTGATATGAGATCCAGATATCACCAGGTATGAATCAAAGAGGAAGACATTTACAAGACGTCTTTTTGGACCAGGTATGGGCACTATGAGTTTGTTGTAGTTCCATTGTGTTTGACTAATGCTCCAGTGACATTTATGTGCTTGATGAATAGTGTGTTGCATCCGTATTTGGATAAGTTTGTTATTATGTTCATTGATGACATATTGGTATATTCTAAAAATGAGGAAGAGCATGCCAAGAATTTAGCAACATTGTTGAGGTTGTTGAGAGAGCATCAGTTGTATGTTAAGCTCAGTAAGTGTAGTTTGTTTCAGACTGAGGTACATTACATGGGGCATGTTGTCTCCAAGAAGGGAATTACAATAGATCTAGAAAAGATAAGGGCCATCATGGAGTGGGTAGCTCCTAAGAATTTGGATGAGGTGAGATATTTCATGGGTTTGGAAGGCTATTATAGGAGGTTCATTAGGAATTTCTCACAAATTTCTTGTCCTATCACATCATTGCAAAGGAAGGGTAAGAAGTTCAAATGGACAGAGGAGTGTGAGGCTAGTTTTGAGAAACTTAACCAGTTCTTGACACATGCACCAGTGTTAAAGATTGCAGACCCAGATAAAGAGTTTGTAGTATGCACAAATGCTTCCAAGAAAGGACTTGGTGGAGTCCTTATGTGGGATGGATAAGTGGTATGCTATGAGTCATGAAAATTGAATGAGAACGAGCAAAACTACTCGACACGTGATCTTGAGTTGACAGTGATTATACATGCGTTGAAGATGTGGATACACTATCTTCCAGGCAGGAGGTTTATATTGATAAGTGATCACAATGGTTTGCGGTATCTATTTGACCAACCAAATATGAACGGTAGGTAGGCTCGGTGGTTGGCTACTATAAGTGAGTTCAATTTCAAGATCGAGTGCATCAAAGCTAAAGAGAATAGAGTGGAAAATGCTCTTAGTAGGTGGATATAGGTAAATCACGTAGTAGCTATGAACTCCTATGGGATAGACTTACAAGTTAGGATCATGGAGGCAAGTCAACAGGATGTCAAATATATGGAGATTTTTCATAGGTACAGGTATAGGTGATAGTACAGGTACATGTCATGGTACAAGTACATGTATAGGTACATGATATAGGTACAAGTCATGGTACAGGTGCAGGTGCACAAGATGTGGACTATTGCCTTATGAAAGATGGATTGGTTAGATTCTAAGACATGATATATGTCTCAGATAGTAGTAAGCTCATGAAGGTGACCTTGAGAGAGTTTCATTCGAAACCATATTCAAGTCACCTAGGTTATTAGAAGACATTAACCACAGTGAAGATATTTTATTATTAGCAAAACCTAAAGAGGGATGTAGCCGAGTTTGTGGCTAGGTGTTTTAATTATCAGTGTGTGAAGGTAGAGTGTAAGCATCCAGGTGGACTGCTACAGCCGGTTGTGATTCCGGAATGGAAATGGGAGGTCATTTCCATGAACTTCATCACAGACTTGCTGAGGATAGTGATACAACATCATTCCATCATGGTTCTTGCGGATAGGTTGACAAAGGTTGCACACTTCATTCCAGTGAAGTCTACATTCTCAGCTAGCGATGTAGCACAAGTATTCATCAGAGATGTGGTCAGATTGCATGGAGTTCCGAAGAATATTGTGTCAAACAAGGATGTGAAGTTCACTTCCAAGTTTTGGAAGGAGTTATTTGAAGGTTTGGGCATAGAGTTGGACTTCAGTACAACTTATCATCCTCGGAAAGATGGATAGACAAAGAGGGTCAACATGATATTGGAGGACATGTTGAGGATGTATGTGATGCATTAGCAACGATAGTGGGAAGATTATCTTCCACTAGTAGAGTTTGCTTACAATAATGGTTATCAGGAGTCCTTGAGGATGAGTCTATTTGAGGCATTGTATGGGCAGAGTTGAAATAATCCTATCAGTTGGAGTGATTTGGTAAATAGAGTGTTGATTGGACTAGACATGTTGACAGACATGGAATAGGAAATGCAGGTGATCAAGAAAAACCTAAAGGCAGCACAGGATAGGTAGAAGAACTATGTAGATCGAAACAGGTTGTTCAAGGAGTTCCAATTTGGTGAACAGGTGTACTTGCTCATCAAACCAAAGAAGATATCCTTATATATTGGATCATATGCCAAGCTGGCACCACGGTTTTATGGACCCTTCAGTATTATTGAGAGGATTGGGCCAGTAGCCTATCGAATTTCACTACCTATGACAGTGAAAGTCCATGATTTTTTCCATGTGTCATTGCTTAAGAAGTATGTTAAAGATGTTGATCATGTGATTGACTGGTCTATATTTCAGGTGGAACTAAATGGAGAATTCCAACAGGAGCCTCAATGTATATTGCAAAAAAAGGTGCTCATGCTCTGGAATCGAGAAATCAAGCAAGTTAAAGTGTAATGGAAGAAATTTGGGCCCGGTGAATCTACATGGTAGATGGCAGATCATATGCGAGCTATGTATCCTTCCTTGTTTACCGGTTGAGGCAAAGTATTTTTGGCATGGTGTTTTGGTATGGTGTTTTGGTATATGTCTTGATATATGTTTTGGTATATGTTTGGTAATTTTGGTATATGTACATATGTATGTGGATGTAAATACCACCATGAGCTACATTATAAAGATCCAATAAGCGATATGGGTTTCATGTCATTATGATGTTATGTTGTTATGTTTTCATGTTGGTTTGCTTCTCAGCAGGTTGATCATTGTAAATACTACAACAAGGTAAGTTATAAAGCTCCATCGATAGTATGTTTTGCTTATAGAAATCTTGTGGTTAGAGGTAGTGTTGAAAACTGAGGATGGTGTTCCCCCAAGGGGGAGGGTTTTGTAACATCCCTCGTGAAAATTCCATGTAATAAAAGTTAATAAAGGCAAAATAATAACCACACCTGATGGGACAGTTATTCCAATCTGAATGTTGGGAAAGACATCCTAGTGTGGGTGTTCATTTGGTTATTAATGGCTAAGGAAATTGGCAAAGGAAATGGCTAAGTCTTTGGAAAGGAAAAATGGCATTTTTGGCACATTTATTTAATAATGAAAATAATGAAAATTAGGAGAAAAGGGAGGTGAAAGGTCACATGTTGCACGAGAGGAGGAAAATGATGGAAAATGAAGAAAATAGAGGCCTCATTAATAAAAAGGCTTATGAGGATCAGTTGGTAACCTTTTGTCAATTCAATTTTGAAGTTCTCCCATTATTATCTCTCACTCTCATACTCTTGGAGACTTAGAGTTTTCTTGGAGCACTCTTGGAGGGTGTGGCATACTTGGATTTTTGGAGCAAGAAGGAAAAGGAGGAGAATGAAAGCGCAAGAGGGAATCGGGATCAAAATCTATACCAAGATTTTATTACAGGTTGCATGTATGTTTCCCTCACTAGTTTTGGCACGCATGAAATATGCATGTGGTTTGCTGGTTGTGAGTTGTCACTAACATGGACAATTGCCTGGATTGAGAGTGGATTGCCTAGCCTTTCCATTTCCTGGATAACCATGGTGATTGTGGATTTTTTTCATTGTTTTGTTTGGTTGGTTCTCATGTTTCCTTAGCTTGGGTTGAGTTATTAGTCCTAGAAGCCCTGGTTGGAAAAACACTCTGGAAGCCCTATAACAGCTTGGGTTGAGTTACTAGTCCTAGAAGCCTTGGTTGGAAAAACACTCTGGAAGCCCTTGGTGGGTTGAGTTACTAGTCCTAAAAGACCTGGTTGGACAAACGCTCTGGAATCCCCATAAAATTTGTGGGTTAAGTTACTAGTCCTGGATGCCTTGGTTGGACAAACACTCTAGAATCCCTTGAAGGCTTGGATATAGACCAATATGATGATGGTTTTCTGATGTCTAACCGTGAGGTGGAATCATTGTTTGATGGGTTGAGATGGATGGCCTATAAGAATGAGTGACCTAACATTAATAAAAACTAAGCTATGAGGTGTAAACCAATTAATTTGAGGGAGGTTTAGCCCTTCACTAAGTTTTAGGTTCAAACCAGATAAAGAAAGAGTAAGAATGGAAATCAATTTTGAGGAAATTACTTCAAAATCCCCATTATAACCTCCACTATAAGTAAATTATTAACTTATCCAAAAAGACTAACCCCAACCCAAAAAAACTAGTTTTTTTTACTAGATTTACCTTACCTTAATCCACTTTAATAATTTAACATAATAGCTAAATCATTTAATAAAATAAATTTAAATATTACATTGATTTTTAAATATTATATTGATTTTAGAAATTTCATTTGTTTACATTAATTTTTTATTATTATAATGATTGTTTTTTTCCAATTATGATAATTATTTAATATATATATGTAAATTTTGACATCTAAAATTAGTTTTTTTAAATAAATAATAAAATAAAGAAAATTATTTTTTTTAATGGTATTTTCAAATAATCCCCTTATATGGTTTTTTTAGTTTCTCTTATTGAGACGATATCATAACATTCAATCTTATTTAATATTTTAAAATCATTTTACTTTTAATCTCAAATTCCTTAAATTCTTAACTTTATCACAAATTAAAAAATGTAGTACTTTAAAATTCATGAATATGCTAATAGTTTTTAGTATAGTGCATAATTGTAAAATGAATATAAAAAAATTATAGTACTTTAAAATTCATGAATAAGCTAATAGTTTTTAATATAGTGCATTATTTTAAAAAAAATGTTAAATTATATTTTAGTATTTTAAAAATTTATTAAAAATTTATTAATTATAATTATATGTGTGGAAAAAATAAGTTGCTTGGAGATAAAAAAACATTATATTTAAAATATCATATTTATATTTAACTTAATCTTCTAACTCATTAGGTTGATTTTATTATAAAATATAAAAATAAAATTCGAATAATATTGTGTGTTTTTCAAACTTGAACAAATAAAATCTATTAAAAATTTATTATTTTGAAATTATAAATATTTATACAACATTTCTATTTAAACAACTATAAAATTGATACTTAAAATATAACTTTGGAAAATGATTAAAATTGAAACTTAAAACATAACTTTAGAGATAAACTTTCTCGCCAATGTTAGAAGTGTTGGGACTAAATAGATCCGCAGTTGTAACTCATAAATTCCTAACATGGCCGAATTTTTCCATGCACAAAATCAACATTCATAAATGGAAGCTTTGAGATACGATGGTTGAATATGCAGATCATACCATGTTAATCTGTTTTGCATACAAAGTTTTTTCCTTATTATAGCCCAAAGTTATATGAAATACTTGTCGAAATTGAATCATTTTTTAAAACAATCTCTCAAGAAGTGTTGGGATTGAAGGTGAAACACATTGAAATTGAGGTATTTAATGCGTTAAAATAATATTTTATTTATTATATATAATGATTTTGGAAGAAGGTTTTGTTTAATAGTGGAATGTTATGATCCAAATTGTGTAAAACTTTGGTGGTTTAATAATAAAATGTTATGAATAAAATTATGCCAAGCTAAATTAAACTAGATATTTTAAATCCTAGTAAATTAATAATATATCTGAATAATTTGAGCCAAGCTCATGCTCCAATTTAGCCACTATCACCATAAAAATATATCCAACCACCTGCCAATTAATATTTAAACTAAACAGCTTTATTTTACATCTAAACTGAATTTAGATTTGTGGATTTGAATTTGGGTTTATGTGAGAGCATTATCTCGAGTCAGCATTATTTTTGCAAAATGATTTGCCAATTAAGTATTTCATTATGATAGAAGATATTTATTCCAGCTCTCCATCGTTAAAAACGGAAAAAAGATCAGAAACTGCATTTTTCCAAACAATAAATATATTATACTACAATTACGAATATATATACAAATTGTCTGGTAATGGCCACATATTTTGTACAGAACTGCCTTGGCTTCGATTTATTTACAAAGTTAAAACCAGAAGATTGGGATTCAATGAAAATTTAAAGCTCTGTTTGCGTAATCGTTCCATTTTTTACCGTCCATGACCTTTAGGTTACTGATATCATCAAAACCAGACTGAAGGTCGACCGGGAGCTCTTTGTTGGTGAGAATGTGTTCCTCCGCAATTATGTTCGGTCGCTTTTCGCTCAGAGAGTTCCGCAGAGTCTGCGAACATAATATTATCCTCAACGAAGAAATTTCCATCCACTGCATGCTCACTGCTTACCTCACCACCATTGATTTATCCAAAAAGATCGCTCTCTGAATTACAGTGAATTTTTTAAAACTCTGTGAATAAACAAATGACAGGCCCGCAATACAAAGTGCTAGCGAGGCCTTAAATACTTCGACGGGAGAGATAAATAACAATAATTTTTCTCTGTTACAAGACAACAAATTGTTAATAACTAGACAACAAATTGTTAATAACTCTAACTTGTAAGGATGGCACTTCACCACACAATTGTTGGCATTATGATGCATGTGTTGTACTTGATGGCAACCCTCTCATAGAAGAATATCTCACTTATGTATAACTGGGTGAATCTTCAGAAGAGATATCAGATGTGACTGATGGAGGACAGCTCAAAGGAATCAGATGATGAATCTTCAGAAGAGATATCAAATGTGACTGATGGAGGATAGCTCAAAGGAATCAGATGATGAATCTTCAGAAGAGATATCAGATGTGACTGATGGAGGACAGCTCAAAGGAATCAGATGATAGTTCTAAGTGTGACAAGTTAGCTTTGCCATCAAGTCCAAAGGGGGAGATTGTTGGCATTATGAGATAAGTGTTGTCCTTGATGGCAAACCTCACTGATGTCAAATCATAGTACAGAAGGTCAGCAGCAAGGAATTGATGATCAGACTATAAGAAGAAGAGAAAGTTCATACACGCAGGTTCGTTAAGCCCAAGTCGCGTGTACACGCAGGTTGGCTTCAGAAAAAGCGCGTGTATGTGGAAAAGTACCTTTGGTCCATGGTGGTTAGTCCTTGGAAGTTGTGCCTATGGTTTCGGACCATTGTGTCTCGACGGGCGTGTCGATCCCTAGTTTTGAAGTTGATGGTATTGGATTTCTATGGTTTTGGCTCTTGGTATTGAACAAGGCCTAAGGCTATATAAAGGGAAGGAAATCATTAGGCAAGTGTATCTGAAATGTCTTGAATATCTGATGAAGCATTAGATCCAGTATGCAGGGTTATGGGTTGATGATGCATTGCTTGATCTGAGCTAAGGAGAGATCTCACCGGTTGATGGAGAACAAGATCTAAGGAGAGATCGGGATCAAATGGTTTGAAATGAACTATCTTTATGATGCTTATTCTAGATCTACATACTGACGCATGTATTGTTCTATAAGTGTTATGAGTATGACTGATGTCTAGTACAGCTGCAAGTTATGAGAAATTATTTTTAGATCTGTACGCAGGTTGGCTTTGATAAAAGCGCGTATACACGCGGGTTTGATTCATCGAAGTAGCGTATACATTGTAAATCTTAATATTTGAAGTTGCAGATGGATCTGATGGTTATTACAGAGTTCTGTGTCTGCTCTGTGTTCTGGTGACTGTTGTTAACAGGGTTTCAGTGATTCAGAGTTTGATAGTTATGGGTCCAGTATGAAAATTGGATGAAACGTGGCCTTTCAGATTATGTGTTGTGCTTCAGTGTATCCAGTCTGAAAATTGATGAAACGTGGTACCTGGAGGTGAGAAGATTGTAGGCAAGCACCTACGTACTAGTATCTAAGCTAGTACAAAAGCTAAAGGAGATCTTTGGAGCATTGTAGCAGGTAGCAGCCTGCGTACTAGTAAATGGATCGGCTAGTACAAGAGCAAAGGGGGTTGTAGCTCCGGTACTGGTATAAGACTGCACCAGTACAAATATTGTAAAAGGATTTTCTTATTAAGAAGAAGATTGAGATGACTTGCAGCAGGTGGTTTTCACCCACATTGGGTTTCCACCTTATATCTTTGTGTTCATGTGTGTGGCTCTTGTGTGGTGTTCTGTTCTGTTATTCTGCACCTGTTTACTGTTAATATGCTTAATAATGATCTGATGCATTTACTGAAGATTAAGCTAACTGAATTATAAAGATCTCTGGATATACGCGAGTTTCATTAGACACAGTAGCGTGTACACGCGGGTTCACTTAATTGAAGTAGCGTATATGTTTCTAAGTATGAAATTGAAAAGTTTGATTGATCTGATAATACTGATTCACCCCCCCCTCTCAGTATTATTTCCAACAACAATGCTAGTATCCCACACTGTAGCAGTGAGCGCAATGCCTGAGAAGTCGTTTGCATCTCAAAAGTAGTGTTGCCACCGCGCTGAGGATTTGAGACCTTGCCATCGCCTTCGCCTCTGCCATGATCGCCACCTCCACCACCAAATCGCCTTTCGTTCCATCCTCCAGAAAGCAGGACTGGCAGCCTTTGGCTGCACCCTCCAGGCGGTCATGGTTATAGAAATTAAAATTTTGAGGGCGGGTTTTCAAATTCAAACTCAAAATTCAAATTCAAATGAGTATGCCAATTAAATGCGTACGTTGTGTATCCTGTATGGCGAGTCTTCCACCTCTTCAATCGTATATGTATCGTATACAAAGGTGCATCCCGCTCAAAACTCAAATCTGAAATTTGAAATAGAGGGACTGTTGCCGCAACAAATACGATCTGATGGGAGGCTGCGGGTGGCTGCGGGCAGGGTCGCCGGGGGTTTCGATGGGCAGCCGGAGCGGGATGCCGGAGACAGATAAAGTTTACGATGCATGGTCCGATGATGTATGGTCGATGATGCTCTATGAGGCTGTCAGAGGGGTACCTCTATAGCATTAACTTTGCTATAGAGGTGGAAATAGGACTCGCCATATCTTAAGGGCAAAAGTTAATGACCCTGTTATAGGGCATTAAATGTTTGTTTCGCTGCAAGCTCGATAGCCCGATAATATACGCATTTATTTTTTATTTATCTAATCACCGCATGCGTGTGTTATCAGGCTATAAAGCTTACAACTAAACAGACATTAAATGCCCTATGGCAAGCTCGTTAGCTCTTGCCATCTTTAAGAGCTAGAACATGATTCAATGTACTTTAAAGGAAGCAACTTTTGTCTTATTATGGGTTAATCATGTTCATGTACACCCCTTCAAATGTAACTTGGGGAGATCAAAGAGTGAAACACTTAGTACATTTAATTATTTAATAATTATTATTATTGTTTAATTAAAAATCAATAATACAGAATATAAACTTAAATAATATTTTTATAATAAATAATATTAACTATTATTTACTTTAAAAAATATAAAATATTAACTAATATATAATAATTTAAAAGTTAAAGAGAATTAAGCAATAATTAATAATAAATATATTTTATATTTTAAATTTATTAGTTATAAAAAATATATTTAGTTATCCAATCTATTCAAATTATTTTTTATAGGTCATAATTTTACTTTACCATGATTATATTTATATATATACTCTCAATAAAAAGTATATATGCAAAATATATTTCTAACAAAAACTATTAAACATGTTACAACTATTACAAAAATATATATGCAAAATTTACTTTTAACCCAAACTTTTAAACATTCATAAACACATGTTATAACTATTACACTTATCTATGCATAAAATAAGTATGTATATCAAACCTATTTCTAAAACAAACTATTAAAGATTAACAAACACATGTTTACAGTATTAGTATTTAATATTTAACCTTATATTATCGAAGAGAGTTACATTTTTTTTCTCAAATGCAATTGGCTTGTAATTGCAAGATGGGATATATGCAATTTTAATTATGTATTATTTTTTACTTTAATTTAGTTATATTTAAACTAAGCGACATGTACTAGCTACCGTGTAGCTCTTGTTAAAATGTAACACCATTAAGCTACTCCAATAAAATATATTAAAATCTGATGTACTTTATGAAAAGGTTTATAATTGGATTTGTGAATAAACAAATTGAGGGAAAAAAATATTTTTTTCCAACATTAGTGATTCCAACTATACTGGTTAAAAGTAATTAAAAACTTATTTAGAGATGTGTCATAACATTAGTGATTCCAACTCAAATATAAAACTTGTTTTTGGCTTTTGTTGTTGTTCAAACCTTTTTGTTTTCGGTCAAGAGTGATTGGAAACCAAACAAACTATGTCAAGTTAGTTGGTAATATTAAAAAAACAAAGAGTTAGATGTTATGAATGGTTTGGAAATAAAATCGTTTCAGTTTGATGTTATCATGGTTGGTAAAACAAAACAATGTGAAAGATTGAGGTTGAGCTTTATGGTTTTGTTTACGGTAAGTTAAATACCAAAGTAATAAATGTAGTTTAATTATGACATTAGGTATTATTATCTTTAATCCAATTAGAGAGGAGCTTAGCAATGTTTTATTTACGTAATTGTTTCTGAGACATCACTATATATATTAATGTAGAATGCTAAAGCATTGGTATGTAGAGTGATGCTATGGTTTAATGTATATAATATTGATTTTTTAAATAAATTATTACAAAAATATGTATCAATCATTTCCAAATTTTTTGTGGTTGGAATTTGTAAGTTGGAAGTTTGGATTTACCACAGTCATTATGTTTGTTTATCTATGTTTCGTATTCCTAAGAGGATCCATCATGAGGACACAAAAGCCCGAGGGAAAGTATGTCAAGAGAACCATATACATATATGAGATGCAAAATAATAAAAGAGTGTCGACACTAAAACTATAGCGAAAATCTCTAAAACCTAAGATAAAAACACTAAAGGAGAATTATCTAGGTCACAACACTTCTTTAGAAATTGCAGATTTGTTGCTTCCATTTGTATTTTGATCCTAATTCTCTCTAATGAACATATTTATTTCCATATATCCACTCCTATAATGATGGAAAGAATGTCAAGAGGACCATATAACTACATAAGTGCAAAATAAGAAAAGAATATCGACACTAAAAATATATGTCTTTTTTTTTTTAATTCTTAAATGTACGTATAAAAAAGTGATTAATACTACTTTACAATTATATTATTTAATTTTACTTAAATAGATTATAATTCAAAAAATTGTATAAAGAAAGTACAAAATGTTGATCTAGATAAATGTTAAATGTTTGGAGATGTAACATATTTTCCCATCTTGTGATACATTGACATTGACTTCCACTACCTATCAAAATTAGTGTACTCAAAATAACTATAATAATAAATAAAGTTAAATAATAACTATTGTGTTATATTATAAATAATTTAAAAAATAGTATGATATGATTTCCTTTAAACTTGATATATGGGAGGTATTAATCTTGATGATACATTTCACAAATAAGTCCAAAATGATTGTTCTTTAGCTATTATTCAAGGTCATTAAAGTTTTGTTCTCAAATCAATGACAAAAACTTTTAGGAGTACAATATAACTTGCATCATTGTGCGGCTATCAAATTTGTTAAGATTAATTGTCAAGTCATGTCAATTCTCATTCATTAATAGACAAAGGTTATGTTTAATTATTTCATCTCCAAACATTGCACATAGGTATGCATGAAATAATGTATCCCTTACCAAACACTAATTTGTATATCCAACTCGTGTTGTTGCATCATTTGCATAAAAATATAGATATATGTACATTCACAAAGTTATATGTGTGTGTATGTGTTGGGGGGGATGTTGGAGATTAACAATACTTTATTTATGTGGAGAATATGAAATCGGACTAAAAATTTAGAGCATTGAAACCATACTGAAATCCATACAATACAAGTGAATTTGGTCCTTCCCTCTCTCCATTTAATCATTGCCCTTCATAATGGTAACTATTATATTATTCATTTCAAGGTAAATATGAATGTTGTAAATCCACATATATTGAATTGAAATTTTGGTATTATTCAAGTCAAGGTGATTATGAATGCATTTCTCACTGCCTTAAAACCATATTTTATTTAACAATATAATTTCCACAAGTGAATTGTAATGAACTCTATCAACTTTTAGTAATCATCATAGTATGGTGATGTGAGAGCAAGAGCACAAATGAGAAGTGGATGTTGTTGCTAATGTTGATGACGCCCCATAAAAAATTTCAAAAGGTATTTTTTTCCCACTCCATAAACAGAGCCATTCTCGAATTGAATATTTGAATGGTTGATTACACTTTGAATCTAAATGCCTATTTACACGTGGAATATTAAGAATTATATATCTTCAATTTTTCTCCATGAACCCTTCCTATTTTAATTAATATATTGATTGTTTTTGTGGACCAACAATTGTTATGTTAGTTGTAGGAGAAATGAAATTTGGCTGCTAGGGTTGATCAAGGAAATTTAGTCTAACACACTAGAAAAATATAATTCATTGCACGACGAGTGTAGAATGAATGTAGACAATCCAATCATGTGAGAAGATGATGGAAAGTTTTTTTCTTTAATTGTGTATGAATTACTAATTTCTTATGGACAAATAGTTTCCCTTTATTTGGTTGATTCCTGCCTAGCTTGTGACTTCAATTGTGTTGAAAGATGGAAATGGTAGTTTTGAAGGCAAGGACATCAACCTAAACAAACAACATTTACAATATATACAAAAGGGTTGACAAGGGATTTCATGTTTAAATATATCACTCTTATTCTACTATTGCATGTAATAAGTCAATATGATGGTTACAATGAGTTCAATGTTAGAACTATCTAAATATCTAAAATTTCCCCCTCTTCTTTAGATAAAGAATTAAGTAGTTTAGATAAGCAATTATGTAGTATGAGCATTTACATATTGAAACATAATTTAAGGTGTAGTTTTGAAGGCAAGGAGATCAACCCAAACAAACAACATTCACAATATATGCAAATGGGTCGAAAAATGGATTTCATCTTAAAAGTTATCTCTCTTATTAAATTATTGCATGTAGTGAGTCAATATGATGGTTACAATGAGCTCAATGTTAGAACTACCTAAAAATATAAATTTGTCCCCTCTTCTTTAGATAGATAATTAAATAGTTTAGATAAACAATTATGTAGTTTGAGTGTTTAAATATGTTAGTTTTTGTAGCATTGGATGTGTTCTAGCCTTGAAATTTTGTGGAGAGGCTAGATTACATGAGATCTCCAAAACCCATGAATTGTTTCTGGAAAATTTTCCTAGAAATGATTTAATTAGATTATTGACTAGTTTTTAAATATTTCCTAAGTATAAACTTAGGGAATATGGTTAATTAATCAATATTAATTAAGTCAAGGCGTGAATGATCTAGAAACTAACACGGATTGATCCAAAGATGATCCTAGCCATTGATTAAGTTTTAATATTGGGTATTGGTGCTCCAACAGAGGATTATAAGAGGAGGTTGATGTGGTGATGGAGAATATATTTGTGCAGTTTGATTTCATGAGCAGATCGATTTCTAAAGTAGCAGCAATCAGTTGCTGGAGAGAGAGTAAGTGAGATTGAAGCAGTGAGAGAGGGGTAGAGACAATGAAGCCAAATGAAGGATTCCAGATCTGGTGAGTGCATTTGCAGAGAGGTGGAAAATCCACAGAGAGGTTGATGTTGGGGAAGCGCAATAGCCTCTAGAGGCAAAGTCGATTTGCTGAAAGAGATTGACGTTTTCAGTTCCATAGGCCAGGAGGGAGTCCCAGAGTGCTGGAGAAGCGTATTTATGGTCAACAGAAGGCAGAAAGACTTCATCAGAGTCCAGTCCGAGGCTATACATCTAGCCTGCTACATAGAGGTTGACGTAGAGGCTTAGAGGGCCGAAATTCTGAAGGCAAGTTGTGCTGGGAGATTGCCAGTGGGGTGAGGAAAATTCCTCTCCATATTTTTGCTAGTATTTCTTTGTAGGATTTCCAGTTTCAGCATCCAGTTGTACTCAGATTATTTCACTGCTTCATAATAACAAAACCCTCAATTGTTGCACTTGTTTTCCCAAGTTGGGTTTTTCCGGGGACTTTTGGCAAAAAATAATTGTGTTATTTTATGTGTGTGCTAGCATTTCTTCCAACAATTATTCTTCCGTAGTTTTATTTGTGTAGATTGCAGTGTGATTTATTTAGTATTTGTTGTAGAAAACAGTGAATAAATTGTTAATTTAAATTAACAATTAGGAGAATAATTTCCAGTTGTTGCAAAAGGATTATGGGTTGGAATTTTCACAAAATATTGAAACATAATTTAAGGTTTATTTATTTTTATTGTTCAATCTTCTACAACTTTCTTGCTATAGGAAATTAAAAGAATTATGCAATCATTCATTTGTGTGCGTGTGTGCGCATCTTATAATAATACTTGTACTCCATAATGGAAAGGCTAGTGGAGAATCTCTCACAATCCAAACACCAAATTTTGGTAAACTTTCACAAGACTTTCTCATAGCATACAACTCGATATTTTGTTAATTATTAAAGAATTTGATAGTGTATCTTAACCTATCCTTCACCACCACATCTATGCATGTCATAAGTGTAGGAAGCATTCACCACCACACATCTTCCATAAAAGAGATGAATATAGGTGCTTTAATGCTTCTTTAACAAGTGTAGATAAGTGTAGGAAGCATTCACCACCACACATCTTCCATAAAAGAGATGAATATAGGTGCTTTAATGCTTCTTTAACAAGTGTAGATATCTAGGGATATGTTAGAGGATGTTCCACTATAGCCATCATTGAAAACATGACATAATTTGAGCCTAACAATATTCACTTACAAGGCATTTGTGATTTTTGAAAATCATTCTAAATAAACTTACAACCATTAGGCATACCGCTAAAAATTAAATTTTGAAATAGTTTTAAAAGACTAGAAAATATTGAAAAACAACTTTCCTATACCAAAGGTAATTAAGTATCGTCACAACATTTACACTAATAAAAAATACCATCCATTAATTGCAAAAAAAAAAACAACGTTTTGTAATTCAATTAATAATTTGAAATAAGAATTGAGAAATCTTTTGCAAAAAGGTGTGTGTAATAGCAACTCGATGCACTTTTATGTTGTACTAGTTATTGTTTTAAGATTTTTTTGGTAGGTATCTTGATTATTGGAGTTTGGACTTGATTCCACAATATCCATTTTTGAGTTGACGTTTCGAGTCTACAACAAGACTCATAATCAGGACAAATTCCTACAAAGAAGAGCGAGAAATGAAGGAAATAATATGGGATGAAGGAAATGAAAAGTGAGAAAGCCGACCAGTCTAACCTAAAAAATATTAATAATTAGGGAGACATAATAAATAATAAATTTTATTTTTATTTATTATTAAATTGGAACTATTAATACTAGTTTCTATTATTAATAATTAATAATGAATTATAATAATAATTATTATACATTATTATTAGTATTAATTATTATCATTATTGGTATTAATGTTTTTTAATTAATATTAATAATGAAGTTAATTAATATTAGTAATAATGATAATAATCATTATTATCAATATTATAAGTTAATATTTATTGTTATAAACTTAATGAGTTGATAATAATAATTAGTAATAAAGATAATAATAATATTCATTATTATTATTATTATTGTTATTAATATAATAATTATTTAAGGGAAGTTATCATTAGGTATATTATTATGGAAGTGCATAGATGTTACCAAGCTATAAAGACAAGGAACTAATAAGGTTGGAATAGAGGACAAGGAGCGATCCAGGTGGCTCTAGACACATGCAGAAGTCCAAGAGGACTCAGGAAGGGTCAAAAATCAAAGTGTTTGGATTGTGCTCAAACTAGGTTCATGTTGAAGATCTCGTCGTCGTGATCGCGGTGGTGTGAATGGTTCGTCAAACCGAGTCCGTATGCGAAAGTTAGGAGCAATCAAAGTTCAGGGTTGACTTGGGTGACTGGGCAGGGTTAAGGAGGCAGCAATTTGGACAAAATCCAGCCACTGGATTCCGGCCAACCTGGGCCAGATTCCGGGTGAAATTGTGGCCTACTTAGTTTTCCCAATAACCCTTATTTTCCAACGAATTTAAAATATTCATTTATTTTAAAAAATAATATATATATATATATATACTTAAAAAAAGGTGGCGGGCCACCACCCCCGCCACCCCACTTCACCATATATATATATATATTAAATATATATCATAAAACGAGCCCGGTGGGAGTTGAACCCATGGTCGGGTCCACCAACCTCGCCCACGCGGTGGTCCCACACTAAAAGGCACCCATTTAACACTCAAACGGTCTCACATATAACCGCTTGCCATTTCAACAATGCACAGTTATGGGTTGTAAAACAAACGCCTCCATTTAAACGTGCCCAAAACAAATCCGCGCCACTAAAAGGCACCCATTTAACACTCAAATGGTCTCACATATAATTGCTCGCCATTTCAACAATGCACAGTTATGGGTTGTAAAGCAAACGCCTCCATTTAAACATGCCCGAAACAAATCCGCGCCAAAATACTACATGTGCGCCAATTTTGGGCAAGAGCGAGATTTGATCCCCCGACCTCCCCGCCTCAAACCTTCCACCTTAACCAACATGCCAACAACCTTTTCATTGACATATTTGCCGATGAAATTTTATAAACCCATTTACACAGTGTGTCTGCATAGGGGGAGCACGACACGAATTTTGAGACAGAGGAGGCAGAACCTTGACACGCATTTCGAGGTAGAATATTCTTTGATGCCCGAAGATTCTCCGAGGAGGTAAAAATTCTTTTTATCAGAATGTAACCAAGTTTACAATCAATTTTCTTAGATTTTCACAGGGAATGCCATGGCGAGGTCGGATTCACCTTTTGAGTAGCAGATTTGTAGGTTCCCAGCAGAGGAGAATCTTCAAGAATCTTTGAGGGAATCTTCCAGATTCCTTGGATGCTAAAATTCGCTAGAGTCAGAATGCAACCAACTTCATACTCATTTTTCTCAGAATTCCGCAAGGAACCTGATGGCGCAGTCAGAATTTTGATCTGAGCAGCAGATCTTCAAATGACCTGGAGGAGGGAATCTTTGAGGAATCTAGGGGGAATCTAAAAGATTCCTTAAGCCCTAGATTTTCACTTGTCAGAATTCAGAAATTTGATAGTCAATTTTGCATTATTCGACGCCACAAATCTGATGGTGTATTCAGATTTTCCATTTGGCCATTCTATTTTTTGGCCACTTTTCAAAGTGGAGTGCAGGTGTCAGCATTCAATGCGCAAGCAATCATTCCATGAGATTCGACGCTGCGAGATTGATGGTATGACCAACTTCAACAATTTGACATCCTCTTCTTCAGATGGCCCCAGGATGTGAGGTATATGTAGTGTGTTCATGTACTTCTTTTTACTATGAGATGCATTGTGCTACATAGATCTCTGTTCGATGTTTGATGTGGGATCTTGTTTTCTTACTTGTTCATGATTCCTGCTTGATGTGATGCGGAATCAACTATGGGATGTACTTTTTGTCATGATTCGTCATGTTTTGTTTGAGATCCCTTTGTTGTTATGTTGATGGGATACTCATGTGTCGCCATGTATGTTAGCTTTGAGATCCATTTTATGCCATGTTGGCGGGATGCTCATTATCATCATGCATGAGCTTAGGTCATACTGATAGGAGTCCTTTTTGAATGAGAGTTCCTGTAGCGGAACATCTCTTGGAGCCACTCCTGCGTGAGGCCATTTTCCTTGTATGATAGCGATGTCACCACCTATGTACATCATCACTATTGACAACACTTAATGCAACGACCTACACCATCTTGACACTGGGGCCCGGTGATCCGGATTTAAACAGGAACGCAACAAATTACAGAGATAACCATATACATAAAGATGCAGCGGAAATAATACTTCATTTCATTAATGGAAAATACTGAAATATGCTTACAACCAGAAATGGAAATAAACCAGCTAGGGCGATGGTAGCTTATCTCTGAGAAGAGATGTGGTGGCTACATGCCTGTGAACTGTGTTACAATGAGGCTCGAAGGCCTATTTATTGTTGAGAAACAATGGAAAACCTTTCACATCCCGAAACCTAACCCTAGGAGATGAAACACCAAATTGTGGGCCCCGTTTGGGTAAATTGGTACATCAATTTCACGGGGTCGTAACTTTGGCATACAATCTCCGTTTGACACGTACAATAGCTCATTAGAAAGACCTATCCGAGCACTACCACTTTGGGAGGCAACATCTATCCTTGGACCCATGTTGCCCCAGATTTCCCAAAAAACGTCGTTTAGGGCCTCAAAACGGCTTCGGAAGTTTAGGACCTGAAAAACTGATAAAAATAGTAAACTGTGCTACAATTTAGGAAATTGAAAAAGCTAAAAGAGATAGTTGTGGGGGTCCAAATGGGATAGGTGGGTGGCCACCAACATCCACCTGGATCATTCCTCCCCCCTTAGGAAGCAATGGTCCCCATTGCATTGAGTTCCTCCCTGAGATGAGGAAGCTTCTGCTGAGCTGGGTCTCTGGTGAGTTGTTCTGCAATCTCTGATGTGTCCAGAAATGGTGGGAAGCATGGTCGACGTCGGGTCCACATTGAACACTCGGTGCAAGTAGAGGAATGGAGGAATGTTGTGCTTCAAAGCATTGTTGCCCATAGCATTGGTACTGGTGTAAGGACCATGTTGGAGTTGCCTGAGTGTCTGATGGGTTCTGGTAAGGCGTTCTCTCTGCAGATGTAACCAAACTTTGTCGCCCACCTGAAACTTGTGTGGTACCCCTATGGGTGAGGAGAAGTTGTTCTTGTGTCTTGTCATGATTGTATCCCTTTGCTGTTGTTGCTGCTACATGGAGGAACCCTTCGCAGGGGTCATGGATGTGATGACAATCTTCCCCTTACTTTGGGAGTGAACCAGACAAATGAATTTCCTGGTCTGGGAGATGAGCTTGCTGCCTTTCTTAGCGGTGATCAAAGATGTGGCAGTAGGTGGGGCTACCTCCGGTATCCTGTATAATGAGTTACTAAAGAAATAATGACAGCACGAGGCCTTGACTCATACACAGCATGTCGCCTCCACAAGTATGGTTGGCCTAGTAATACATCACAAACATCCAGAGGTGTAACATCACATAATACCTCATCTATGAAGGGCTTGATGCTGTAGGGAAGGCGGCATTGCTGGCGAACTTTGAGATCTCATCCTTCATGAAGCCATCCGGTACTGTACGGCTGGGGGTGTGGTGTAGTCGGTACGCCCAACCGCTTCACGACCTCTGCTGAAATAAGGTTCTTTTGGTTGCCACTGTCAACAATGAATTGCAGCGGCGAACCCTTCACCCACATCTGTGAGTGGAAAAGATGCTCCCCTTCCTCTGGATTTTTGGGCTCATTTTTCTGGATCTTAGCAGTGGCAATAGTGGCGTTGGGATCCGCATCAATGATTTGCTTCCCTTTTCCATTCCCCTTGTCGGATTCTGGCTCAGGGTCAGAACATGCATCTGATTCAGAAGCCTTCAACTTGGCCACCAGCGACTGCTTAGTCTGACACTCACTTGTGTTATGAGTGGGAGTCTTGTGGAACTCACACCACTTTCCTATGTCCTTATTCGGCTTCGTGGCGATGTTCTTTTCTTGCAGCTTCGACGGGTTGTCTTGGGTCACCCCGCCTTGGCTTTGTCCTTTGGGCTTCGGATTTGCAGATCCAAAGTCTCGCTTCTTTTGTTTGAACTTTTGCTCGATTTTGACAGCGTATCAGTATGCTGTGCCGAGTGAGGAGATGTTCAAGAACTCCATCTCTTCTTGGATGTATCTGTGTAGGCAGTTGCGGTATTTGAGTACCAGATGTCGCTCAGAATCTTTGATACCCAACTGTGTGAGAAGGGTATGAAAAATGTTTGTGAACTTTGGCATATCTTGGTCTCGTCCCTGTCGTAGCGTGGTCCATTTGATGTATTTGTCCTCATAGCTTTTGACAGGGTAGTACCACTCCTAGATGGCATTCCGGAAGTCATTCCAAGCGGGTGCGGCTGAAAATAGTGAGCCTGTACTTTCATCCTTCTGCTGGCAGTAGGTTTCCCACCAGTCCTTGACGTGGGGGCTGCTTTGAGAAGAGCGAAAATAATTTTTTCTCGACTTGAAAATTCATGAACAGAAAAATAACCCTCTAGCAGATTTAACCATTTATCTATGGCATCTGCATCTATTTGACCCTCGAATATGGGGATTTCAAAATTAACTTGTACCTTAAAGGGCATGGCGTTTCCAGAGTAGCTGCTGGAAGCCGATGTGTCGCTTTTGGGTAGCTGCTGAAGGATCTGGGCAAAGCTGTCCATCATCGCATTCCGTTGGCGCTCGCGGGCTTCTTCGAGCAAGATTTTGATAGGCTCTCCTGCCCCCTCGTCTTTCTTCTCATCCGCCATGGGAGGCCGTCGGGATTTACGAGGCTGGTTTGCAAAGGTTCGACTAGTTCAAGCTCTAACTCCTTATATCCTGACCTCGTTGGGGACATGCAAAGAAAAACAGGGAAAAAGCAGACTGCTCTGATACTACTAATCCAGATTTAAACAGGAACGCAACAAATTACAGAGATAACCATATACATAAAGATGCAGCGGAAATAATACTTCATTTCATTAATGGAAAATACTGAAATATGCTTACAACCAGAAATGGAAATAAACCAGCTAGGGCGATGGTAGCTTATCTCTAAGAAGAGATGTGGTGGCTACGTGCCTCTGAACTGTGTTACAATGAGGCTCGAAGGCCTATTTATTGTTGAGAAACAATGGAAAACCTTTCACATCCCGAAACCTAACCCTAGAAGATGAAACACCAAATTGTGGGCCCCTTTTGGGTATATTGGTACATCAATTTCCCGGGGTCGTAACTTTGGCATACGATCTCCGTTTGACACGTACAATAGCTCGTTAGAAAGATCTATCTGAGCACTACCACTTTGGGAGGCAACATGTTGCCCCAGATTTCCCAAAAAAAACGTCGTTTAGGGCCTCAAAACGGCTCAAGAAGTTCAGGACCCAAAAAACTACTAAAAATAGTAAACTGTGCTACAATATAGGAAACTGAAAAAGCTGAAAGAGACAGTTGTGGGGGTCCAAATGGGATAGGTGGGTGGCCACCAACATCCACCTGGATCACCCGGAGACGTAGTCCCTCCTGGATGAACTCCATTATCAACATCTTGTTATTTTATGTTGCTGATTATTTTCATGTTCCTTCTTCTTTACAACATGCATATATGTTCAATTATGCTATTTTAAATGCAATTTTAATCACATCACAAAAGCAAAAGATCTTGGTTAAATCCGGGAGTTGAGTCAACTCGGATCAAGTTTGGTATTGGAGCAGTCTTTGCGTGGATGTGAATTGCAAGCGTGAACAATGGAACGTGCAGCGATAGAGGATGAAAAAGCAATGTACGAGACCATGCTCAAAATTTCCAAAAGGGTGGAAATAATGTATGAAGCTCTACAAAAAGAGACAGAGGAAAAGGAGTGATTGCAGCTTTAGTTGCGAGCCACGGAAGAGGCCCTGGAAGAACTAAAGCACAACAACCAAAATCTTCAAACAGAGAACGTTGAATTGAAGATGCTTCTACATGAAGAGAAGGAGGAAAAACAAAGTTTTCTACAACAGCTGCAAGCTAAGGACGAGGCCTTGGAAAAGCTGCAGTGTGACCCATGTGAGGTAAAAAGCAATTCTCTGAATTCATGTATGTTTCTTGATCATGATTTCACTGTTTTTGAAAATCATACCACATGAATTGGCTCTAAACTGTTGAAGAAAATGGGGTATGAAGGAAAAGGCTTGGGAATTAATGGCCAAGGCATTGTCAACCCTATAAAAGTAGAGGAATTACCCCGTCAGGCAGGACTTGGGTATGTCGGAAAGGAAATTGGGGAATGCACCAAGACAGATCACGAACCACCAATAACAGATGATGAGAAGCCTTCATCAGTTCTTTCAAAATCGACAGAGGAGGTAAAATATGTTGATTTCGTTTAGGTTCGTCTTCACATAGTATGATTTCTATTGGAGATTTGGAGATCCCCATTACAGGGACAAACATAAGGCTCCTTACCAGGATGAGGTACAAGGAAGAAAAGGAACTTGGTGTTAATAACCAAGGCATAACTCAACCATTGGAGGTTGTGCAGAGACCTCATTTTGCAGGCTTGGGATACACTAAAGGAGAATGCTTGAAGGTGTCAGATTCTTCCGAGATATTGTCAAAATCGTCGAGGGAAGAGAATGATGGCAACAAATCCCCACCATCCCATGGTAGTGCCCATTTCAGGGAAAGAGTTGAGGCAAGCTCTCATCGCCATAATAACACAAACGACAACAAGGAAAGGTATAACTAGTCTCGATCTTCGAATGTTCATTTTAATTATAATCATGTTGTTAATGATGGACATAAATCATGGAATCGAAAGACATGTACCTTTTGTGGATTACATAACCATACATTTTCTAAGTGTTGGAAAATAATAGCAGCACACCAAAGGAGGAGGCATGAAAGACCCTCTCATTAGTAGGTAAAGAAACATGTTAATCAGATCTGGAGGAAGAAGATGTACTACAGTCATTGCAACAGAGGTGGCCATCAAAGAGCCACTTATTGGAAGCTCCATCCAGAGCAGCGCCTTAAAGATAAAGCATCAGTGCATGAACCAGGTGAAACAATTGTTCGACAAGCAAAACCACCACAGGGGGATGCCCCATTCCCAGTGATAAGTGAAAAATGGTTTCTAGATATGTTAACTTGTCATGGTTGTGCCTTTGTAAATCATTTGTTGCATTTTAAAATGTAAAAGTGATGATGTGTTTTCCATCACCTGTCAAGCAACAATGATGTCTGGTCTTGTTTTGTGTTGCATTTTAAACTGTGAAAGTGATGTCATGTTTCCATCACTTGTAAAAGAAACAATAGTGTTTGGCCTTATTTTTGTAAATCATGTGTTGTAGTGATAATGTGTTTTCCATGACTTGTTGAAGCAACAATGATATGATGGCCTTGTTTTCGTAGCTGGGGTATTGTTTCCATTTCAATGTAAACTTGACCACCGAGTATGTGTTATAAACTCGTGGAAATTATGGGATGCTTGGGTCATTAGTTGGTCTTGAAAGTGAAACATGTAATTTGCAAAAACAATGTACTACAGGTTGCAGAGGTTGCAGGTGTTGGCTCATCACTTAAGGCTCCGAAGAACAAAGGTGAAGGAGATGGAAGCGAGAACTTTCAGGATGCTTGTGATGCAGACAAGGTACAGAGAAGTTGCAGATTATTTTTCATGCTTTTGGAGGACCAAAAGCTCCTTAGTGGGGAGGATTGATCTAGGTGGCTCTAGACACATGTAGAATTCCAAGAGGACTCAAGAAGGGTCAAAAATCAAAGTGTTTGGATTGTGCTCAAACTAGGTTCATGTTAAAGATCTCGTCGTCGTGATCACGATGGTACGAACGATTCGTCAAACCGAGTTCGTATGCAAAAGTTAGGAGCAGTCAAAGTTCAAGGTTAATTTGGGTGACTGCGCAGGCTTAAGGATGCAGAAATCTGGACAAAATCCGGCGACCGGATTCCTGCCAATCCGGGCCAGATTCCTGGTGAAATTGTGGCCTATTTAGTTTGCCCGCGAATTTAAACTATTCTTTTATTTTAAAAAATAACAAAAAAAAATAAAAATTAAAAAAGGTGGTGGGCCACCACCCCCACCACCCCACTTCACCATATATATATATATATTAAATATATATATCATAAACGAGCCCAACGGGAGTTGAACCCACAACCGAGTCCACCGGCCCCGCCCACGCGGCGGTCCCACACTAAAAGGCACCCATTTAACACTCAAACGGTCTCACATATAATCGCTTGCCATTTTATGTGTGCCAATTTTGGGTAGGAGCGGGATTTGATCCCTCAACCTCCCCGCCTCGAACCTTCTGCCTTAACCAACATGCCAACGGCCTTTTCATTGACATATCCACCGACGAAATTTTATAAACCCATTTACACAGTGCGTTCGGGTAGGGGGAGTGCGGCACAGATTTCGAGACAGAGGAGGCAGAACCTTGACACGCATTTCGAGGCAGAATATTCTTTGATGCCCGAAGATTCTCCGGGGAGGTAAAAATTCTTTTTATCAGAATGTAACCAAGTTTACAGTCAATTTTCTCAGATTTTCGCAGGGAACGCCATGGCAAGGTCGGATTCGCCTTTTGAGTAGCAGATTTGCAGGTTCCCAGCGGAGGAGAATCTTCAAGAATCTTTGAGGGAATCTTCCAGATTCCTTGGATGCTAAAATTCGCCAGAGTCGGAATGCAGCCAACTTCACACTCATTTTTGTCAGAATTCCACAAGGAACCTGATGACACAGATAAAATTTTGATATGAGCAGCAGTTCTTCAGATAACCCGGTGGAGGGCATTTTTTAGGAATCGAAAAGATTCCTTAAGCCCCAGATTTTCACTTTGTCAGAATTCAGAAATTTGACAGTCGATTTTGCACTATTCGACGCCACAAAACTGATGGTGCATTCAGATTTTCCATTTGACCATTCTATTTTTTGGCAAATTTTCAAAGTGGAGTACAGGTGTCAGCATTCAATGTGCGAGCAGTGGTTCCATGAGATTCGACGCCACGAGATTGATGGTACGGACAGCTTCAGCAGTTTGACATCCTCTTCTTCAGATTGACCCAGGATGTGAGGTATATGCAATGTGTTCATGTACTTCTTTTTACTACGAGATGCATTTTGCTGCATAGATCCATGTTTGATGTTTAATGTGGGATCTTGTTTTCTTACTTGTTCATGATTCCTGCTTGATGTGATGCGGAATCAACTATGGGATGTACTTGTTGTCATGATTCGTCATGTTTTTTTTAGATCCATTTGTTGTTATGTTGATGGGATACTCATGTGTCACCATGTATGTTTGCATTGAGATCCCTTTTATGCCATGTTGGCGGGATGCTCATTATCATCATGCATGAGTTTAGGTCATACTGATAGGAGTCCTTTTTGAATGAGAGTTCCTGTAGCAGAACATCTCTTGGAGCCACTCCTGCGTGAGGGCATTTTCCTTGTATGATAGCGACGTCACCACCTATGTACATCATCACTATTGACAACACTTAATGCAACGACCTACACCATCTTGACACGGGGCCCGGAGATGTAGTCCCTCCTGGACGAACTCCATTATCAACGTCTTGTTATTTTATGTTGCTGATGATTGTCATGTTCCTTCTTCTTTACAGCATGCATATATGTTCAATTATGCTATTTGAAATGCAATTTTAATCACATCATGAGAGCAAAAGATCTTGGTTAAATTCAGGAATTGAGTCAACTCGGATCAAGGAGGAGGGGGAAGCAGAGTGAAGATTCAAAGCGTTAATGGATATGATGGAGAGGGTTAGAGGGAAGGCCAAATGAGGGTTAAAGTGTAGAAGGGACCAAGAGAAAGATATTTTAGTTGAGGTTGTGAAACCTGGGTTCTTGAGTGAGTAAGGGGATCCAATTTCTACTTACTTCCAAACCCCCCTCTCTATTAAGATTGTGAGGATGTTTAATAATTTCAAGGGCTTTACAGATCCTTCGTTTATACTGATGCCTTTCCCTGGTGATTATTTTCGTGTCTTCAAGACAAACATGGTGACATGTCTTTGATGAGTGTTTTGCAAGTGCAAAAGATCGAATTCTACCATTCTTAATGTCAACGTCATGTTCTTTGAGTCTAATTTTGAAATATCTTCTTGTTTCTCCAATATAACATTCTCCACATGAACATAAGACCTTATAAACACCCTCAAGTTGGAGGTGATCAATATTGTCCTATACTGATCTCATCTTCTACCTGATGGTAGTTAATGGTTTGAAAGAGGTATCAATGTTTTTCTTTTTGAGAACTCTTGCTAGCTTATCAGCGACACCTTGAATGTATGGTAGATAGGCCTTATTAATAGAAGGTTGGGAGTTGTTGAAGAGGGACTTGATTCCCTATTTTATAAGTATCTTGATTTTTGAGTCGACGTTTCGAGTCTACAACAAGACTCATCATCAAGACAAATTCCTATAAAGAAGAGCGAGAAATGGAGGAATTAATATGTGATGAAAGAAATGAAAAGTGAGAACGCTGAATAGTCTAACCTAAGGAATATTAATAATTAAGGAGAAATAATAAATAATAAATTTTATTTTTATTTATTAATTTTTAATTATTATTAAATTGGAACTATTAATGCTAAATTTTATTATTAATAATTAATAATGAATTATAATAATAATTATTATACATTATTATTAGTATTAATTGTTATCATTATTGGTATTAATTTTTTTTAATTAATATTAATAATGAAGTTAATTAATATTAGTAATAATGATAATAATCATTATTATCATCATTATAAGTTAATATTTATTGTTATAAACCTAATGAGTTGATAATAATAATTATTAATAAAGTTAATAATAATAATAATTATTATTATTATTTTTATTCATCATTATTATTGTTATTATTATAATAATTCTTTAAGGGAAGTTATCATTAGGTAGATTAATAGGGAAGTGCATAGATGTTCCAAACTATAAAGACAAGGAACTAATAAGGCTGAAATGGAGGACAAGGAGGAGGGGGAAGGAGAGTGAAGATTCAAAGGGTTAATGGATATGATGGAGAGGGTTAGAGGGAAGGCCAAATGAGGTTAAAGTGTAGAAGGGACCAAGAGAAAGATATTTTAGTTGAGGTTGTGAGACCTGGGTTCTTAAGTGAGTAAGGGGATCCAATTTCTACTTACTTCCAAACGTCCATCTCTCTTAAGATTGTGAGGATGTTTAATAATTTCAAGGGCTTCACGGGTCTTTTTTTTATACTGATGCCTTTCCCCGGCGATTATTTTTGTGTCTTCGAGACAAACATGGTGAAATGTCTTTGATGAGTGTTCATCGAGTGCAGAAGATGAAATTCTACCATTCTTAATGTCAATGCCATGTTCTTTGAGTCTAATTTTGAAAGATCTTCCTATTTCTCCAATATAACATTCTCCAAATGAACATAAGACCTTATAAACACCCTTGAGTTGGAGGTGATCAATATTGTCCTTTATTGATCTCATCTTCTGCGTGATGGTAGTTAAGGGTTTGAAAGAGGTATCAATGTTTTCCTTTTTGAGAACTTTGGTAGCTTATTAGTGACACCTTGAATGTATGGTAGACATGCCTTATTATTAGAAGTTTGGGAGTTGGTTGAAGAGGGTCTTGTTCCATTATTGGTTTTAGCTCTTTTGATGGTTTTCATGATGTATATATTTTTATATATGATGCTAGCAAACACTTTCTTCAGATATTTTATCTCCTCCTCTACATGCTTAGAGTATGATATTCTTAAAGCTCTAACGAATAGGGTTTTGAGCACTCCCACCATTTGTGCTGGATGATGATGTGGCTCCACATCTAGGCAGTTATCAGTATGGGCTTTCTTCCTGAACACTTTGTGCCCTAATGATCCATCCTCATTCCTAAGGAGGAGAATGTCAAGGAAAGGGATGCAGTTTCTTTCCTCCACCTCCATAGTAAACTTGATGTCATTAGATAAACTATTGAGGTGGCCTAGAAATTTTCATAACTCCTTTCCCCAATGTGGCCAATTTATACCGGTGTCTGCAACAAACCCGATCCAGAATTTTGGTTTCAGAGGGAAGTTTTCTAGGGCTTCCTTTTCAAACTTTTCCATAAAAAGATAGGAAACTATAGGGGATAGAGAGGACCCCACAGCTACTCCATACGTTTGCTCAAAATTCTCCTTGGAAGGTAAGGAATGTGGAACGAAGACATATTTATGCAAGCCTTGTAGTCTTGGGGCAAATGACTTCTTTTATCACTTGTATAGCTTCATCGAAAGGAATCTTTGTGAAGAGTTGAACAACATCAAAACTTACAATCTTATCACAAGAATCCAACTTCTCTTTCTTTATAAGCTCCATATAATGATTAGAGTCTTTAATGTATGAAATAGTTTTGCTGACCACATGAGCTAAAGTGCTTGCAACATATTTAACTAATTCGTATGTAGGTGCCCCAATAGTATTGACAAGGGGTATGAGGGGGCCACCTTCTTCATGAATTTTGGGGACTCCATAAATTCGAGGGGTAATTTCACAGTCTCGAGAAAGGTATTTCTTAATTTTATCTTCAAGGTTAGAATCTTTGATGGATTTTCTGACCACCTTGGTGATTTTAGAAATAGGGTTTTCTTTGAGCTTCTTGTAACTACCACTATTATATAGGTGGTCCCTCATTTTGGAAACATATTCTTCTTTGTCCATTACTATTGTTGCCCCTACTTTGTCCACTTTCAAGATGGCAATGCTATTATTGTTCCTCAGGCTCCTTAGGGAAATTTGTTGCCCATGATTTAGGTTGTTTTTCGGAGGCTTCGCCTTTCTTAAGATGACTGCACAATCTTGTCTAATTTGTTCTCTATCTTCATCCCTTAGAATTTTTATTCCATCCTCAAGGTTGAAGATAATTTCTTCAATTGGAATATGTTTGGGTGCTACAACAAAGTTAATTCATTTACTTAAGACTTCCAATTCATCCCTATTTTTCTCATAAGAGGAAATATTAACCACATTATTGTTGCTTATATTATTAGCATAGATATGAGTAATATTCACATCATTATCTTCATTTACCTTTTGGATCTCATTATTTGTGTTAATAGGGATGAGGGCACTGGTAATGGTGCTCTCAGAGTTATTTTTCCAATCAATAGACCTCTAGTTGTCAAGGTTTCCCTAATGTATTTCAACCAAGTTTACTACACTGCTTTCTGAGACGTTGTCCGATTTCCGGTAAGATTTTTTCAATTGTTGATCCTCCTTTTTCACTGTATGCTTACTATCATTACGTTTTTCGTTCTCCCAATTTACTTTATCTAGCTCCTCATCCAAGTTCTTGGTTTAGAAATGGTTATAATTACGTATAATGTTGTGGACGTTTCCTATATTCAAAATACTAGTAGTGGTCAATACAATGATTGCTAAGTCATTGTCCTTCACATTTATATTATTAATATTTACTCGATGATATGTATCAATCGGTGGAAAACATTTCTTTTCTTTCAAGTTTTCGATTTTCTTATCTTGTTTATCCATTACAATTTGTGCCTCATTTATTGCTTTAAGAGTTGCGATAGTGTCGATAATCTTCCATGGGTCATGGAGAATTCTCTGAGTAAGATCAAGATGTTTTATGTATGCCATTGATGAAATATGGTTTAGAGAGAAACAAATTCTTCGGATTTCACAGCGAATGAGAGACTTGCTTAAACGTTAAAATTCCCTATTGTTAACTTGGTTATGCAATGTATGTTTTATGCAGGCAAAGGAAGGAATTAGGTTAGAATCGTGACGATTTTTTAAGAAGTAAAGATGGGCAACTCTTCTTTGAATTTTTACCTTAATTTTCTCGAGAGTACGAATCTCAATCCAAATGTCCCTTCCGTACAAGGTGCTAATGATTGTTTTAAGATTTCTGTGGTGGGTATCTTGATTATTGGAGATAGTACTTGATTCCATAGTATCCATTTTTGAGTTGACATTTCGAGTCTATAGCAAGACTCATCATTAGGACAAATTCCTACAGAAAAGAGCGACAAATGAAGGAATTAAGATGGGATGAAGGAAATGAAAAGTGAGAAAGCCGACAAGTCTAACCTAAAGAATATTAATAATAGGGGATAAATAATAAATAATAAATTTTAATTCTTAATTCTTAATTATTAATTATTAATGAGTTATAATTATAATTATAATACATTATTATTATTAATTATTATCAATATTGGTAATAAAAAAATTTAAATAATATTTTTTCCCAAGGAAAAATCACAATTTTATTCAGAAAAAAAGTGAACAAAATTACATATAGTAGATGCTAAAAATCATATGCATAATCACGGATCTTGTTGACCAAGATCAATAAAAACTCATCAGAGAGTTACCCTATTCTACTCTTTCCTACCTTTCTTTTTTTCCACTTTTCACCAACCACTAGAGTTGGGTGTGGATGATACAATGGACCTTTGAGACTCATTTATGTTTGACGAGATTTCTTTGTCAGAATCTGAGCCTTTTGGTGCGTGAGTTCGTTTGGTACCAATTGCTTCTTTTTCGGAGGTGATCATCATAATTTGTTGTTGTTGCTCAATAGGCATTGGAACTAATGTTGAGTTGAGTTTTGTCTCGTCCTTCTGCGTGGTGTCCTTGGGAGTCTATGCATTGTTATTTCTGGTATTATCTATAGGTTCTTCTTCTTTTGTTTTAGCTGCCTTTGTTTCATAAAAATATCATCATTTTGGCTTTTGTGGTTATTTATTTTTTCTTTCTTTTTTATTTTGTGGACAAGCACTTTGAAGATGACCAGTTTGAAGACATGTATGACATCTAAAGGCCGTATTCTCATAGTCGAGGGGCTGGGACCACTGCTGATTGTTGTGGTAAAGCAGGATGTGATCATCTAATCCTTTACTAAGGTCAACCTCCACACATATTCTAGCGAGAGTGAAGATTCCATTTGTGATGCGATTTGCATCTATTTTTAAAAATTTCCGTAGGGCATTCCCTTTTCCTACTGTTGACATGGAAAATTTTCGCTATACCAACAAGGGAAACTAACCTGATCGCAAGCCCCAATTAGATCTACTTTCGTTTGGAATGGCTAGTTCCAACGGGTTTTAAGGGACCTCGTAAACTGTTAAATGAGTTGAAAGATGGTTTCTGAGAAGAAGGCTTCAACTAAATCAACAAAATTAAAACAGCTAACCACTATGTATTAAATCCTATCTACACTTCTTCTAACTACTCTAGTCTATGTCCTAACTGTTAGTGTCGGTCTTGAAAGCCCTCCATCAGTGATCAAAGCTCTTTGCATTTGCATTAGTAGGTGTCTCATCAGTGTCAAAGTTTGCATCCCGTTAGGCATGCCATAACCCTGATGGAGGAGCTGGTCTATTTATACCCCTCTTGGCTTTGTTGGATCAGGTCATATCAGTCATTGAGTTTTTCAAGCTTGTCTTGTTTTGTCTTAAGGTCAAAGGTCCTAGGTCTAGGGTTTTGGTCATTTGTCTCAGCAAGGTCATGTCTTTGAAAGTCCTTGAGTGCCCAGCAAGCCAGAGGGAGGATTGTGAACATGTTTCTTTGATATTTTCATCATGTACAGTTCATTTTTAACCTTGGATTTAAAAACTCTGTTTTTAAAGCCAAGGTCATGTTAAATTTTTGTAAAAAGAATAAATTTCCAAAAAGTCTTCAAAAAGGCAGCAATAACCCTGGTCCCCTTGCCACAGTCCCTCAGATGATCTACCTGCACAAAGAATCAAGGCAAAGCACTCAAAAAGTCAAATTCAGAATAAAGGAAACCAAAAAGTCAGTGTTTTAAAAAGTGTCAAAAATAAACTTTATAAAGTGGGTTTATGGATGAAATTTTTTCAAATGAAGTTTATAAAGGTTCAACTTCCCACCTTTTTACTCTTATTATGCATCTCAACGATTGAAAGAGTGGTTTGAGAGAGTGATTGGCGAAAGGAGCAAAATCGCAGTGATTTCGGGTAGCAGAGTGGTGCGCGACCCGTTGAAGGAGGTGCGCGACCTGTTGGGCGGTGCGCGACCCGTCCAGGACCCCTCCGCAGTGCAAAATTACTACGGGCGCGACCCGTTGGGAGGTGCGCGACCCGTTTCGGTCGAGGTAGGCTCTTTACACATTGATTTGGAGAATGGTGATGAATATAAGGTTGTATGCTATGATTCTAACCTCAAATCATGCAAATGAAAAGACTTATATGGCTGCAAAATTCATGTGCAAATTGTGCTAGGGTTTATGGTGTTTCAAGCTGTTTTTCCCTTTGATTGATTTCCTTCCCTTCCCTTCCCACACTCATATGTACATTTCCTTTCCCCATGATTATTTTATAAATGAAATACAAATCCCCTTCCCATCCCTAAATCACTAAAACTGATAACCCTACCTCTCTCCCAAAGCATCAAAAACAAAACAAAGTGAAACCCTAATTCCCCTCTACCATATGCATATGCAAGATAACAAAAACTGTTGATAAAATGTCAACATGTGTGGTGTATGGTTCCCTTTTGTTTTTCCCTATTAAACATGTATGCATATGTTCCCATGTTCACTTGTATGCATGTTTTTCCCATATGTAATACTCTTTGCAAATGATTTCCTTATTACAAAAATGTGTTCCTATATGAATATGATTTGCAAAATTTCCCTTAAAAACTCCCTGTTATTTTTATATATTCCCATTCCTGGTTAAGAAGTTCCCTCCCCTAACATTTCCCTCATGTTTGCTTCCCCTTGAAACAGCATAGATTTCAGCACTTTTTGCAGGCAGAGACAGCAGTTTGGTTTGTCCACTTTGCTCCAAAACCATGTCAGAAACCGAAACTTATGAGCAAAGTGATGACCATTCATCATCTACAGAGGTTGAGGAACAGAGGAGGCCTCATAGAGGGGGTAAGGGAGGACATCATAAGCGGGAGGAGCCTACTTCTTTGGCAGAATTACAGGCCTGTCCTTTGGCAATGAATTGCTTCCAGTACATGTCTTGCTATCAGTTTTGTGAGAGGATCTCTCAGATTCAGCATCATAGAGAGTTGGCCCGTTTGTTTGTCTTACACCTCCATGATGGACATGTCACTCTGGCAGGGGTGAACTTCACATTGACACCTGAGGTGATCTCACAGGCTACAGGGATACCAAATGTGGGTGAGGTGTGGCCTAAGCGCAGGTTGCTTGATTTTGTTCACTTTGAGCCCTATGTCCGGCCATCCTTTGTGAGACTTTTGATGGGTGTTTTCCCATTCAGATTTCTCCGGAGCTTATTATGAGGCTTATTATGCATTATTTTACCTATGAGGGCAGATTTTCACAGGTGTATTCATATCACATTCGCCTTTTGATGCATTTCACCCGAGTGAGGATGATGAACATCCCGGTTTTCTTGTTTCATAACATTCAGAGGATGGTGCCCATGTTGCAGAGGAAGACCCCGGCCCAGCAGTACAGGAGCCTTTGCCATTATGGTTTGATTCAGCTAGTAGTATTGCATCAATTGACACAGCAGGGCATCTCATGGGAGGAGTTCATCTCTCGTGAGTTTTTCACAGTGCCACCTCAGCCACATCAGGAGGTCATTCATGAGGAGGGAGGACCATCTCAGCAGCCTGATGCTCCCGTCACCCGACATGTCCGCTTCACTCCTTTGGTCACTTATCAGAAAGGCCCAAGGGCCTTATTTGCAGCAGCTAGGTGAGTACTATCTCCACAGCAGGTGGAAGGGGTCTCGCCTTCATCTTCAGCTCAGCGAGTGTTATCTCCACATCAGGTGGAAGGGGCCTCGCTTTCTTCATCAGCACAGGTACTGCAGAGGGGCAAAGAGCCCATGATTCATGAGGATCCGGTGATTGATCTCGAGGCCAGTTCTCCTAGCCAAGAGGCGAAGGAGATCATTCAGCATCTTAGGGCTGAAAATGATGTTTTACAGAGGAGACTTGAGGATGCCCAATGGACCATCACCTACCTGGAGCAGCAGAACACACAGCTAGAGGAGGAGAAGGCACTTGATGAGCTATGGAGGATTCGTAGCGACCGAGTCTTAAACCGTAGGAGGCCCGGTGATCCATTGCCTGCTGACCGAGAGTCATTGCTCATTCAGGAGAATGCCCACTTGGAGAGGTTGTTGGCTAAGGCCAACCAAGATAAAAGGCTGCTGAGAAACATGAAGAATCATTATTGGGCAAGGATGCATGTTTGCAAAGCTAAAATGAAAATGTTCCAAAGGAGGTTGTTCGAGGCTCTTAAGCGGAGGAAGAAGACCAATCCACTCCGTATCTTGGCTGAGGCATCCCTCAGAGATCATGGCACTCACTAGCATCAGCTACAGCACAAATCCCAAAATTCTTTGAGAATTTTGGGTAATTTTGGAATTTTTTGGAAATTTACAGGTTTTGGCTTCTCAACGGGTCTCACCCCCGGTGAGACCCTTTGTCATCGTAGCTCCGTTTTGCAAAAACTCAACATTTCTAGATTTGTCATGCAAATTTACACATGCCTATGGATGGACTTGAGTTTTTATGGAGTTTTGGGCCTCCAAAAGGTCAAAATACAGGCAAAATTTGACTTTCTGCCCCTTTTTTGAGTTGCAGAAGCAGTCTTGGGAGAATTGACTTTTGACTGGGCAAATGACCTCCAAATCCAAAAATTCCAGTTGGGTTGGAAAGTAGACTCAGAGACCTTTCCAATGAGCTATCCTGCACCTCATTCTGACACTGGAAATGCCTCCAAACAGAGCTCCAAAGTGCGCGACCCGTTGAGGAAATGTGCGCGACCCGTTGAGGAAATTGTGCCAGATTTGACCAGTTCAGCCCAGAAAACGCAGTTTGGCTCCAGTTTGACTTTTTGAGGTGGATGGTGGTCCTCTTGGATTTAATTATGACACTTTTTGGATACTTTTACTCTTGTTTAACTCTTCTAGAAGTTTCTTTCATGTAAAGGGTAAAAATTGAATGTATGAACTGGTTTCCAAGTTTATAGAGGCAAGTTGTTTTGACTGCCTATTTTCTAGTGCTTAGTTTAGAAGTGGTTCAAACAGCTCCTAGGATAGTGAGCTCGACCCATGGAGGCAGGGAAAGAGGTTAGATCATCTATATTATGTAATTTCTTGCTCATTTTCATGGTTGGACTCTTGAGGGAGAAGCTATCATTGTATTATCACTTGTATCTCTGCAATTTTTGGCTAAGGAAGACCAGGGTTTTGCAGTCATCTTTGGGATTCTTGTGGACTCATGTGTTGATGGTGTGTTTCTTCATGTTCTTGTAAGCTTTGTTATGTGATTCATTTCCTTTCTTTACTGCTGCACATTAAACAAATGAAGTGTTAAAGTATGAATTCATGCTAGCCATGCTCTGCTTTTAAATTTGTTTAATTTCAATGTTTTCTTCTGTCTAAAGAGAATTCAAAGTGATTGTTTGCTCTCTTTAGCTCCTCATATTTCATTCCTGACCATTCATTTCAGTTAAAGACATCAATACAGGCTCCTACCTCGCCCCAAAGACCCCCCTGCAGAAACTGTGTCAAATCCCCGCACCCTAAATTGCAGCTCCTCAATTTGCCACCAAAAACCCAAAAACCCCCAAAATCAACCTTTATAACCAGTTTACTAGCCTAATATCAGTGTTACATTGTTGTTCATCTCATCCTATTGAAAATCTACCGAGATTGACCGGAGAGAGCCTTCTCCTGCCCCGTAGGGCTAGCTACGAGGCTGAATGGTTTGATGTAGCCTTGAGGTTTGCTTTTTCAGCCTGAGGTGAAATTTCAAGTGCTAACACTAACTATCCTAATCTATCCTGCAGGAGCATGACAAAGAGAGGTTAAACATCATATATGAATTCCAAGTCTAAATGAATCAATTATTAGTTCATACAAGAACAAGGCTGCATTAATACTTAATTACAATCCAATCATTCACACAGGAATGCATATTCCATTTTATGGAAGAGAAGATTGCAACTGATGTCTAACAGAGTTTTGAGTCAGCAACCTTTCATGATTTAACCATGATATTGAATCATATTCAAATAACTAGGCATAACCATGAACTGTAAGTCATAAATATGCACAAAAACAAATATACATTTGCATTTATACCAGTGACAACATTCTGATCAAAACACATCATAAAAGAGGAAAATCAATCTAAAACACCGGCTCTTTATTGAGCTAAACAGTCTCCTTTTATTCACAATAATCAAAGTTGTTCCTCCCAAAACCAAAATCCCTTCTCTCCTATCCGGAGGTAATACTTATACAACTCAAAATGACCCTCCCCCTACTGAGTTTTCACCTCCTTTCTTTACATTACATAGATCCGAACATACAGAGGAGAATGCTCCATGAGGCTGTTGACACGTCGAAGTCATATTTGTTGGAGCGTTCTACTTCCTAGGGGAGGGACAGAGAATGACTACGTATCATTTCGTTGCACTTGTGTGGGATGGCTATTATTCGATGTCATTTATTGAAGGAAACTAAAGATGCCATGCTCATCATCCCACATCTGGCATGCCTTGAGGTTCATTTGGAGGGAGTGACATCTAGGTGGGTGGGTGTTGTGCTTCCCTTTCGACGCAGAGCATGCCTCCATTATGCATTGTGGCAGTTCATCCCCCTTTTTGTAGACTATGCTTTTGCAGTATCGACATCGGGGGTGCATAGGTGTCATCTTGACATACATCACCTTTATCTGCTACCGGATCCACTTGAATTCACCTGCAGAGATAATTCATATTAGCAGTGATTATGAAAATATGATAAAATGCCCAAGAACAACTCTCGTCATCATTGAAACTTTAAATGATAAGGCGCAATGCAATCAAAAGGAGCGAGTGTGAAAGAATCGGCCCCTGGCTTAGCCAACATCGTGTTGCGACTGAGTCACAATCGCACATCTCAACAGGCAATCATGTGCCATATCACCCCTACCGGATTTCCTTCGAGAACCCGGATCATGACATTTCATAGAAAACACAGGAATACACAGAAAAGACCGCATTTGACCACAAGGCCAGATTTCAAAATTTATAAGCCCAGACGCATAGTTATCGGCGGGTCCGCTTCATCGAATTGGACCTTATGCATAAGCGCTAGACCTCGCCGATAGCGATTTAGCGATGGGGAGGCGGACCCGATAACATATATTTTCTGTTTGATAAGATTGGCGGGTCCGCCAAATCGCATATCGCAATGTGCGTAGGCCTAGGACCCCGCCGATTGCGATATGCGATTCGGCCAGACCCGATATATATATAGATATATATATATATATATATATATATATATATATATATATATATATATATATATATATAGGTTGTATTTAATAATGCGGTGGGTCCGCCATATCACATTGCGTCTTGTATATGATCCCGGGCTCCGCCGATATGCGATTTGCGATGCGATTGAGGACTTAATTGCATCGCAATTATTGATGATTAACAAGCCTTTTCCCTTGATCAAGGCGACGTGCGATAAGCGATAAACGGGTATGTTAAACGTTTTTTTGTGAAGCATTTCCCTTGTGAGGAGTTAAGAGGGGGATAAAGATGCGATAAGAGGTTTTGCGCGTTAAGTACACGAACGGCCATAGTAAAGGTAGGGGCGATTATATGTGCGGGCATAAATGTACCATGAATACTTATGAGGATTGAAACCCCTAATGAAGGGGCTGAATAAAGGGCTAGGCTGGGTTATGAATGAATTATGCAGTAGAGATTCATTAAGGGGGCCTTGACCATTTAGAAATTTAAGATTTGGTTTTCCAAAGAGTTAAAATCCTTGGGATGAAATAGATCATTCAGAGGAGTGCAATATCAACTTCTAGGGGACCCATTGAAAATTGCTACTAGGGAAAATTTTAATAGGGTGGTGGTTGTGGCTACAACAAATGGCGACCCGCTGGGTGAACCAGTTGCCTCTGTTTCCAAATAAACCTTGGATTCATAAAACATCAAGGTGTTAAGATAAACTCGAAATGCAAACTGTACAGATGAACAAGCATGGGTTGCACTTAAACATTAATTGCTTCAGGTGGGATAGAGACAAATAGCTTCTACTTATTGATAGGATTTTGACAAGAATTCTCCAATGGCAGTGTTATGGGGTTTATTGACCTTCCTTTACCTGTTTCCACTTTCAAAAATCCTTTCGGGGCCATCACTGGTCTGTCCATACCTGTTTAGGTGTGTACCTCAGCTCTTTATTGCTCATCAAACTTGATGTAAATATGTTTATCTGCACTTTATATATAATTTTTAGTGCTATACTTTCATATGATTGAATGGGGCGCAATCATGGATCTTGCCATATTTTTAAACCACTTAAGCAAGGTTGGGCTTGCTGTATGAACTGGTACTCTGAGCCCAGCAACTGTCCCTACTCTAACCGGCTTCCCAAACAACCTATCCTTCCAGTTTTAGGCACAAGGACTAGAGAAAAATTGGATTTGCCACAGGTATATGACAATGAGTTTAGTCCATGAAAGGAGGTTTACTTGTAGATGACAGGTATTGGACAGTTTAGTGCAGTGGATGGGACCAATGGAGAATGACTGTAAACCTTATAGGCAAGTATGTGCTAGGTCTGAGTGGGATTTATTCAAAATGTAGCGTCCCTCCATGCCAGTCCAGCTGTAGTTACACATTCTTGTTTTATAAAGATGCCTCTACATGCTCCAAATGTCCAAGTTATCAACAGATCTTACCCAGTTCTCAACAGATGCCAATGAGTGGCTTGGTTTGAATTCTAGAGCTGATTTTCAAGTTCTCATGGGCTGATAGAAATTTTTATTGATTTGTAGGGTAATGATGGATTTACGAACAACAGAATCATCAGCATGTTAATGAGGAAGGGAAAGGCTGAAAGTGGTGAGTAAGTGCACTCTTGAAAAGGTAAGAAACGAGACTGGAGGGCCAAAATAAGCTGACTGGAGCAGACTATAATTCAAAACAAAAGGAAGATAAAATTTGTAGGGAACAAAAGAAAAAGACAGAAACGTGACTAAGCTAACAACAAAACTAAAATGAACTCTAACCTACTCAAGAGGTAACCACCATGTGGTGGCTACTGGAAGTATCTTTTGAGATGTTGGCCATTAACAAGGAGTTTTTCAGTTTCCCCCTGTAAAGTTTTCAATCTGCAAGTTCGCTGACCAATTTTTTCCACAACTTGAAATTGGCTCAGCCATAAGTGTTGGAATTTTGTCTTAAGCTAATCTCCATTAGACACCAATTCTCGATTATATCCTGAAAACACATCTAATAGGGACAACATTTCAAACCCAGAAACGCACTGGAGAATGTGTTCTATAGGAGGGACAGGATAGCTATCTTTCTAGGATGCTTGGTTTGGGTTTTTGAAATCGATACATAGCCTGACGTTTCCAATTTTCTTTCTTACTCGCACGAGATCAGCTACCCAGGGGGTGTGCACGACCAGAAAGATGATTTTGGCATCCATCATTTTGTTAAACTCTTTCTTCACCAACAATCCTGGGCCTAGGTACATCTTACGATGCTTCTGTTGGTAGGGCTTAGCCTCCTTTTTACTCCCATTCATAAGTTTGTCATCTTCGAACACCTACCAATTTGAGATGTTATCAGGCATGGATTGTCTAAAAATCAATTCAACATAACATTTATTCTTCTTTAATCTAAAATCAGGGAAAAGTTTAGCAGCCATACTAGCCATCAGATTAGCATCTTGGTTTTTCCCTCGAGGTATGTATGTGTTATTAAAAGAGTCAAAACTATCAATTAAGCTCCGTACCTCATGCTGGTACCTTACCAAGTGTGGTGAATTGCATTGCATCTTTTCCCTTACCTGATCCACGATTGTCTGTGAGTCACCGAAAACTTTAAGATTTTTTACCTTCATATCAACGGTTTTCTTCAGGCCCTGCAGCAAGCCTTCATATTCTGCTGTATTGTTGGTGCATGCAAACTCCAACCAGCTGGCCATCAAATGTTGGTTCCCTTGTGGGTCAATGAAAATGCTCCCAACACCTGCACCTTCAAGGCAGTTAGAGCCATCAAAATAGAGTGTCCAAAATACAAAGTCTAGTGTTACATCAATTGAATTACTTCCTATGAAACTAGTTCTATTATCTACTATATTACAAGGTGGTTCATCAGTTGGATTATAGGGCAGAGCTTCCAACTATTTGTTTATTGCAGTTTGTTCAGTTGTTTCTGCACGGAATTCTTCAAAACAGGTTTCTGTGGCACAAACATTGAAACTATAATTCTCAAGGATAGAGTTGGTGAACATTACAGGTTCGTTGGGACCGTTTAGTTCCATTACCACATACTTCATGTATCTTTCTCGATCAACTCTTAGCATATCACCTTTTCCCTTCTGAGGCAGCAAGAGGTGGGACCAATCAGTTAAGAAGTATCCATTCAGTTTTGCTGACCAATCCCTACTAAGCAACATTCCATAAGCCTCGGGTATATCGACTACCACTATATCAATGACTCGTGTGTATTGTGGTTTAGCCGTCATCCGGATCAATACATGTTTCAATTCCCCAATCACTTTCACATTTGTCCTGTCTAATTGCATGATTCGAGTTCTAGTTTTCTCAGGTATCACATGAATTCTTTTAGCAACAATGTAAGGCATCACAGTGGATGAGCCACCTGAGTCTACCAAGCAGTTGTGTATGTTCATGTTGAAGATTTCAAATGTGAATAGGAAAGGGGGAGTCATGGATTTTTCTTTCCTTCCTATCATGGCTGCACTGACGTCTTGGGGTTTTCGATTCATTTTTGATAAGGTGGCTTCCATGGCTACTGGCTTTTGGGTTGTGCTGGGAGTACTAATAGGTTTGGAGATTGACTTTTGGGTTTGGCTGCTCGGGATGGTGGGAGTTTTGCAGTTCCGCTCATTCATAGCTTTCAAGAGCAAATCTCTTTGTTGCGTTAATTTCAGCAAATCAAAGTATGTGATATTAGCCCTAGATTTCTTAAGATCATCCACAATATTGTAATCAATGTTATAAATAGGATAAGGTAGAGTAAACATACCGGTTTTTCCATTCTTAGGTGGGAGTTTACCATCTTGAGTAGCCTTTGTTGTAGTGGGAGATGCGTTTTCTTTCTCTGGATGGTTTGCAACCGGGGTATCCTTGGACTGACCACTAGGTCTACTCTTCTCAACAGGGACTTTGGGAGCAGGTGCCTTCACAGGGCAGACATCTTTCTTGGCCTGATCTGCAGGCTTCATCACACTTGCAAGCAACCCTTTGCTTCATGTGTGGATTTTCTCCATACTGTCTCCTTGGTCATCATCATTCTCATTTGTATAGAAATCCCACAGTACGTTGATTTGAGATTCCTCTTCCAAGGGCTCTTCTACTTGGTGTTCTTCCTCATTTTCTTATTTTGGCTCTAGCTCCACTATAGGTTCTTCTTGGTTAAGGAGCGATCCGATAAGAGCTAGCTCTTCTGTGTTTAAATTCCCTTCATTGGGTGGAGTAGGCAGTGCAAGTGGGCCATGACTACCTTCTGTCTTCTTACGATAGAAAGGTTTGAAAGGTTTTTTGTTGGTATACTCTCCTCCACTCCCGCTTGTACTCTCTCCAGAATTCCTTTTCATATCGATGACTGTATTTGTCAGCTTCTTGATGATCCGATGCAAACCTTCTACATTTGTGGTATCCTTTTCTTTGGTTTCAGCCCCTTTGTTATCACTCCCACTATTTTTCTTGGATGCTTGAGAGGCTTTCTTTTCTCCGGTTGTATGATGGCATGCTGTGAGACTGAGCATTTCATTCTCGACCTTTACTGCTTCATCGATAGCACCTTGTAAGGTTCGTGCATTACTCCTCTTGACCCACATTGCAGTAGGGACAGGGAGAGCAGTGATGTAGAATTCCATGAGCACCTCCTCAGTAGGTCTAGTGGTGGCTAGGATTCTGTTGAACAAGGTGTTGAACCAGATATTAAAATCCTTAACCTTTTCCTTGGTTTCCATTTTCAAACGGGACAGTTCTAGAACTAAGGCAGCAGGGGTTTTGTCATCGCCATACTTGTCCAAAAAGACTTGTTGAAAGGCAGCCCACGAAGTGATTGATCCTGTTCTCAAGCTAAAGTACCATGTGGAAGCTGCACTAGTCAGGGTAAAAGGGAATAGGCGACAAACTATATCTTCATCAGCTACCCCCAGCATGCACACGGCCAGGAAGAACGAATTGATATGGTTTTTAGTGGTGTCTCCCCGCTCAGGGTCAAATTTAGGCAATACCTTTTCTGCATTCTTGGGTAAGGGATGTTGCTACCCAGGTATCGCTACGACATCCTGAGCGAGCCAGGGAGGAAGTGCTCCCGGCGGAGGTGGGAGTTGGTTCCCACCCGGTTGAGGAATATTAGCCATATCAAGGATAGGGATGTTTTGGTGGAGGTTTTCTCCATTAGGATTTTCCAAATCAAGCCAGGGATTGCCTTCAGAAGGGGAATCCTCGAGAATTTCTTCCCAAGGAGAGTCGATGCTCTGCAAAGAATCAAGCACAATATCTTCAAGAGAAGGGGCTGCAGATGTCTCTTCGTTTATGTGATAGACCCTTGGCTTTCTTTTTGTTGTTGGAGGTAATGACTGAAAGATAGGGCACTATGATAGAGAAAGAGCGTAAGCCTGATTAAGTCTTCCAATTGGTTGTTCTAGAGTGACAGGATACTCCCATAATGTCTCTTCTTCGTAATGAGGCTTTTCTGAATGAGAGGAGGGGTATTTTCGACCTTCACAATCCATGTATTAATCTTCTTGAATCTATGTGTGGCACTTATAGATGAATTCTTGAAAAGCTATGGATGGCAGTTTAGGCCCTCCTTTTAGCGCAAATTTGTTGACATGGCGAATTTTCACTATACCAACAAGGGGAACTAACCCGATCGCAAGCCCCAATTAGACCTACTTTCATTTGGAATGGCTAGTTCCAACGGGTTTTAAGGGACCCCGTAAACTGTTAAATGAGTTGAAAGATGGCTTCTGAGAAGAAGGCTTCAATTAAATCAACAAAATTAAAACAACTAACCACTATGTATTAAATCCTATCTACACTTCTTCTAACTACTCTAGTCTATGTCCTAACTATCCTAATCTATCCTGCAGGAGCATGACAAAGAGAGGTTAAACATCATATATGAATTCCAAGTCTAAATGAATCAATTACTGGTTCATATAAGAACAAGGCTGCATTAATACTTAATTACAATCCAATCATTCACACATGAATGCATATTCCATTTATGGAAGAGAAGCTTGCAACTGATGTCTAACAGAGTTTTGAGTCAGCAACCTTTCATGATTTAACCATGATATTGAATCATATTCAAATAACTAGGCATAACCATGAACTGTAAGTCATCAATATGCACAAAAACAAATATACATTTGCATTTATACCAGTGACAACATTCTGATCAAAACACATCATAAAAGAGGAAAATCAATCTAAAACACCGGCTCTTTATTGAGCTAAACAGTCTCCTTTTATTCACAATAATCAAAGTTGTTCCTCCCAAAAACAAAAGCCCTTTTCTCCTATCCGGAGGTAATACTTATACAGCTCAAAATGACCCTGCCCCTACTGAGTTTTCACCTCCTTTCTTTACATTACACAGATCCGAACATATAGAGGAGAACAGTCCATGAGGTTGTTGACACATCGAAGTCATCTTTGCTGGAGCGTTCTACTTCCCAAGGGAGGGACAGAGAATGACTGCGTATCATTTCGTTGCACTTGTGTGGGATGGCTATTATTCCATGTCATTTCTTGAAGGAAACTAAATATGCCACGCTCATCATCCCACATCTGGCATGCCTTGAGGTTCATTTGGAGGGAGTGACATCTTGGTGGATCAGTGTTGTGCTTCCCTTTCGACACAGAGCGTGCCTCCATTATGCATTGTGGCAGTTCATCCCCCTTTCTGCAGACTATGCTTTTGCAGTATCGACACCGGGGGTGCAGAGGTGTCATCTTGACATACATCACCTTTATCTGCTACCAGATCCACTCGAATTCGCCTGCAGAGATAATTCATATTAGCAGTGATTATGAAAATATGATAAAACGCCCAAGAACAGCTCTCGTCATCATTGAAACTTTAAATGATAAGGCGCGATGCAATCAAAAGGAGTGAGTGTGAAAGAATCGGCCCCTGGCTTAGCCAACGTCGTGTTGCGACTGAGTCACAATCGCACATCTCAATGGGAAATCATGTGTCATATCACCCCTACCGGATTTCCTTCGAGAACCTGGATCATGACATTTCATAGAAAACACAGGAATACACGGAAAAGATCGCATTTGACCACAAGGACGGATTTCAAAATTTATAAGCCCGGACGCATAGTTATCGGCGGGTCCGCTTCATTGAATTGGACCTTATGCATAAGCGCTAGACTTCGCTGATAGCGATTTAAGATATCAATCCTTAAGTTATCCAGTAGGTTTCCAATTTCTGCTTTCGTGACACCTCCACCGGATACTTTTGTTGATCGAATTCCTTGTTTATTCCTTGCAACTCCCATTGATCACTGGATGCACAACTCACAGATGGTATCGAAGTCCTCTTTTGATATATCTCCCTTTCCCACTATGTTTAATAGTTCTAGAGAGTCTTCTCTAAAAGCTCGGAGAAGGATAATTTTCAAAATTTCCTTATCTAGGTTAGAATGACTTGATCTCTGTAGTGTGTACTTAAAATGTTCCACACAATCCTCCATGTTCTCGTCTTCCTTCTGCATGAACTTAAAAAGTTCTTCCTTAATGTCTCGAGATTTGTAGTAATCTTGATACTTCTCCAGAAAATAGGTTTTCATCTCATCCCATGTGGAGATAGTCTTTCCTCCTAGACCCATAAATCATCGCAGGGTTGTCCCTTTTAATGTAGCAGGGAATATTTTCAGTTTATTTGCATCGGTTATGTAGTCATATCCTCGACACACAATATCAAATTCAAAAAGGAACATGTCCGGATCTTTAGAAGTCAGCCCATGAAAGTTAGGTAAAGCTGTCAAAGGAATGGGCTTCGTTGGTGCGCCAATCCCAAGATCCCAAATTGGGAAGTCAATAGTAGAGGTTGTGGGTGCCATGAATATCCTCCAATAATCACTGGGAATTTCAGCAAGTTTTGCAGGGAATGATGGAGGGGGTCTTGTCATGGAAGTTTGAGTTGCTTTAACAACACTCCCCTTATCCCATGGTGATATGAATACCCTTACAACTCCTTCCTCCCTGCCACAATGGCTTGATTCCTCAAACCTTCTTCTTGCAACTTCCTCTTCCTCTGTTACCAGCAGTGATACTCCTTCATCAGGTACACTGCTGCATACTTCTTCTACTGTTGGAAGGGTTTGTTGTGTTAAATCAACAGGAGGTATTGTAGATAGCATTGGTTTCTCAACAGATTGTCCTTCTGATTTCGTTCGAGTCCCCGCCCTCACAACAACACGAGAATATGCCTCTGATTCAACTCTTGCGATGATTTGTTGGATGTAAGTGTTCCTTCCCAAATCCTGTCCTCCTTTCTTCAGGGCTTTTCCTATGCCCCTTTTATTCGAATCTTTGTTCATGAAAATTGGTAAGAGGGAAACATCTAAATTAAATCACTATGCTTAGGACCTGGAGCAGGGTGTCAAAAGACCATTCCCTCCCCAGGACGAGAGATTAGACAAGAAAAGAAAACGCATGAAAGGAAATCTAAGGCTCAGGACCTGGAGCAGGGTGTCAAAATACCATTCCCTCCCTAGGATGAGAGATTGGGTTTTAACAACTCAGAAAAATTCAGAACAATTAACCAAAGCAAGCGACTCAGCCCAAAAACAATAAAAAGCAACAGAAATCAAAATACTAAGCTCAGGACTTAGAGCAGGGTAGCACTTCCCTCCCTAAGATGAGAGATTGATCCTTTGGTCAATGCAGATCATGTCTTGCACCTTGTTAGCCTTCCCTGGAAACGGTGCCAAAATGTTGGTGTCCGAGTGTGAATAAACTATTCCACCCTTTTCCACATTAATTCATCAATCTGGGTGCATACAATTTTCAAGGTAACATGCAAGGTATATGCAGGGGCAAGATTACAATCTAACATAAACCAAGGATTCACAGCTAAAGAATCAAAGCATCGTTGTAACAATAATTAGAAATAAATTGCAGAACTTAAAAAGGCATCCACAACAATTAATTAAAGAGTTGTAACAACAATAAGAAATTAGCACACAACAACAGAAACAACACACATAAAGAAAATACACAGCACTTGATCAGAAGAGCGGGCCCAGCTCTCTGATCAAGGCTGCGTTAACTCACAGCTAAGAAGAGAACAACAAACTTGCTCGCATTCAATTAATATATAAGAAATTGTTACAATGTTTGTCTCTGCACGGCTAACCCTTTCGCACAGGAATGAAACCCCTTTTATACAAATACATGGGAAAGACATATTCCCCCAAATTTGGCAACTAATGCCCAAAAATATACAGCTGTTAGAACAACAACTAATTGCCGAAAGAGAGACAGAGAACAATAAAGATCCAAAATAAGCCTGGGAGCAGCTGAGAGTTGGTTATGCTGTTGCAGTGTTGCCGAACAGCTATTGTAAACGCGGGACTGCTGCTGCGAGCTGTGAATGTGATACCTATTCACCGAAATCTTCAGAAATAGCAAGGTTTAGTAGTTCGCATATGCAAAACCCTGTGACCTTACTTCATCAATTAAATATTCCAAGAGACATTATGAGGGAGGTTCACCTTGAGGATTTATCACAATTAATGCATATCATTTGGTGCAAAAAGGATGAAAGGATAGGTGAAAATGTAAGGAAAAGATAGGTAGATTTGGCGCCCAACAAGTACGATACTGACATCCATATTGAGTTTTGGAAACTTGGAGAGAAGTAAAAAAACAAAAGTTAAATCATCCCATTTCTCTAACTGTACCAGAGAAGTTGGGTTAGCATAGTTAACACATAACCGGGGTAAGGAGTTGTATTTACAAGTCCCATCACTTCATTGATCGTGGCATGAAGCCAACAAAAGGTTAATGTCATTTGAATATTGCAGGTGGCATTGGAAGGTATAGGAGGACTCAATGGAAGAATTATATCAAATTGGAAGAGTTGGAGGAAAAAAATGATAGTATTGACCACAAGTTGAACATTCTAGCCAAGCGATCAACCAAGAACTCCTTCTCTTTGGATGAGGGTATTGACAAGCCAACGTGGATTCCTAGAGATTTTACCCAATAGTTATTATGACTCACTAGTTTTTTGCTTGCAACACTAGTGTTGTTTTTGTCTTCTCATGTCGATGTATGTCAAGGTCTTGCACAACCAGTCTACTTTTATAAGTTTTTATTTATAAGATGCTCTAGTTAGATGAGGTCTCAACAACCTCAAGACTCTAAGCTTATGTTACCTGTCTAGTTTCCCTTCAGGAAAACCAGCATCAATTTTTTTTGGTTTATGTAATCCTCATTTAACATAATGCAAACTACCTAACTTAAAAAAGAAAAAAAGAAAGAAAGAGTAGAAAGGGTATAACTAATTTTGTGATAAATCTCAATATATAATTTGTGACTACTACTTATAATATTTTATAATATTCTTTGGAGATTAATCCCTAACATCCATCTAATAATTACTAATAATTAAATTAAAATTCTCAAAATCCTATTTCAAAATAAACAGGCCCTGTTAGCTCTGCTACATACTTCAGCTTTGGAGGACCAAATACCAGCTTGGCCATGTGTTTATGCTCAGAAAGGGGTGCTTGGAGCAATCTTCTCCTCCTTCCTTCTTCCCCGTATTCTCCTTACACTCATCAATCCCATTACCCTTGTTTTTCCCCTTGCGATGCGATCTGATCGCAATCGCACAATAACCCCGCTGCCTCCTTTCGCTCCTTGTCTTCTGCCACTGCGATATTGCGATGCGATCTGATCGCTATCGCATATCGCATCCATATGTGTTTTAAATTACGCCCCGTGTCTTCTCCGCTGCGATATTGCGATGCGATCTGATCGCTATCGCAAATCGCACCCATGTGTGTTAAGGCTATGCCTCCCTGTCATCCATCGACGCGATATCGCGATCGCAGTCTTAGCCGTCCGATCATCCCCGCCCATGATCCGACGGTCCTCGTTCTTCCCGCGCATATGCCTCCCGATAACCCTCATACGCCGATCTCCGCCGTTCAATTCGCCAGATCCGACGGCCCTGGTTGCTCCATCCTCGTCACCTCCCGATAGCTTCTTCCGATGTGATCTCCGCCATTCATCTGTGGATCCGACGACCATTATTTATTCTCGCCCTGTGCATGCCTCTGCCATACTGTCTTTACGCCTTTAACCTGTTTTATGTTCCCGAAGGAGGAAGAAGGCCAGATCCAACACTTTGCACCATTACTCCTCACCAACTGCATTTAAAGAAGAGAATGGCTGAAGGACAAGCAGGATGCCCTCGAGCAGTTCAACCATTTATCAGTTATGGAGATTGTTTCATATTACACTCTACCGGCTGATGAAGGACATCAGAACATCCGAGAGGGTCAAATTCATTTGCAGACACAGTCAGATTGCAACAGAGACCCATATTAGATAATTAAAGTGGTAGGTGGTCCATTATGACCCCTCCATGCATAGCCTAGCAGAGATTTTTGTAAACTGATTCTATATATACTCAAAAAAACGATGTAATCAAGGGGGATGAGTGTGAGGTGAGTGTTAGTGTGTTGTAAGGTTCAACTTCTGGAGACTGTAACTACTGTGATACCTGCAGCGTCTGGTCTTCATTTTCAGCTAATACAAGCTTCTTTTGCTGTTAATTGCTCACTTTCCACTTCTTCTTCTTTGTCCAGGTTGTGCCTGTTATGCATTTTTAATCTGCTTTGATGTTTAGCATTAGAGGGGTTGTCATCCCACCTCTGTGTTAGAATCTAGTTAGTATTGTTGAATGTGTATGCAGGTTTCTATTGTTTTAGTGCCAGAGAGCTGTCATCTTGTCTGTGCATTAGGAAATAGATTTGCAGGCCTCTTTACTGGTTGCAGCCAGCCATCACATGGTCTTGTGCATCTGCTGGTGTGGTCAGTATTCTCCATGTCCACTTAATCCTCAAACTGTGAGTAATTGGTGGTCTAAAGCCTTGTAGTTTGGGGGTGTTCACCCATGTCTGGGGTTAAGCACAGTAGAAGTGGTTATCTGGCTTGAATATGCAACATTTCTTTCATTCATCCACCATTTTATCCAACATTTTGTTGAGTTTATAATGTTCTCAAGCATCTCTGATATACAACCTAGGAGAGTTTCTTGGGGTGATAACAGGCCCATCAACAAAAAAAATACAATATTCATATTTATATTCAAATTTTCAAAATTGACATTCATTCTCTTAAGAATATACTATTTACATCTATATAAATATGAACAATGTTTTAGTGTTTAAAGTTCATATTCGTTCTCAGAATTTTAAAATTTTATTTCACATTGTGTTGATGTGTTTAAGAGACACAAACCTCGACAAGTTAGATATGGCATAGTTAATTTAGACTAAGTCAATGATTAACTTGATCAACTTTGACTACATTGACATCTTGTGATGCATCAACTTTTTAAGGGTAATGGTATATCTTGAATTTATACAATATTTTAAGTGCATTGAGGATGAATCTCACTACAAATGTATGTAAAATTGGTTTTGATATCCACCTTGTTTTAGAGTTTCAATATTTAACCTTTTCCAAATGCCCATATGTTGATGTTTGTTATTTATTTCTTAAATTTTGGTTTAAAATTGTCAAACACACATGGATAGCAAGACAATGTGAAAGATAATACATGCAATACATTTTTATTAACAAGAGATTTACATTTATAGTACATTATGTGACTCTTGGGTTTTAGATCCCAAGGTCTCATGGACTGCTTTTGTCCATTCAACTTCCACACTAACCATTTAGGATTAGGTGTCCAACATTCCCCCCCTTAATCCGAAGGGTTATGTATGAGTCCAAGAAGAGAGCTGTAATACAAAATGTGCAAAAAATGCATGGCAGCACTAGGCTGAATGTGCTCTATGAAATGTTGGTATAAAGGGCGGTGGTTTAAGGATGAACACCAACACTGGAACGCTTAGTGCAGTTCCCGGAACTCTTCCAAAACTAGAAAGAAACTGAAGTTTTCTGCTAGAGGAAGTGATCCTATTATTTTAAAGAGGGAAACCTTCAACCATGAAAGGGAGGTCTCACCCCTCATAAAAGGTAAAACTTCAACCTGAAAAAGGGAAGTCTCAACCTGTGATGGTTTAAGGATGACCAACAACTCTGGAATGCTTAATGCAATTCCTGGAACTCTTCCAAAACTGGCAAGAAGCTGGAGTCTTCTGCTAGAGGAAGTGTTCTTAATCTGTGATGGTTTAAGGATGACCAACAACTCTGCGATTCCTGGAACTCTTCCAAAACTGGCAAGAAGCTGGAGTCTTCTGCTAGAGGAAGTGTCCTAGATTGCCAACTGAAGGCATGTTCAGGCATCTTTGTCTCTGGCTACAACTCTGAAACTGGTGTGGCAGGTTGTGGCTCAGGCTCGCTTGATGTGACTTTGAAGCTTGTAGATGACCATCATTTCCCCCCCTGTCAGATACAAGGTGAGATGATGGAGAAAACTCAACTGCAAGACTGTTCAATATTCTGGAACAAGTTCTGACATGTGTTTGGAATATCTTCTTGGCTGTTGATGCCCATTGCCAAGAAGCGATCCATCCAAGATGAATCTTTGTTCATGCAGGACGTTTGTTTCTGAAGCATCTGTGTGAAGAATGGCTGGTTTTATGACAGTGCTTACATGGATGAAGATCAAAACAGTGATCTTTCAGATGGCCAACTCGGTCACAGTGTTGGCATTTCACAATCTGTTGTTGTTGTTGTTGTGGAAGAGGGGCAGATTCTGGAACAGTTGAAGCTGAACTGTCATGAGAAGTAGGTGAACTGTCATCAATGAATCCAACACTCTGAAACTGAATGGGCTTTGAGTAGTCTGGAATATGAAAGGACAAGTCCTTGTCATATCCAAGACCAGTTCTGTGCTTGTTGTGGACGAGCTGTTCCCAAGGTCTGATGATGGGCTTGGGAAGTGCAGACTGAGTTTCTGCATCTGCATGTACAACTGCTGCTTTATTGGATTCTGGATCTGATTCAGCCTCAATGTTACTAATTTCACCACTTGTTGGTTTAACCTTGAACAACATATTGTTTTGAGCAGAAAACAATTTGGAATGACAAATCTGTTGAAGCTCATCTTGCTGGAACTGAGATTCTAGTTGCAAAAAATCAATCTTTTCTTGTGCATCATGCAGGCAGGTCTGAATGTCACAAAGAGTGTCTTTGCTAACATTTACCTTCCCACCAATAGTGGAGTGTATTAGTGTATTCAGTAACTCTAATACATCATCAAATCTAGCCATTGTCTCAACAAAGAAATGAACACTCAACAATCCTAGCAAGTCTAGACAAACCCCAGTTATTGAAGATTTCAAAAGTTAAGAATATCAGTTTGAAAAATACATTGTCCAATACCAGACTTTCAGAGAGATTCTGTTCTTTAAATTCTGTAGAAATTTCACATCTGACTAGACTTTATAGAGCTTGCCTCTATATCCCTTCTGGAAGCTCAGGAATGCAAAAAGAATAAAAAATCCGCGAATACCAGCAATGGAGACACGGCTCAAACTCCACGAATATACACAAGGGTAGCTCGACCTCTTCCTTCAATAATAAACCCAAGAATCTCAACCTCTTCCTTCAAGAATGAGAGGCTCAAAGTCTTTCCAACACAGATACAATAGATATGTTTCACCCTTAAAATGCTCAGGTATACCAAGATACGCTTTGTATGGATGCACAGCTAAATGACTTCTTCCTTCTTTGAAATTCGAACTTCAACTACAGGAATGGATTACATATACCTCTGATATATCAACTCAAATAATAACAGAGATCTGAATTAGAATATACCAGCAAATGTTAGGAAGAACAGTGGCTGTAGATAAGTGTTATAACATCAAAGAAGCTCCATCATTACGGAGAAAACACCACAGTGATAATAGTATAGACAGGCTTATCCAGCAGAAGAGATGGGCCTCTGGGCTGCTTGAAATATTTGTAAGTAAATTTTGCCCATTCCTGGGCATTCACAGAAAAATTCTGGTACGCCAGAGGATGATGTATGTTTATTTCAACCTATGGGGAATCTGGTCAGTGGTGACGTTCTGCTATGCAGTCTTGCCAGCTTTTTGTCTGTTAAGTGGCAAACCATTCTTACCTGCGGTAAGCTTTTTGGATGCTATCAAGTCACTAAATATCATAAACAGAATACAACAATACATAAACACCATTAATACACCATTAGCACCATTAATACATGACTTCATGTGTTACCAATTTATATGAGCCTGACGCCATGAAGTATTGATCATCCTGTAGATTTCGAAGCCTCCCTTTGCAATTGCTAGTGCATTGTTCGTTTCCAGCTATGGAGTGTTGATGCGCAAATCAAGCTACAGCGCAAGCTGGATGTCTTTGACGCTTGGTTTCTCTCCCAGCAATTATGAATCCCAGCAAATGCTCGACTCCAGTGCGTAATCCAATGGGGTCTTTGCCTTTCTTTTCTGACGTTTTAATCACTCTTAGATTGGAAAATAATGCAATGGTAATGTCGATTCAATTGCTGTTGCAGTGGTCTGAGCATGCCTTCAGTTGTATTTCCCTCTCAGAAACGTGATAATGAAATATTGTTGTTCACGGTGCAATCACGCAGTGAATTGCTTGACACGTTTTGCTTTTCGAATCCGATCCCGTTTGGAGAAATGAGGAGCAATGCGGAGATTCGAATTAACGACTTACAAAAAAGGAAAATTTTCTTGTGATTCGAACCGACGACGTATGGGCTCACGTCTGCGTTCAGGAAAAGTGAAATTTCGCGGTGATATCTTGCAGAAACGAACCGACGACGTATGGGCTTTATATCTTGCAGAAACCGACGACGTATGGGCTTCAGTACTCAATGCATCCTTCAGCTGAGAAAATTGTCTCGGAACCACATTTGTATTGTATGTGAGAAGCTTGGACCAAGCTTATTCGATTTTCTACGCAAAAACAAATATCGCCCATTTCCTGTTGATCTAGTCCGGGAGTTTGGTCGGCAACTTTTGAAATCTGTAGCATATATGCATGAATTACGTCTGATACACACAGATATGAAGCCAGAGAATATACTTCTTGTTTCTTCGGACTATTTAAAGGTTCCAGATTACAAGAAACATCCCCAGGATGAAACACATTATAAACGACTGCCAAAGTCAAGCGCAATTAAGCTCATTGATTTTGGTAGTACAACATTTGAAAGCCAGGATTTGGTGGTTTGGATAATGCCAACCGAGAGCTGATATACAGTGCTAATAACCGGGAGTGGATTCAAACAATGGCAGCGTATCACAAAAAAAGGCGTGGTATGGAATGTGCACCAGCATACAATATTTGGGTGTTATAGTATTTGGAGCGTACTATGTTACGGAGCCATGAGCAACCGGTGGACTGGGAGCTGAGCAGTGTAACAGAGGCATGGATTGGGCAACGGATTGGATGGTGGTAGTGCCAGACTGGGGAGTGCAGTGGATTTTGCAGCGTGGAGTTTTAAGAGCTAAAAACGCATGTATTAAAACATGGCAAGCCTTTGAATTACCAATGCACCAGAATTATATAGCAGGCCCACCAAATTCAATCATTAATGCAAGAGTAATTGAACACCGCCAGCAACATTTGAACACGGCCATCGCACATGGTCTTCAAGGTATTTCCACACATAGTCAATATACCATTATTTACACAGCAATCGACATGTTCTATGTGACGGACGAGCAGATTGCCAATTCCCCCTCGCGGAAAGATGGAATCGACGAACAGACGGAGATGACTCTCCGTTTATTCGGTTGCGAATTGATTCAAGAAAGCGGAATTCTGCTTAGATCGCCACAAGCAGTTATGGCAACAGGCCAGGTTCTTTTTCATCGATTCTATTTCAAAAAATCATTTGCACGCTTTAACGTCAAGCGGGTTGCGGCAAGTTGTGTTTGGCTTGCGGCAAAGCTTGAAGAAAGCCCTCGAGGATTTCGCAGGTTTTGAATGTGTTTCATCGAATGGAATGCAGGCGAGAGAATTTTCCTCTTGAACCTTTAGAACCTCATTCCAAAAAATATGCAGAGATGAAGATGGACTTGAACCGAACAGAACACCACCTTTTGAAAGAGATGGGATTCAAGAAAAATATCAAATAGCGCAGGCGTTCAAACCAGGCAGTGCGCAGTCTCAGGACAGAGGCGCTCAAGACAGAGGGAGTCAAGTTTAATGGCTTATTCAAGCACATTCAATATTGCAGGCGAGCTACAAGAATCCGTTCATGTGGGTAGAGAAATCAACGCACAGGTATAACGACCTCAGTGTTAGGTAGTGCCACCTTAACCAGAGAGGGCGAGGAAGAAATTATGGCATGGTCTGACTGCTCAGAGAGCGACAGAGGCAGAGGCAGAGTAGCGCTCTGGACAGAGGCGTTAATTATGGACAGAGCCCAATTTGCAGAGAACATGAAATGGTTTTGAAGTCTGAGCGCATTCAAATGAATATGTCAGGGCAGCGCAGGCTTGGTAGAGACGCAGGACAGCCAATAATGGTAAATCGCAGATGGATCAGCGCTTTTAAATGGGGCGTTTATGGATAGAGCACAGCGGTGACAGAGGCGTTGATGGCAGAGGCGTTATAAGGCAGCGCTTGAAAAGAATATGGCAGAGGGCCAGGACTGCTCACAACAGAGGAATGGCAGCGCTGATAGAGGTAACATCTTCTATTCCAAGAAATGCTCAGAAAAGTATAATCAAGAGGAGAGCATTGGTTTACAAAGGCCACAGAAACAGGTGGCTCACAATGGAACAGGGCAGGAGATCGCCCGCTCTGATACCATGTTAAACACACATGGATAGCAAGACAATGTGAAAGATAAAACATGCAATACATTTTTATTAACAAGAGATTTACATTTATAGTACATTATGTGACTCTTGGGTTTCAGATCCCAAGGTCTCTTGGACTGCTTTTGTCCATTCAACTTCCACACTAACCATTTAGGATTAGGTGTCCAACAAAGATTGTGTGTAATTAATTTATTACAAGAGTATATACTAGTTTAGATCTATCTTAACTCTGGATCTATCAAGCACTAAGAGGGATCGAATCTCTTGAAGTGAAAACCTATTTTAGAGTGAAACGAGATTTGATCCCTCTAGGTGCTTGATACATCCAGAGTTAAGATGGATCTAGGTTGGTATAATTATTATTTTTTATTAAAGCTATTATGATATGTGTGCATAAATTGATCTTCATTTTATATTTAAAATAATTTTACAAATTTTTCTTTAAAACAATATATTTACATATTCAAAAATGTTCTAAATCTTTTTTATTGATTTAAAATGTGGAACAAATTCTCATATATAGTTGTGTGGTAATTGAATTTAAAGTGTTAATTTAACTTTTCTACATTTAAAAACTTATTTTGAGTATAGCCCAAGGGTTAGCTCAATTGGTCTTCTTGTCACTAAAAGCACCTCGTTAATGTGAGTTCACGAGGTCAATCCTCTCTTCAATGCCCTCGATGTTAGGATTTGCTAATAAGTTGATGGGATGATCCCTTCGTGTATACCTTCTTATGATATTTCCTAAAAAAAAACTTATTTTGAGTATATTCTTTAACTAATTTTACTTAGTGTTAAAATTGTAGGAACAAATCAAGATCATCACAATTAAATTAATGTCTAAACAACTCAGAATTTAATTAGAAAGAAAGGGTGAGTATATTACCCACTGCCCAATGTTATCATTGATGTAAGTATAATTAAGACATAATTGATACGCAATATATTACTTTCAGAACTCTGAGAATTAGGGTTTCTTGTGAAGAATGCTAACTTGGAGAAGCTCTGCAAGGCAAAGATCATTCATAGTGGAAAACAATGGTGGGAAGTGTTTTTGGGTCAACTAAATGTTCATTTCTCAGAGATTCCCGCAGAGGATGAAGGTAGTAAATTTAAATTTCAAATTGGTAATTCAAAACACTCAATGTCATACCCTCCTTCGATCTGGTTTTTCTGTCCCTCATAATTTTTAGTAAATAGAGTTTTAAAAATAAAACATAAGTTAAAATAAATAATTTTATATTTTAAATGTTAAAATATAGAAAATTCATTACAAATAATTCTAATTAATACAAATTTGTAAAATTAATTTTTTTTATAGTAAAAGTTAAAATTATTAAACAAATTCTTTTAAAAAAATGGTTTGTTAAGCCCAAGGGGTGTAGAATAGATGGTGATAGGGTGTAATGTTAAGTCACTGTGTGATGTAATGATCATTGGTTCAAAACTGTTAAAATTGGCAACTAGGGCCAATCTCCATGTGGGTCACCTCATTTATGGCAGTTGATATTTTTCCTAGACTCCTCTTGTCGAGAGGTGTAGGATTGATTGAAAGATCATCCAATTCCGACAATTATTTATGGAGATATGAATTTATTTGTAATTTCTTGACAAATTGTCAAGGGCGGCCAACAGTTAAGTGTGTGGCACTCTTGCCCAATGTTGTATATAAATAGAGGAGAGGTTGAGTCATTATCTCAACTCATCTTACCTCTCATCTCTTCCATTGTCTCTTGGGTATACGAAGGAGAGAGGACGCAGCTAGAGCAGCGTGGAAAGAGAAGGACGCAGCTAGGGCAGTGTGGGAAAGAGGACACAAATAAGGCAGCATTGAAGGAGGATGCAGCTAGGGCAGCAAGGACGCAGGAAGGTGCACAAAATGGTTTAGGCCTACGTTGACCTGCACATTGCCTCCATTGACTGCGGCCTTGTGTGGGCAGCCTCTGCTAGGCTAGATGAAGTACTAAACAGGTCTGCATTGACTGTTTAAGGGCACACTTATGACTGCGTTATCTGGTTAGGGTTGGCTGCAGTATTCTGTAGCATGCACTATTGTTTTGACCATCTTACCTTGACTGTTTTGGGTTGCCACTACCTCTGTTCGAGACCAAGTTCTCCTAGGTTGTCTTGAAGACATTTTGGGCGTTGATTGATCACTTTTACTATTGTTGTCCAAGGGTTTTATTACTGTTGTTGTAAATCACTGATTAATGATATTATGCTATCTATCTCTCTCTGTTGAAGTATTGAAGATAAAAGAAGATTTGATCAAAGGGTTTCCCCACATTGGGGTTTGTCCCTGGCTAGACACCACATCTTGTGTCTCCTGTCTTGGCTTGTTTTCTGTCAATCGTTTAATGTTCTATCTGCACTTTACTTTATGTTGTGATTTCAAATCAGTGGCTAATAAAAAGTAAAAGAAGTAAACTGCTCTAAGCCTAGAACATACCATAATTTAACAAAAAACTTTGTGGGAAAAAATCCAGCCATTTTAAGGGTTGGTGTGGCCCAGGCCATGTGCGATCCCAGGGTGATTTTGACAACCTAGATGCCCTGGGTTGCGGTTTCTCAAGCCACAGGTAAAGCCTGATGTACTCTTTGGAGAACCTATATCACTTGACAAAAAAAATGTTTGCTATAATTGTGGCACCATTTGATAAAATATTTGAAACCTCGATTTTGAGAATATGCTAAATAGAATAGTTTCAAAGATTTTCATCATACTGAGACATATTTATATCTATATATATTTTAATTACTATTAATATTGTATGAACAGATTGATATGACAATTAAATTAATGTCTACATGCACAAAATTAAATAAACCTTTTCTGACTTCTCCTTGGATTATAATATCTTAAATAATATACTAAGAGAGCAACTCATAATTTAATTTAAAAAAAAAACAAATTACCCATTTTCTAGATTTATCACTAATGCAAGTATCATTATAAGTTAATTGATATTAATTTCAGAACTCTGAGAATTAGGGTTTCCTATGAATAATGCTTACTTGGAGAAGCTTAACAATATTTGAAGGTTAAGATTGTTCACAGTGGAAAACAATGGTATAATAGTTTATGGATAACACCATAGGATTCTTTTGATTGTGGTTTTTTTGTCCGTGGATTGGTAAATAACACTCAAATCCCCAGCCAAATCTCTCTCTTTGGAAAAAAGGAAAATTCATTGGAATTTTATGCCTTTAAATAGGATACATTAGAGAATAATACCATGGTAAAAACCATGGGTTAAGAATACCATGGGAAAAACCATGGATTGTCAAACCTAAAGCCCAAAAAGGTAAAATGATTGTTTTACCTTAATTTCATTTTAATTAATAACTTTAGTTTTTTTATTTTATTTTTATTTTTATGTAATTTGACAGAGTCAAAATGTTTACAAGATAGGATATTACACATCTCTTCCATATTGGGTTGGAGAGTGCCTCTTGGTGCAATAAATATATAGATATTAAATTTTGGTTAGTTGTTTGTAATTCATTTATGACACGAGTATATTAAACTTTGGTTAATTGTTTGTAATTCATTTTGAACTCTGTAGTCTTTGGATACAAACTAGGTTTGCAATCTTATGGCCATCATTTGTACTCTGCGACCTTCGAATACAATCTAACTTTGTGGTCTTATGGCCATAATTTGAACTCTGCAGCCATCTTTTGTTTGCGGCCTCCATTGAGGATACTCTGCAGTGTGCAAAATAATATATAACATTTTTCGTACATTGAACTCTCACAATAAAACTTGTTGCGGGGTTTGCTCGTCTTTTTTTTCCCAAGAAAAAAGCACAATTTTCATTAATAATAAGAAAATTACATGTTGTATCATCAACATGTATGAGATGCAGTCACCAGGAATGGGAAACCCATTCCGAATCAGTACAATCATAGTTCAATATTTACAATATCAACATAATATTTACATAAAGGAAACGATAAACCATTGTCCATTTCAGTTACCAAGAACAGTAAATAAACAAAAAGCAAAAATATGTTGGATGATCTTTTTGAATATCAATCCGAAATGTTTCCATCCAATTCGATGAATGGACGATGAAAGAACTGGAAAAAAGCTCTATCTTTGAATTCCTGAATCAACCACTGCCCCCTGTTTTGTTGCACGACCTCTTTGGATAGATAGTCAGCGAACACATTCCTTTCCCAATCCCTTGACTCGCTCATGTAATCCATATAACCTTGTCTTCGAATTTGTGTTGTTTAACCAAACCCTTTCTCAACAAAGTAAAGTCAACATCTGCGATTGCAAAACGGTAAACCCACTAGATGATGGCGGCCAAAAGCAGAGCAAATATTATTAAACCAAACATTTTGGTGGGATGATGGTGCGGTCGGGTTTGCTCGTCTTGTTTAGGGTGCTCAGATAATTAGTAAATATATATTGGAAACACGGATTGTATATAAACACTCTTTATGGTCTTGGATCTCTGTAGTCCTTTTCAATTATTCTAGGTGCATTCGTTCCCTTTCTCCTAACTTTATTTTCTTTTCTTTCGATCTTTTAATTAAAATATGAGTAATTCTCCTCATCTTTCTAAACCTCCCTCTTGCAAAGGGAGGCCTAGAAAAATTACCCTAGAGAATCTCTATGATTACATTGAATCCATGGAAAATCAAAGAGATGAGAGAGAATTACAACTTAAATAAGAGTTACACACAATGCGCAATTACATTGAATTTGTAGAAAAGTGAAGAGAATAGAGAGAAGGGCAATTGAAACAAGAATTACACACAATACTTACAAAGCAAAAGCTTGAATTATCTGCAATATTTGACAACAATCACGAACCTTTAGAAAACAAAATAATAACATTTGAGACTAAAATTGAGGGAATAAAAGATAGGATGCAAGAATTCGAACACAAAAAAATCAATGGTAGAATAAAATTGCAATGTGAGAGACGAAATTAAAGTATTAAAAAAAAACTATATAATAATCGAGCCTTAAGTAGCATAGAAAATAAATTTGATATCAAATAGGAAATGAACAAGTTAATTGAACTAGACCACGAGTGCCAAAATAGTGCCTTGAACCTTATAATTTCTGGCATAGAAGAGGAAGATGGTGAGGACACCTTAGAAATAATAAAAGAACAACTAAAAAATAAGTCACAAATTCAAACAACTTTTTTGATAGAAGCAACAAGGGTGGGAAGACTATTTTCACATAAACATAGATTGATCGGTGTTAAGTTAAGTTGTAAGGACCAAAAATTAGATATACTCAGTAAATATCCAAGCCTAAAAAGATCAAGTATCTTTATAAATGAAGATATCATCCCAGAAAATCAAGCCAAGCTAAGAAAAGAGGTCCAAAAGGTCAAAGAAGCAATAAAGGAAGGGAATTAGGCAACATTAGAAATAAAAAAACTCTTATTAGAAAGAGTCCAAAATAACAATAATAAATAGGAATTAAGAACACTTCAGATCCTCTTCTGGAAATGTTGTGGTTTTCCATGGCGTAAAGGACCTGTGTTAAGTTGGATCCCGAGTGACATCAATCTTATTTTCTTAGTTGAAACTTGGGAGCATGATGAATCTAGGGTCCCACACATGGATGGATTCATCCCCTGGTCAACCTGGAACAAGAAATCCTTTCATAAAGGATTTGGTGGTATATCATGTTATATAAAAGATAATATTTCTCCTCAAATTTGGCTTTATAAGATTGACCCCTTCAATCAATATATGTGGATCAAAATTTCTAATTATAATAACAATAAGATCTTTCTCACAATTTTCTATTTCACTCCTATCAACTCTACCTCTATAATAAAAACAACCTGGATAAAAATTGCCCCTTCAACACTTTAGAGAAGGATATCCATAATCTTAGAAGTTAAGGTGATATCATTTTTCATGGGTACTTCAATGCTAGAACTCCTAATAACTAAGCTACTCTCCTAAGCAATAACTCTAACCCCCTATGGTTGGATGAGGATAGTGACTTAACTAATAGATTCAAAAGAAATTCCGAAGAGACAACCGAGAACCTATTTGGTACATAACTCATCAATCTTTGTAGTTCCCAAGACCTAATTGTTTGTAATGGAATTAATAAGTGGCCTACCTCTGGCCAAATGACTTGCATTCATGGGCTAGGCAGTACTATTGTGGATTATGCGATATCTGACATCCATGTTCTCAACTATATGGTAAATTTTGAAATCCTAAATGACCACGAGCCTGAGTCTGAAGCCAAACCCCTATCCTTAACCCTCAACCTTGACATGTACACTAACCACGTCCAAACACATCATGAAAGTCAAAGGCACTTTCGTTTTGAAAAAAAAGTAAACTAGATCTCTTCTTACAAGATTTAAAAAGAGCTTTTGGTCTTCTAACCTATCACGATAACATTGATCTTACCTACCACGATTTCATAATTATCCTTTCCACTACCATTAACAAATTCTCTACCGAGGTGTCGTATAAATAGAATAATAGAACTTCCAACCCTTCGTACGACAATGATTGTAAAATTTCCAGAAAGGTGATCAGAGATGCTCCTAATGAAACTACAAAGCTTGAAAAAATAAGTATGTACAAAGCTCTCATAAAAAATAAGAAAATGTCCTATATTATTAAGAGGCAAGAGTGTCTTCTCCACCTTTCTAAAGCGGAGCCTAATTTTTTTTGGAGGAATATACTTGTTTTTAAAACAAAATAAAATAATATGGTCCCCTTGAATAATTGGGATTCTTATCTTAAGAGTCTTTATGACTCTTCGGACACCATGAGAAGCATCAAAAATACTCCTATAAAGTGGGATATTTTCTCCTTGCAAGACGTGGAGTTCGAGATTAAAAAAATCGCCATAAAGGATATTAAAGGTTACCGAGCTGAAATTTTCAAAATGGGAAGGTCTATCCTCATTCCTCGTATTCATAAGCTTCTCAATCTGGTAATAAAACGAAACTTCCCTAAGCCTTCGGCATAAAGCTTGATTTTGCCTATCTTTGAAAGTGGGGATAAAAACGTTCCCTCTAACTATAGGACCATTATGATTAGCCACATCTTATCCAAGCTATATGGGCTCATTTTGGTAAAGAATATTAGCATATGGCTTGAAATCCATGATAAAAGAGCTAAGGGGTAAGCTGGTTTTAGCAAACACCACTCTACTTTTGACCACCTTGTCACTCTTAGGATCATTGTTGAGGAATGTCACAATAGTAAAATTGATTCCTTATGTTGTTTTGTTGACTTTAGAAAAGCTTTCGACACAATTCCCAGGGATAAGTTATGGAAAAAACTTGAAGAGATAATGATTCCTCTTGAGTTGAGGGTTGTGGTGGCTCAACTATACAAAAACGTTGTCACCAAGCTTAAAACCATTAAGGGTTGGTCAAAGGAAGTTAAATGCAATATCAATGTTAAGCAAGGATGTCTCCTATCCCCTACCTTTTTTGGCATTTGCATTGATAAGCTAGAAGCGTGTCTGGAAGATGCGAGATGCGTTGGCACCAAATTCATTGGTTTGGTCATTACTCTTCTGCTTTATGATGATGATATAGTTATTCTAGCCAAAAGCCATGAGTACCTTGACAAGTACATTCAAATCCTCCATGATTATTGCTTAATCCTAAAAAGACTAAAGTCATGATAATTAAATGCAAAAAGACCAACGATGACAATTTCATCTATAATAACAATTACTTGGAGAAGGTTTTTGATACAAATATCTAGGAATTGACATCCATCATCAAATCAATTGAAATTATAACATTGATAAAAGGGTTATGGGCAGTTAGAAAGCTTATTATGATCTTGAAAACAATTGTAAGATGTTTTATCTCTTGGTTTGGAGTAAAAAAACGTTGCTTTTTGCGACCCTCATCACCCTTGTTATTTTATATGGATGTGAGGTTTGGGGTTGTAGTTATCTAGATAATCATGGAGGGAGATCAAGTTGATCCAAAAGCAATTTATAACTTACAATCTCAAGATCAAAGGTAATACTCGCTAATCTATCCTCTTGACTGAAGCGAGCATGTCCCCCATTGGAAGCACGACTATGTTTCACTATCTGATGTATAAGAAGAAGCTCTACAACATGGATACAAAGAGATACCCCAAAATTGATTTTAACTCTAGCCAAAACCCCCATCTTCAATTCAAGGGAAGTTGGCACAAGGATGCTCAAGCATGGCTTGACTATTGGAGTTTAAAGGAGGAGATCATCTTGAAGAATAAATATAATATTAAAAATACTATCACTTCCAAGTTTAAGGACACATTATGGGATATGTTATAGACTATTTTGTCACATACAAACAAATGACCTTGAACCTAAATCAATCATCATCCATTCAAACTTTGTAATTGTCCCCTACAAAGAAAAAGGCATGTCCTTTGGAGAAGTTCTAAAATTTTTGTATTATATTGATAAAAACCCTAATTTAGGTCCTTGTCACACTTACCTAGTTTAGTAAGTGCCATGGCATAGGTTGCATCAAAGGGAAAAGCGTTGGTCAACACATATTGCTTTCACTACAAGTTTGATGACCCTTGAAATGAGGAAAAAATTAAATATAATTTCGAAGCTTCCAATTCTAGAGGCTTCTATCGTGGAAGTTTCCATTCTCTATTAAAGAAGTCCTCGAACTTATCACTTATCCCATGGAGCTTATCCCCTTCTAAAGTGGATCTTACCCTAGTTTAATGGATCTACAACCTCCTCATTTCTCCTATAAATGCATTACTTGCTATTAGGACTGGGTTGGATTTTGGAGACTCTTAGTTATGCCCTAATGTTTTTGATTTGTGCCTTGAGGTCCCTAATCCATCCATGTGCTTGAGGTATTATTGATGGCTTGATATTGTGGCAAAGGAAGGACAAGATAGATGGAGAGATCTACAAGCTCAAGGCCTACAAGGGTTGTAATATTCTCCTACTTTTATTAATACAAAAGTTCCTTGTTTTCCTATACTTATGTTTCATTTATGCATATGTAGAACAATGATTCCTTGGCTTCTTGTTTAGAGTTGTTTGTATATGTTATTTGTATGGTTTGGTTCTCTTTCTTGTTTTGGATGATTTGCAGGTTCCAATTTTAGCATTTAGAGTTGGAGTTAAATCTTGCAAGTGGGAAGAAGAAGAGAGCTTGCATTTGTTCCCAAGTATGTCTTTCTTCCATATTTCAAACTTCTCTAAGGAAAGCTTAGTTGTTTTGTCTTGGTTGTTTCTAGATCAAGCCACTAGGTCTAGGGAGGTTGCTTCTATCAAAAGAAGGAATTTATTCATAAAACAAGATGATAAGGTGATTAAGGGGAAAAGAAAGCTATTGTATTATAAGGAGGTGATCAACCCCTCTCTTGCTAACCAAAATTATCTCTACCTTAACCAGTACTAAGAAGAAAATGAACATTGCTAAGATAAGAACTAAATCCCATGAGATTTGAAGTGAAACTAGGCGGTGGTCTATTCCCAAAACATCTTGGGAAGAAAGAATCTATCAACTATGCAACACTAATAGAATCAAAGATGAAAAACACTTTCTCTTGGATTTCCTAACGCTCACCCACATCCATTCTCATTTGCAAAACATCTACCACACTACCAACCTTCTTGATTTATTTAGTTAGGATAACTATAGTGATCTCAGGATGCTTCTCTTCCTTGTATTTCACCATAGAAATAATTTTTTTAAAAGCCTCGATTAATCTCTTTTCTTAAGGTTTGATTGTAGAAATTCCTTGTACATTCAAACTGCTAATTGTAATTTACTAAAACAATAGACTTGAATCTAGTCTACTCATCAACGGAAACAATTAAACGATTGCGAAATCACGAAGCATAGCATAGAAAGAATTCTATCAACACATTACACAATTATTTCCCATGGAAATCCACAACTAAAAACCATTTCTATCTGTATATTGCATTAGTTAGAAAATATGAGAAGATTACAATGCTTTTCTCAAGCCCGTGCAACCTCTGCATTATTGTTATCTGTCTCACAACTCTTAGACAAGCCTAGGCCAATATTTAACAAATTTCTCTCTTGCCCAATTCCCTATTTCCTTGCATTGTTTTATTGGGAATTAACCCCTATTAATCAAGGAAATTTCTCACTTGGAATTGCGCAATCCTCATAGGCCTTCTTATGACTACATGCACCACCTGTACAATTTGGATGATTATACAATTGATAGTACACTGCCCCTGAACTCCAATATCAACTGGGTAACTCTCTAACATGCATGAGTTATTTATGAGTGAATCATTAGTAAACTGGTTGATCACAGTAGGTAACACCACACTACTAGACCTCCCACTAGTTCCTCCAACAGTTAGAACTAGTTTAGATGACTTAAACTCAGTTAAATTGAATTAATTAATTACAAATCAAATTAAAATAAACCAAGCCTCACACGATGTAGGAGACACTCTACATGACTCAAGTTATACCCTTAACTCAAATTAACTGAGCCAAATAAGTCAAATTAACTTAGTTAACTAATACAAGTTGTCATGTGACATGGAATTACAATTTTATTCCTAATTTAATTCAAGGAGAAAATTAAATTAGGATTTTCTTGTTGCATTTTCAACACTTCCTCTCAACAAGAAAGGGATTATCTACTACCTTGAACCTACCTCTCTGAAACTCAAATGTGCATCTTTACAATGCCTTTGTCAAAATTTCTACATGATTTTCCTCTGTAGCAATGTACTCCAACAACATGATTCTCCTCTGCACACAATCTCGTAGACAATGATACCAGATGTCTATATGCTTGGACCGATTCTCAGAGAGTTTGATACAACTCTGATTGTCACATTAAATTATTGTAGGTGCCATCTGCTGACCAAATAACCCAACAAGGATCTTCCTCATCCAGATAGCCTCACAAGCTACTTGACTGGAAACCATGTACTCTGATTTTGCCGAACTAAGTGCAACTGATCTCTGCTTCTTGTTGTACCAAGAAAACATTGTTGACCCAATACTAAATATTCCACTTGATGTGCATTTCCTATCGGATTGACTCCCTTCCCAATTTACATCTATGAAGCCTTGCAACTTCACTCCCTTTGTACCAAAGACCAAACTGATTGATGCCTATGAGGTATATCAACACATGTTTAGCTTCCTTCCAATAGAGTTTGGTTGGCTTAACCATTTCTTGACTAAGCTGGTTAACTGCAAAACATATGTCTGGTCGTGTGTTCACCAAATACATAAGTGAACCCACAAGCTGCCTATAAATAGTAACCTCCACTACTTCACCTGAAGTAGCATCTTCCTTCCTCCAATTCCCCGCTAAAGGAGTCTCTATCGGTTTGCTTCTCTCCATATGGAATTTATTTAGTATCTCGTTGGCATACTTTCCCTGAGAGACAAACAATTGTTTAGATAATCTTCGGCAAAATCACATAATCAATCTTTTGTCGACGCGTTTCAAACCAACCAGTGTGGTTCATCATCAGGACAAGTTGAAGACCAATCTGGTTAAGCTGGCTTAAATAGAGTGTGCAGAGATCCCAACGGCTATAATGCCAACAGCTAATTATGACCAAAGGTCTTAGTCAAACCACTAATTATATTTTTAATATTGCTAAAACCTATAATCTATATATACTAAGAGGGTTTCTTTGTTAATTTTAAGTATGAATAATATAGTATTTTTAATCTATTCGTTCATATTTAATTAGATAATATCATTCCATTATTACTTTTCTAAGAAATTTGTTACATTAGGTAAATTGTGTATTAATTTAATAATAATTGTATAAAGCTAGACGTCTAAAGGTAAACTCTAATATAGTATTTTAATTAATTATATCAAAGGGCCCATTCGAAAATAAAAATAATAATTAAATCATCTATATAATTGATAATTCCAATATTATTAAATTAGTATTCTTGTTAAATCTTTATTACTTAGGTAAATACATAATTAAAGTATATGTTAATTAATAATTGAGTATTAATTTAATATTAATTGATTAAAGTTAATGGTCCAAAGGTAGACTCTAATAAAATAATTATATCAAATTGGCCCAAAAAATAATTTAAGTTTATTCAATAACCTAAATAAAATATAATTCCAATATTTATAAATTAGAATTCTTGTTAAATCCTTATTATTTAGTTATATTAGGTAAATACATAACTAAAGTGTGTGTTTATTAATAATAGAATATGGGTACATAGTGTATTAATTTAATATTATTGTTTAAAGCTAAGGTCCAAATGTAAACTTTAATATAATATTTAATTAATTAATTATATCAAATTGGCCCATTCGAAAATAAAATAATAATTTATGTTTAATAAAATAATAATTTATGTTTATTAAATAATAATTCCAATATTTTTAATTAAGTATTCATGTTAAATCTCTATTATTTAGTTACATATAATTAAAGTATATGTTTATTAATAATAGAATATCCAAAATTATAACTAACTCAATCTCACTAACTATTATGGGTATATCATATAATCATATCAAAGTATTATATATAAAATAATAATTTCTTATTTATTATTAGACATAAAGGTCATTTTATCAACTATATCACTTTCTATAATTTATATTTAATAATCTATATTCATTAAATAAGTAATACTAAAAAGATATCTATGTCAATTAGGTAAATAGATTATTACTCATAAGGTATAAAATAGGGTTTAATAGTCCAAAATAAAAGGAATTAGTAATCCGCCAAAAACACACCTTAAGAAGATGGAAGACGGAGACCAAAGGACCTAACAAAAGGGGGAAAGAGGAGGCTAGGAAGACAAGGCTGGGACCCAGCAACTGCTGATCTTCCAGCCATCATCCCTATTCAGATTATTCGGCCTTTTCTCAATCTCCAGGGCCTCTCTAAATTTTTGCGATGGTGAAACTGTGCTACTTTGGCAATGACTTGAGCCTCTTCTATACATACATGATGCATAGTCTTCCCCGCATGCTCAGCCAGGGCTGAGGACTTGGTCCTACCATGCCTTAAGTCCGCCGAATGCTCGCTAATCCGTTGATTGATAGAGCGACCAGTCTCACCAATATAAGGGGTCCCACAGGAACAGGGAATGACATAGATGCCCTTCATGTACTTAGGGTCAATAGGGTCTTTCACAGACCTGAGGGAGCCACGGATGGTGTTGAGAGGCCTAAAAGAAGTGGACACATCATACTTCCTCAGAATCCTTGCAATCCTGTCCGTGGTCCCTTGGATGTAAGGTAGGTTCACACCCGAGATATGATCTTTAGGAACCCTTTTGGTAGAAGGCTCCTTCCTAGCCTTGAGGAAGGCTTTCCGACCAAGGTGCCTATTGTAACCATTCTTCTCAAAGACATCCAGGAGATGGGCCTTTTCCGCTTCCAGGTTCTCCTCATCCGAAATTCTAACAGCACGGGTGGCAAGCGTGCTAAGAACCCCTAACTTCTGAGCTGGGAAATGATGCAAAGACGCATGCAAATATTGCTCAGTATGCGTCTTCTTTCTAAACACCTGATGAGAAAAGGAACAATTCCTCATCTCCTTGCCATACTTTCATACCAAGGAAATAATGCATGAGCCCTAGGTCCTTCATCTCGAATTATCTTGCAAGATTTTACCAGCTTCTCATCACCTGTTAGAATTAAATCATCAACATATAATACTATAATCAATAATTTACCTTCAACCACAATATGGTAAAGGTTTTCATCTACTTCACTTTTGGTGAATTCCAACCTGGTGAAATAACTTTCAATCCTGGTGTACCAAGCACAGGGTGCTTGTTTCAATCCATACAATGCTCACTTGAGTCTGCACACATGCGACTCTCTGTTGAAGGTCTCAAATCCTTCGATTGCTCAATGTACACCTCTTCCTCAATCACTCTATTGAGAAATGTTGTCTTCAGATCCATTCGATGTATCTTCCATCCCATCTGCACTGATAGTGTTAGAATAGATCTTATTGAAGAGTACCTTGCTACTGGAGAAAAGGTATCCTCGCAATCAATTCCCTCCACTCGAGAGAACCCTATGGCCATAATTCTAGCCTTGTATTTCTCCACAATCCCATATGCTGCTTGCTTTACCTTATGAAGCCATCTGGAACTCACCACTAACTTGTCTTCTGGTCTTGGGACCGCTTCCCAAACATTCTTTTTGATAATGGAGTCATACTTCTCTACCATGGCATCAACCCATACTGGTTGCTACACTTCTTCCTCGAATGAGTATGGCTCAATCTCTACACTCTCGCTCATCAAAGCCATGTATCTAGTGTACCGATCTCGTGACTTCCTTTGTATGTGTTGTGATGTGGGTGCTCCCACATTCTCTATAGCATCATGCATCAATCTGTCAACCTCTCTGGTGCGCTTCCTTCCATATCTAAAAGTCTCTACATGAGTGGGTGCTTCCACTCTATGCTCCTCTACATGTGGCTACTCCACATCATCCCGCAATTCTTCTTTTGGAGCTTGAAGCTCTTCATCTGCATGTAATTGAAGCTCCCTCTCAAGGGAACATCTCATGGCCTTGTGTTCATCAAACTTCACATCTCTACGAACTATTGTCATCCTGTGAGATGGAAGGTACACTCGATAGTTTTGAGGTGTATCACTGTACCCCAAAAATATACCCAACTCAGCTGTTGGTTCTAGATTTTTTCCTTACATCCTTGGTAACATGATAGTAAATTGATGAACCAAAGATCTTGAAGTGTGCCACATCTGTTTTCTTACCTGAAAAAGCTTCTTCTGGTGTACTCATCCTAAGAATTTGATGAGGACTCTTGTTCTGCACATATACAATTGTGTTGCATTCTTCATCCCACAAGTGCAATGATAGGCCCTGATCATGTAACATTGTCCGTGCAACTCCCACAATACTTTTGTTTTTCCTTTTAGCCACCCCATTTTGTTGCAGGTTATGGGGTGCTATGAACTCTCGTTGAATGCTTCTGATGCACAAAAATTTCTTGAATTCATTCGCACATATTCTCCAACGTTATCACTCCTAAGAGCCTTCACTTTCTTGCCAGTGTCTTTCTCAACAAGTTCTTTAAATTCACAAAATTTAAAGAACACTCGATATTTCTTCTACATGAAGAAAATCCAATACTTATGTGAGAAATCATCTACAAATGTTACATAATACCTATGCTTGGCCATGGAGGCTGTCTAGAATGATCCACACACATCTGAGTGAACTCTTAGATCACTTGCGCTCGACTGTCCTTATCATGAAAGGTAGCTTTGCTGTACTTCCCCAATGTACACCATTTTCATGTATCTCTCTGCTCTAGTGTACCCTTGATAATTCCTGTAGAAATCTGCCGCATGATCTTCAAAGCTCCGTGGTGCAAGTGACCCAATCTTTTATGCCACAACTCACCGATGTCTCGACTCTGCACCTTCTCTGCTTCTGTACTCAAAGCAACACAATCTTCTGCATCCAGTTTGTAGAGGTTCTTTACCTGAACCCCGATCTGCTTCACTTGTCCTAAGGCTATGTGACAAAGGAAAGCCTTTCCTTTTCTAAATATCACATTGTATCCATGGTCCTCCAACATGGAAAATGAAACCAAATTCTTCTTCAAACCCAAAACATACATGACATATTTTAATGTGAGAGGAGAACCGATTGTGCTATACCTTCCATCATCTCCCATTTTGATGTGCATCTGAAGGTCCTTCTCCTCCAAGTCACTAAAGAATCATTTGTTGTCGGTCATATGGAATGGGGCTCCACTATCTAGATACCACAAACTACCCATCATTGATGTCACCATGCAAGCGATGAGGGTGAAATCCAACTCGAATTGTGAAGAAAGAGCTTCACCTATTACTCCTCCTAAGGGATTCTTTCCAACCTTCTTGTGCGGACACTTCGTGGCATAGTGTCCTAGCTCGTGAGAGTGAAAACATTTAATCTTTGACTAGTCCTTCTTCTTTCCACCCTGACTGAAATCTGATTTGGAATGGAATGGCTTCCATCTAAGGCACCATTCTCCTCACCATCATGATTGGATGAGATTCCATCTCTAGTGTTCTGCCGAATCTCTTCTTGCACCAAGTCAGATCACAAACGCTCCCACTTAGGTAACTTCTCCCTCTCATTTACCGAATCCTAGTAGTTGTGTCAATGTTGGCTAGTTGAATTGTTTATGAATTAAACATTCAAGTACCACATTAATTGTCAACCAGGGAAAGTATTTTTATTTCAAAGGCTACTGCGTACTGTATGTACTTAAAGTCTAAAAGCATCGAAAAGCTGTAGTATATGTAATTCTTACGCTATGTTATTACAGTACTTGTTAAGATGAAAGCAATTAATTAAAACTATGAATCTGGAAAGCAAAATAATGGATGCTCTGTTGGCAGAGGATCAGGACCCTATCCTCCAGATGGGGACGTTCATCACCTGCCCCTGTAATCAGATTTACTAACGCACACTGCACTCTCATTCACTGGTGAGAAACAAACTCAAGTGATTAATGAAACAGAGTACTAGCAAAACAAAGAATACCAGAGGTAATGCTATCAAATCCAAACAGAGTACCAGAAAGAAATTACTGCACACTTACACACTTGACAAGAAAGTAAATGGGTGAATCTTGTGAGGAAGGTGGGCCCAGTCCCTCTCACAAGATTCCCCAGGAAAACGAAGACGGGATTAAGTGCTCAAAACAGTATTATATTCATCTGCCAAGAAGATTAAATACAATAGAGTTCAGACTTGCTGATGTTCTCAGAATCTCGATTACAAACCGACCGTAGACACCGACTAACTCTTGTTTCATGTAGATGTCTCCTCTTTATAGATGAGACATCTATTACAATAGAATATTACAGCCTATTCAGTTAACCCATCTTGTCAAAAATAAGAAATTCAGAGTGCTGTTACAACAGTATGATAATACATTCTTTTCTTGAGCTTTAGCTGTTACACAGCGGGTAACTGACTTTGACCGTCTTCTCGGGATCTTCATATTCCTTCGCCATTTCCCCATGCTTGTTCATGCTGACTGTGTTCTTCTTTCTTTAGACTTCCGTTTGATTATGCCACGTCAAGATTCTTTAGATAGCTGCCATCTGTTGTTCGTGGCTGTTACAAAATAGCTTGCTTTAGGTAATTGCTGTTGCTGACTGTAGCAACTACGGAGTTGCTGCTTCTGGTGTTGCAGCAACTGCGTAGTTGCTGTTTCTGGTGTTGCAGCAACTGCGTAGTTGCTATTTTTGGTGTTACAGCAACTATACATTATAACTCCTGCAAGCTTAAGATGACTATTTGACAATTTAGTCAGCGTTTCCAAGGATAAGTATAAAGATATTCACGAATATGAAATAAACAATTAAACATAGATATGCGGAAGGTTACTTCATACCTTGGGGTTAATATGTCATTATAAAATAAAAGCTTTCAACTTATGACTGCAAAAGGGTAATAATACGGCAAAAGATAAGGTCAAAAATAGGTCAATTGTGAGTCCCAACATCCCCCCCAACTGAAGAGATTGCATGTCCCCATGCAATGTCTACTCTGAGTCTGAGTCGGAGAACTGGGACGAACAATGCAGATTACTAAGACAATAGCTGTAGGGAGTAACATCAAACTTGTCTCTGAAACCACAAACAGCTCGTATATGTTTCCATACTGCTGCCTCTTCTCTGTTAGAAAGCCCAAACTGACCCTTATACTGATCACCCGGCAACCATAAAAGAGGGAACTTGAATTTGTAACCTATCCAGTTCTCAGCACAATGTTGCATGCATTCAGCATACCGAGGTACCCTTGATAATGCTACTTGCAGATTTGATGGGTTATACGGGTGATATTCTTTCCTTTCTGCGGGGCAGTTATCCCAAAATAGCTTATTTGCTTTCACAGCCAATGATGCTTTGGTCTTTACATACTGCTGACAGTCTGTTAGGACCTCTGTTCGCAGTCTCATAACATGATCCTTCATATCATCATTGTCTATCATTTTTAAGTGTTGTAAAATGAAAGTGGCAGCGTTCTGTGGTTCAGACCGAATCCACAAAAGGCAATTCTGTTCGTTTTGGAGGCTTGAGACATAGGCATTTTGCCAGGTAAGTTGATTCGCCAAAAATGAGATGAACGCTCTCAATTGTATGTCACCTACTACAGGTGTCATATTCATGTTTCTTTCTTCAGACACAGCTTCATTATGGAGGTACAATTCACATAGCAGATTTTGGTCGCTCTTGGGTGCCTCTGCAAAAGTCTTCATAAACTGATCTGCTGTGACCACTTGATGAGGCCTCCCCTCTTTGATGGCCTTCAGCTGAATAAATGCAAGCCTTTCCCTTAAGAATGTGGCATAGTTGAAGGAGGGTTTCCTTGTGGCGAGCATCCTTTGGCATAACTCAAACATCAGGGACATCCTGTGTTTCAGTTCCTTAATTTCTTTATACTGGGCCCTGCACTGTTCCAGTGCTTCCCAGTTCCTATAAGCATGGTCAAACCAGGTCCCTTTCTGTTGTTCAAATGCTTTGCCTTGAGACTGGTGATATTCTCTCCACCATATGCGTTTCAATTCCTGAAAACTTTCTGTTTCTACACATGCATCACTAACAGTGGGAAGCTCTGTTTGCATACAGGCATCAACCAGAGTGGGCTGAGATGATCCAGCATCTCTCTCTTCATCTTTGACTAGAGCTTCTTCCTCCTGTTGGGCTAATTCATTGTTCTCCAGATTGATTTTGGTGGTCCGGGATGAATCTGTATCTTTTTCCTTTTCTTCCATGATAGTCTGGGTAGGCCGGGGTGAGTCCTTGTTTTATTCTTCCTTTTCTTCCTGCATAGCGTCGGGAAGCTCCTTTGTTTGTTCCTGTGCAGCCTCTGAGGAACTTACTGGTTCTTGTGTGTCAGTAAGTTCTTGATCTTGTGCAGCTTCAGGTGAACTTACTGGTTCTTGTGTGTTAGTAAGTTCCTGGTCTTGGTCTTGCATGTTCTCTGGATGACCTGTTGGTTCTTGTGTATCAACAGGTCTCACCGACTGCATTTCTTCTAAGGATCCTGTTGGTTCTTATGTAACAACAGGCTTCTCTATCTGCACTTCCTCTGAAACAGGTTCTTTTGTCTGCACATCCTTTAAAGCTCCTGTTGGTTCTTGTGTAACAACAGGTCTTTCTGACTGTGCTTTTTCTACAAATCCTGTTGGTTCTTGTGTAACAACAGGTCTTTCTGATTGTGAAATTTTTATTTCAGCATCAGCAGACTCCTTTGTTTCATTTTCAGCCTCGGGGGCTTCCTTTATTGGTTCTTGCACTAACCTATATCCTGCCTGAGCATATATCTCACCACAACTTGTACACAGATATTCGATATCTTTGCTTTTCTCTGCTGTCGACGCTGCTCTTGCTAAAACATGCAGGCTGAATTCTTCTTGATATGCTTCCCTGATTCTTATTATCTCTTCCTGGTAATCCTGAATCTGAGCTTTCAGAAACTCAATTTCTTCTTGCAGGGCGGGTATAGTAGGTTGATCCTGTGAGACAGTAGATTCCAGTGGAGGCAGAGGTTCTGCTACGTCAATTTGATCAATATTTCCCACAGGTGGTTCTTGTGTGTCACCTGGGGTAGTGGCTGGTTCTTGTGTTGCAGCCACTTGCTCACTATCATTCTGGGTGTCGGCAGCTGGTTCTTGTGTATCAGCTGTCTTAAGATATGATGCCACGAAGCTATGAACGCTCTGCATCTCAGCCTCTGTGGGTGAGGGAGAAGGGTTTCGAGAAGTGGCTGGAGTGCGGGGTTTTAAAGCAATGGATGGTGGGCTGGAGGAATCAGGGGATCCAACTACTGCCGATTTTCTTTTTGGTAAAAAGGCAGGGAATTGAGGTGTTTTTCTCTTCCTGCTGGCTCTTGAGGTCGGAACAGTAGTCGGGGTGGTGGGTGCTTTGGTTGAAACCCTCGTTCTTCTTCTTTTTACTGGGGTTTTCTTTGCCTGCTGCATTTTTCTTTTAAGCTGCGTAATTGGGATATTATCGTCGGAATTATCAGTAGAGATACTGAGTATGGGGGCGGGAGAATTGGTTCTTTTGGGAGACACAGTTAATTCCGCTGCTGCTTGTTCATTTTCTGTAACATGCAGAGGTGTTTGCTGGGGTTGTTCGGGAATATGCTCTGTCTGCTGAGGGTTTTCCGAAGGGGTTTGCTCAGGGGTGTCGTCCGTTTGTTGAGGAGGCTCCTGGTCTCGCTGAGGTGTGTCCTCAGCTTGACGAGGAGTTTCCTCTTCTTGATGAGGACTACCCTGCACAGGCTGTGGAATTCTTTCCTCTGGATGGGGATTAATGGGGGGTGGAGGGATGTTCAGAGGAAGAGCTCTGTTAATCAGCAGTTGGATTAGGCGATGGTGTTTTAGGGAGAGGGCTGGATTCTTCGCTTTCATAGCATATCGTGCCATATTTTTAAGACAACCCAGCAAATAATATGGCATGTTCAATAATTGACCATTTCTTAAGTGATTTAACAGAACGAAGTCGTGCTGGTAGATTACCTGGTAACGACCTTCACATGTCAGATACTGCTTGACGAATTCAGCGACTCTTGGCCATGGTTGAGGTAACGACCGCAATGCTACACCTCTGCCCTTGGTTTCTACTTCCTCGCCCGGATGGAGAAAGTCTTGCTGCGCGTTCAGAATCAAGTGCTTCCTGCTGAACCACCTTGTACCAGTGGCTGGGAGTCCGGTGACTTCGGCGATGAATTCTTCCGTAACCGGAACTTGAATTCCTTGGACGACAGAGAATCCTTCTGTCAAATTGCATGTGAATTCCAGGACTTGCTGTTCGTCAAAGTCCAGAAGTCTCTTGAAATATTCTATCCATCCAGCTTGCAGGAAAATTTGGTAAATTTCCGGAAAGAGCTCCAGAACTGCTGTCGTGCCTGGTTCATGAGTGATAAGGGTTCCTCCCATGGCTGTTGTCTTGGTAAATCTTCAGAATTCGGGGCCGAGCTATCGATTTCAACTCAGAGTATACATCACAAATGGTAACATGCTGTAGTTTTTACATACAACCGGGAGAATTAAGGGTGGCAGTGGTTGGCGTGGTTTACCATTATGGAAATTGCTTTGGTAACCCCCCCCCTTCCTACGTGTGAATGATATGATTGGGAAATGCAATCATTTGGTGGACCTATCAGCCTTTTTCCGCTTATCTATTATTTAATGCTTATTCATAAACGTGCGTACCTTCGTCCTTTACCTTTTTGGATCGCTGCGTCAAAAAGTCTTTTCTCGTCTGCTGTCAAATTATAATCATTACCGCGGATCTGAAAGCACGGGAATATGGGTGATTTATAATGATAATGACGGGAAGTGACGGTGAGGTACTGTAATCATCACGAAAGGTGGTATATTTCGTGTGGAAAGGATATTTCGGATCAGGAAGCACTATCGTGGCACCGAGATTGGTGTTGCAGCAACAGATAATTACCATTGAGGCAACCGGGATTAGGGGGAAACGTTTGTAAAGATGGGGAATGTGCTGGAATAATGGAACTAGTGTTACAGCAACAGGAATAATGTTGAGACAACGGGAAGTGGTGTTGCAGCAACGGGGATAATGCCGCAGCGACATGGTGTTGCAGCCACGGGAAATGGTGTTGCAGCAACAGGAAATGGTGTTGCAGCAACAGGAAATGGTGTTGCATCAACAGGAAATGGTGTTGCAGCAACAGGAAATGGTGTTGCAGCAACAGGAAATGGTGTTGCAGCAACAGGAAATGGTGTTGCAGCAACAGGAAATGGTGTTGCAGCAACAGGAAATGGTGTTGCAGCAACAGGAAATGGTGTTGCAGCAACAGGAAATGGTGTTGCAGCAACAGGAAATGATGTTGCAGCAACAGGAATTCGGAGTCCGCCCAGTAATTCCTTTTGAAGCCTTTGCTCTCAGCTACTTCCCATGCTACATCTGCAAAATCTCGAAATATAATATTGCAATCCTTGGCAGGATTTATTAGTTCCTAAAAAAAAATGTCTAATCCTAAAAATTACATAAATAATAGAAATTCAAGTGCTCTGAGGGACAGCAAGTTCCCCTGGAAAAGAATACTGTTTTATTGCCATGCAAGTGGCTTTAAAGTCCTCTTTGGAAACCGGCCGCTGATACAACCGAAGTCGGTAGCCATTCACTAACAGTGGTGTTCTGCTTCCATCGATTGTTAATAGTCTAACTGTTCCATTTGGGAAAACAGTATCCACTTCGTACGGTCCCAGCCATCTTGTTCTCAGCTTCCCTTGAAAGTTCTCGAAACGTGAGTCATAAAGAAGAGCCCAGTTACCTTTCTGGAACTGCTTTTGCTTAATGGTTCTGTCATGCCATCTGCTCCTTTGTTGCTGTATCATAGTTGTTTGGTGAACGACATCCAGTCTTTTCTCGTCCAGTTCCTGCAACTGCTGCAACCTGGCTGTCTGTGCATCAGTTAAATCAAGGTTAACAGCTAAGGCAGTTCTTAAGGTTTTAATTTCAAATTCTACAAGAAAAATAACATTCTTTCCAAAAACCAATTCATAGGGTGAAAATCCTGTTGTGTTCCTCCAAGTGGTTCTGTAGGCCCAAAGAGCCTCGGGCAAACGCTGAAACCAGTCCCTTCTATTCTCCTTTATTGTTTTTGTTAAGATAGCTTCTATGACCTTATTTGTGCTTTCCACCTGCCCATTTGCTTGGGGGTGGTACGGTGTGGTCATCTTATGCTTTATATGATATTTCTGAAGCGTATCTTTGAAACTGTGAGAATTAAAAGGAGGTCCTCCATCAGTGACTAATTCTCTGGGTAGTCCAAATCTAACAAAGATTTCTTCAAATAGGAATGTTAGTACTGCTTCTTCATTAGCTTTAATGAGTGCTTTGGCCTCTACCCATTTAGTCATGTAATCTGTGCATACTAAAATGTAAACTCTTTGATTGGATGGAGGATTAATGGGACCTACAAAATCTAATGCCCATTTCTCAAAGGGTTCGAGAGTTACCTGAGGGTTGAGTGGCATTTCATCCCTATGGTTGGGCTGGCCCATTCTTTGGCAGCTGTCACAAGCCTTCACATATTTTTTTGCATCTTTAAAAATTGATGGCCAGTAATAACCCATTCTAAGTACCTTGTGAGCTGTTCTTTTATCTGCAAAATGTCCTCCACAAGGACCATCGTGACAAGCTTTCAATATGTCATAAATCTCATCTTCCCCAACGCATCTCCTGATTTCTTGATCTATTCCTGTATGGAACAGACACCCGCTTATCCAGCTGTACCTAGCACTTTGCTGAATGATCTTCCTTCTTTCCCTGTGTGATAGGTGTGATGGTAATTTTCCTGCAACTAGGTAATTGGCAATGTCTGCATACCAAGGTGAGTGAGCAGATACTGCAAATAGATACTCATCAGGAAAAGAATCATCTACTGGAACATTTTCATTGGTTTTTAAACGAGAAAGAAAATCAGCAACTACATTTTCTTTTCCTGGCCTATCTACGATTGTGATATCAAATTCCTGTAATAGTAATAACCAACTGGTGACTCGAGCATTAGTAATTGATTTATTCATTAAATACTTGATGGCCGAGTGGTCTGTATGCACAAAGGTAGTATAGCCAGTAATATAATGCCGAAATTTATTAATAGCATAAATAACTGCTAAAAATTCTTTCTCAGTTACTGTATAATTTAACTCAGCTGGTGTCATGTTTTTGCTAATGAAATAGATAGCATAGGGGAGATTGTTTTCTTCCTGACCCAGGACAGCTCCAATTGCCGTGTCTGAGGCATCAGAGGAAATGTGAAAGGGTAATGTCCAGTCGGGTCCTCTCAAAATAGGAGCTGTGGACAACTGATGCTTAAGTTTATTGAATGCAGTCTCACAGTCATCAGTCCACTTGAATTCAGCATTTTTCATTAATAACACAAACAAAGGAGAAGCTATTTTAGAAAAATCCTTAATAAATCTTCTGTAATATCCGGCATGTCCTAAAAAACTTCTCACCTTTGTTTGTGTTTTGGGGATAGGAAGGTTCTGAATCACCTGAATCTTAGCTGGGTCGACTTGGATTCCTAAAAATGAAATGAAATGACCTAATACAATGCCCTGGTTCATCATCATGTGGCACTTTTCAGTGCTTAAAGCGAGGTGTGCTTCAATACACCTCTTGAGTACTTTTTCAAGGTTTTGCAGGGCATCTTCAAAGGTCACTCCATAAGGAGTGAAGTCGTCCATGAATATTTCTAATGAATCGTTTAACATATCAGAAAAGATTCTTATCACCGCTCTCTGAAATGTCGCTGGAGCATTACACAACCCTATGGCAGTACTCTATAGGCAAAGGTTCCCCATGGGCTGGTAAATGTGGTTTTGTCCTGATCCGGGGGTGCAATCCTGATTTGGTTGTATCCACTAAACCCATCCAAGAATGAGAAGAATTTCTTACCTGCTAAGTTATCCAATACTTGATCAATAAAAGGTAAAGGGAAATGATCTTTTTGGGTTGCTTTATTTAATGCTCTATAGTCTACACATACTCGCCATTTCCCATTCTTCTTTGGTACAATTACGAGTGGAGAAACCCACTCGCTGTCAGATATTGGATATATGAATCCTGCATTTAAAAGTTTTTGGAGTTCCTCCTTTACAATTTCTCTGAGGTTAGGGTTCATTCTTCGTTGGGGTTGACAGACTGGTCTGGATCCCTCCTTAATGTATATACGATGAGTACATAATTCAGGGGAGATTCCTTTCATGTCTGTGTAGTCCCATGCGAATGCCTCTTTGTTTGCTTGGAGTAACTTTATTAATTTCTGCCTTTCATCATCAGTCAAATCAGGATTTATATTCAGCGTTTTACCAGGCTCAATTTCAACTGTTGTGCTCTTGGAAGAGTTGCCTAATGCTGTCTGGCATAAGTTTTCATCATTCATATTCTGCCGGGATTCAGGTTCTAGGATTGCAGCGAAGTGATTAGATGTTTCTGGATTAACCGAAGAGGGTTCAGAAATAAAACTGCTAATTAGTTCATCTTCGGTGGAATCTTTAAAGGTCAAAGCTTGCCCAATAGTTAATATCGGTTGGGTTTCCTCATCCTCATAGTCTACCCATATAGAATTGTCATTGTTAATCATGGGAGTGGCATGGGGATAGAGGGTCAGCTGTTTAGTTTCTTGTCCATTGGAGATGGTCATTGATCCAGATCTACAGCTGATAAAAGCATCTGCTGTAGCCAACCAAGGTCTCCCTAGAATCAACGGATGACCCCCCAACTTTGTTTTGGTTTGTAAAACCACAAAGTCAACCGGGTAGTTCCAGGATTCTACAGAGATTATAAGGTCTTCAATGACCCCTTCAGGTTTGATAGTAGAACGGTCAGCTAATTCTAAGATAGTAGGAGTTTCCCTGATAAAATTTTTCAGCTGGAGCAATTGAGCTGTTTCGAGAGTCATGATATTTATTGCAACTCCTAAGTCTACTAAGACTTTAGAGATAAAGGTTTTTCCGACCTGGACTGTTACTGTAGGGTGACCAGGGTCACCATACTTGACAGGGTAATCTTTTTCAGTCATTAAGGCGGTTAATTCCCCCATCACATGAACTGTGAGGGGGTCCTTAGCCCTTCTTCCAGGTTTCTTTACACAGATGTCTCTAATAGTTCTAACGTATATAGGAACATCCCTTAGTGCTTGCAATAATGGGATTTTGACATACAAGTTCTGTAACTCTCCTAAAAGATTGAAGGTAGGTTGTTCAAGTGTTTTAGTGAGAGCCAGTCTTTCAGGGAATGGTGGATCTACCGTTTGGTTGTTATTGTTAGGTGCTGTTTCTACTGTTTCAGTACTATGGTTAGCTAGTTTCTCTTTTCTAGTCTCTTCTTTGTCAGAGTCCGTGATATCATCTATAATAGGTTCAACTATTCTCCCTGAGCGAAGATGGATATCATTACATTGCATGGGAGAAATAGACTGATTTTGAATGTCAATAACTTGCAAGGCCTTATTATTATTCGGATTGGGGTTAGGTTGTACAGGCAGTTGTGGTCTCATTGCCTGATTATTCGGAGGATTATTAGATGGTAAGGAAAGAGATTGTTGTTGTTGAGGAAAGGGTATCTGTTGGGCTGCCCAGTTTGGGTTCCATTGATTAAAGTATGGTTGCTGGGGGGCCCAAGGATTCCACATAGTAGGGTCAGGAAAAGGGATATTTGGTTGCTGCATAAGTGGAAAGTTCATTGTGTTGAAGGGTGGGTATTGCATTTGATTCATGGGTGGGTAAAAAGGAGAATTATTATTCCAACGATTGAATGTTGTATTAGAGCTTGTACCTTGTCTCTGCGGCCATTGCCTCCTCTGAGTCATTAGGTACACCGCTTCAGCTTCTTCTTCCGTTGTCTGCAGTGCTGCTTTGATTCCAGGCAGAGAGGGGCATTGCTGTGTTTCATGATCCTTTTCGCAGATTGTGCATATAGGCATCCTATCCAGTGGTCATTCTCTAAGTGGATGTTTTTCTCTGCATTTTGAATAGAAAATTGCCAGAGCAGCTTCTACTTCTGCCTGTTTCTTCTTGACCTGCAGAGCATCAATCTGTGAAGCAAAAGAACTTAACATTTCAGTTTTAAATTCTTCTAATAAGTTACCTATCTCAGCTCTTGTTGCTCCTCCACTGGCTGACTTCTGAACCCTTGAATACACATTATCTCTGCTTTTCGATCTGCCTGCCGCTCCCCTTGAACACCGCATACAGAGGTTAATAATTTCATCAAAGGGTTCTTTAGAAATGTCCCCTTTCCCAAGCATGTTCAACATGTCCAGGCAATCATCTCTTACCCCTTTCAGCAGTATGGTCTTCAAAATGTCTTTGCTCATATTAGGATGATCAGACCGCTGCAGATTATACTGTAATCTTTCCACGAAATCTTCCAAATTCTCGTCCTCTTTCTGGACCATTTTAAACAATTCTTCCTTTCTTTCTCTTGTCCGGCAGTAGTCTTGATACTTAGCCAGAAATCCCTCTTTCATTTGGTCCCAGGTGGTGATTGCCTGAGCTCCCAAGCTCATAAACCACCTCAGTGCGTTCCCTTTTAGTGTTGCTGGAAACAATTTCAGCTTCTGATTAGGACTTATGTAATCATAGCTTCTACACAGTATGTCGAATTCGAAGAGGAATTCGTCCGGATCTTCGGAGGACAACCCATGGAAATTGGGTAATGCCGAGAGTGGAATATTCTTCATGGGGGTTGTTCCTCTCGGAAGTTCCCCAATAGGGAATTCCAGGGTAGAGAGCGAGTTTTCCCCTCTCCCTTCTGTTCTGTTATCTTCCATCGGTATTTTCCTTGAATCACTCGCTTTGTCTTCTGTTCCTTCAGGTTCCTCTACCGGTTCCTCGGTGTACTCTGGTGCTTCCAGCTTCCTCTCAGGTCCTATCACTTCCTCCGTCTGTTGGTCTGTTTGTGAGGAGTATTGGATCTGGGGTCTCCGGGAACTTGTCCTCTGTGACGCTTCTGCCTTAGAGATGATTTCATCGATGTAAGTCTTCCTTCCTCCTTTGCCGCCTGTAAAATTAGGTTTCTTGCGTCCTCTCATACACCTGTTATTTTCACAAAGAAACCATTAATGCTTTTAGAATTCTTTAGTTGCCTTCCCCGGCAACGGCGCCAAAATGTTGGCTAGTTGAATTGTTTATGAATTAAACATTCAAGTACCACATTAATTGTCAACCAGGGAAAGTCTTTTTATTTCAAAGGCTACTGCGTACTATATGTACTTAAAGTCTAAAAGCATCGAAAAGTTGTAGTATATGTAATTCTTACGCTATGTCATTACAGTACTTGTTAAGATGAAAGCAATTAATTAAAACTATGAATCTGGAAAGCAAAATAATGGATGCTCTGTTGGCAGAGGATCAGGACCCTATCCTCCAGATGGGGACGTTCAGCACCTGCCCCTGTAATCAGATTTACTAACACACACTGCACTCTCATTCACCGGTGAGAAACAAACTCAAGTGATTAATGAAACAGAGTACTAGCAAAACAAAGAATACCAGAGGTAATGCTATCAAATCCAAACAGAGTACCAGAAAGAAATTACTGCACACTTACACACTTGACAAGAAAGTAAATGGGTGAATCTTGTGAGGAAGGTGGGTCCAGTCCCTCTCACAAGATTCCCCAGGAAAACGAAGACGGGATTAAGTGCTCAAAACAGTATTATATTCATCTGCCAAGAAGATTAAATACAATAGAGTTCAGACTTGCTGATGTTCTCAGAATCTCGATTACAAACTGACCGTAGACACCGACTAACTCTTGTTTCATGTAGATGTCTCCTCTTTATAGAGGAGACATCTATTACAATAGAGTATTACAGCCTATTCAGTTAACCCATCTTGTCAAAAATAAGCAATTCAGAGTGTTGTTACAACAGTATGATAATACATTCTTTTCTTGAGCTTTAGATGTTACACAGCGGGTAACTGACTTTGACCGTCTTCTCGGGATCTTCATATTCCTTCGCCATTTCCCCATGCTTTTTCATGCTGACTGTGTTCTTCTTTCTTTAGACTTCCGCTTGATTATGCCACGTCAAGATTCTTTAGATAGCTGCCATCTGTTGTTCGTGGCTGTTACAAAATAGCTTGCTTTAGGTAATTGCTGTTGCTGACTGTAGCAACTATGGAGTTGCTGCTTCTGGTGTTGCAGCAACTGCGTAGTTGTTGTTTCTGGTGTTGCAGCAACTGCATAGTTGCTGTTTTTGGTGTTACAGCAACTATACATTATAACTCCTGCAAGCTTAAGACGATTATTTGACAATTTAGTCAGCGTTTCCAAGGATAAGTATAAAGATATTCACGAATATGAAATAAACAATTAAACATAGATATGCAGAAGGTTACTTCATACCTTGGGGTTAATATGTCATTATAAAATAAAAGCTTTCAACTTATGACTGCAAAAGGGTAATAATACGGCAAAAGATAAGGTCAAAAATAGGTTAATTGTGAGTCCCAACAGTCAACTCTTGGGAAGGTCTAGAAGTGTTAGGTTGACCAGATCATCTTCAGCAACTATAACACCAACACTTCCAAGCTCATGTCGACATTGAGTGAACTTGGTCAAGTACTTTGTATTATGTCACCCTTCTCCATGATGATTTTTCGGAGCTTGTCCTTCAATTCCAACTTCCTGTGGTCACTGTTGTTTGAAACAGGTATGTCAAGGCCTTCCACATTGCATATGGAGTCTCCTTACCATGGAGGTTCGATACAATATGATCTCAAACTCCTTCTAGGATAATCCTTCTCATCTTTGCAAGACATTTTCTCCACTCTACTAGATCTTGAGCATAATTTGTCTTAGGAAGATCAGTGTCTATGAATTTCTTTAAGCCATTGTCTTCCAACACTACCTCCATCCTATCCTTCCAAGCAATATAGTTCGAACTACCCTGATCCAAAACCTTTTGCTTATAGATGTGTTAAAGAATTACATGCATAATTTGTAGCTTAATAGAGAAAACTTAATGTGTACATGAGACAAGAGGAGAAACACATAAAGCATGAAAAAAGACAACAACACTTGATAACGGAGTTCATTCAACTTGGACTACATCTCCGGGCCCTGCTCGATCAATGGGGAGGCCTTCATTCATTAAGTGGCATGAGAAAGAAGAGTACAAGCATCAGTTACAAAAAAGAAGTTTTATACCTCCATACTGAAAAATGGCCGAAAAATGAAGAACCCTGATGGAGAAATGGACAGTGCCATTGCATTCGTGGCATCAAGAAGTGTTGAAACCATATAAATTTTTTCAAATTTTGACAAAGTGAAAATTCGGCCCTCCTGGAAAATTCTGCCTTGAACTGCATGCATTGCCTCCTCTGCCTAAGCGCACTGAAAAACTGTGTTTAAATAAAAAAACACTGGCGGATTCTTCAAAGAGGTCGTTGTAGAGCAGTTGGTTGGGGATCCGATTAATAGGGAGGAGGTTGGGCGGTCAAACCCCACCTCCTCCTTTTTACATAACAAAATCCTTGTTATAACATTATACAACGATTTAAAAAAAATTATATATATTTTAATGGTTGGGTTCGGCCTGCCCACCGTACCCACCTCTGTGTTGGCCGTTGCAATAAATGGTTCGTTGTGGGTTGGGTCCGTGCCCCAAGGGCCGACCCACTAAACAACTCCCCCTTTTAACATATAGTGGTTACGGGTTGTGGCTTCGTGGTATGGGGTGGCGGGGTCATGGCCGCCCACCCCGTGTTAATTGCAACATTCGGTGGGTTGTGGGTGGTGGCCTACCACCCCCTTTTTTTTAATATTTTTTGTTTAAATAAAAACAAAATGGCACGTTTTTGAAAATTTGGTTTTGGACCATAGGAGTCTTTTTAACTAGGCCACGTTTTTGTCCGGAATTTGGCGGGAGTTGGCCAGATTCCCTCTGCCGGAAAAGTGATAATTGTGTCCTTGTTAAACCTGCCGAGTCATCAAAAGTCAACCCAACTTTCACTGCTTCTATCTCCTTCATTCGAACTCGGATTGGAGTGTCGTTCGCCCCATTGGAATCAGGGCGACGAGCACTTCGATCTGATGTCAAGTTCATCGCCTTTCCACCACTTTGAAGTTTGAGATTTTTCCCATGCCATTGTGTTTGAAGATCCACCTGGATCAATCCTCCCCATTGATGAGCTTTTTGACCGCCAAAAGCTTTATCAGTCAATTGGCAAGTGAGGGAATTGTTCCCTCACTCTTTCTTTTTCCAGCCATTTTGCCTTGCTCGGATGCATCCCCTTGAAAACAATCGAAGGTATTCCGCATCTCCCCGTCATGAAGTCCTGGTTCTTTTGTCAAGGATGATGTCCTCAGGTAATTCATCGAGATACTCTGGTGCAAAATCATCAACTGTAGGAACTGTGCCCATCTCCTTGGTGTCCATAATCAATGGTGACTCATACAACTTTAAGTTCTCCACATTCACTACAGAGTACATCTGCATGTATACCTTCAAATCGAGACGAAAGGTATTGTTTCCAATCTTCTCCAAAATGGTGAATGGACCATACTAGATTGGTTGCAACTTCTTCCCTTCTCCCTTCATCCTGTCCTTGCTGATATGGAACCACACTTTGTCACCCACTTGAAATTGATGGTCGACTCGGTGTTTGTCATGTCGAGCCTTGTACCGGGCTTGACTTTTCTCCAACTGCTCCTGTACTGCTTGGTGAATCAACTGGATCCACTGAATGAACTGCTGCGCTTTGTCCCTGTCATCACATCCACTGGAGTCATCTTCCCTTCCAAAGACCATATCAAAAGGGTCTTTTGGCAGGTAGCCAAAACATGTCTCAAATGGTGAACGATGCGTAGATGAGTGCACTACTCGGTTGTAGGAATGTTGCACATATGGAAGATGCTCATCCCACAACTTAGGATGTTTCCCACAATAGCCTTGCAACAAGTGTACCACGGTGCGGTTGACAACCTCTGTCTGTCCGTCAGTCTGTGGATGAAATGTCGTGCTTCTTTTCAACTTGGTGTCCATCATCTTCCACAAGCTGGTCCAAAAATCTTTGAGAAAGCGAGAGTCCCGATCTAACACAATCGATGTGGGTAGCCCAAAATGGACCCAAACATGCTGAAAGAAAAGATAAGCAGTCTGCTCTGCAGTGATCTGCTTTTTACAAGGCATTAAAATACACATCTTACTAAAACGGTCAATGCTGACATACAAATAATCGTGACTTTTTCTAGACAAAGGCAAACCTCCTACAAAATCCATCGATACACTTTCCCATGGACGACTCGGAATAGGGAGTGGTGTGTAGAGCCCGAGTTTTCTATTAGAGGGCTTTGAAACAGAACACATCACACAACCCTTTACATAGTGAGTCACAATGTTCTTCATATGAGGCCAAAAACAAAAGCTTTGTACATGACACAAATTTTTTTTAATACCAAAATGACCAGACACAAGGGAGGTGTGGGCCTCCTGGATTACATGTACCCTTTCTCTTGTGGGTACATATAATTTGCTAAGGTGATACAACAGTTTCCCCTGCAAGTGATAGTTTTCCATCTGCAAACCATGGGTTAGTTTTTCATAAATCTCCTTAAAGTCATCATCGTTAGCATATTGTTCAACATAACTTTCAAAAGATAACGAAGCATTATGCAAAATAATAGAAGCAAAAATAGGAGGGCGAGATAGCATATCAACCACTTTGTTGCTAGTGCCCTTCTTATACTTTATTACCAGATGAAACTGCTGAAGAAAACCCATCCACCTGAAATGACGAGATTGTTGCAACTTGGTCTGTGACTGAAGATACTGCAAGGGCTGATGATCTGTATGGATGATGGTCTCCTTTCCGATTAGGTAGTGTTTCCACTTTTTCACACTCTGGACCAAGGCATATAATTCCTTGTCATAAGTTGGATAGTTTATCACAGCTTGAGAGAACTTATTTGAATGGTAACATATCAACTTCTTTTGCTGCATCAGTACAGCTCCCATGGCATATCCATTGGCGTCTGTCTTGATCTCGAATGGCTGTTGGAGATCTGGTAAGGCCAAGATCGGTGCGGTGCTAATATTTTATTTCAATATTTCGAAGGACTTCTATTGCTTTCCTCCTTATTGAAAGACTTGCTTTACACTTGTCAATGCGTGTAAAGGTGCTGCAATAATAGAGAAATTGGCAATAAATCTCTTCCAATACTGTACTGCACCCAAAAAGCTACAAACCTCGGTTACACTAGTAGGTTTGGGCCAATTTACAATTGCTTCAACTTTAGAAGGATCAATTTTTCGCTGACCATGACCAACAATATGACTTAGGTAAACCAAAGAGGTTTTCCCAAACTCACACTTTGACAATTTTACATAGAATTTTTCGTTTTTCAGTACATCAAACACTTTCTTCACATGACATACATGTTCATTCCAACTTTTACTAAAGACAAGAATATCATCTAGATATACAAGAACAAATTCATCAATGAAAGGCCTAAAGAGATCATTCATGACCCTCATGAAAGTGGCTGGAGAGTTGCAAAGTCCGAATGGCATCACCATCCATTCGAACAACCCCTGTTTGGTCTTGAAGGCGGTTTTCCACACATCCTGCTCTGCAATTCAGACCTGGTGATAACCACTATGCAAATCCAATTTGGTGAAATAGATAGCATTATTTAACTGATATAATAAGTCATCAATGCGGGGAAGAGCGTAACGATTTTTCACCGTGATTTTGTTTAGTGCACGATAATCCACGCACATCCTCCATGTGCCATCTTTCTTCAGCACTAAGACAATCGGTGAGCCGCATGGAGAAGTACTCGGTCTGATGACCCCTTGGTTCAATAGTTCCTGCACCTGCTTTTTTATCTCCTCCATCTCAATGGTTGACATCCTGTACATGCCAATATTCGGTAAAGGAGCGTCATGCTGCAAATGGATCTCATGTTGGATTTCCCTCTTCGGAGGTAATCCCTTTGGTTCCTGAAACATCTCACCACAGTTAGAAATTAATTCACATAATTCCTTTTTATGCACATGATCACATCCTTGGAAAGCATAAGATAATTCTACATATTTTCCCCTTAAAATCATAAGCATGCAACCCTTATTAGAATTCACCAACCTCTTCATTTGTCCTGCATTTACAAGGCTGGCATTTATTTTAGTTTGATAAGCCCTTACAATATATTCTACCTCATCTTTTGTGATTTGGTATTTGTTTTCACGACGGAAGAAGATTGCCTTTCTATCATATAGATATGGACTCCCTAACACCATGCCACAGATACCCAATGGTATTACATCAAGTTTTACCTCATCCACTAAATTAGAAGCGATCACAAATTTGACCTTACACTACTTAGTTACATTCAATTTTGCTTTATCATGTATTCATCCAAGTGGGTAAGGTTTTGGATGTGGTGTAGTTTCCAAGCCTAGCTTCTTTACCAAGGACTCAGAAATTAAGTTTGCTTGGGATCCGGTATCAAATAGAGTTTCCACTTTTGTATGATTTATGATAACTCTAATATGAAATAGCTCAATTCTCTTTCGTTCATTAGGAAGAGACTCATATATTGAACTAGTGCCTTCATGTGATACAGAATTAACATGAGGTGTAAGAGTACCTTTTGTTCCTGCTGCTGTGATCAACGCTTCATCTCCCGAATCGGATCCAAGGTCTTGCTGCACAGTTGCCACTGTCTTCTGCTTGCCTTTTCCTCCATACTTCTTTGGTCTCTTTTCCAGGTACTGTTTCCAACAATGATCATCGTCATGACCTTCATTTTTGCAGTGATTGCAATAAGGTCTTTCTCCTTCATCTTTCTTGGTTGATGCCATCCTCTTCTCCTTTCCTTTTCCTTTCACTTTGGATTTTCCATTTGGAGGTTTGAAAGGTGGTTTCTTGAAATGATCATCTCTTTCATTTTTGCCCCTGTTCTCAAGATGGATTGCCTTCACACTGGTGGAGTCAATAGTAGTTGGTTCAAACAATAATAATGAATGTTTAAGGTAACTATGTAATGATCCAATATACTTAGTTACTACTTCAGTTGAGTCAAGTGCAATGCGCAAATTAAGTGCCTGTTTTCTAAATTCCTCTATAAAGCTTTGAACATCTTGACCTCTACCTTGCCTTAAGTATTGCCAATCCATTAAGGCTTTTTGTTTGTAACCCAAGGGATATAATTGTTCCTTTAATGCAGAAATGAAATTAGGCCATGAGGAAAGAAGATTACCCACACTCTTACTGCTTCACAATTTGCTCTCCCACCAAATGAGAGCGGTGCTACTCAGCCGAAGAGAGGCCAGTTGAATCTTTGCCTCGTCCTCTTCGATCTGCTGAATCCTATAGTAGATTTCAATCTACCTAATCCAGTTATTAAGCTTTTCTGCATTACTTTCACCGTTAAACATGGGAAGATCAAATTTGACATCTAATTTAAAGAAAGGTTTCTTAGATGCATCCCTTGAATTTCTATGATGATGGTGATGAGAGGAAGAAGAACTTTCACTCGTGGAAGGAGAAGGAGGGGGTTCTTCTCCACCATTTCCATGCGCTGAACCTTGTTCTTTTGGTTTTCTCTCTTCTGCTTTCTCCAGCCTTGAAAGCAACTGATCGACATTCTCTGCCATTGAATAGAAGGTTTTGCGGAAATTGCGCTCCTCTTCAAGACGAGCCTCTTCATCTGCCATGTTTCTCCTTCGATGTGCACGCCCCGCTTCGGGATCGAAAGAATTTAGTTTCCCTTCGCCTCTTCGGAGCCTGTTTCTTGTTAGCATACAAACATGCAATTCACATCTAAAAAGACCTGCTCTGATACCACTTGATCCAAAATCTTTTGCTTATAGATGTGTTAAAGAATTACATGCATAAATTGTAGCTTAACAGAGAAAACTTAATGTGCACATGAGACAAGAGGAGAAACACATAAAGCATGAAAGAAGACAACAAGACTTGATAATGGAGTTCATTTGACTTGGACTACGTCTTCGGGCCCTGCTCGATCAATGGGGAGGCCTTCATTCATTAAGTGGCATGAGAAAGAAGAGTACAAGCATCAGTTACAAAAAGGAGTTTTATACCTCCATACTGAAAAATGGCCGAAAAATGCAGAACTCTGATGGAGAAATGGACAACGCCATTGTGTTCGTGGCATCGAGAAGTGTTGAAACCATATAAAATTTTTCAAATTCTAATAAAGTGAAAATCCAGCCCTCCTGCAAAATTTTTCCTGGTACTGCATGCACTGCCTCCTCTACCTGAGCGCACTGAAAAATTGCGTTTAAATAAAAAACACTGACGGATTCTTCAAGGAGGTCATTGTAGAGTAGTTGGTTGGGGATCCAATTAATAGGGAGGAGGTCAGACGGTCAAACACTGCCTCCTCCTTTTTACATAACAAAATCCTTGTTATAACATTATACAACGATTTTGTTTTTTAAATTATATTTTAATGGTTGGGTCGGGCTCGCCTTGGGCGACTCGCCCATCGTACCCACCTCCGTGTTGGTTGTTGCAATAAATGGTTCGTTGTGGGTTGGGTCTGTGCCCCAAGGGCCGACCCACTACCCAACTCCCTCCTTTTAACATATAGTGGTTATGGGTTGTGGCTCCGTGGTGTGGGGTGGCGGGGTCATGGCCGCCCACCCCGTGTTAATTGCAGCATTCCGTGGGCTGTGGGGAGGGGCCGGGGGTCATGGCCCACCCCTCCATAAACAACTATATTGTTATGCAGTTTCGGTTGGGGTGGCGGGGTTGGTGGCCTGCCACCCCCCTTTTTTTAATATTTTTTGTTTAAATAAAAACAAAATGGCGTGTTTTTGAAAATTTGGTTTTGGACCGTAGGAGTCTTTTTAACTAGGCCACGTTTTTGCCCGGAATCTGGTCGGAGTTGGCCGGATTCTGTCTGCTGGAAAAGTGCAAATTATGTCCTTGTTAAACTTTCCAAGTCATCAAAAGTCAACCCAACTTTGACTGCTTCTATCTCCTTCATCCGAACTCGGATTGGAGTGTCATTCGCACTGTTGGAATCAAGGTGATGAGCACTTCGTTCTGATGTCAAGTTCACCACCTTTCCACCACTTTGAATTTTGAGCTTTTTCCCATGCCACAGTGTCTGAAGGAACACTTCGTGGCATAGTGTCCCAGTTCGTGAGAGTGAAAACATTTAATCTTTGACTAGTCCTTCTTCTTGCCACCCTGTCTGGAATTTGATTTGGAATGGGATGGCTTCCATTTCCCTTTCTTTGCCTTTCCATCTAAGGCACCATTCTCCTCACCATCATGATTGGATGAGGTTCCATCTCTAGTGTTCTGCGAAATCTCTTCTTGCACCAAGTCAGACCACAAACGCTCCCACTATGGTAACTTCTCCCTCCCATTTACCAAATCCTAGTAGCTGTGTCAACTCTTGGGAAGGTCTAGAAGTTTTAGGTTGACCAGATCATCTTCAACAACTATAACACCAACACTTCAAAGCTCATGTTGACATTGGGTGAACTTGGTCAAGTAATTTGGTATTATGTCACCCTTCTCCATCATGATTTTTCGGAGCTTGTCCTTCAATTCCAACTTCCTGTGGTCTCTATTGTTTGAAACAAGTATGTCAAGGCCTTCCACATTGCATATGGAGTCTCCTTACCGTGGAGGTTTGATACAATATGATCTCAAACTCCTTTTAGGATAATCCTTCTCATCTTTGCAACACATTTTCTCCACTCTAGCAGCTCTTGAGCATCAATTGGCTTAGGAAGATCAGTGTCTATGAATTTCTTTAAGCCATTGTCTTCCAACACTACCTCCATCCTATCCTTCCAAGCAATATAATTCGAACTACCCTTAAGGGCTTATTCTAGTCTCAAACCGTAGAATGACATCCTGCTGACTTTGAAGAATGATACTGCAAATTCGATTCCACCTGCAAAAGAAAAACTCGTATTCTCCTCTTCTAGAGTGATTATGCTCTTATACAATGAAGAAATTCCTTGTAGATTCAAACTGGTAATTGTAATTTACTAAAACAATCAACTTGAATATACTCTACTCATCAACAGAAACAATTAAACGGTCATGAAATCACGAATCATACAAGAGAAAGAATCCAATCAACACATTCCACAATGATTTCCTAGGGAAAGCCACAACTAAAAACCCATGCTATTTGTATATTGCATTAGTCAGAAAATATGAGAAGATTACAATGCTTTTCTCAAGCCCAAGTAACCTTTGCACTATCTTTATCTGTCTCATAACTTCCTAGACAAGCCTAGGCCAATACTTAACCATTTTCTCGCTTACCCAACTCCCTATTTCATTGCGCTGTTTCCTTGGGAATTATCCCCTATTAATTAGGGAAATTCATCAATTGGAATTGCGCAATCCTCATAGGTCTTCGTCTGACCGCATGCACCACCTGTACAATTTAGATGATTATACAACTGATAGTACACTGTCCATGAACTCTAATTTCAATTGGGTAACTCTAGACATTGACTTTCAGAATAATTGCGTTTTGCTTGGAACCTATGCCCTACCTATGACCGAACACCTTCCTTAATACCCCTTGCCTCTCCTTAATAGTCGAGTACCTAAAGGTCCTATGGTCGAGCGCCTCCGGTCCTTATTAGTCGAGTGTGCTAACCATCCTCCGCCAAACTAAAATGGCAATAATGGGAGGGAATCTTGAAAAAAACCTCCGCCAAACTAAAATGGCAAGAATGGGAGGGACGCTTGTTTGTTCGGCTCGTTGGGCTAAAGTAGACCTGCGAGTTGACTAAGTAATCACTGACTGAGACGCGCGAGCCTGCTTACGCATCCTTGGGGAGATATTGTATGGTGAGTGAAAGAGGCAGCTTCATCGAAAGGCGCTATAAGCTAGGTGGAATCAACTGGTTTCGGTATTTATGGAATGGGTGTTCATATCTGACATGTATGAGTTATTTACGAGTGAATCATGAGTTAACTGGTTGATCACTACATGCAACACCACACTACTAGACCTCCCACTTGTTCCTCCAACAATTGGAACTAGTTTAACTAACTTTAACTTAGTTAAATTGAATTAGTTAAGTACAACTCAAAATAAAATCAACCAAGAATAAAATAAAGGCAACTCGGTGAAATTAACTTAGTTAACTAATACAAGTTGTCATGTGATGTGGAATTACAATTTTATTCCTAATTTAATTCAAGGACAAAATTAAATTAGGATTTTCTTGTTGCATTTTCAACATTGATAGACCTTATTGTTCTAGGTGGACTTTAATCATCATCATCAAATATGTCAGCACAACTATATAGATATTAAATTTTGGTTTAGATTTGTTTATAATTTATTTATCACGAGAATATATATAAATTGGGGCAAACATATAGATTAAATGGTTGGTAAATGTTAATAAACATCAATTCATGATAAACGTCAAAACAGTTACTTTGTAATACATCTCAAGTCACTAAAATCTAAAAATTCATAAAAATTAACAACTATAACTTTATTTTAAATTATTATTATTAATAGTTATATTAAATTATCATTATTAATAATTATAAAAATGATTAATATAAGTTAAACATACATACATATACACACACACACACACACACACACACATATAACAAAGTCTTAACTATGGAGATCCACCCGACTTTACCATGAATATTCTTAATTTGTAAATAGACTTTGTTACAATATCACTCAATGCCATAACTTATCAAAACACAATAACTGAGCTCATATAACACTTATCCATATTTTTTCTTCTTCTAATTAATCAATTTAATTAAAAGAGAATAAATACTTTGAATTTGTGAATAATATTAAAAATATTCTAAATTATTTAGTGGAGGTTAAATTCCTACCATACATCTAATAATTATTGATAATTGAAATAATTAATTAAAAGCCCAATTCCAAATCCAAAAAATATATATAATATTATAACTTTTATTAAAATTAAATAATAATTTAATTTATATTTAATTTTAAAATTTTAAATTCAAATATATATATATATAATTTTTAGATCTATACATGTTGAATGGATTAAATCGTTTCAGGTATAATTTTTAAGTTATGAGTGTAAAGTTTTGATATATGAGGGATTTATTTCCTTTTGAGTTTGATATATTTAGGATTGAAGTGGACACATTTGTATATAAAAAGCTAAAAGAAATTGTATATCAAGGTATATGATCTCTCTAAATTGTATATCAAGGTATATGATCTCTCTAAATTATTGATGGTTAAAATAAATTTGATCTTAAGATAGATAAAATTAGCACAGTAATATAAATTAAGTGGCTAATAAAAGTTGTGGCATCAATCCATAATAAGTATATGTTTTTTTTTTTTTTAATCATAAAACTAAGTAAATTATAAGCCGTAGTCTATTTGCTATATGTTTTGGAAGGTTTCCCTATTCATTTTGTTTAATTAGGTGAGAATTTGTTGGAATCACAAGTTTAAGTTGTGAACTCTCTACAATCTGAGTGCCTTAGCCGTTTTTCAGGGTGTTGAATCCATATATGCAATAAAACACTGATTTTAAACCATTAAACTCCAAAATGTATAATATTTAAACAAAGCCAAATTATAGCTTTATTTTAAATTATTATCATTATTAATGCTAAAAAGAATTAATATATAAGTTAGACATATATACATTTAAAAAAATATGGAACATACCTCACTATACCATGGAGATTCTTAGTTTATAAATTGGCTTTGTTACAATACCATGTCTTATCAATACCACAAGGGGAAAAAACATAACTCACTTTTTATATGACAGTAATTCATATATCATTTTTTTTTTAATTAATCAAGTTAATTAAAAGGGCATAATTATTTTGAAGATAAATTTCAACCTTTGATTTGTATACGTTGCTAGGAATATTCTATAATATTATGTGGTTGTTAAAGATGTATCATCTAATAATTATTGATAATTAAATTAAAATTATGACAACGCTATTCCAAAATAAATGTCTTTACTGTCTTAATTCTTTATTTATTGTTTTAAAATTTTAACGTTATAAGTTCTTTTTATAAGATAACATTTTATTGTTAAAATTCTCATTAAAAAATTATAATTTTATTAAATTATAATTTTTAATAAAAAATTATTGATTTTTGCCCATGGGGCATAGAATATATGGTGATGGGTGTACTGTTAAGTCGTTCCGTGATGTGAAGGTCACCAGTTTGAAACTCCGGGGGCAAAAATCTAGTCATGTTAAGAGTTGTTGTGGCTTAGGTTGGGGATCAACTCTGGGGGCAAAAATCCATTCATGTTAAGGGTTGGTGTGGCGTGCGATTTTGACTACTTAAATGCCCCTGGGTTGTGGTTTCTCAAGCCATAAGTCAAGCCTGATGTACATTTTTTTTTATTGGGTTTCCAAAAATCTTTTAACGAAAAAATTTCCACTTGTTAACTTGTTCTATTGAAAAAAAAATTAACACAACCGTAATTATCTATGAAATAGATATTTAATCGAAAAATTTATTTATAATGCAAATAAGTGAAGAATGATATCATTATTATTTTTTTTTTTGTAAGATTTGCACAACTTCATCTTCATTATGTTCAATATATCATGGAATTAAATGAATAACTTCACATGAAAAGGTATCTTAACAAAATGCCTAATTACCTTTTATTCAAAACTCTATAAACTAGTAATAGTATTATTTTAAAATATTTGTAAATTTTTTTTTATAGTATTATTAATATTAATTATAAAAATAACATAAATATTAATTTAATTAATTTTAAAAATTATATAACATTATTGCACTAAAAAAGAGGAAATATCACCACCAAACAAGGTATTTCAATTTGAGATAATATCTCTGATATTTATATAATGTTTAAAGTGGTGATATAAGATAGCCACACTCAAATCATCTTTCTAATGAGTATTAAATATATATATATTTTTTTCTAATGAGTATTAAATATATATTTTTTTCATGGGAAAAAAGCGAACCATCTATTAAAAATAAAAAGTTACATAGCATATATTGAGCATTTCTAAAAGACTGGTATTTCACTTTATAATAGGGAAAAAACAGTCTCGACTGGTTGAAAATACAATCATACAGAGTATTTGCAAACCAGAACCGCCATCGAAACCAGCAAAATGACCAAATCTGTCCATACATACCTCCCGGATTCCTTAAAAGGATAACACGACGAAGAGATATGAAATAAGACAAATGCTGTGAGTTTGAGCAAACAGCTAGGCTGTCAGAAAAACTCTGAGAATCCACAGTAAACACTATAAGGATTCTCATACAGAGAAAAAATAAAAGAAACGTTAAAGGAAAACAACCCAGGTCAAATATTAATAATCATTTATTTTTAACTTAGTAAATTCCAAAAATATTAAGGAACGGTTATATTGCCGCCGAATGAAACAATGTTGGCGGCACACTGAAATTAATACTGAGGCAGGACAAGGTCACACGATCGTGGGGAGCGCAAGACAGACGTCAATCTGTTTGAAGAATTCCACGCGTCTATTTGGCAATCGAACCAGAGAAAACTGAAGAAAAAGCTTTGAGTTAGATAAACATCCGAAAAATCGAGCGAGCGCAAGACAGACGTCAATCTGTTTGCAGAATTCCACGCGTCTATTTGGCAATCGAACCAGAGAAAACTCAAGAAAAAGATTTGAATTAGATAATCATCCGAAAAATCGAGCGGATGCCACGAGGCGAGGGTTAAAGAATGACCTGTCACGTTATCGACAGGGTGTCCTCACCGTTACTTCGTTGGACATCAAGTTTTATTGTCTGCCTGGAAGGTTGCTGCACTTGGGTTGAACTCTCTTGCATTTTAGCACAAAGAGCTTGCAGGCTGAATACAAACACAAATTACTAATTTCTTCACAGGTAGTAACTCTACACTCTTTTTATTCGCTGGCAGAGAGCAATTACTCCATTTCATAAACTATTCCGAAATAATAGTTATATGTTATACATATATTTCTGTATAGATTTATACTCGGGAATAAATGGTTGGATTTTGTAGCTGTTAATAAGTGGTTTCTATCTCTGCCCTTTTTCCCTTTGATTTGAAATCTCCAATTATTTTAGAGCCCTATCTGGACTACTTTAATTTAAAAAATGTTTATATTTCTGGTAAGAAATTGTTATCTTCTGTGTTTATACACAATTGTTGGTGGGATTAATGATTTCTGTTTCAGGGGACCAAAATGTTGGTTTCACGTCTCTATTTTAATTTAAAAAATGCTTATATTTCTTGTAAGAAATTGCTGTCGTCTGTGTTTATACACATTTGTTGGTGGGATTAATGATTTATGTTTCAGGGGACCAAAATATTGGTTTCACGTCTCTACTATACTAGCAGAAATCCTTATCAACCGGGGTCTTCTATGCACTTTAAGTTTTCAAACCTAGGGGGATAAATATCTTGAGTTTCAATATTCACCATTTATGTGGACTCCTGATATGTTCATCCTCAAGCTTCATAACCTCGAGGTGTAGATTAGACCTGGTTTTATATTTGTTTGTGCTAGTATCTATAATCAATGCATCCTCCCCATTAAATGGGGCATATGAAGAGCTGATAGATACCCCATGTACACCGAGGTTGTAGTCTGCACCTCGCTTCCATTGCTCTGGTACTAACATTATCGGCAGTTTATCATTTCACATTAATACTCCTTTGCTTCTCGGTGCAAAATTTATTGCCAATCCTAGGGACTGCTGAACGTGAGAATGTTATTAGCATTGCATAGAACATTGGAAATACAAATATTAGAACCCCTCAATTACTAGTATTTCAAAAGGTGTCAAATTTTTTAAAAGTATCTCCAATTTTAATACTCTTAAATCATGAGAAAGAGATTGTACACAGCTAAAGTTGGTAGCTCCCTTTATTATGCACAACACACTTACAACTGTGAGATAGTGGAAACATTTCAATTTCCAATGAAATTTAGTGATACAGTTTTGGGCGATATTATGATTTTTTTTTGTTATTTAAAATTCATTTTTGAATGCACAAATGGATTAAACGTCTTAAAAACCCCTGTTGCACTTGGATTGTGCACATTACACAACTCAAATTTATGATTACAATAGTTCCCTACTAGATTTTGGTTGAAAGGAAAATATGCCCGAAAAGGAAAAAATGTCAAATAGTGAGACTACACTTAAACTAATTGACAACAGGTTGGATGTCCGGTTGTACCTATTTTCAACACTTCTACACCTAAGTAGCCAACCATGCACAACACAGACACAAACATGCGATAGAGGAAACATTTCAATTTTCAACATAATTCTGTGATGCAATTTTGGGTGATATTGTGAATTTTTATTATTTAAAATGCTCTTTGAATGCATTAATGGATTAAACGCCTAGAAAAACACTTGTTGCACTCAACTTGTGCACATCCACAACTCAAATTTATGATTCCAATAGTTCCTTACTAGATTTCGAGCAAAATTGATAGGAAAATATGCCCAAAAAAAGACAATTCATATCCTTGGAATCCTTGGGCAACCTCCAATATGCAACCCCTTCCCATCGTTTGTTATATTATCTCCTAAGGTAACATTAGGGGAACTGTAAGGATTATGAATGCTATCCAAGTTGCTAATGAGTGTTAGTTTTTGGTAGCATCAGATAGGTGTTCTAGTCTCAATTTGTGTCTAAGAGACTAAGGAACACGAGATTTCCAAAACCCAAGAAAGGTTTCGTGAGATAAGCTTGCGAAACGCCTAAAATTAATTAGTCATTATTTAAATTTTCATAAGTCTAACTAGGAAAACTGGTTAATTAATGGGAATTAATTAAGGACGATCGAGAATGCTCTAAGATTATTTTGGCGAGATTATTTGCTGGAGGATTGCCAGTTGGGCATCCAAATTTTGCACCGGTTTCCCTTCAGGGTTTTTCCGGGGACTATTGGTCCAAAAATATTGGTGTCGATTTTATTGTGTGCATTATTTTCTCAGCTTCCATTTTATTTTTTGCAGTGTATTTTATTTTTGGTGAAGATTGCAATTGTGATTTTATCGATATTTGTTGTAATAACAAATAAACTGCGGAATAATTAGGAGATAAATTACCAGTTAATTGCAATCAAGGAATTTTAACATGGTATCAGATCATTGAAGATCAGATTAGAAGCTCAGAAGCGAGAGGAGAAAAATGGTGCAGCTTCAGATCTGGGCACAATTTCTCTAGATCAGCGTAGACCAACTAGAAGTGCAAATTGCAGAGACAGTGGGGTTTGATTTCCAGTTCGAGGTGGAGGAAAATTCAAATAGCCTCAGAAGCAGAATTTGCAAGCAATGGATTTGCTGAATAGAGGGTTTTGGTGAGTAGATTAGTCAGTTCGCTGAACAGATTTGGGCGCAGTGATTTTGCAACGAGGGTTTGAGCTACAAATTTGTGCAAGGATAAGAAGAGAAAAACACGCTGAAGAAGGAATTTCCAGAATTTCTCAGAGGGTTTCTAGATCCATTTTTCAAGAGGAGATCCGAGATTTCTAGTTGGAGAGGGCCATAGTAGGCAAAGTAATTTGCCAGTGTGAATTTTCCAGAATAGCCAGTTCGAGTTGCAGAGATTGTAGTTCATGTGCTAGTGTCCAAAGAAGGACATCAAGAAGGCAAAGCGAGTAGTCTCAATGAGCAACTGAAGGCAATATATTAGTCAAAGGAAGACATCCTGAGGTAGATCTACACATTCATAAGGAAGTACGAGCATCAAAAGAGAGGCCAAGCAGGAAGGAGAAGGATATTTCCAGTTTTTATTCTCTAGTTATTTGAGTTTCGCAGATTTTGCAGCTTTCTAGATATGGCCATACGAGATTGCTAGAGGAGGTTGTGCTAATTAGTCGGAATGTAGACCTGGGCAGTAGATCGACTTCCAGTTTCCTGGGATAGGTGTCGAAGGAAGTGCGAGTTGTCAAGTGCAAGTTGCAAAGTGAAGCAATTTTCCAGTAAGGGAGTAAGGGACAAGGCTTGATAGGAGATAGTGGGACACCAGATCCAAGTGGAGGTGGAGCTTGATACTTCCGCGTGTCAAGATGGATAGGGTTCAATGCAGATGCAACAAGGAGATCAGTTAGATCAATTCCAGTTGTTGCAGCAAGACCATCATCACCTTTGCTACGAGGGCCCACAGTATCATAACAACAGGTTCAGTGTCAGCAGGTGCAATTAGTCATTCAGAAGACAGTTGTAGAGCTAGTTGCAGTCAGTACTCAAGAGACAGTTGCAGTGCTAGTTGCATTGACACAGGCAGTGTTGTAGGGAGCAGGTGTAGTTCCAGCCAGAGAGGTTTCCAGTTTTCAAGAGGAAAGAAGGCTAAGCTAATTCCAACAGATAAAGTCGAGAGAGGCAGTGTGAATTGTCCAGTTGCAGAGAGCAAGGCATAATTCTAACTAGAGATAGTTAGTCGATCCGTGTTGCGAGGCTATAGATCATGTGCTAGTGTTGGGAAGCGATCCCGAGGAAGAGCGAGTAACTTTAGTGAGCATCCAGAGGTTGAGTTATTATCGGAAAGGGTTTTCGAAGACAAGATTGAATTTCCTGTAGCATAACTATGCAGTCCTATTTAGCATGCAGGCAGGAGTGCGAGTGCAATATCATAACAATAGGTTCATTGTTAGCAGGTGCAATCAGTCATTCACAAGACAGTTGTAGAGCTAGTTGTAGTCAATACTTAAGAGACAGTTGCAGGGCTAGTTCCATTGACACAGGAAGTGCGAATTGCCTAGTTGCAGGGAGCACGTGCAGTTCCAGCCAGAGAGGTTTCTAGTTTTCAGGAGGAAAGGAGGCCGAGCTAATTCCAACAGATGAAGCCATGAGAGGCAGTGTGAATTGTCCAGTTGTAGAGAGCAAGGCATAATTCTAGCTAGAGATAGTCGGTCCGTGTTGCGAGGCTACAGATCATGTGCCAGTGTTGGGAAGCGATCCTGAGGAAGAGTGTGTAGCCTCAGTGAGCATTAGGAGGCCGAGTTATCACCGGAAAGGGTTTTCGAAGACAAGATTGAATTTCCCATGGCATAACTATGCAGTCCTTTTCGACACGCAGGAAGGAGTGCGAGTGCAATATCATAACAACAGGTACAATGTCAGTAGGTGCAATTAGTCAATCAGAAGACAGTTGTAGAGCTATTTGTAGTCAGTACTTGAGAGATAGTTGCAGAGCTAGTTTCATTGACACAGGTAGTGCGAATTACTTAGTTGCAGGGAGCAAGTGCAGTTCCAACTTCCATCCAAACATGTTTCCAGTTTTCAGAAGGAAAGGAGGCCGAGCTAATTCCAGCAGATGTATCCGAGAGAGGCAATATGAATTGTCTAGTTGTAAAGAGCAAGGCATAATTCTAGCTAAAGACGGTCAGTCCGTCCGTGTGGTGAGGCTACAGATCATGTGCCAGTGTTGGGAAGCGATCTTGAGGAAGAGCGAGTAGCTTTAGTGAGCAGTAGGAGGTTGAGGTATTACCGGAAAGGGTTTTCGAATACAAGATTGAATTTCCCGTAGCATAACTATGCAGTCCTGTTCGACATGCAGGTAGGAGTGCGAGTTGTAGAGGAGAGGCTTTGCTGGAAGGAAAAGAAGTTTCCTAGTCCTTATTCAGAGGGAGATCAAGAGAGATTAGTTCTCAGTTGCAGTAGTTGCAGCAGCAGCAGCAACAACAACAACAACGTGAGATCAGTTGCAGTGCAGGGAGTATTGGCAGTAGTGTAGAGAGGCACGATGTAGTGTCAGTAGCAGTGTTGATGTAGAGTGATTCAACTACAGGGTTAATAGATGAATAAGATAATTGTGCAGTGGATTTGTGGACAATATCAAATAGTTGCAGAGGTCGGACACCAGCAGTGTAGTTCGACTACAAAGGAATAGAGATGTTGGAGTAGAGAGAGAACACCTTCCTTGCTAAGAGGGAGTATTAGTTTTTGGTAACATCGGTTAAGTGTTCTAATCTCAATTTGTGTCTAAGAGACTAAGGAACATGAGGTCTCCAAAACCCAGCAAAGGTTTTGCGAGATAAGCTTGCGAAATGCCTTTATTAAATTAATTAGCCATCATTTAAATATTTCCTTAAGTCTAACTTAGGAAAACTGGTTAACTTATGGGAATTAATTAAGAATGATCGAGAATGCTCTAGGGACTCGTACGGATTGAGTCTAAGATGATCTTAGCCATTGATGCGGATTTAATCATGGTCGTTGAAGCTCCAACAAGAGATTATAAGAGCAGAACAATGGGATGGAGATAGACAGATAGAGACGCAAGAGGGGAGCGAGTTTCTTGGAAGATCGAGCTATCTAGTTGCAGAGATTCAACAAGGAAGTGAGTTCGAGCCAGAGAAGGAGAGCATTAGTGTTTGAGGAGTAGCATCAGATAGTTCCGAAGGGTTTTCCAGTGCCGGAGAGTCAGTAGAAAGGTGGCCAAATTATTCTGCAGAGAAAGTCACCCAGGTGGTGCGAGTTAGCCAGTCTACTTGAGCGAATTGCTAGGAAGGGTTTGGATTAGTTGTTGGAGGCCGGAAACACATTCCGGAAGGCAGAGCAAATTTTTCTAGTGGCAGGAGGAGGCTAGACGGCCCAATTTGGAGCAGTTCCAGAGGTCGTACGAACTATGCAGGCCAGTAGTGCAAGCAACCAAGAGGCAGTGCGAGCAGGCCAGAAGGAGTCAGTATTATTTTGTAAAGGGAGAATTTTTCTCCTAATTGTTTTGGCGAGATTATTTGCTGGAGGATTTCCAGTTGGGCATCCAGATATTGTACTTAGATTTTTACTGCTGCATAATAATAAAATAAACCCTCATCTGCTGCACCAGTTTTCCCTTCGGGGTTTTTTCTGGGGACTATTAGTCCAAAAATATTGGTGTCGATTTTATTGTGTGTGCATTATTTTCTCAGCTTCCATTTTATTTTCGCAACATATTTTATTTTTGGTGAAGGTTGCAATTGTGAGTTTCCTGAGATCTCACTAGACTCGTTGCTCTTAAGGAAATGCTAGTACTAGTTACTGTAGTGGATTCTTGTGACTGTCCCACTCGCTACCCCTGCTGCTGGACCAATGGAGCTTTAGCTAGTGGAGTTTGATCACCTGCAGGCATCTCATGAGATCTCTTGAAAGCTCTATCTTCCATGAACTTTACATCCTGTACTACTACAATCTTCATATTGCTAGGAATGTAAATCTTGTATTCCTTGGAGGTCTCACTATACCCAACGAGAAACCCCTTCTCTGTAGTTTGATCCAATTTGGTGCGCTTCTCATCTGGCACATGGCAATAAGCAACGTGGCCAAAGATCCTAAAATGACTAACTTCTAGCTTCTTCCCTGTGAAGACCACTTCTGGCATTTTCTTCCCCAATGCTCTACGAGGATTCCTATTCTCAATATACATTGTCGTGTTACATGCTTCTACCCATAGAAACTTGGGCATTTCCTGGTCATATAACATGGATTTGGCGGCCCCAACTATGGTTCTGTTTTTCTGCTCTGCTACCCCATTCTGCTGTGGATTATACGGAGTTGTCCATTCTCTTCTGATGCCTTCCTTCACGCAAAAATCTATGAAGTCTTTACCAAAATATTCTCCTCCATTATCTGAGCAAAACACCTTGATGTTCTTCCCTGTCATATTCTCCACGAGAGCCTTAAACTCTAAAACGACCAAAGGCCTCATCTTTGATCTTCAAGAAGAATGGTCATCAATAAAGGTGACGAAGTATTCGACACCATTGAGAGCTCTAGTGGACATAGGGCCATAAATATCTGAATGTATAAGTCCTAACACGCCATCTACTCTGTTGTCACTTCTTGGGAATATTGGCTTAGCATACTTCCCAAGTACGCATCCTCTGCACACATCATCATGTTCTGTGCCAAGTTTTGGAACCCCTATTACTGTTTCCCTGAGCATCTTTAGTGTTACATGGTGTAGATGTCCCGTTCTCATATGCCATACCTCATTCAGTTGCTTCCCACTGCTACTGTCACTGCCTATTAGTGCCAACTGCTTGGAGAGTTGAGCTACAACCTGTACAATTTGTTGCTTCGAACTCCAATTTGTCTTACCCTCTCCCAGCGTGAGTGTTTGACAAACACTTTCTTCCCTACGATCCCTTATCTTGTAACTGGGATACTGAAATCAGGTTCACACCCAATCCTGGCACATGCAATACATTTGTAACATTGGTGTTTGCTCCTGACTGGCTTTGAAAATCGATGGTACCTCTCCCTACCGGAGTACACTTCATTTTGTTTCTCACCGTAATATGAAAGTCCATCTGCTGCTCCTTGTAGCTAGAGAAATATTCTCTAACCCCAGTCATGTGAGTTGACGCTCCACTGTCTATATACCAGACACCCTGTGAAGTTGATTTTGACAAGCAAGCAAATTCGTCCTCCAACCTGGAAGACAAATCTAAAGCCTCCTGAATATCAATTTTGTCCATTGTCATACTGAAGAATTTACTTTGTGTTATTCCTCTTTCCACCTGATGCTGATTCTGCAACTCCAAACTGCTGCAAAACCCTTTGTGTTCAACTAAGGAATCTTCTTAGCAAAATCCCAAGCAGTTGTTGCTCCCTCTGATTGTTGGAATTACTAACCTGGGCAACTCGAGTTTTTTGCAACCCTGAAAATCGATTTCTTGCCCAATCAATTTGGCCTGCCTATTTTAGCACTACGCTACCTCTAAGAATTTCGGCCTGCCGCTCCCTCTGAGCAGCAAAATTCTTTCCTTCGCTTATGAGCTTCCTTATTGATCACTCACACTCTGATACGATGTGAAAATTTCATTGATTGCAATAACTGGAAATTATTCTCCTAACTGTAAATTTAATTATGCAATTTATTTGCTACGACAAATAATGAATAAATCGCTATTGCAGTTTTCACCATAAAAATACTGCAGAAAATAAAATATGGGAGACTAAGAAATTCTAGCCCACACAAAAATTTAACACAGTTGTTTTTGCACAACTGTCCCCGGAAAAACCCAATGCGGGAAAACGTGTACAACAAATTAGGGTTCAACTATTATTCTTCAGCAACAAATTTGAGTACAAAAATTTAGATGCTCTACTTGCGATCTAATCCGAGAAAAAATATTGGAAAAATTATTACAATAATTTAGATGCTCTACTAGCGATCTAATTTGAGAAAATTTATTGGAAAATTTATTGTGAGAATTTTCCCTCACCCCACAACTAATTTCTGTCCCTAGAACTACCTCCCCAGCCACACACAGATGCTTCTGCATCAACTTCCGCATAGTGCTTGCACAGACCCTCTGGGAATTTCACATTCCCTCTCACTGCCTCTCCCAGAACTGGAATACTTCCTTTGGAAATGCTGTTGACCTCCTCTGCTACCTGTTACTCACACACTGTGGCTCTATATTCTCTGCTAAGTCTCTGCTACTGAGAAAATCGAACTACCTAGGCAATTGAGTATCTGCATTGGTGTATCCTCCATCACCACATCGATCCCTTCTTATATCTTCCCGTTGGGACTCCAATGACCAAGATTGAATCTTAATCAATGGCTCAGATCATTTCTGGGTCGATTCATGTGAGTTTCTAGAGAATTCTCACCTTGACTTAATTAATTATGATTAATTAACTAGTTTTCCTAAGTTTAGACTTAGGAAACATTAAAAACTAGGCTAATAATCTAATTAAGTCATCTCTAGGTGGAATTTCCAAAAACGATCTCTGGGTTTTGGAGATCTCATGCATTCTAGCCTCTCCACCAAATTTCGAGGCTACAACACATCCAATGCTACAGAAACTAACACAACCTCCACCAATATCCCAACTTTTGGAAGGCCAAAATGATCCCACCAACCTGCACAAGAGTAAGCATGCAATATGAGGGGTAACAAGACCAACAATGAAACTAGCTCTAGGGGTTGCCAGAGCCAAAGTCCCTCTCCATAGAGGACTACTTTCCAGGATCTGTGAAGCAACCAATCATCCATTCTAAGATTCTCGTTTCTAATGTCCCCATTTGTATTTTCCTCCATGGTACAACCAGAGTGGATTCCCAAGGCAGGTGATGGCTAGGTCAGTGGAGCAGGTTTATGTCAGCGGGAGTTTTGAGGAGTTTTTATGGGATCTGGTGGCATTCTCTTGGCATATTTCATCATCCGCATAGTTTGTCTTTCGTTCCGTTGCATTCCGACAACTTTAAATAATTAGCATTATTATGGGGCCTAACTTAATTAATTATGCTCGAGGTGGCATTCCAGGGAGATTAATTGATGGAACACCTCTGTGTAATAGCTCATTGGAAGCAGAATGAGAAGATCTACAGGATGGGATGCTGAGAAGTGACTTCCAATGGCTGAAGAGAATATGGTGGGTGATATACCATTTTCCTTAATTAAAATGACTTTAATTAGTCATTTAATTAAGGAAAAATAATTAATTAGAGGAAATGGGCCAAAAGTGACTTAAGTAAAATAAAATTAAATTAAAAGGTCACTTAAGATAAAGTCAATGAAGGATCTTCTAGAATAATAATAAAATAAGATGCTTCTAGAGGCTTGGAGATCTATCCATCAGATCTATAAAAGATGAGGAGAAGGTCATTTGGAGACATCTTGTATTTGTGTATTGTTTTTGTGGAGAGGTTTGAGAACCCGATTCTCTACTTCAGCAGTAGCCCCAGGACAAAACCCTTGGGTGATTTAGTGAGAGTTGGGTGAAAAGCCATCTCTCCCCTTGGTGGATTCATTCAGAATCCATAGGTGTAGTGATTGATTTCTTGTTTCAGTTTGGAGGCCGACATCAAAATTATAGCATATATTGGAGGGTTGTTTCTAGATATTGTATTGGCACATATTTCTCTATATATAATAAATTTGGATTTTGTTTGATTTCTTGTTTCAGTTTGGAGGCCGACGTCAACATTATAGCATATATTGGAGGGTTGTTTCATGCTATTGTATTGGCGCATATTTCTCTATATATAATAAAGCTGGATTTTGTTATTGTTGCCTCATTTCTCATTGTTCCTCACGTTGTGATCTTCTCATTGCTCCTCACATTGTGATCTTTTAATGAGATTTTCATGGAATTTGTGGGTTTATTATTTTTGTCAAATTTCTAGTGTTTGGGTTTTTCATGGCAATCTTCTGTTAAGTGCATGATAATTTTATATGAAGTGCTTGCTCCAAATTTATTTCAATTGGGACATTACATTGGTATCGTAGCTTTGTTTTTGGCTCAGTCTGCGGGTTTTCAGTTACAACTATTATGGTTAGAGGGTTTCGAGATTATTCGCAGTGATTTTGTAAAGTGCCAAATTTGTTGAACCAGATCCACTACGGGAATGTGAGCAAGGATTTTCTAAAACAAACCCTTGGTCAAAAAGGAGCCAATTATCTCTTTTGAAGATCGAATTTCTGGGTTTTCCATCAATACTTAGAGATCAATTTCTTATCTAGAAAGTCGAATTCAATAGTTGGGGATCAAGATCTGCTTGAAAATCTAAAGGGCAGAGTTCACTATTGGAGGACCAAATTGCCCTAGGATCGATTTTTTCAGTGGCTGAAAGCCTTTAATTTTGGAGTGTCGTGGGCATTTTCATAGTAGCAACCGAGATCGAATAATATTGTGCACCAGACTTGGAAGGGTTGTGGACTGAGCGTAAGTGTTCACTGGAAACCACGTGTATTGCCCATAAGACCGAATCGACTATCACTGAAGGGGGGAACAAATCCATTTGCTGAGGAACGCGTGGGTGGATCGAGTTGTCAAGTTTGTAAATTGATCCACTGCTCATGTAATCGGCATGGCATTAGGAACCACCGCTGGAGGAAAACAACATTGACGGACTTCTCAGCTGAGTGGCGCAATCGAGGCACCCGCTCTTCATCCACTAGGTAGTGTGTGGTGCAGATCAAGCCTCCTTCTCAAGAAGCAATGGTTGTGATTGTGAATTACTTCATGTGGTCATGAAAAGAGAATTACGTAGCCTCCAACACCATTGGCATATACAAAAGCATGGAGAACGTAGCGCAGGAAAGACTGGCAAGTTTGCGTGAGAAGACGGTAGAGGACCACGCTGAATCGGGTTGCGACTTCGAGTGAAGTGTGGTGACCTGTATTGAGTGTGTTGAGCGTATGCATTTATCTCCAGTGATTGTTGGAAGAAGTCAGCGTTGTGGTGCAATTTCTTGAAGACTGAGAGTTGCTCACAAGGGGCACTGTTAGTTGAAATCATATAATTTGAGTGCACCGTGTCACTGTTAAGGCCAAAATCAACTTTGCGGTGGAAACCAAAAGACCAAGGGAATCATCTGGGAGCAGAGTCGAGCCGATAAACTGCTGGAACCATCTTTTGACCAAGACCTTGTAGCATGGTCGAGTTGTTGGGACCGAGTCGACATGAGTTTTGGAGCCAGTACTGTGAGTTTCATTGTTGTGGGAAGACAAGTGTGTGGGTAGTAAAAAGGTGGGCAATGTTGGACACAGTCTATATTCTCAGCTGGAACGCAATCTGGGCACACAGAATTCATACTGTTACCGAGTCCTACAGTCACCTTCTATGCAAAGAAGAATTATACACACCAAGACTACAAATCTACCAATCTTTTGAGCCTTCACACGTTGGGGAGAAATTATTGGACCTGTGTCACAGTTTCTGGGTGCACCTAGACAGTTTGTGGGAGTTTTTGCACTGAATGTTGGAGGCGTCATATCTCTGTGCACTGAGGAGTGCGACTTTTGGGCGGAAGTGGTGTCAATCGAGTTAGCTGCTGGAAGCATCAAAACTAAATTTGCATTACAACATAATTTCTTTCTGGGGGTGTCAATTTTTCATTGTGAAATTGGATTAGATGGCCGAGTCAATGAAATAGGCTTGATTGCGTGGCCATTGGACAAAGTTACTTGTTGTTGGAGTACGCATAGACCAGAATAGCATAGCAGCAAAAAGTGGGGTCATTCTACAACTCCAGGTTTCTAACTTATCATTTTTCTATCAAGCAAACACTCATTATTCGCTTTGCCCTCAATTTGTTAACATAATTTTGTGCATGACTGGCATGGATTGTAGTTACCAGAATGAGAGTGTATGATTGAGTCTTTAGAGGTTTGGTGTGTTAGTTTGTTGTAATGTCCATTTATGTGTAAGAGAAATTGTTGCCAGTATATCGTTGTATTACTGCCCGAGGCTGAGAGTAGGGTTTTGAGTCGTTGTAAGCTCGACATTGTTGTATGCGGGTGTAGATAATATTGATGCCTTGAGAATCATTGTATGCTATTGCTGAGTTTCCATGTTGGTCAGAATGCATGTATGGGGTTTGGATACGAAATGTATGAAGAAGAGGTAGTAGTATGTGATAATTTGCTAAGCAGAGAGCTTGTATCCATAATCATTGCATGGTTGTCTTACATGTCAGAGTCTAGTGAGTACTAGGCTGACTTAGTGGAGATCAAATTCTGAATGCTAGCAGTTGTGTTGTGAGTTGGGAAAGTCTGTTAGTCAATTCATGTTTAAAGCAACCTAATGTACTTGCCATCATTAATGTACAACAAACTCAAAGGGGGTTTATGCAATTCTTTAGAGAGAACAACCAAAGGATGTGTAGAAGGGGCAGGAAATAGGACACAAGATTTTTGCTCCTGGGACAGATTTGAAGCACATGAGGGTCACATGGAAAATTCTTTTCAAATTTGATGAACTAGATACACTCCTTTCCAAAGTGAGCCAGTTAGAAGGGAAGAAACTAATTTGGGTTCTAAAACCTGCTATGCTTGCTCTCATACAACACGAGTTCTTGGAGGAACCTTGTGAAGGGGTTAGCCTTCCAACTGTATCTTGTCTTCGTAACATCATGAGACTAACCGTCCTTATAGCTCCTTACAATGATGATGCTATGGGGAGAGTTTGTAAGCTGATAGTGGATACTTTTTAGGATTTAGACAACAGTGCATGTTCTACCTTTGGGAAGAAGCTTGAGATTTTAGAAGTTATGGCTATGACTAGGACTTATGAAATCATGTTTGATCTAGAGTGTGATGGTTTGATCCTACAAATTTTCCAATGCTTCTTTGACATTAGGAAACATCATCCTCACACAGTCATAGCACATATGCAGTCCATCTTGTCATCATGTATGAGAGGCCGTGATGCCATTTGTTAGGAGTTGCAGTCTCGATTGTTGTCTGTTTGGAGGAGAGAGTAGTTGGTCTCACCTGCTGCATATGAGCTAGCAGAAAGGTTGGTTGAGCAAAACATTGGGCTTGTTGACCACTATGTGTCAACTACCCATAGCAGTACACCCCCTTTTTTCGCAAAAGGGGATAGCGCTTGATCGATGTGTCCATGCCATTCGACTTCCATCATCAGCTTGATTATGTTATGTTGTAAACCCAGTCTGCATGTGTAAATTGTAAATAATCTTAGCAGATCTGAGTCATGTATGTAAATTGCCTAGGTAGACCTAATCTTCTAGTGATAATCTACGTTCCGGGAGGTTTTTTGTCTCACCGATCCATGATCGGCAGAGTTTTCCTTTAGCCTAACCCCAAAGCCGGAACGAATTTTGTCATTAGAATCTTAGGGGAATCCTAGTGTGTTAATCTGCTAGATTATATGTGGTCGCAGAACTGGGTGGTCTATGAGGGTCTATGTCAAAAGGGTTTTCCCCCTTGAGATGTAAAATTGTGAAAGTCATGATGTAAAGTGTCTTGAGGGTTAGAAAATGTTTTAATCCCCTCATAAGTCCTAAGTCCTAGGTCCTAGGTGATTTTTCCAAAGGCTAAGTTCGAGGATCCAAAAATAAAAAATAAAAAATAAAAGATATAAATAATAACAAAAAATTAGAAAAAAAATAAATAAATAAAATTAAAAATAACTAAAAATAAAATAATAATAATTTATATATAATAATAATAATAAAAAAAATAAGTCGAAATTTTGAGAAAACAAATGCAAAATTTTAATTTTTAGTTTATTAAAATTTCGACGGATGAGATTGAAAGATATCTTGATTCTCATCGACGGTCAAGATCATTTTGACATGGATCAGATATCTTGATTCTCATCGACGGTCGAGATCATTTTGACATGGATCACTCGAACTAGTCGTTGGAAATTTTTCCTTTAAATAGGGTGCTAGGGGTCATTTGAGATCATTGGATCTGTGAGTCTTGTGCTGAAAAAACTCTCTTGTAAACTTTTTCTTGTGCAATAAAGAAAGACTTTGGGGTTGAAATCTTGCTGGTGTTACTCTCCTGAAGTGTTGTAAGCTGCTTTATTTTCTGGATAATTCTGTTTTCAACCATTGGTAATATCTTGATGTAGAGTGATGTTCAACACATGTATCTTGTTCACTTACTAGGGTTTGAATGGTAATAGAATTTCTGAAATAATGGCAGGTATCTCCATTAGATCTGGAATTTAGTATTGTTTTTTCCCTCTTTATTGATGGTTAAAGTGAGTTGTGCAGGAAATCCTTATTGAGAAGATCAGTGGGCGTTTGGGGAAGTTCTCAGCTGAACCAACCAACTCCCGCAAAGCATTTTCTTGTAGAGCCCAGCCAGTTTCGATTCTGGGTCTATCATTTAAGTTTATTTTTTGAATGCATGAGAGATTTCTGAAGTATCTCATAGTAAACCTGAAATTCTGAAAATATCATTATGGATTACTGACAAATCTGGCTGTTGTAGAGTCACAAAGTTGTAAATAATTGTAGTTGGTTTGTAGGGTTTTAGTTTTTTACATATATATTCTCTGGCTGTTTATATTTCCATCACAGGTTGCAGGGTTTTCTGAAGATTTCTGAGAGTTTGATCAGCTCCTTGGTATTTCTCAGGGTTTCTTTGTGTTACAGGGGCATTTTGAATTTTTTTTGAGGCAAATCTGGGCAGTCACATCACTCAGCACTGCCCCCTCCATCCGAGTGTTGTCTCCTCCTTGCTGTGTGTAATTTTGTTGCCTATATGCAGCCCTTTAAAGCAGCATCTTCACTACACAGCTTCTATCACTGCTCCATCCGTAGCCATTGCTGCCAAAACCACGCATATCCTGAAGCCATCACACTGCATTTTTCCTCAACGCACAACTTAATCTCCTCCAATCCCTGCGTCCTCCCTACGTAGCTCCACTTTTTCTTTTACGCTGCCCATCTACTGGAGCTCCACGCTGCCTGTACGCAACTCATACCTATTGCGTTCTTCTTCATCCTCTCTACTGCAACTGCATCCACCTTCTCTACCTCCAACCAGTGTGCTGCCCCTGCCATACCTGCAAAAAACTCGCATTTTTCCTCTAACCACGCTGCTCCAGTGCCTGCTTCACTCCAGAACTTGCGTCCTCAGCTCGCAGCTCGGTCTCCTCTTTCCTCTCCAAGCGCAATCTCCCTCATCGCATGATCTACCATTGTCGGCAGAAGGAGGAAACAGGACAGCGGCAAAGAGTATTCCAACTTGCAAAAAACAATCATACGTTGACACTTTTTTTATTTATGCGTTAGTATTATTTAGCTTAGGGTTAGCATACGTATACTTTTAGTTTCATTGAATTTTATCTTAGGTTCGATATTACTTTTATTTAGTTTAATTTAGGATAAATAAATTTCATTTAAGCTTGGTTTAGTTTAGATTTTTTTTTTTAGTTTTGGTTTTTGTTTCAATATCATAAAAAAAAAATAAAAAAAAAAAAAAAAAAAAACGGTTTTCATCTTGTTATATAATTTTAGAGTTAGATTTTCATTTACCTCTTATTTCAATTAGTTTAAGTTCTAGTTTTATTTTTAGGTGTTAGTTTTGGGTTTAGTTACATTTAAATTTTGCGTATTCAGGCTTTGGTTTTGACACTTAGAATTTTTTTTCAAAGTTTAGTTTTATTTTATAAAAAAAAAAAGAATAAATAAATAACTATATATATATATATATATATATAAATCATAAAAAGTTGTTTTTCCTGAAATATTTTTGTGTCACATTTAGTCTTAGCATTTTTTGTCACGTTTCCAAATTTTGGTGTATTTCGCTAAGGCTAATAGATTTTTGATGTGGGATTAATATTTATCATTTTCATGTGGTTAAACATGCTTAAATGATCATTTAAAGATTAGCTATATGAATGTGATCTCTGGCTAGCATTTAGAACTACATGGTTATTTAAAGCATTTATTCTTTCAAATTTTAATTGCTGGAACATTGTTAAGCCATTGAGCATTTATCGATTATCTCGCATTTGGTAAAAGTTAATTTTTGTTTGAGTTATTTGATGGTAAATGATTGTTAATGAGCTCATATTTCTACAAGCATTTGATAAATAATCATTCAGTCATTAACTCCATAAGGCACTGGTCTATTAACTTAATAAAATCAATTAAGTGCTTGTTTCCCCTCATGTCTCCCAACCCAACTGCTCCACAGTTGGTCATCCATTGTCCCATAGGGTCTACCCCCCTTAGCCGCAGGAGACAGGGTTAAACGGAGAGATCGGGGATCAGGGTGACAGCCCTCGGTCTTAGGGTTGTCGTGACAATCTATGCGACAACAGGGCTATTCAGGAGACAGTTGACTAGGGAGGAGCTACTCAAGTTTGACGGATCATGCAGTAGGAATGAGCTGAGGAGGAAGGGACTTTGCTTCATCTGCAAGGGACCTTGGGGTGCTGACCACTCATGCTTGAGTGACACTGAGGAGATGACAGAGGTAGAGCAGAGGGAGATTCCTTCTAGTCATCTGGGTGAGGATTCTTCTTTGGACAAGCCCATGGGTTCATACAAGGATGCTTCCTAGGGGCACGAGTCATGTAGAGTTGTTGACAACAGACCAGATTTTTGCGATGAGTAGTCAGTGGACCCTATGAGAGACATTCAAGATAGTGTGTCACCAGTGATGAGTCAGCATTAGCAACATATGATGGAGCATGAGAGACATTCAAGATAGTGTGTCACCAGTGATGAGTCAGCATGAGCAACATATGATGGAGCATGAGTCAGCTAAGGAGGAGGATGTGCACAATATGCATGATGAGCCCTTTGGGGAGTTCCAGTTGGAGGTTCATATTGAGCTTGTGATGGAGGAGGATGGGCAACCACCCTTGGGGTCAACCATTGATGAGGAGCAGACATATGTACAGACAGCTAGCAAGGTGACAGTATTCGCTGACACTTGTCCTCAGGAGGTGATGGAGTATGACTGGACAGTTTGGCAGGAGATTGGTGGACTGGAGGAGCGTGGAGTTTCCTATCAAGCGAGGAGGATGGTAGTGCATCCATCTTTGGGTCTATCCATTGACGATATGCAAACAAATGTAGTGGCAGCCAACTGAGCTGTAGCATTTTCAAGCAGCAGCCCTCCCCAAGAGTACATAGATAGGGTTTGTAGCACAGTTTGGCCACTTGTACCAATTACAGGGAGAGAGGCAGGGCTTTCTCTATGGATATTGTTGACTAACGAGGCGAGGTTGCATGAGTGGAGCACAGTGTAGCATAGGGGACTTATCACCTATACAGATGCCTATGCATTCGATCCTTCCCACAGAATGGATTGGTGAGAGATCATGTGTTGGTATCCTATTGATGGTGTGATATCCTTAGTCATGGGCGTAGTAGAGAAGGGACCCCAGACATGTCAGAGACTACATGCTCTAGTTGGCAGTGGGATACAGGTCGATGACTCTTCAACATTCCTTCCCATTCATAGAGTTGGATTAGCGGTGGATTGAGTCAGGGGTTGGACTGGAGAGAGGTGATGAGTTGGTACGTAATCAGTAGGTCTGCATTCACAACCGGAGCTATAGGACAACATGAGTCGTGGAGCATTGATGCTCCATCTTGGTGGCATTGGGATCTAGTGGGATTTGTTGATGGCAGGTTCAGTCGGAGATTGGTCTGGGATTCGAGCATTGAGGGGTCCATTCATGGTGGGTTGACACAGGAGCAGTGCATCATCCAATGGTTTGTATGGGATCCTGGCATTAGGTCTCAGTTGCATTGGGCCACCAGATTGGTCCACATATTTGGATTGCTTGAGGGAAAGCAATCTTGGGGTGGGAGGACTGTAATGTCCCCATTTGTATTTTCCTCCATGGTACAACCAGAGTGGATTTCCAGGGCAGGTGATGGCCAGGTCAGTGGAGCAGGTTTATGTCATCAGGGGTTTCGATGGAGTTTTGAGGAGTTTTTATGGGATCTGGTGGCATTCTCTTGGCATATTTCATCATCCGCACAGATCGTCTTTTGTTTTGTCGCATTTCGATAACTTTAAAAAATTAGCATTATTATGGGGCCTAACTTAATTAATTATGCTCGAGGTGGCATTTCGGGGAGATTAATGATGGAACACCTCAGTGTAATAGTTCGTTGGAACTAGAATGAGAAGATCTACAGGATGGGACGCTGAGAAGTGACTTCCAATGGCTGAAGAGAGTATGGTTGGCGATTTACCATTTTCCTTAATTAAATGACTTTAATTAGTCATTTAAATTAGGAAAAATAATTAATTCAGAGGAAATAGACGAAAAGTGACTTAAGTAAAATAAAATAAAATTAAAAGGTCACTTAAGATAAAGTCAATGGAGGAGCTCCTAGAATAATAATAAAATAATAAAATAAGATGCTTCTAGAGGCTTGGAGATCTATCCATTAGATTTATAAAAGAGGAGGAGGTCATTTGGAGACATCTTATATTTGTATATTGTTTTTATGGAGATGTTTGAGAACCCAGTTCTATACTTCAGTAGTAGCTCCATGACTGAAACCCTCAGGTGATCCAGTGAGGGTTGGGTGAGGGTTGTGATCTTCTCATTATTCCTCACATTGTGATCTTTTAATGAGATTTTCATGCAATTTGTGGGTTTATTGTTTCTATCAAATTTCTGGTGTTTGGGTTCTTCATGGCAATCTTCTGTTAAGTGCATGATAATTTTATGTGAAGTGCTTTTTTCAAATTTATTTCATTTGGGACATTACATCATTCCTGGCTTTTTGATTGTTAGGAGGGTTCACCTTTCTCGGTCTATGACTCCACCCAGAATTCCTCCCAAGGTTGTGTAGAAAGCTCCCCCTCAACATTGGGCACTCTCAAGATTGATGATCTAGATTGAGAAGTATCCTTCCCCGCCCCTTCCATTTGTCTCTACTTCTGGCTCCATTATGTGTTAGATGTCTTTGTTTTGTTTGCACTTCTACATTTCATTTTGTCTCTTTCACCTAGCTATATACTTAATCATTTTTTGTTTGATAGCGTAACCATAGGAGCTTTTATTTACATTGATGAAACATTGAACTACTTTTGTGGTCATTCAATGGACTTTAATAAAATCATCTCTTTTTCAATATTATCTTCCATTGGTGGAAACAATCCAAAGATTTGTAGTGTGGACAGAGTTGCAATTTTTGCCTAAGCAATTTTTGATACTTGATGGTAGACCATAGTTATTTTCCAAGTGTGCATTGTGGGTTCCTCTCTTTCAATTTTTCATTCTTCCCTAGTCATCCAACAAAAAACTAAAACAAAGTTTGCAATACATTTCAAATAGCTTCAACACTTTAGATAATGCAAGTGCCCAGGTTATGCAGAAACATTTCAAATAGTGTCAACACTTTAGATAATATAATGCAAGAGCCTAGGGTCATGTAGAATTAAAGCAAGAGCCTAGGGTCATGTAGAATTAAAGCAAGATCCTAGGGTCATGTAGAATTAAGCAAGATCCTAGGGTCATGTAGAAACATTCCAAATAACGTCAACACTTTATATAATGCAAGAGCCCACGATCTTGTAGAATTGCTTAAGAGCCCAGGGTCATGTAGAAGCATTTCAAATAGCTTCAACACTTTAGATAATGCAAGAGCCCACGATCATGTAGAATTGCTCAACCGGATAAAAATGGTGCTACATCCTTGGAAGCCAAAATATTAGCCAACTACTCAACCATCCTCGTCTAAAGAAAAGATGGATGATATGAAGCAACAAGTGAGGAACAACTCAACTAAGCAATCAAAAATATTGAACTAAGCAATAATACCAAAGAGTAAGCAACACCATAATGAATGACCCACGTAAATAAATATGATTAGAGAAATCAACACTAGTAGATTGGAAATCAAAATTTCTCATGAGAGGAAGGCACCCTCTTAGGAAAACTAATTAAAGAACATGAACCCATCCAAAAGCATCGATTGTATCAAAAGAAAAGATTATAGTACAAAGCATAGCAAACCATGGCTAATGAGGCTTGATTATTTTTGGAGGGATTCCCAATGTGAAAATTTTTGAATCTACACATCAAATATCCTATTGCAATCACTGGTTTATTGTCTCGTACTTGTTTTTACATTCAACAAGTTATTTAATTATTTAAACAACGATGAAAACACTATTGCAGACTACAAATACACACAGATCATAAATTGAAATAGCTTTGAGACAAATACACAAGGCACACTGTTATTTTTGGACAAACGTCCCCGGAAAAACCCAATGCGAGAGAACCGATGCAACGACTTTGAGGGTTTTCTATTATTAAGCAGTATTTCTGAATAGAACTCTGGATGCCCTCTCAGCTATCCAGTTACAAAGATAAAAATACTGGCAGAAAATTAAGTGAGATTACCTCACTTCACCTGGCAAAATCTCTCTGATCCGGCAACTGCACTGACTATCCCTGGCTACAACTACGCTGCTCCTTTGCAGTAGCTGTGTGGAGCACACTAGGACTTTGCGTTAGCACTACGCTGCCTCCTTTGCCTCCTGGAGCTCTGATGCCAGCCTTCTCGACTGATCCTACTGCTCCCCGGTTGAATTCAGACTTCTGCAAGAGGGAAAATTCTCCCCTATGCTAGCTCTACGTCAAGCAAAGCATGGGCCCTCCTAGCCCAACATCAACTTCCCTTGGACTGCGTTGCCTCCTCTGGCGTCTCTACTGTGTATTCGAGGTCCCGGGAAGATCCTCCAACCTCAACTATCCATGCCCCTCTATTGCAACAAATCACTTGTTCGATTTTCTCAGCAAACCTTGCCCCAAAAAAATTGAATTCACTGATCTCTCAAGTGTATCTCCAACTGACCCTCAAGCCTCCTCTTATACTTTTCCTTTTGATGAATCAACGGCCGAGATTAAGTCCCTAATCAATGGCTAAGATTAAAACAAACTTGATCCTCACCACTGAAAAGTTTCTCACCCATATTCTTATTAGTACCCATTAATATTTTTATTTTCCTAAGTTTAGACTTAGGAACTCATTAAAAATATTAATTATTTTAATAACTCCTCATCCGGGTGGAATTTCTCCAAACGATTTCTGGGTCTTGGAGATCTCATGTGTTCTAGCCCCTCCACAAAATTCGGAGTTAGAGCACATCCGATGCTACCCAAAATCAACACTCCCTCTTAGCAAGGAATGTGCTCTCGTAACACTTCTCAACAGAAGTACTACATTGATCCACTGCATCGGTTCTTTGTGCTGCTGATGCTTGGCCTGATGCCCTTCATCCACTGCACTGTTGCTTCCTGTACTGCTACCCATGACTCTGCCACTGCCACTGCTACATTTGTACTACAACTCCCTCTCAAAATGTTGCCTCATGTTGCCCATAGCACTGCCATTGCTATTGTTGCACTGCAACTCAGTTGTTGAGAAGTAAGCAGCTGAAACTTCACCCAAAAACTAACATGCTGGTCAATATGGATGCCTTGTGATGCTGAAGTTACCTTTGCTGCTAATCTGTGCTAACCCTCTACTGCTACTGCTCCGCTGCAAAACAGCTTTGTGCCTCTCGCACTGCTACAACATCCACTGCGCCGCTTCAGACTTTGGCACTCTAGCTCTGCCACTGTCGCTCCATCACACCTCGCTCCAACCAACACTTGTCATTTTGCTACTGTCGTTAAGGGCTCCTGTAGCCGTATGTGATCCAAGAGTTTGGGCACCTCAAGGATCATGCTCGAACATGCAGTCCTCTAGACTACAACTCCATGTCGCCCCACCTCTTCTCCAGAGGCGCATGAGCACTCATGGCACAATCGTCATCCTCGCCTTGCCTATCAACTTTTACTGGAGTAGCCTTTGAGTCAAAAGCCTCCTCCTTGCCTTCTTTTGAGGGCACTGAGTTGCGAAATGTCCAAGTTCCCCGCACTTGAAGCATCTGACCTTGGAAATATCTTTCTTCTTTCTCTTCTGCTGCCCTTGTTGTCCTAATGATGTGAGAGTTGCATCCTCCTCCTCCTCCTTCTTGACCCGGGCTCCTCTACTGCTACTCCCTACCTTGGTCAACCTCCTGATCTCTTCTTGTCGAAGAGCTACCCACATCTCCTCCCAACTGGGGAGAGTCGCTCTACCCAAGATACTTTGGACAAATGACTCCCAGTCCTTGGTGACTACATTCAGGGCAGTCCTGACCATGAACTCAGGATCTAGTGTAGACCCCACAGAAGTCAATTGGTCGTGAATCCCTTGCAACATGAGGAGGAAGGGATCGATCTCTTCTCCCTTCTGCATCTGATATTGTCTCAGCTGATTTTCTAATAGCATCTTTCGTTGGATAGAAGTGCCCTGGTATAAGGTGGTTAGCGCCTCCCACATCTCCCTTGTTGTTTCCTTCTCTGCAATGTATGGTACTACATGATCTTTGACCCCATCTAGGATCATGCACTTGGCCTCCGCCTGGACCTCCTCGTACTTATTTAACGGATCAATGCTGACCGGAACAACAACTACTTTCAAGGCATAGTCCTTGATGCGATGTTTGTCTAGAATTGCCAAGATCTTGGCCTTCCAAATGACAAAATTGGATGCTCCATCCAATCTGTCCTGATCCCTCAATCCATTGACCACATCTCTGCTAAAAAATGTAGGGTTGGTTCTCTTCTCCCTCTCCTGTTGCTAATCCAGCAAGACTTGGATCTGGATTTCTTCGGCACAAGTAAACCCTCTAAGGAACAAGCTCCTCTAGACTCCCTCTGAGCCCTGATTTCCTTCACGGAAATCCTCCTGCCAAATGTTGAATCACTCCTCTCCAATCCTCCTTTACTGCTGCAACTCGGATCTAGATTTCTTTGACTAGAAATTTGTCAAGGTAGGGACTCCCTCTACCTTGGCTTTGTCTGCACAGACATTGTTTTGCACCAACAGTAACAGCTTCCCACCAGCTTAGATTGAATCTACTCCGCCCCTTCAGCCTCGCCAACTGACTGATTCAAACCTCTCAGGCTTTGTGTTGGCCCAGTGAGCTGATGCAATAACTGCGTGAGCTCCTCTTGGGTTCTGCGTCACCCTTTGCAAGCTCAAAATGTTGACGCAGGCACTCCATGAGCCTATGCATCACTTTTCTGGCCTTGTGTCACTCCTTCAGTTGCTCCTCTACCTCTGAAACGACGTTGTGACTAGGGACAACTGCTTCTCTGCAGCAAATTCTCTGGATCCCCCAGCTAATGTCTACAGTGTCCTAGGATCTGCAATCCTCTGATACCATGTGAAAATTTCTGAATCTACACATCAGAAATCCTACTACAATCATTGGTTTATCATCTCCTACTTGTTTTTACATTCAACAAGTTATTTAATTATTTAAACAACGATGAAATCACTATTGTAGAATACACATACATACAGATCATAAACTGAAATAGCTATGAGACAAATACACAAGGGACACTATTATTTTTGGACAAACGTCCCCGGAAAAACCCAATGCAGGAAAACCGGTGCAATAGCTTTGAGGGATTTCTATTATTAAGCATTAGTTCTAAATACAACTCTGGATGCCCTCTCGGCTATCCGGTTACAGAGATAAAAATACTAGCAGAAACCTAAGTGAGATTACCTCACTTCACCCGCAAAATCTCTCCGATCCAACAATTGGATTAACTGTCCCCGGCTACAATTGTGCTACCCCTTTGCAGTAGTTGCGTGGCCCTGCGTGGAGCACACTAGGACTCTGCGTTAGCACTGCGCTGCCTCCTCTGCCTCCTGGAGCTTTGACGTCAGCCTTCTTGGCTGATCCTCCTGCTCCCCTGCTAAATTCAGACTTCTGCAAGAGGGCAACTTCTCCCTTGCACTGGCTCTGCGTCAAGCAAAGCATGGGCCCTCCTGGCCCAACATCAGCTTCCCTTGGACTACGTTGCCTCTTCTGGCGTCTCTCTGCCTCTCTTTGTTGTGTATTCAAGGTCCTGAAGAAGATCCTCCAAACTCAACTATCCCTACCCCTCTACTGCAACAGATCACTTGTTCGATTTTCTCAGCAAACCTCGCCCCAAAAAAATTGAACTATCTGATCTGTCAAGTGTATTTCCAACGGACCCTCAAGCCTCCTCTTATACTTTTCCTGTTGATGAATCAATGGCTGAGATTAAGTCCCTAATCAACGACTAAGATTAAAACAAACTTGATCCTTGTCACTTAGAATTTTCTCACCCATATTCTTATTAATACCCATTAATATTTTTATTTTCCTAAGTTTAGACTTAGGAACCCATTAAAAATATTAATTATTTTAATAACTCCTCGTCCGGGTGGAATTTTTCCAAACGATTTATGGGTCTTGGAGATCTCATATGTTCTAGCCCCTCCACAAAATTTCGGAGCTAGAGCACATCCGATGCTACCCAAAAACAACACCCAAGTCATAGTACTTGGGATGAGTTGAGGCCCTCAATAAATTGCAACATACTGAACAAAACCTAGAACCACAAATAGAAACCATTGTGTTATGAACTTATAGCGAAGACGGATTCATCTACTTTTCATGAAAATTGAGGATTAAAACATTAGTGTGATCACAAAAGGCCTTCCTTTCACTGGAATCAATGATCATTCTAACCAATCAGCTTGAAGAATTTAACCCCTCTTCCACCATGCCAATGAAGAATATTGATGAGATTCATTAACCTTAACATGTATCGATGATCCATTGATGATCATGATTACAAGGTCTTTTCAGATTCTCGGTGAATTTTTTTCTCCGAGCATGAAATAGAATATAACCTCAAGTGTAGTTTTGATGCCTATGAGCATCCATAGCCTATTAGCTATATAGAATATAACCTCAAGTGTTGCTCCAATGCCTATGAGCATCCATAACCTATTAGCTTTTTGGGTTACTTCGAAAGTGGTTACACCATGGTTGGGGTGCTTCATGAGATGTGTGGTGCATGGTGTATTGTTGACCCTTGGTGTCCCATGATGGACTTACACATTGGGGTGGCTTACTCTTGAGTTGCTAGACCTGGATGGATCCTTGTATGACATTTTTCCCTGGAGCATTGAGTTTGATGACTTCTTAATGTAGTCAGCATATGGAGGGAGGTTGCTTGCTTTGAGGATGCCTTGCATTAGAGGTGCATTGGGCATTCTAGAGAAATGTGTTGGGCCCTCAACAACATAGGTTGTTTGGCCATTTCCATAGAGTCTTACACTTGACTTGAGAATGTTTGGGTTGAGGTAGTGGACATGTAGGTGTGGTGGTCCGTTAGTCTCTCTTTTACTCGCCTTCTCATTCAATCTTATGTGTACTTCATCTCTCTTTGTCTTAAGGCGCTAGGGTTCCTTGGAACATTCTTGAAGTCCAGGGATAGGTTTTGTTCCACTTTTGATCTTCATCACAAGGGATGGGTTTGCAGCATGATACATATTGATTTTTATTTTGATTGGCTGAGGGGATGGTGTGTTGTAGGATACTCACTTTATTTGTTGTCCACCATTTCTAGTGAAGTCCCCCCCTGGCATCAGGAAATTAAAGCATTGTGACAGCATTCATTACTCCATGGATTTTTTATTGGTTGAGGGGATGGTCTCTTGTAGGAGGAAACTCACTTTTCTCGTTGTCCACCATTTCTAGTGAAGCACCCCCTATTGGTTTCGTTTTCTTGGCATCAGGAAATTAAAGCATTATGACAACATTTGTTACTCTTGGAAACTTGGAGGGGTTTTTTGGATTGCATTAATTTAATAGCTTGTGTTCCTATGTCACATCTTTTTGGTGGCTGGCTTTTATATATGATTGGTTGTTATATTTCTCAGTTTGATGATCATACAACTATGTTCTTAGACTGTGCCATTTCAGCAATCCCGAGGAGGTACATCAGATCAGCCATGGCTGTTTGCTATGCTGATCTTAGACCACCAATTCATGGCTGTTATGGGCAGCCTTCTATATTTCTTTCCAATGGTATGATTCAGAGCAAGGAAACTCTGTTTTTATTATTTTAAGGGTTTGCCAGCTACAGTTAAGGAGGAGCATGCTAAACTCCTGTACACAGTCATGGGCAGCCTTCTATATTTCTCTTCAATGGTATGATTCAGAGCAAGGGAACTCTGTTTTTAATGGTTTGCCAGCTATAGTTAAGGAGCATTACACAGTCGAAAAAGGGGCACTCATTCCTGCAACTAAACCCTCAATCACAGCATTTGCCTCCAGGTGAAGATCTGATTCATGTACATTTTCCAGCCAGAAAAGAAAAATATATGACATGGAAGATGCAGGCATCTTACCCAGAATTTGCAACAGGGATGTGATGTAAAGTTTCGAGGACAGTTGTAGGTCATGGAGGGTCTTTTCACTACTTGGCAGTGTCCAACCTAGAAACTATAAGCAGCTGGATCTGTTGAAGTATGCATTTACAGATGGTAGTCTAATAACCCAGAATTAGTCCCAGGTGCTTGATAGAAGAACAGAGGGGAGCTGAGGTTTATTTCTTAAGTTCCTTACGAAATGTATAAATGCATGTTCATAAAAGCCTTATTACCAAAGGCTATTGGAATGATAATATCAATAAAAGCGACTTTTTTTACATCACATATATCATGGTCGATGGATGGATTGGATTGGATGGGCTGATATTGTTGGTGAAATTTTTTGATTGAAGTTGTTACTGCTCGAAAAAAGTTCTAACCATAACAGGTCTTATGTTGAGGCAACTACCATGCAAGCTACTCACTGTTTCAAGTTGAGGCAACTACCATGCAAGCTACTCACTGTTTCAAGTTGAGGCAACTACCATGCAAGCTACTCACTATCACCTTCGCTGTCACGGTGTCACCTTGGTGTCCTTGCCCAACTCTTCGAACTTGAGGAAAAGGGAAATCCATAGTGTTTAAACTGGTGAACCTTGTAGAATTGCCCCTAGGATCTAATACCTCCTTCGAGAACAAAGCTAGACACCTGGAATCCTCACTACTTAAAGAAAGTAGTGAGGGATCCAATTGAGAGTATGGTGGTAGAGTAGCTATTTGGTTTGTTCACTTATATTTAAAATTGCTATGCACACACTGTGACATTCTGCTGCAGTAGTAGTTGTGATAGTTGTGGGTATGTTACTCAAATTCATAATTGTACTAATAAAAGTGTCCCTAATTTTTAGGTAGTCCAATAGGAACTTTTTCCATTTTTATAATTTCCAACCATTTATAGTTAAGGACTTGTCCAGTCAAAAGGGCCGACATTATTGTTTAGTTCTAATTTTAAAAAATGTATTTTATATTTCGATTAATGTTGTGAGATAGTTGTTTCTTTATATTGAACTTGTATATTTATCGGAACTCGTATCTGATAAGGTAGGCTGAGTAAAGTCTTCTTGAGGTGACTGCACCCTTTATATGTATAAGATGTTTGTTATGTTTATTATTTTTCAATAGAGTAAATGGCAGATTTGACGTAATCCATATTTGGTTTTCAGTGAGTTTAATTAATAGATAATTCAATAATAGCATGCTTCCAATTCTTTGATGGCAATTTGGATCTGAAAAGCTCTGAACATTTTAGTGTTGTGATGTTTGGAACTCGTACCTGATAAGGTATGCTTAGTATAGTCTTCTTGAGGTGGGTGCACTCTTTACATGTATAAGCTGTTTGTTATGTTTATTTTTTTTCAATGCAGAGTAAATGGCAGATTTCACAAAATCCATATTTAGTTTCCAGTGAGTTAGTTAATTATAGATAATTCGATAGTAGCATGCAGAAAAGCTCTGAACATAGTCTTGGTATGTTCGCAACTCGTATGTGATAATGTATGGTGAGTATAGTCTTCCTGAGGTGGGCTGCATTCTTTATATGTATAAGCTATTTGTTATGTTTATTATTTTTCAATTCTGAGTAAATAGCAGATTTGACAAAATCCATATTTAGTTTTCAGTTAGTTAATTATAGATAATCAATGGTAGCGTGCTTCCAATTCTATGATGGCATTTTGTATCCGAAAAGCTCTGAATATTATAATGTTTAGTGTCATCTCATATACGAAAGGTTGTATCTTATCATTTCATGAGGTGGTTTTCCTGGGATCCTTGTGTTAGTTTGTAGTGAGGCGTGAAGCTAGTATACAAAATAACTATTTTATGGACATGATAAAAGCGAGTGTTCTTGGAATTGATCTTTGTTCCAGAAAAGTATAGAAGTCCAATGCTTAATCAATTAAAGGATCGATGTACATGGAGTGGCGGAGGGCATAGTGGTCGGCTTGGTGTTGAGTATGGCCATGCTCAAGCTGAAGGAACTCGACCACATCCAATAGAAGATTACCATGTGGGAACAATTAAGCCTTTTGGGAATGAAGGCAGGATTGGACTGTTTGCTATTTTTGATGGGCACGGAGGATCAGAGGTAGCAGAATATCTTCAGCAAAATTTATTTGATAGCGTATTGGATCATCGTAGTTTCTGCACTGATCCAAAACAGACAATCAGGGAGTCATACATGGCTATTGACCAAAGGTTTTATTGTCTAAATTTGTTTTGTTCAAAGGATTTTGTAAGGATCAATGCTTTCATGCTTTTTACTTAGGCTCGGACAATGTAATGATGGTTGCAGGATATTGGATATGGGTGAAGCACGCAGAATTTGGAGAGCAGGATCTACAGCAACGACAGCATTTCTATTGGACAAAGGAAGGAGACTCATTGTTGCAAATGTGGGAGATTCAAGGGCAGTTCTTTCCCGTGATGGTGCTGCAGTGGACATATCTGTGGATCATGAACCACAAAAGCCCAGAGAACGCCAAATGGTTGGTACACTTGAGTTTTTGTTCGGAGCATATATATTATATGTATTTGCTCTTTATTTTTTGAAGTGCTTTGAGAAAAAACATGTCTGGGGATTGCACTGCATAGAGAGGACTTCCTAAACGTTATGTTGAACGTTTGAGGACTTTTTCACCTTAGGTTGAAGGTCTGAGGTGTAGCTATTTGACCAAAATTGCCGGGATGTGCTCCTGGCCTCGTCTTTTGAAACACATGCCTTTAGGTGGGGCAGATCACAGTGCAAATGAGATCCTGGTTGACACCTTACCGGTGAAAGGATACATTTATGCATCTCGTCTCTGAGGATGACATTCATAAGAGCACTCATAACTGTGCAGGTTGAATCAAAAGGAGGAGAGGTGAGCAAGCAGTTTCTGGGCGGCGTTTACCGTGTTGACAGAAAGCTTGCAATGTCGAGAGCATTTGGTGATTATAACCTCAAGGCACATATAACAGTAGAGCCTGACATATGGGAAGGTGAATTAACAGCTGATGATGAATTTTTCATAATTGCTAGCGATGGTTTATGGCACGTTATGAACAGCCAGGAAGCAGTGAAAATAGCAAGAAAAGAGTCTAGTGCAAAAGCAGCTGCAAAGGCACTCGTTCAAGCTGCATTAGACCGAGAGAGCCATGATGATATTTCAGTACTCGTTGTTGGTCTTGGCATTTCTGAAATTTGACATGACCATCAAATTTTCCTATGTAAGGTGTTATGCTTGTGCTAGGTCTTTGGAGAGGGATGATTGAATTTAAGGTTTTTTGGTGATAATCTTTGGTATTCTTATTATATCCCTTCACTGTGAAGGACATCATTATATGCTGAATTATTTAAATGGATGACTGTAATTAAGAGGAAGTGGGATAATAGTGAGAATATACGTAGATATAGTTGCAGCTATAGGCTATTGCTTATTTATTAGTAATTACATGGTGTTATGGGACATGACTGTAATAAAGAGGAAGTGTGGTAATAGTGAGATTATGCTTGAAATAGTTGGAGCGGAGCAATAGTGAGAGTATACTTGAAATAGTTGTAACGATATGCGATTCTTTATACTATAGGCCATTTTTTTTATAGTAATTACTTGGTGTTATCCCATAGGTATAGTATGTGCTAAGCATATTTTGAAAATAATGTGTCAAAGTTATGGGCAAAATGTTTACAATATTTTTTTCATACTTTCACCGTCCCGTCACTCTGGAAGTGTGTTGGTAATTATTGTGGGCGTCCGTCCAATATCGATCATTTGTGACCATTGTGGAAATGTGTTGTAATTATTCAATGCAGACCTTCCATCTTCATATCATCGCATCTTCATTGTCTTTTAATTTTTGGAGAGTGGATGATAAAGGGGTCTCCCTTTACCTTACCTTTTGAAGAGCTGTTTGGAGAGTGGATGATAACGGGTCTTCATGCCATCATATTTTCATTCTCTCTGGAGAGTGGATGATAAGGGTGAAAGGTGTATATTTGTTTTAGGGTGATTGAGTGTGTGCAGAAATATACATCTTCATTGCATTTTCATTCTCTTTTTAGAGTGGATGATTGCATTTTCATATGATGATAAGGGTGAAGTTGTGTATTTGTTTTTTGTATTTTGCATACGACAAATGGTGATTGTGTGCAGAAATATACATCTCCAGTATCATCTTTCATTCTACTTTAATAGCAGTGTAATACTTGAATAAGTGGTAGGGGTGAAAATGTACATTTGTTGATCATTTTAACACTTAACATACAATTTTCATGAAGATTACTTCATACGTTCATAAATTTTTATGATTATCAGAAATGTTACTTTTACATGTTTGTAAAAGTTTAATATTCAATAAAAGAAGAATAATGTTTTTAACTGCTACATGTCTCTAGTGGTTAAAAGTGTATTTCCTTTTGAAATGTTATAGGTTTAAACTCCCTGCTTATCCCCAGAAGGGATAGGGCCTGGATAGGGTATCTACATCTGTAATAGTCAAATTGTGTTGTGTAAAGATTTGAATTGTGTAAATTGTGGTGTAAAGATTTAAGTAATCAAATTACTGTGCAAGGTAGGGTTATAAACACAGGACTATCATATATTAATTTGTGTGTAGAGACTTAAGTTGTATAGGGCAGGGTTATAAGCAAAATACTATCGTACATTTAATTTTTGTGTAGGGACTTAAGTTGTGTAGTGTAGGGTTATAAACAAAAGACTTAAGTTGTGTAGGGTAGGATTATAAACAAAAGACTATCGTACATTAATTTTTGTGTAGGGTAGGATTATAAACAAAAGACTGTTGTACATTAATTTTTGTGTAGGGTAGGATTATAAACAAAAGACTCTCGTATATTAATTACATTAATTTTTGTGCAGAAATTTAAGTAAAATTACTAATAGAGATGGCAAGAATAAAAGAATTTTACAAGTTAATTTATATTTTTTTATTATATATTATGATATAAAATAATATATTTAAAAATAACTTGATTTTTATTTAGTATTTTATATATAAAAAATTCGTTGCTTGTTACTTATATTGATTTAGCTAATTCATTCATTACAACAATATGATCACTCTCACCCTTATATTATAGTATTGAAAATATGATATTTGTATGTGTTGCGATGTATATAATGGTGTGTGAAATTGTTGGAAATACTAAGAGGGTGAATCAATGTTCCTTCACATTGCCATAGGGTTCATGAGATATGAACCATTAGACTTCCTTTTTCATTCTCGAATAGCCTCAGCTCCTCCTTTTTGTTTGCTTCACCAAGATGGTGGTTGAATGACTTGAATATATACTAGTACAACCTCATGACATTGCACTGACAAGTCTATTGGGGGCGGGAGCGGGGTGAGGGGCGGACATGTGCTTAGGTATGCTGACTTGACAAAGGTTGAAATAAATGGTTTTTTACTTAAAAAATCAAATTCTCTTCAACCAGGAGTTAAGAGGCAAGTACTTGTTGAAAAGGGCTTAAAGTCCTCTTTAAGCCTATGCAATTTCTTCCTTGGATGGAATCCCTTTGACATCAATAACAATTAATTTCTCCAACAATCTACCCCTTTGTTGTTGATGGAAACATTTCTCATTGTGCTACTCCCTTTGTCATTGTGCTACTACCCCTGTCATTATGTTGCTCCCCCTTTTACATCAATAGCAAAGGGATAGTCTAGTGTGATGCAAGAGAGATAACCCCCATCTTTTGACGAAGACATTCAAATGCTTCTCGAGGTAGGGGTTTTGTGAAGATGTCCGCAATTCATTCCTTAGTGTTGACATATTCCATTTTGATGTTCTGCTCTGCAACTTGTTCTTAGACAAAGTGGATTTTGTTTTTTTTTGAATGCATGAATGGATTTTCTTAGAGATTGATTGCACTAGTGTTGTCATAATAGATGGTGATAGGTTGATTTGTTTATATTTTGACATCCTTCAATGTTTCCTTCATCCATAGATTTGTGTACAACAATTTGTTGCTTCTATATACATGGCGTCAGTTGTGGAGAGAGATATAGATGATTGTTTCTTGCTTAACCAAGATACAAGACAATCTCTTAAGAAGAATGCATTTCCTCTAGTGCAATTTCTATCATCAATGCTTCCTGCGCAAGTTGCATTGGTATATGTTGTAAAGGTAAGATTTGTGCTCTTAGGGTACTATAGTCCAAATCAGGGGTCCCCTTTAGATATCTAACTATTTTTTTCATTGCTTGGATGTGTGATTCCTTAGGGATTGATTGGAATCTTGCCACCATTCTTGATGCTTGCGTGATGATTGGTCATAAAGTTGTCAAATATAAAAACCCTCCAATCATTGATTTGTATAGAGTTGCATCTATTATAGGAGATTCATCGTCCTTACTCAGCTTGCAACCTATAATCATAGGTGTTCTTACAACAACACATTCTTCCATCCAAAATCGCATCTCCTTGAGGTACTTTGTTTATGTTATGAACATTCCATGACCGATTTGAGTTACTTGAAGTCCAAGAAAGAAAGACAACTCTCCAATTATTAGCATTTTGAATTCTTTTGACATTTCTTGGGCAAATTTGTGACCCATCTCATCATTGTTGCTCCAAAAAAAAGATTATCTATGTATATTAGTGTGATCAACAGATTGTCTGTGTCCATCTTCATGTAAAGATTGCTTCCTACAACTCCTCTTTTGAATTCATATTGTTGAATATATTGATCCACTCTAGCATACCAAGCTCTTGGAACTCGTTTTAATCCATACAATGCCTTCTTTAATTTGCAAACAAAGTCTTTATTTCTGACAAGTAAAACCTTTATGGTTGTTCCATGTATACTTCATTAAGATCTCCATTTAGAAAGGTTGATTTCACATTCATTTGATAGACTTTGAAGCCTTTAGAACAAGCAAATGCTAAAAACACCCTTATAACCTCTAATATGGCAACAAGAGTGAAATTATCTTCACAATCAATTCCTTCAATTTGAGTGTATCCCTTGCACAACAATCTTTCCTTATTTATGATAACTTGTCCATCTTCATTAATTTTGTTCTTATACACGCTCTTGGTTCTTATGACATTCTTATCCTTTGGATGAGGTACTAGTTCCCATGTTCCATTTTTTTCAATTTGGTTCATCTCTTCTTCCATTGCCTTTATCCAATGTGGATTGATCCAAGTGGCTCCAGGGACACACATAGGACAAAGAGGGCTTATGAAAGCCTGAAAATCAAAATGATCAGAATGATTTCAAACCAGGACCAGAGCGTAGATCTCGTCGTCCTGATTGCGGCAATGTGAACAGTTCGTCAATCCGAGCTCGTATGAGGGAGAACGAGCCAGTCAAAGTTCTGGTCAAAGTTGGGTTGTGGGCCAGGTTTAAGTGTCCTACAATTTGACCGACCCCAGGGCATGAAACCTAGCTCCCGAAAACGGTCGAAATTGTGGCCTCGTTAATTTGCCCAATATCCCTTATTTTCTAAAGATTTGATAGACACATCTATTTTAATAAAAGTCAAAAAAATTATAAACGAGGTGGCGGGCCACTACCCCTGCCACCGCAAAACTACATAACAAAAAAAAAATAGTGTTAAAAGGTTTACGGGCCATGACCCCTGCCGGCCCAACCGCCCTTAATAAAATTTAATTAAAAGTGGCTTGGCAGCCATCACCCCGCCGAGCCATCCAACCCACACCGTATCACATATTAACTAATATTGGGGTGGGCACAGGCCACCTCCGGTGGACCCAACCCACACCCCACCAAACAACACATTGCATTTATGTGAGGCCGGCAGGTTCGACGTGGGCCGGCCCCCATCGGGCAGTCCCATGTGATACGGCCCAACCAACAAGCACCCCCCATTAATGTGTTAAACCAACTCATATGCGCCCATTAAATAGTGCCATTCAAGTGTTGTTACGGAGGGTATGGGGCGGGCCGCCCAATGCCAACCCGACCCCAAATAAATTTCGGTTTAAAACATTAAAAAACCATAATGTATTAAAAAAGGGAGGGGCGGGGTTTCACTGCCCGACCCCTCCTCAACAAATTGCCTTTATTACCATCATGCCAAACTACTTCTTGGTTAAATCCGCCCAAGAATTAATATAAACCTAGCATTTGCTCAGTGCGCTCAGGAGGCAGATGGAGGAACTAGGAGCGGGCATGGAATTCGAGGAAATATTTTTTAATTAATTTTTAATGCAGGGGGAACCATGACTGAGCAAACTTTCCAAGAGGTTGAAATTTTTGCAGTGTCCAAATTGGACAAATTTTATGTCGATCCTACACCTCTCGGTGACACGAACCCGATGGCGTAGTCAGTTTCCTGATCTGAGCAACCAATTTGCAGAGGACCCGGAGGAGGGAATCTTTAAAGAATCTAGGGGGAATCTAAAAGATTCCTTGAGCCCCAGATTTTCATTTTCTCAGAATTCAGAAATTTGACAGTCGATTTTGCACTATTCAATGCCACAAATATGATGGTTCGTTCAGATTTTCCATTTTCTCATTTCATTTTTCAGCCACTTTTCTAAGTGGAGTGCAGGTGTCAACATTTGACATGCGAGCAATCATTTCCATGCGATTCGACGTCGTGAGATGGATGGCATGAACAACTTCAGTACTTTGACATCCTCTTCTTCATATGGCACCTGGATGTGAGGTATATGCAATGTGTTCATGTACTTATTTTGCTATGCATTGTGCTACACAGATCCTTGTTTGATGTTTGATGAGGGATCTTGTTTCTTACTCGTTTACACGATTCCTGCTTGATGTGATGCGGAATTATTTGAGTGATGTACTTTTTGTCATGATTCGTCATGTTTTGTTTGAGATCCCTTTGTCGTCATGTTGATGGGATATTCATGTTGTCACCATGTATGTTTGCATTGAGATCCCTTTTTGATGCAGGAGGTCAATTGAACAGCAACTGAACAGCGATTGAACAACAACTGAACAACAATTGAACATCAATTGAACATCAACTGAACATCAATTGAACAATGACTGAACAACAATTGAACAACAACTAAAAAATAATTGAACAGTAATTGAACAACAACTGAACAACAATTGAACAACAACTGGTCCCATGTTGACTTCTCGCATTGAATTTCCCTTTAGAAGACAGGCGCTTCACTCTGTGTCATTGATCTCCTCTCCCCAGATCTAACGGTCGGCAATGACATCGCAAATTGAAATTTCTCCCGGCCAAGGTTCATTCACTCATGAACGATGCAATGCGATATAATCCAATGGTCAGCTATTCAGGAGTCATCCAACGGTTGACAGTGATATCGCACAAGAAACTTGCGCGACACTTACCTGCCTCACGAAGCTGATATGGTTTATAAACCTTGATCTATAGAAATTCGGGTCCGGGTTTAGACATAAACTCCTATCACTTTAAACCCCGATATCCATTGGATAACATAATCAATCAGATCCTATGGCCTATGGGTCTACAACCAACACACAGATTATCAAACAGGCCTAACCTCGCTGTTGCCTATGACGTAAGCAGTTGAACTTTAGATCGATGGTTAGGATGGAGCACGGGCCTTCAACCACGATCAACCTTTTTGTGCTCTTCTACCCCCATTATTAATATTAATGACTGCGATTAACCCATAAACATTGAGATTATAATTAAAATATGAAAAATAGAGAAAATACCTGGATGCGCTTCAGAACGCAAATACACAGAGGTAAACAAGAGTTTTCAACAAAATTGACACATAGTCGCACACTGAATCAATTTCTTCAATAAAATAATAGTTACAGAGTCTCGACCCTCTTGGCTCGATTACAACAAATTAACAGACCTCTGTTTCAATCTCAAAACCCTCTCTCTCACTCAACTCTCGCCTCTCGCTCAATCCTCAATCATCTCAGCTAATCCTTCTTCATTACATTTTCTTCTTTTTATGAATCAAATCCTATTCTAACTGTACGAACAACTCGATCTCTATTTTTAATCAATCTAACAGTCAAATCTCTATTTTCAAGCTCTATTACACACCTATGCTAACAAATTTATCCCTTAGTCTAAAATAAGACAATTTCCTAACTATTACAATAATGAATTACAGATCATTTTCGAGAGATCCAACCCTCTCGACCAAAACTAACTTTTGACCACTCAGGTCAATGAAATTCAACTCATTTAGCCACAACATGTGAACAAACCTTCACATTGCTGGCTAAGTCCAGATGCTCCTGCATCACTTTTATGCCATGTTGGCAGGATGCTCGTTATCATCATGCATGAGTTTGTGTCATACTGATAGGAGTCCTTTTGACTGAGAGTTCCTGTAGCGGAACATCCCTTAGATCCACTCCTGTGTGAGGGCATTTTTCCTTGTATGATAACAACATCACATCTATGTACATCATCACTATTGACAACACTTAATGCAATGGCCTACACCATCTTGACATCAAGGCCCGGAGACGTAGTCCCTCCTGGACAAACTCCATTATGAACGGCTTATGTTTTCATGTGTTGATGATTGTCATGTTCCTATTCTTTACAACATGCAGATGTATTCACTTATGTTCTTTTTAAAAATGGGATTTAACACATCACGAAAGTAAAAGGTCTTGGAATGGTCCTTTGTCACACCCAAACCTGGATCAAGTGGTATCAAAGCGGTCTTTGCGTGGATGTGAATTGCAAGCGTGAACAATGGAATGTGAAGCGACAGAGGATGAGAAAGCGATGTACGAGACCATGCTCAAAATTTCCAAAATGGTGGAAATAATATATGAAACTCTACAAAAAGACACAGAGGAAAAGGAGCGATTGCAACTTTAGCTGCAAGCCACGGAAGAGGCCCTGGAAGAACTGAAGCACAACAAACATAATCTTCAAATAGAGAACGTTGAATTGAAGATGCGTCTACATGAAAAGAAAGAGGCAAAACAAAGTTTTCTACAAGAGCTGCAAGCTAAGGACAAGGTCTCGGAAAAGCTGCAGCGTGACTCATGTGAGGTAAAATATAATTCTCTAAATTCATGTATGTGCCTTGATGATGATTTCCCTATTTTTGAAAATCATACCACTGGAATTGGATCCAAACTGTTGAAGAAAATGGGTTATGAAGGAAAATGCTTGGGTGTTAATGGCCAAGGCATTGTCAACCCCATCAAAGTAAAAGAATTACCTTGTCAAACAGGACTTGGGTATGTCTAAAAGGAAGCTGGGGAATGCGCCACGACAGTTAGTGAACCACCAACAACAGATGATGAGTAGCCCTCATCAGTTCTTTCCAAATCGACAAAGGAGGTAAAATATGTTGGTTTCCTTTCGGTTTCATCTTCACGTAGTATGGTTTCTGTTGGAGAATTGGAGATCCCAATTACAAGGGAAAACATGAGGCTCCTTACCAAGATGAGGTGCAAGGAGCAAAAGGACCTTGGTGTTAATAACCAAGGCATAACTCAACCATTGGAGGTTGTGCAAAGACCTCGATTGGTAGGTTTGGGATACACCGAAGGAGAATGCTTGAAGGTGTCAGATTCTTCCGAGACATCATCAAAATCATCGAGGAAAGGGAATGATGGGAACACATCACCATCATCCCATGGTAGTGGCCATTGCAGGGAAAGAGCTGAGGCAAGCTCTCATCGCCATACTTACACCAGAGATGGCAAGGAAAGGTATAGCTAGTTTCGATATTCGAATGTTCATTTCAATTATAATCATGTTTCTAATGATGATTGTAAAACTTGGCATCGGAAAACATCTACCTTTTGTGGATTACATAACCATACATTTTCTAAGTGTTGAAAAAGAATGGAAACACACAAAAGGATGAGGTGTGAAAGACCCTCTCAACAGCAGGTAAAGAAACATGTTAAGCAGGTCTGGAGGAAGAAGATGTATTGCAGTCATTGCAACAGAAGTCGCCATAAAAGAGCCACATGTTGGAGGCTCCATCCAGAGCAGCGCCTTAAAGACAAAGCATCGGTGCATGAACCAGGTGAAGTAGTAGTTCGACAAGCAAAACCGCCACAGGGAGGCGACCCATTCACATTGATAAGTGAAAAATGGTTTCTAGATATGTTAGTGTTTCATGGTTGTGCTTTTGTAAATCATTTTTTGCAATTTAAAATGTAAAAGTGATGATGTGTTTTCCATCACTTGTTCAGCAACAATGATGTTTGGTATTATTTTGAGTAGCATGATAAACTGTGAAAGTGATGTTGTGTTTCCATCACTTGTCGAAAGCAAAAATAGTGTTTGGCCTTATATTTGTAAATCGTGTGTTGCAATGAAATGTTTTGAATTACTTGTTGAAGCAACAATGATATGTTGACCTTGTTTTCGTAGCTGGGGTATTGTGTCCATCTTGATGTCAACTTGACCACCGAGTATGTGTTATAAACTCGTGGCAAGTACGGGATGCTTGGGTCATTAGTTGGTCATGAAAGTCAAGCATGTAATTTGTAAAAAAATGTACTACAGGTTGCAAAGGTTGCAGGTTTCGTCTCATTGCTTAGGGCTCCAAAGAACAAAGGTGAAGGAGATGGTAGTGAGACCTTTTAGGATGCTTGTGATGCAAACAAGGTAAAAAGAAGTTGCAGGTTACTTTTCATGCTCTTGGAGGAACAAAATATCCTGAGTGGGGAGGATTGATCCAGGTGGCTCCAGAGACACACAGGACAAAGAGGGCTTATGAAAGCCTGAAAATCAAAATGATTAGAATGATTTCGAACCAGGACCTGAGCGTAGACATCGTGTTCCTGATCGTGGCGATGTGAATGGTTCATCAATCCAAGCTCATATGAGGGAGAACGAGCCAGTCAAAGTTCTGTGCAAAGTTGGGTTGTGGGCCAGGTTTAAGTGTCCTACAATTTGAACGACCCCGTAGCATGAAACCTAGCTCCTGAAGATGGTCGAAATTGTGGCCTCGTTAATTTTCCCAATATCCCTTATTTTCTAAAGATTTGAGAAACACATCTATTTTAATAAAAGTAAAAAAATTATAAACGAGGTGGCGGGCCACCACCCCCGCCACCCTAAAACTACATAACAAAAAAAATATATTGTTAAAAGGCCGACGGGCCATGACCTCCGCTGGCCCAACCGCCCTTAACAAAATTTAATTAAAAGTGGCTCGGCGGCCATCACCCCGTCGAGCCCTCCAACCCACACCGTATCACATGTTAACTAAGATTGGGGTGGGCACGGGCCACCTCCAATGGACCCAGCCAACACCCCACCAAACAACACATCACATTTATGTGAGGCCAGTGGGGATCGAACCCGCCTGTCCCATGTGGGCTGGACCCCACCAGGCGGCCCCATGTGATATGACCCAACCAACGAGCACCCCCCATTAATGTGTTAAACCAACTTGTATGCACCCATTAAATAACGCCATTCAAGTGTTGTTACAAAGGGTATGGGGCGGGCCACTCAATGCGGACCCGACCCCCAAATACATTTCGGTTTAAAACATTAATAAAACCATAATGTATTAAAAAGGAAGGGGTGGGGTTTGACCACCTGACCCCTCCTCAACAAATTGCCTTTATTACCATCATGCCAAACTACTTCTTGGTTAAATCTGCCCAAGAATTAATATAAACCCAGCGTTTGCTCAGTGCGCCCAAGAGGCAGATGGAGGAACTAGGAGCAGGGATGGAATTAGAGGAAATATTTTTTAATTAATTTTTAATGCAAGTGGAACCATCACTGAGCAAAATTTCCAAGAGGGTGAAATTTTTGCAGTGTCCAAATTGGACAAATTTTATGTCGATCCTACACCTCTCGGTGACACGAACTCGATGGCGTAGTCAGTTTCCTGATCTGAGTAGCAGATTTGCATAGGACCCGGAGGAGGGAATCTTTAAGGAATCTAGGGGAATCTAAAAGATTCCTTGAGCCAAATGATTTTCATTTTCTCAGAATTCAGAAATTTAACAGTCGATTTTGCACTATTCGACGCCACAAATCTGATTGTGTGTTCAGATTTTCCATTTTCACATTTCATTTTTCAGCCACTTTTCTAAGTGTAGTGCAGGTGTCAGCATTTGACGTGCGAGCAGTCATTTCCATGTGATTCGACGCCGTGAGGTCGATGGCACGAACAACTTCAGCAGTTTGACATCCTATTTTTCAGATGGCCCCTGGATGTGAGGTATATGCAGTGTGTTCATGTACTTATTTTTCTATGCATTGTGTTGCACAGATCGTTGTTTGATGTTTGATGAGGGATCTTGTTTCTTACTCGTTTTCATGATTCCTGCTTGATGATTTGAGTGATGTACTTTTTGTCATGATTCGTCATGTTTTTTTTGAGATCCCTTTGTCGTCATGTTGATGGGATACTCATGTTGTCGCCATGTATGTTTTCATTGAGATCCCTTTTATGCCATTTTGGCGGGATGCTCGTTATCATCATGCGTGAGTTTGTGTCATACTGACAGGAGTCCTTTTGACTGAGAGTTCCTGTAGCGGAACATCTCTTGGATCCACTCCTGCATGAGGGCATTTTTCCTTGTATGATAACGACATCACCTCTATGTACATCATGACTAATGATAGCACTTAATGCAGCAGCCTACACCATCTTGACACCGGGGCTCAGAGACGTAGTCCCTCCTGGACGAACTCCGTTATCAACGGCTTATGTTTTCATGTATTGATGATTGTCATGTTCCTCTTCTTTACAGCATGCAGATGTATTCACTTTGTTATTTTTAAAAATGCAATTTAACACATCAGAAAGTAAAAGGTCTTGGAAGGGTCCTTTGTCACACCCGGACCTGGATCATGGATCTTTCCTAGGGTGAAATCCTTTGGTTCAACTAGGGATAGTAAGGTGATATCACTCCTTTTTGGTGTGTTTGTCATCTTTGTTTGGGTTTGTATTCCTCCATCCACATCTCCAAATATTTGGTCTTCTAGATGATGTTGTTGTACAAACTTTAACTTGGATGGTGTTTGAGATGGTTCCTCCTTTTGATTTTCTGACTCCTCTTCTTTTGCAATACCTTCCTTTGGATCTGAAAGAATAGGGTCTTCTTCATTGGTTTGAATAACTATTTTTTCAGGAAGATCCTTAGCTATCTTTACATCAATGATTTCAACTATCTTTCGCAAACGATTGTTGTAGCCTTTATATGCCTTGCTTCTTAATGAGTATCCAAGGAAAATTCCTTCGTCAATACATGAGTAAAATTTTCCTAGTGAATCATCATTAATCTTCATAAAACATTTGCTTCAAAATATTATCATGTTTCACAGAAGCAAGCCTTCCTTTCCATAATTTATATGGTGTTTCATAGAGGCAAACCTTCCTTTCCATAATTTATATGATTTTTTGTCATTGTTTACTCAGAGTTGAGCTACGTTCATGATATAGATTATTTCCCTAAGTGACTCCCTTCAGAATTTATCTTGTAAGTCAACTTCCAACAACATTGTTCTTGTAGCTTGTACATATATACTCTTTCTTTTTACTACTCCATTTTACTGTGGAGTCCTGACAATAGAAAGTTCCCTCTTGATTCTATATTTTTCACAAAATTCATTGAATTCTCCTGAGGTAAATTCTCCATCTCTATCTGTTCTTAAGCATTTGATCTTCAACTCACTTTAATTTTCAACCATTGCTTTGAAAGTTTTAAAACAATCTAGTGCTTCTGAATTATATCTTATGAAAAATACCCACACCATTCTATTATAATCATCTATAAATAAAATAAAGTACCTTTCTCCTTGTAGAGTTGGAGTTTTGGTTGGACCACATAGATATGCATGAATGATTTCCAAAGGCTTTGATGTCAAACATTCCTTTGATTTGAAGTTGGTCTTGGTTTGCTTTCCATGTTGACATGGTGCACAAATAGCATTTTTTGGTTTCAGATTTTGGGGATATCTCTTACTACTTGAGTTTTGCTAATCTTCACCAAGTTATCAAAGCTTAGGTGTCCCAAACGCTTGTGCCACAACCAACTTTCATTTGCTTGACTCATGTAACATCTCTCTTCTTGAATTTCACTGAGAATGTATACATTATCTATTGTTCTTACTCCTCTTCCTACCAATTTTCCTGAAGATGATCTCCTTATCTCACAATCCTTGGAATGAAAGATGAGATCATGTCCCTGATCGCGTATTTGGTTGATACTCAGAATGTTAGATTTTGTAGCATCGAATGGTGTTCTAGTCTTCATAGTTGTCAGAGAGGGTAAAAAACACTAGGACTCCAGAACCTAGAAAAGGTTTTAGGAAAATCCACCTAGATATGCCTTATTTAAGTTAATTAATCAGTAATTAATTGAGGAAGGTGATATTTCTCTGGAAACTCACATGGACCGACTAGGAAATAATCTCAGCCATTGATTAATTTTTAATCTTGGTTGTTGGAGTCCCATAGTGAGCTTAAAAGAAGTCGATGGGTATATGGAGGAACACACTTGAGATCGATTTCCTTGGGCAGTTTGATTTCTCTAGAGAGCAGCAACAGTTGCTAGAAGAGTTCGAGCCAAAGAATGGAAGCAGAGATAGAGGGGTAGAAGTAGTGAGTCTGGAGGAATTTTTCCATTTCTAGAGAGTTAGAAAGAGGAGGTCGATATTTTCTCTAGGAAGCAACGCAAACTAAGGCCCATTTTTAGGAGAGGTGTCTACTGATATGTGAGGTTTGAACTTTGTAATTTCCCACTTTCCTCATGTGGTCAAATCCCCCACCTAACAAGTAATTTTATTAACTTCTAAGCAACGGTTTAGCGACTTATCTAATGGCTTTGATGGCCTCAACGGAAACTTGTCAATTTTCTTGTCTGGCTTTGATAGTTGGTCTAATGGTTGATTGATCCAGGTGGCTCATTTGTCACACCCGAACCTGGATCTCAGGAAAGCTCAAAAATAAAAGTGTTTGGATTATGCTCAAACCACGACCAGAGCGTAGATCTTGTCATCCCGATCGCGGTGGTGCAAACAGTTTGTCAATCTGAGTCTGGATGAAGGAGATAGAGGCAATCAAAGTTGTGTTGACTTTTGCTCACTGGGTAGGCTTAAGGAGGCCACAATTTGAACTTTTCCGGCGGACAGAATCCGACCAACTCTGACCAGATTCTGGGTGAAATTGTTGCCTCGTTAGTTTGTCTCCTTCGGCCTAAAATTTGAATTTTTAAAAAGGGCATATTTATTTAAAATTTAAAAATAATAATAATATAATATAAGGGAGGTGGTGGGCCACCACCCCCACCACCCCATGCAACTCCATTACACAACATGCATATGCCATATACATAGGCCGACAGGAATCGAACCCGCCTGGCCACGTGGTCGGCCCAATGAACCACCTTAAATGCAAACCATGTACAATGCATATGCACCGCGCCAACCAATAATACAAATTACCACGGGAGTTAAGGGGTGAGCTGCCCAATGCAGACCCGACCCCGCCCAAAAAACGCATCAATGCGGCTTTTTTTAAAACAAGAAATGTATTAAAATGGAGGGGTCGGGGTTTGACCACCCGACCTCCTCCTTATAACTCGAAGATCATACCAAGCCACCTAAACCACTTCCTGTTAAAGTCCGTCCATCGAAATATTATATAAACCCAGTATTATCAATGCACCTGGGGACAGATGGAGGAACTAGGAGTGGGCATGGATTTCGAGACAGAGGAGGCAGAATCTTGGCACGCAGTTCGAGGCAGCGTTTTGCAGGAGGGGTGAAATTTTCACTTTGTCAGATTTTGACAAATTTTATATGGTTATAGCACTTCTCGACACCACGAACGCAATGGCGTTGTTTGTTTATCCATCATAGTTCTACATTTTTCGGCCATTTCTCAGTACACAGGTGGAACCATGACTGCTGCAGAAACAGGGAGCGGAACCATGATCCTTGAAATTTTCCTGAGGAGGTAATTTTTCTCCATGTCGGAATATAGTCAAGTTTATAGTCGTTTTTCATGGTTTTCTGCAGGGATCGCAATGGCGAGGTCAGAGTCACCTTTTGAGTTGCAGATTTCCAATTCACCCATGGAGTAGAATCTTTGAGGAATCCAAAAGATTCCTTGAGCCCCATACTCTCAATTTCTCAGAATTCAAAAATTGGACAGTTGATTTTTCACTATTCAACATCACAAATCTAATGGTGCATTCATATTTTTAATTTTCTCATTCTATTATTCAGCCACTTTTCAAAGTGAAATGCAGATGTCAACATTTATGTGCGAGCAGTCATTTCCATGCAATTGATGCTGTGAGATCGATGGCACGAACAACTTCAGTAGCTTGACATCCACTTCTTCAGATGGTCCTTGGTTGTGAGGTATATGCAATGTGTTCATGTACTTCTTTTTCTATGCATTGTGCTGCACAGATCCCTGTTTGATGTTGATGAGGGATCTCGTTTATTACTTGTTTTCATGATTCTTTCTTGATGTGACACGGAATCGTCTATGTGATGTACTTGTTGTCATGATTTGTCATGTTATGTTTTGAGGTCCCTTTGTTGTATGTTGATGGGATACTCAGGTTGTTTTCATGCATGTTTGCATTGAGATCCCTTTTATGCCATGTTGGCGGGATGCTCATCATGCATGAGTTTGTGTCATACTGATAGGAGCCTTTTGATTGAGAATTCCGGTAGTGAAACATCTCTTGGAGCCACTCCTGCGTGAGGGCATTTTCCTTGTATGATAGTGACATCACCTCTATGTACATCATCACTATTGACAACACTGCCTACACCATCTTGACACCGGGGCCCGGAGATGTAATCCCTCCTAGACGAACTCCGTTATCAACGACTTATGTTTTCATGTGTTGATGATTGACATGTTCCTCTTCTTTACAGTATGCATATGTATTAATTTATGTTCGTTTAAAAATGCAATTTAACACATCACGAAAGTAAAAGATCTTGGAAGGGTCCTTCGTCACACTCGGACCTGGATCAAGTGGTATCAGAGCGGTCTTTATGTGTATGTGAATTGCAGCGTGAACAATGGAACGTGCAATGACAGAGGATGAAAAAGCGATGTACGAGACCATGCTCAAAATTTCCAAAAGGGTAGAGATAATGTATGAAACTCTACAAAAGAGACAGAGGAAAAGGAGTGATTGCAGCTTCAGTTGCAAGCCACGGAAGAGGCCCTGGAAGAACTGAAGCACAACAACCAAAATCTTCAAACAAAGAACGTTGAATTGAAGATGCTTCTACATGAAGAGAAAGAGGAAAAACAAAGTTTGCTACAACAGCTGCAAGCAAAGGACGAGGCCTTGGAAAAACTGTAGCATGACCCATGTGAGGTAAAAAGTAGTTCTCCATCTTCATGTATGTTTCCTGATGATGATTTCGTTGTTTTTGAAAATCATACCACAGGAATTGGCTCTAAACTATTGAAGAAAATGGGGTATGAAGGAAAAGGCTTGGGCGTTAATGGCCAAGGCATTGTCAACCCCATCAAAGTAGAAGAATTACCCCGTCAGGCAGGACTTGGGTATGTCAGAAAGGAAGTTGGGGAATGCACCACGACAGTTAGCGAACCACCACCAACAGATGATGAGCAACCCTCATCAGTGCTTTCCAAATCAACAGAGGAGCTAAAATATGTTGATTTCTTTTCAGTTTCGTCGTCACATAGTATGATTTATGTTGGAGATGTGGAGATCCCAATTACAGGGAAAAACATGAGGCTCCTTACCAGGACGAGGCATGAGGAGGAAAAGGAACTTGGTGTTAGTAACAAGGCATAACTCAACCATTGGAGGTTGTGCAGAGACCTCAATTTTCAAGCTTGAGATACACCAAAGGATAAGGCACGCTCTCATCGCCATACTTACACCAAAAATGGCAAGGAAAGGTATAACCAGTTTCGATTTTTGAATGTTCATTTCGATTACAATCATGTTTTTAATGATGAACGTAAAACATGGCATCGAAAAACATGTACCTTTTGTGGATTACATAACCATACATTTTCTAAGTGTTGAAAAAGAATGGCAGCACACAAAAGGATGAGGCATGAAGGACCCTCTCAACAACATGTAAAGAAACATGTTAAGCAGATCTGGAGGAAGAAAACCTATTGCAGTCATTGCGACAGAAGTGGTCATCAAAGAGCCACATGTTGGAGGCTCCATCCAGAGTAGCAACTTAAAGAAAAAGTGTTGATACATGAACTAGATGAAATAGTTGTTTGACCATCAAATGTGCCACAAGGAGGTGACCCATTCACCGTGATAAGTGAGAAATGGTTTCTAGATATGTTAGCATTTCATGGTCATGCTTTTGTAAATCATTTGTTGCATTTTAAAATGTAAAAGCGATGATATGTTTCCATCGCTTGTTCAACAACAATGATGTTTGATATTATTTTGGGTTTCATGTTAAACTTTGAAAGTGATGTTGTGTTTCCATCACTTGTCGAAACAATAGTGTTTGGCCCTATGTTTGTAAATCATGTGTTGCAATGATGATTAGTTTTCCATCACTTGTTGAAGCAACAATGATATGTTGGCCTTGTTTTCGTAGCTCGGGTATTGTGTCCATCTTGATGTAAACTTGACAACCGAGTATGTGTTATAAACTTGTGGCAAGTGTGGGACGCTTGGATCATTAGTTGGTCATGAAAATCAAGCATGTAAATTGCAAAACAATGTACTACAGGTTGTAGAGGTTGCAGGTGTCGGCTCATCGCTTAAGGCTCCGAAGAACAAAGGTGAAGGAGATGGAACGAGGCCTTTCAGGACGCTTGTGATGCAGACAAGGTACAGAAAGGTTGCAGATTGTTTTTCATGCTTTTGGAGGACCAAAAGCTCCTCAGTGGGGAGGATTGATCCAGGTGGCTCCAGAGACACACACAGGACAAAGAGGACTCAAGAAAGCTCAAAAATCAAAGTGTTGGATTATGCTCAAACCAGAACCAGAGCGTATATCTCGTCATCTTGATCACGGTGGTGCGAACAGTTCATCAATCTGAGTCCAGATGAAGGAGATAGAGGCAGTCAAGTTTGTGTTGACTTTTGCTGACTGGGCAGGCTTAAGGAGGCCACAATTTGAACTTTTCCGGCAGACAGAATCCGGCCAACTCCGACTAGATTCCGGGCGAAATTGTCGCCTCATTAGTTTATCTCCTTCGGCCTAAAATCTGAATTTTTAAAAAGGGCCTATTTATTTAAAATTAAAAAAAATAAAATAATATAATATAAGGGAGGTGGTGGGCCACCACCTCCACCACCCCACACAGCTCCATTACACAACATACATATGCCATATACATGGGTCGGCAGGAATCGAACTCGCCCGGCCATGTGGTTGGCCCGCACCACGGGTGGCCCAACGAACCACCTTAAATGAAAACAATGTACAATGCATATGCACCGCGCCAACCAATAATACAAATCGCCGCGGGAGTCAAGGGGCGGGCCGCCCAATGCAAACCCGAACCCGCCCAAAAAACACATCAATGCAATTTTTTTTAAACAAGAAATGTATTAAAATGGAGGGGTCTAGGTTTGAACACCCAACCTCCTCCTTATGACTCGAAGATTGTTGAAAATGCAACAAGATGATGGAGCATAGTGAAAAGAAGTTGCCTTCACTAAGTGGGCCCGTAGGCTATTTTTGGCGCAAAGTCTATTTTTAGACTATGTCTATTTTTAGACATATGGATCATGGTCTATGAGTTGCAGGATGCTATTTATGGATGATTGGTCATGTTGGTAAAAACATATGGACCTCTATTTTTAGACATATGGGCGGAGTCTATTTTTAGACTGCCAGTCAAAAAATAGAATAGTCGAATATTATTAGCTCTTAATAATATTTGGACTATAAACATTATCTTATCCTCTTGCAGCACTTTGGTTCAAGCTACGAATGTGGCACATGCAACTGCCAGAAGGAAATACGCTTTTCCTATGGTTTAGTTGAGCTATTGCATGATGGACTTCAGTTAGAACTCAAGTGATTGAGTTTGGTGGAGTTGATCGAGGAGTTGATGGAGTTGTGTTCAGTTTGACTTAGTTGAACTAGTTGTATTTAGTCTAACTTCCAAATACACTAGTGATGAGTGATGTGAATTAATTATTAATTAATTCACTAATTATTAACTCATAAATCAACTAAAGAATACATCAGTTAACTCAGTGCATGGACAATTCAGTGGAGACAAGTGTTAGATGTGGGTGAAAGGGTGAGACTATTATTAGTTGTGACTATAGCTGTGCATGAAATTTTCACAATCATTGATTGAGATTGCCAATGAGGATTGCACAGTACAAGCCAAAGGGAATTCGAACTTGGATCTGATCTATTCTCAACTTGGATTGTGCAGTAGAGGCAGGCAAACAGTGGAGGAGATTTGAACCCGTGACTTGTTCAGATCTGAGCTAGTTTGTGTGTAGCATGTGGAGATAGTACTGAGTACTTGTGAGAAGTATTGTACTATGTATTGTTACATGTTCTCTATCATTATGATATACAGATAGTAGGGGGTTTTCAACTGTATGCTTTCCCCATTACATACTGTGTTGATATGTGTGATTGATGTTTCAATGTGCGCATGCGATTGTTTTTAATTCCGCAAAATTGATGATCAATGGTAGAGGAGGTTATGTATTATGCATGCATTCCGCAAATAGTGTATAATCAGGATAATCTCTATGAATAAGTGTTATATTATTCAAATGTCTACATGGTATCAGAGCGAAGTTGATCATCAGATCTATTATTCAGAAAGTGATTACATTTTATTTCTTTAGGCAGAGTCTGTAATCGTGCCAGGTAGCCTGTGGATTCATCCTTCTTTTGGAAGGTGAGATATCCGGTAAATTCCCATACAGTCAATCTCTGTACGAGAAATACTTTGTTCTCACGAATTTTAGATCAGAAGCGATTGAGTTTTGAGCTGGTGGAATTCGAATTTGCAGCAGTGTTTTCTTGGTGTCGAAGTTGAAATGTCTTTCAACGGATTGCGATTGGAGTATGCCCTTGAAGGCAGCTCGAATTATATTGCATGGAAAGATAGGATGGAGGCAGTGTTAGATGAAAATGGGTTGAAGGAGTTCATAGATGCTGAGGTCCCAAAGCCTACTGATGCTGCTCAAGTTGAGGCTTGGCAAAAGAATACAACAAAGTGTCAAAGGATTCTGTTGGAGGGCGTGAAGGATCACATTGTATCCAGCCTGCATGGAAAGGTTTCTCCATACTTGATGTGGAAAGCGTTGACAGATTTATTCCAAAGCAAGAGTGACTAGAGGATGTTGGTGCTCAAGGATAAACTCAGAAACATTAAGTGTGAGAAAGGAGACAGTATGCCCAAGTATCTCACAAAGTTCACCCAATGCCGGGATGAGCTGGGAAGTGTGGGGGTGACTGTCGATGATGAGGACTTAGTGAGCTTGGCTCTCCTTGGTCTTCTGAAGAGTTGGCATTCCTATCAGGACTCTGTCAATGGTAAGGAGAAATTTCCAGGATGGGAGAGACTTTGGTCTGATCTTGTGCAAGAGGAGTTCAGGCGGAATACCAGGGACGGATCTTCATCAAAGGCATCTGATGAAGAAAATTGCGCTTTGGCTGCCAAAGCAAAGAAGGAGTAGAACAAGAAAGCTTCTCATTTCGGTGCGAAAGGCAAGAAGCAGGACATGTCTAAGGTGAAGTGCTTTCACTGTCACTAGCACGGACATTATGCCACAAATTGTCCGCAGAAGAAGAAAAATAAGCAAGTCGCTGGATCTGCAGTGGGAGAGGCCTTAGCCTTGCAGTTTGAGCTGGATTTTTCGCTGATCGCATGCTTGGTATCAAGTATGATGGGATCGATATGGTTCTTGGACAGTGGTGCATATTTTCACATGACATGAGATTGAGATTTGTTTTCTGATCTGGATGAGAAAGATCTTGGAGTGCACATCGAGATGGGCGATGATGGTAGATACAGTGCGACCGGTATCGGTACCATTTCCTTTGAGAGGGAGTCTGGTAAACCCTTCGTATTGAAGGAAGTGATGCATGTTCCAGGATTGAAGAAGAATCTTATCTCTGTGGCGATGTTAGAAGACAAGGGATATGATGTTGTCTTCAGCGAGGGAAAGGCTTTCCTGCGCAGTAAGACAACTGGAGAAACCCGGAAGATAGGGGTTCGAGTCAAGAACCTTTATCAATTGCATGTAGATGGCTGCGCAGCAATGGCATGCAAGGTAGAAGGATTGGTGAGCCGGGATGATGGCGAGCTGTGGCACCGGAGATTGGGCCACCTTCACCATGGAGCCTTGAAGATACTACAACAGATTTATACTAGGCTTCCTAAAGGCACTCTTGCGTAGTCAGATCAGTGTAAGGGGTGTACTTTGGGAAAATTTGTGAAAGCCACCTTTCACGAGAAGGATAGTCGCGCCACGAAAATCCTTGAGAGAATTCACACAGACGTGTGTGGACCTTTCTCAGTAGCTTCGACAGCAAAGCACAAGTACTATGTGATCTTTGTTGATGATTTCTCTCGAAAGTGCTGGATCTTCTTCATGCAGAAGAAGAGCGAGACATACTCAAAGTTCTGTGAGTTCAAAGCACTGGTCAAGAAGGAATCGGGGAAGAAGGTGAATGCTCTTAGGAGTGACAATGGTGGTGAATTCATCTCTAGCGAGTTCAAGGACTTCTACGGCGCAGAAGGGATTCGAAGAGAGCTCATAGCTCCCCATAACCCACAACGGAACGGGGTTGCTGAGCGGAAGAACAGAACGATCATGGGTGTTGCACGGGCAATGTTGCATGATTAGGGCCTACCCCTTCACTTGTGGGCGGAGGCATGCAATACTGCAGTATATGTGCAGAACCGTTGTCCTCACAAGATACTTGGCATGAGCACACCCGAGGAGGCTTATTCTGGTAAGAGGCCTGATATTTCCCATTTGAGGATTTGTGGTTCTCCTGTTTACATGCATGTGATGAAGGATGCCAGGAAGAAGCTGGAGCCGACCGCAGAGGTTGGGATATTTGTGGGGTACACTGATACGCCCCACAACTATCGTGTGTATTTTCCAGACAGTCGCAAGACTGTTGTGCGACGGGATATCAAATTTCAGGAGGAGAAAGCCATGAAGTGTTCACTTGAGAGGGAGGCACAATTGCATGCAGATGAGGAGCTATTAGTTCCTAAGGATGAGCTTCAGGATGTGGATCAGCCACAAGATGAAGTTCATGGAGTGGAAGAGACCACTCTTGCAACGCCAACCATTAGAGGGCGAAAGCGCACTACAGAAGCTGAGCGACTGGCTCAAGATGCAGAGAAGGTTGTAGGACCACCTACAACACAACGCAGACAGAGACAGTCACCTGATCGGTACACTGGATACATGGCTGTTGTGAGCAAATGTTTCGTGACTGATCCATCCTCTTTCGAGGAAGCTGTGGAGGATCCCACATGGGTAGATGCCATGGTGTAAGAGTATGATTCGATTGTCAGAAACAGTTCATGGGAGATTGTCCCAAGACCGGAGGCTAAGTTGCTGATCATTGTACTTTATGTAGATGATTTGATTTTGACGGGAGATGAGCCGTTGATACTTTCATGCAAGCAGGATCTTGCTAGAGAGTTTGAGATGAAGGACTTGGGCCTCCTTCATTATTTCCTGGGATTGGAAATTTGGCAGCGCAGTAATGGAATATTTGTTTCTCAGGGTAAGTATGCCTGGGAGATACTGGAGAAGTTCAACATGCATGGCTGCAAGCCTGTTGATACTCCTCTTCCTGGAGGTTGGAGGAAGGAGGATGCTACTTCAGCGGAGGTAGTGGATGCCACTGTTTATCGACGATTGGTGGGGTCGCTTATGTATCTGGTCAATACACGACCCGATATATGCTATGCTGTTAACCAGCTTTCACAAGCTATGGTTAAGCCAACCAAGCTCTTTTGGAAGGCAGGCAAGCATGTATTGTGTTATCTCATAGGCACATCGGGATATGGATTGTGGTACAGATAGGAGGATGAGGTGAAGCTATGTGGCTCCACGGATGTAGATTGGGCAGGGAGCCCAACGGACAAGAAGAGCACATCTGGAGGGATCTTCAGTATCAGGTCGACAGCAGTTTCTTGGTACAGCAGGAAGCAGAGATCCGTGGCACTCAGTTTAGCAGAGGTCGAGTATATGGCAGCAAGTTTGGCTGCATGCGAGGCTATATGGATGAGGAAGATCCTGGTCGGGTTGTTCGGGTCACACTTGGAGCCTATTGTGATTTCTTGTGATAACTAGAGTTGCATTAAACTCTCGGCTAATCTAGTATTTCATGATAGATCCAAGCACATCAACATCAGGTACCATCATATCAGAGATTGTGTGCAGCGGAGAACCATTTTACTTTCATACATTCCCACGGAGGATGCTGATATCTTGACGAAGGCGCTCACCAGGAGCAAATTCGAATACCACAGAGGCAGGATAAGGGTTGCAGATAATCCATATCTTGTTGAGAGGGAGTGTTGAAAATGCAACAAGATGATGGAGCTTAGTGAAAATAAGTCGCCTTCACTAAGTGGGCCCGCAGGCTATTTTTGGCACAAAGTCTATTTTTAGACATATGGATCATGGTCCATGAGTTGCAGGATGCTATTTATGGATGATTGGTCATGTTGGTAAAAATAGATGGACCTCTATTTTTAGACATATGGGCGGAGTCTATTTTTATACTGCCAGTCAAAAAATAGAACAGTCGAATATTATTAGCTCTTAATAATATTTGGACTATAAACATTATCTTATCCTCTTGCAGCACTTCAGTTCGAGCTACGGATGTGGCACATGCAACTGCCAGAAGGAAATATGCTTTTCCTATGGGTTAGTTGAGCTATTGCATGATGGACTTAAGTTAGAACTCAAGTGATTGAGTTTGGTGGAGTTGATTGAGGAGTTGATGGAGTTGTGTTCAGTTTGACTTAGTTGAACTAGTTGTATTTAGTCTAACCACCAAATACACTAGTGATGAGTGATGTGAATTAATTATTAATTAACTCACTAATTATTAACTCATAAATCAACTAAAGAATACATCAGTCAACTCAGTGCATGGACAGTTTAGTGGAGACAAGTGTTAGAGGTGGGTGAAATGGTGAGACTACTATCAATTGTGACTATAGCTGTGCATGAGATTTGCACAATCATTGATTGAGATTGCCAATGAGGATTGTGCAGTACAAGCCAAAGGGAATTCGAACTTGGATCTGATCTATTCTCAACTTGGATTGCGCAGTAGAGGCAGGCAAACAGTGGAGGAGATTTGAACCGTGACTTGTTCAGATCTGAGCTAGTTTGTGTGTAGCATGTGGAGATAGTACTGAGTACTTGTGAGGAGTATTGTACTATGTATTTTTACATGTTCTCTATCATTATAATATACAGATAGTTGGGGGTTTTCAGCTGTATGCTTTCCCCATTACATACTGTGTTGATATGTGTGATTGATGTTTCAATGTGCGCATGCGATTGTTTTTAATTCCACAAAATTAATGATCAATGGTAGAGGAGCTTATGTATTATGCATGCATTCCGCAAATAGTGTATAATCAGGATAATCTCTGTGAATAAGTGTTATATTATTCAAATTTCTACAAAGATCATACCAAGCCACCTAAACCACTTCCTTGTTAAGTCTGTCCATAGAAATTTTATATAAACCCAGTATTTTCAGTGCACCTGGGGACAGATGGAGGAACGATGAGTGGGCACGGATTTTGAGATAGAGGAGGCAGAATCTTAGCACACAGTTCGAGGCATCATTTTGCAGGAGGGGTGAAATTTTCACTTTGTCAGATTTTGACAAATTTTATATGGTTTCAGCACTTCTCGACGCCACAAATGCAATGGCGCTATCCATTTCTCCATCATAGTTTTGAATTTTTTGGCCATTTCTCAGTATGCAAGTGGAACCATGACTGCTGCAGAATCAGGGAGCGGAACCATGATCCTTGAAATTTTCTTGAGGAGGTAATTTTTCTCCATGTTGGAATATAGTCAAGTTTATAGTCATTTTTCATGGTTTTCTGTAGGGATCGCAATGGCAAGGTCAGAGTCGCCTTTTGAGTTGCAGATTTCCAGTTCACCCATGGAGCAGAATCTTTGAGGAATCTAGGGGGAATCTAAAAGATTCCTTGAGCCCTAGATTCTCAATTTCTCAGAATTCAAAAATTTGACAGTCGATTTTGCACTATTCGACGTCACAAATCTGATGGTGCATTCAGATTTTTCATTTTCTCATTCTATTATTCAGCAAATTTTCTAAGTGAAATGCAGGTGTCAACATTTATGTGCGAGCAGTCATTTCCATGCGATTGATGTTGTGAAATCAATGGCACGAACAACTTCAGCAGTTTGACATCCGCTTCTTCAGATGGCCCTTGGTTGTGAGGTAAATGCAGTGTGTTCATGTACTTATTTTGCTATGCATTGTGCTGCATGGATCCTTGTTTGATGTTGATGAGGGATCTTATTTATTACTTGTTTTCATGATTCCTACTTGATGTGATGCGAAATTGTCTATGTGATGTACTTGTTGTCATGATTTGTCATGTTATGTTTTGAGGTCCCTTTGTTGTATGTTGAAGGGATACTCAGGATGTTGTCATGCATGTTTGCATTGAGATCCCTTTTATGCCATGTTGACGGGATGTTCATCATGCATGAGTTTGTGTCATACTGATAGGAGCCTTTTGACTAAGAGTTCCTGTAGTGGAACATCTCTTGGAGCCACTCCTTCATGAGGGATATTTCCTTGTATGATAGCAACATCACCTCTATGTACATCATCACTATTGACAACACTTAATGCAACAGCCTACAACATCTTGACACTGGGGCCCAGAGACATAGTCCCTCCTAGACGAACTTTGTTATCAACGGCTTATGTTTTCATGTGTTGATGATTGACATGTTCCTCTTCTTTACAGTATGCAAATGTATTCATTTATGTTCGTTTAAAAACGCAATTTAACACATCACGAAAGTAAAAGATCTTGGAAGGATCCTTCGTCACACCCGGACCTGGATCACTGATATAATCTAATTTCTTGTTGTTATTCTTTCTTCTATTTGATTTATTATTCTATTTGGATTTCTATTTTGATGGATTGGATTGATTCTTGTTTTCTCTTTTGCAGTGGCTTTAGAAGAGCAGTTTGATCTAGCTGAAGGGGAAGACGTTTTCAGTTCCAGAGGCCGGGAAGATTTTCTAGAGGGCCGAAGAAGCATTTTCCCAGTCAGTAGCAGGTAGGACGGTTATATTGGCAGTCGATTGTGTGGAAGGCAACACTAATGTGACGCAGAGCCTGCACAAACCACTTGGATAGCTAGCTTTTCAGAGGTTACACTATTGGGATTTCTCAGAGAGAGGGTAAAATCCCTCAGATAATTTTTGCCAATATTTCTCTTGGATAGATTCGCTAGTTTGACTATATTTATTGTACTCAGAATTTCTCACTGCTGCTTAGTAATAAAAACCCTCAGTTGTTGCACTGTTTTTCCCACATTGAATTTTTTTAGGGAATTTTGTCCAAAAATAACAATGTTATATTTTTGTGTGTGTGCACTAGTATTTTCTCAAATTTCAATTTATCTTCTGCAATATTTTTATTTGTGAATATTGCGGTGTGATTAATTCGTTGTTCTTGTAGCAATAAACTGTTAAATTAATTTACAGTTAGAAGAATTAATGCTAGTTGCTGCAATAAAATTCCAATAGTGAATTTTTCACATGGTATCAGAGCGATTTTGATTAGACAAGGAAGATCTAAAGCAAAAGAAGAAAAATCATTGTTCAAAGGGAGCAGAAGGACAAATTTTCTCGGGGTTGCGTAGTGCCTAGCCAAATAGTGTGAGTTCCTTAAGCAGTTTGATTTTTCAATGCAGGGTTGGAGCAAAAAATGGCTTGCCAGATTGAGTGATTCCTGCATTCAACGGGAGCACTAGTGGCTCAGATTTTCACTAAGAAGATTCCTTGTTTAGGCGCAGAAGGGTTTTGCAACAATTGCTAGAGAAAAATCAACGTTGTGTGGAAGCGAAAGTGCACACACAGAGGGAATTTCTCTCAGAGGGTTTCTAGTCTAGAAATCCAAATTTCCGGTTGCAATCAGTAGTAGTTGCAAGCAAATTTTCTCACTTCATAAGGGAGTGTGAATAGAAGATTCAACAACTGAGAATGTGAAAGAGGGATATTTCCAATACAGTTTCAGAGATGGCCACAACTGAGATTAGATATTAGGATAGGTTGGAGGGAGCCTCCAACCACGTCATCTGGAAGGCCGAGATGTCCTTCTTGCTAGATGAATTTGCCTTGAAGACATATGCAAAAAATGTTGTGGCAGTACCGGCCGATGCATATCAGATTCGAGAGTACAAGAAAGAGATGGAAAAGGCCAAGCGGATAATCCTGGATGGATTTTGGGATAATATATAGCATCACATATATCTGGCAAGAATATTTCCAAGGAGATGTGGGATGTTGTCGCTCATCTATATCAAAATCCTTCTGAGCGACGGAAGATGTTCCTGAAGGAGAAGCTGAGAAACCTTAGGATGCATAAGGCTGAAGGCATTGATCCCTTTCTCACCAGAATTAAGGAAATTTAGGATTAGCTTGTAGCTGTTGGGGAAGCACCTCAACCTACAAAGCTTGTGTGTTTGGCTCTGAACAATGTCTTCGAGGAATGAGAAATCTTTGTGCAAGGAATTTTTGGATGAGATACATTACTAGGGTGTGACAGGATGCGATCAGACCTATAGCAGGAGGAGATGAGGTGAGCTCTAGTGAAGACCTCCATTAGCGAAAGCAACAATATGGGTTTGAAGGATGAGAAGGAGAAAAAAAATGTGGCCCTTGCATCAAAGAGTCTCACCCAAGGACATGGGGAGAAGAAGGAAAATGACGACCTATATAAGGTCAAGTGCTTCAAGTGTGGGGATTTTGGCCACTATAGTACTTAGTGTACTCAAAGGAAGAAGGATAAGGAGGAGAAGTTGGACTAGGCGAAAACATCTGTAGAGATAGACAAGTTGTCCTCCAGGCTGGAGGAAGATTTTGGCATGTTTGCAAATATACCTCTAGGAGTGAGGTGGGCTGATATGGAGTTATAGTCCCAGAGTAGCGTAGAGGTTTGGGCAAGGTCCATTGAGGCGGATTCCTCGTGGATTATCACTTTGTTACAGGGGCCCACAATTTTCAGTGGTAGGATGAATTAGTGTCAATTAATGCAGTGAGATTCCAGAGTGACAGTTACAGACTAGTTGCAGTCAGGTGCTGAGGAGTGCAAAGCAGAGTTGATAGCAAAGCATGAAGCTTAGTAGCAAAGTAAAAAACAACACAGATTCCTCAGTGGACAATGCATAGGCTAGTAGCAGTCAAATGCTTAGGAGACAGATGCACACAAAGACACAGTTGATTCAGTATTTCAGATGCTTCTCAATAGTTTCAGTAGCAGCAACAACATATGAAAGGGATTTGTAGTGAAGATGCAGATTTGGAAATAGTATAGCAGTGTCAGCAACAACACATATGCAACATCAAAGTTTTGCAGTAGTTGGTAGGCAGAGGTACCAGTCATAGTGGCCAGTGATCAGCAACGTATGGAGGATGTTGCAGAGATAGGGTGTTGGAGCAATGCAACACTAGAACACCATCTTCACTAAGAGGGAGTGTTATTTTTTATAGCATCAAATGTTGTTCTAGTCTCGACAGTTGTCAGAGAGTGTAAGAAACACTAGGACTCCAAAACCCAGAAAAGGTTTTATGAAAATCCACCTAGAGATGCCTTAATTAAGTTAATTAATCAGTAATTAATTTTTTCCTAAGTTCGACTTAGGGAAATTATTATTAACAATAATTAATTGAGAAAGATGAGATTTCTCTAGAAATTCACACGGATCAACTAGTAAATAATCTCAGTCATTGATCAAGTTTTAATCTTGGTCGTTGGAATCCCATAATGAGATTATAAGAAGTCTATGGATAGATGGAGGAACACACTTGAGATCGATTTCCTTGGGTAGTTCGATTTCTCTAGAGAGTAGCAATAGTTACTAGAGGAGTTTGATCTAGAGAAGGGAAGCAGAGACAGAGAGGGGCAGAAGCAGTGAGTCAAGAGGATTTTTTCCAGTTTCGGAGAGTTAGAAAGAGGAGGTCGAGATTTTCTTCAAGGAAGCAACATAGGGACTACACAATTGCTTAAGAAGAGAAGTTCAATCCAATTAAAGGGGAAGAAATTTTTAGTTCCAAAGGCCAGAAATATTTTCCAGAGGGTTGGAGAAGCATTTTCCCAGTTAGCAGAAGGCATGATGACTAGATCGACAGTCATTTTAGGTAGTTCGTGTGGCAGGCAGCGCTAGGGTGACACAAAGCCTACGTAGACCGCTTGGAGGGATAACTTTTCAGAGGTCAGACAGTGCCGAGATTGATCGAAGAGAGGGTAAAATCCCTCAGATAATTTTTTCTACTAGTTCTCTTAGATAGATTCGCCAGTTTGGCGATATTTATTTTACTTATAATTTCTCACTGCTGCTTAATGATAAAAATCCTCAACTATTGCACTGGTTGGCACTTGACGCATTGGTTTAAGTGTAAACAATTATGATTCAATATGCAATGATCTCACAATGAATGGATAAAACTTATATGACTTATCCTTGGTGAATGCATTCACATATAGGGATAAAAATAATTCATACTATGATTATGTGCATGGCCTGATGAAGTTGGATATTTCCTAATGAAAATTGTTGATATGGCAATAGATAAGGTTGTAACCTAATATTTGGGTGCGATATCTTCCTGGATCATGGACTGAAGAGTTTGACAATGATACTGGCAAGAAATTTCATCTCTTTTATATTAGTTTTGGTTTGGCATTTAAGGTTTGATAAACAATCCTAGTTGATTTTGATTTCACAGTGTTAATTTGTTTGAGGCTGAGCATATTGGTTTGGTTAGTATTGTGTTTGCAGAAAACATTGTATAGTATAGCATCATGAGCCAGGCATGTCCACATTGATAGTTACCTGGTGAAGCTTAGAAGATGTGTCGATTGGAACCTCTACTTCAAAAGTGCTCCAGGGTATGCCTTTGATTTTGGTTTTATATGTCGATGATCTATTCTTGGTAGGTAGCAAGCCTCTGATGATCAAAGTAAGAGGGAGTTGGCCTCTGAGATTGAGATGGGAGAACTTGGCATGATGCAATAATTTCAAAGAATAGAAGTTTCGAAAAAGAAAACATGTCGTAAAGTTATGGAATACAAATCCTTGGACACCCCGATAGAATTAAATTTCAAGAAGTTATGCAAAGTTATTATTGAACCTGAATTGGCAACCGACAACTGAATAAGTGTTGATGTTCCTTGTAACACCCATGTGCAGAGAATGACTTGAGTCAATTCATGATTAAGTCGCTTCATACACATTGGGTTGCCAACAAGCACTTTTTGAGATATTAGCAAGAGACGATCATTTTTGGTCTAAGATATACTACATGAGATGCACGATTGCATTGATGGACTAATGTTGATTGGGCTGGACAGCATTATTGAAAAAAAGAGCACATCTGGGTGATGATTTATCTTGGGATTTGCCATAATATGAGCATGAAATATAAGTTTCTAGATTTAAGAACAACTGAGGTTGAGTACATTGTTTCTAGCATGGCTAGTAGTTGGGAAATTTAGCTGAGGAAGCTATTTGGAGAGTTGTTGGAGTAGTTTCTGAATATGACAGTAATACATTGCGACAATAAAGAGTGGGGTTTGATTGGATAAAAATCATGTATGATGTTGGAACTGAGATATCTCCTTATGTTGAGACAATGTTGTTGTATGAGACAAGCTTAGGCTTGTAGTTACTACCTCAATGAGAGGGAGGATGGATACGGTATCCTTTTCTGACATGTAATTATTCTAACATAATATTTTTTTGCAATGTCCCACATGAACAATAAATTAAAGGATTGTTAATGTATGAGGCAATGAGATTGAGATATTTAGTACCATATAAGAGAACGTTGATATGTTTCTCATCTACTGAGTGCAGGGCTGATCGAGGACACTGAGTTAGACCTTTCCCCCGTCTGAGCTCCTAGGATAAGGAATTGTGATGTAGGGCTCTTGGGGTTGAGGAATATCTAGAAAATAGGGTATTGTCCCTATCTTTCACCCATAGGGTGGAAGATGTTTCTCCCCTTTCTTGGTCTAGTGGATTATACCCTAGTTTGCATCATACCCACAAGTTGGGCTTGTTGGGCTTGTATCTCCTCGACTAGCCAACGAGTTGAGAGGGCTTATGAGTGTGTGATCCTTACCTTAGGTAAGTTAGGTATCTCACGCAAGCTTATGATGCAAGGTGTTCTACCACATGACTCTTGAGGGTCATTGTTGGGAAGATCAATAGACAATAGGATGGATGAGACATTGTATCTCGCCTATTGCCTGACATAGGGTGGAATATGTATGCTTCCCTATGAGATGACTTGAGGTGAGAGTGTCCCATAGGACCTTCCTCATTTTCATTGGATTCTGGGTTGAGATGTGTTCCTTGATGGATAAAGGGTGGTAGCTTGGACTCCCATCCAATCTCAAATTCTTCTTCTTTTAGATTCTTGAGTGTTCAACATATGAGAAGAGATACAAATACAAGCATGGATGAGCTTATATGAGCATGGATGAACATATATGAGTGTAGATGAGAAGAGATTAATAAAGGCGACAATTGATGATGATGATATACTTGTTATGAGACATGTGTTGCAGTCAGTAATTTCTCCCTAGTTGAGAGGGAGTGTTAATTTTGGCAAATAAGGTACAAATCCATCCTTTGGACAATCTTCCTCATCAAGGAATACCCCTACTAGCCCTTGGAAGAATTTATTTTTTTTAAGGAAAAATATATTTTAATATGGAAACCCCCATTTGCACAAGAAGGATAGGTCGCCCCAAAGAGATATTGGACACCCTTGGATGGTTATAAATACAAGTAAAGTGGCCCTCATTTGGAGATAATCAATCATTCTTCTTTCTTTGTTTTGGCTCACATAGGTCTGAGGTTGGTTCACAGAAGTTGGTTTGCACAGGTCCGAAATTGCAGGGTTCGAAGCTCACACGTGTGATTACGGTTTTTGGTTCTCAACCACAGGGATGCTACATGATATTTTTAGTTGCAACCACAAGAACACAAGCCTCTGAGTGTAATTGGAGGTTTCAGTCGCACGCACATCTCTCTCTTTGTGCAGTTGGAACCTAGGGATTGATTTTGACAGTTGATCAAAGTTGGCCACAGATTCTGACAATTGATGATAGTTGATTGCAGGCTTCTGAATCAAGGTTTTCATTATTAACATTGTTGGCCTCATTTCTTGGATGTTGTTTAGTTGATTTTGTTGGATAGTTTTGTGGTTAAGATATGGATCATTGTACTCTCTCTTTTTTGACACATTCAACAACAATCTAATAAGAAGAAGAATTTGAAAGGGTTTTCCCCCTTGTGGGATTTTCCCCTGGTCTTTGACCAATCCTGGTGTCTTTGTTTGTGAATGTTTTTCTTATATTGTTCCTTTATGTTCCGCTGCATTGATGATGATATTGTTCTTTCTACATAATTGCATTTTTTTTGAATAATTTTATAATGCTATGGGGTGAATTCAATGTGTAAATAGCGAAATGCAATTATCTAAAGCAAAGAACAATATAGCCATAAGAAAAATTAACATATAAATAAAAAATTGAGCCAAAATGAGTCTATGTGCCTGCAAAATATAAACCAAGTCAGATTTGATAAGGAAAATATGGAAAATAAATTACAAATTTATCCACAAATTTATTCCAAGCTCATACCCTTGCGAAAAATCGAATTTGAGGTAAAAATAAGGGCCTAAACCATAGCATCTCTATCAAAATAAAAGACAATCGTAAACCCTAATAGTTTAGGTTGGTTGAGGGCTAGGGCTTTCAGAAAATTGGTCCCTTCTTTGATATGAAGGCGATCCACCTACAAAATGAGGACAAAACCCTAGACCTCATCCTAAATTTGCAAACAAAATCAAATTTGAAAACCCCAATGGCTATATACAAAAAGTTGAGAAATATGTACAAGGGTTAGAAAAATAATATACAATTTATTTACAATATTCACAGATAAATTTTTAGCTCTAATTAGTAGATCTATCTTTTAATTCACAAATATACTGAATATAAATAAGGGAAATAAGATTTTTATATTAGAGCCATGACCAAGATCTGTGCAAAACAATCGTTAGATAAGTCCTGGAAGTTTAACACAATGGGCTCTTAAGATTCTTATCTTGGGAGTTGGTTGGTCCAATTGTAGACTTCTCCTCATGCCCAAGATTTGAATACCATAGGGTCTCTACACACTTAATATTAAGTTATTAGATCAAAAGGGGCTAGATACACATCAGAACCTTCAAAATCAAGAGATACCTGCTAGATTAATCAAGTTAGAATGCTTTTCTAAAACCCAACAACTAATGCAAGATACTTGTGCAATATTATCCAGTAGAGCATTAATAACATGATCTAGAAAACATTACCCTAGGAACAAAAAGAGGAACACCATCATGAATAAACCCCCAAAGACCTCAGATTTATTATTCCAAAAGAAAAATTACATCCAGCAGATCTTGACTCAGAGCTTGCTCAATATCTTTTGATGAGTACATGATACCATGAGGAGCATAATAGCTTCCTTATATAGAAAATG